>QPKB01000003.1:49821951-50421951 GCA_003546025.1 Camphora micrantha | reverse complement strand
ACGTTCATTAAATGTGAAAGTTGGACGGAAACTCCCACCAGATAAACAAGAGCAAACTCCCAACTCTCCCAAAACAATAATCATGAGACTCCAGAGATGCAACTAACCCAAAAATAAATAGCTAGTACTCCCATTTCTTCATCTCCATACCATCAGGAGGGCTGCCCTCAACCTTTTTAGCACCCACCTCTTTCCAATTTGTCGACAACACAGTACCATTTGACTCCACCTGTGTAACGAGCAGAGACTTACAAATGAGGATTTCACAATGGAGGTAACAAAACCTTACTAACCACAAGGAAACCAGATTCTAATTTCAGAGAGAGGAAACCAGATTCTAATTTTTCAGAGAGAGAGAGAGAGAGAGTTACAAAAGACTTTCTCATTGCCCGCCTGGTGTCATCATCAGCATCCTGGTAAATGTCCCGGAACAATTTATTCAAGCCTGCATCACCATCCAGCTTCTCTGTTTTCTCCTGTAGGACACCAAGCCAAGAAAATTATCTTAATAAGATGACAGACACAGCTACTACTATGACTAGGTACTAACAGGTACTAACAAACCTCCTTCTTGACTTCCGCTTCTAACTTATCCCAGTCAACTGCTCTAGATTTTGAGGATGGGTATGTAGGCCTCTCAGAAGCTACAAGTTCAAAGGACAATAAGAAAATGTATCAACACCAACATAAAAATATGTGATCATATCAAGATAGGCCGTTTCTAGTGAAACTGGTATTCTCACTTTTTCATGTGTTGACGACCTCTTGTGGGAGGACCACTTACTTATGCCAATTCTAAAACTTGACAATTTTTAAGCCTTCATACAAGGATTAAAAATCCAACCATGAATCGCTCCTTTTTTTATTGCTAAAAGAAAATTCCTATTAATGAGAGAAGAATACAAATATATGATATAAGAGACTTCAAAGAAAAAAACAAAAAAAAAAAAAAAAAAAAGGAGAGACAATAATTGACCATGAATATCACTCTAATCAAGACCAAATTAGGGTAGTTCCAATTAGGGAGGGAGGGGTTCTACTTATCAAGGTGTGCCCCAGAAAGTTACCATCTCAACCCATCTCAACAGTTCTCTCTTGAAATTCCCCATAGTAGGATGAGATGGAGGAAAATCTATGTTGTCATAACATCTCTGCTCAAGTTCTTAGGTGCCTTTGAGTTCTTGCCCATCTCAGATATTGCACCATTTATTTGTTGAAAATAAACCAAGATATGAATTCTGGTGCCTTAGATGAAATCACGAAAAAAAAGTAAAAGAGTTACGGTAGAATGCCTATTCCTCATCCAAACAGAGGTTTAAAGCTCACTTTTACCCTTTCCAGAAATGACATATATTGAAGGGGGGAAATAGTGAAGATGCCATAAAAAAAATAAAAAATTTTGCTGATCCCAGTCTCTTTTATCAGCCATCAGTCTGTTTCAGCCTTCTTAAAAACTAATAATTTTAAAAAGTATTCAACATAGTACCTAGGATTTTTTTTCTTTTTCTTCTGAATAGCAGCATTGTAAATTTTTTATTTAGAAAGAAAACTAAAAAAATGCAGAGATCTGAGCTTATGAGCTCATGAACATTGTAAAACTACAACTAAAATGGAGAGATCTAACAATTGCAGCTTATATTTGCCTTTTGAATTCTCAAATCCGACTATGCTCAATCCTTTAAAATGGAACACACATGATGTGTATCGTATCTGATACTTGGATCTTTTGTTGAGATCTTACACCTTTCCAAAAGACCTTAACTACTCACAGTCAGGTAGGCAAATGACGATGGGGACTGAGTGGACCAATAATGATGATGCCATGATATCAATGAAAACAATTTGGGACAAGAATGTAAAGTATTTTCCTCTTCAAACTTACTGAAAAAGGAAAAATAATGTTCTCGTCATTGGATGTTCTCAAAATTTCCATAGCTGAAGTTTAAGAATAATGTAATTTCTACAGTCTGGTCCACTCAAGTGCAAAGAATCTTTATTCAGAAAGGCCAGTAAGCCAGGTACAACAACAACAAAAAAAAAAGACAGCGGCTATTATAGTCAGCTAGAACAATGACGGGAGCAAAGAAACCATTGTGATCATCAGTGGAACCTATGATGCCTGGATCCATGGATATGGCAAGGACACGTGATGGACATGGCAGGGACATGTATTTTGCACATAAGAAGTGAAGTATCGGATACAATATGACAAAATACATTGCTCATTTTTAAGTATCCGTGTATCTTAGGTGCAAACCCTTTCTATATTTTGAATGGTGACCATCAGTAGAAACATTATTGGACAAGATATGTAATAATGTATTCACATTCAAAAGCATGACAACAAAGAGCACTAAAATTGAATCCTAAAGTGTAATGTGAGGAACAGGTTATTTATGTACTAAACTTGACTGACAAACACATCAGTGATTGTTCAAACTACATCTCACTGACGGACCAATCCACAGGAAGTATACAAGAATACTAGCAACTTTTAAGATGATCAAACAGAAGCAGAAAGAAACCAAGAATAAAGACTTGTACGGGTTGAAACTGATAACTTATAAGCAGAAGAAAAAATGTCCTACTCAGGCTTGCTAGTTGATCCTGGGTATGGATACCAGCTGTCGAGTGCAGAAACAAAATGGACAAATTCTCCCCTGAAAGGCACATGGGCAAATGAAAACATACTGGCCTCTCTATCCAAGTATACACGTACTCATACATAGATCAAAACATGAACATTGAGTAGTTAGAAAAGTTTACTCGTGCAGGGAGAATTCCGGAGGTAAGGTGATATGGAATCTGATGCAACAAAAAGAACACTATGCATATAAGCAATCATAACTACCTGATGATACATTTATTTTCTGTGGGACAAGATTGTCCTTAGTAAATTCCAAAGAATTCCAATGAATTCCTTCAGCTTTTGCAAGGCGGATTTCAATTTTTGTAGACAGTGCCACATATCTGCACTTTTCAGGTATTATCTGCAGTCATCTCGCCACAACACAAAAACAATTAATTCAGTTTTGGATACAAAAGAATAAATCAAATAAAACTAGTCAACTTCTAGCACTTAAATGGAAAATAATATGTATGCTAGCAATGCATCTGAGAAAACATGATTCAAACTAAATAGTAGCTGACAAGTCACATCAGTTAAGTATTAAGTTTGACATGGAAATCCAACAAATAGGGTAACATCAGTGAACTTTTTATAGTTACTGATAAGAAGAATAAATAAATAAATAAATAAAATGACTGGGTAGGCATCAAACACTTGAACACAATGAGCAATATATGTGATATCATCGGACCACTTGCTACCCTATGATGCCCAAGCACAAGAAGAATATGGCAAGGACACCATAAATATGGCAGGGACATGCATTGTACAAATATAAATAAAGTATCCGATACATTACGATACGTTGCCTATTTTCAAATATGACTAAAAGCTACCACTTCAAAGAGTTAAATGACATGGCCAAGTACCAGTGCAAAGAATGATGGAATTTGAAACATGATGAGCATCATAATAGGAGAAAACCATGGAAGTAGATTAATGCAGCAAATACATCAATCAGTTCAGCAAGAAATCTTAACACGGATCAACATTAGGTCCTCATGAAAAAATCTCCTGTTAAGGGCACCATAAAAAGCACAATGCACGGTCAGTTTCCTATTGTCCAAAACCACAGCTTCCAATGGGCGTAATCCATCTCAGATTCAACATGAACCTGGGTCCATTTAAGCAGGTTTTATATACAGATAAACTATTTAAAACATATACATCACACGCACGCGCGCGCACGCAGATATTTGGGAAAAGTGTAACTTAGAACAACTTTAATAAACATAACGCTGAAATCTCTTGCCACTCATCACTGTCTCTAAACTCGAGTTCTCTCATATCAATGTTGATCTCTCTCCCCAAAGCCTTATTGGCCAAAAGTTCAAATTTGACCCAACTGCATGACCCTTTTCCTCTCTTTTTCTTGCTTGCTCAAATGTCATGGAAATGTTCCCAACCATTGCTGCTTTTTTTAAGCCATCAAAATAGAGAAAGATGACATCCAGAACTCATATGTATATCCACGCCTCCTCTGTCAAAAAACACTGCTTGGGCACAACCAGCAGCCAAACCACCGTCCTTCAAAATGTCAAAAGTGGTCCTGTTGCCGAAATTCACCTTAGAGAAAAGGAACACAGTAGATTACGAGGACTAAAAGGGCATATGACACCTGTCCTGATACATATGTGATAGAGTTTCACTTGTTAAGTGCAGGCAAAACAAGCAAATCGAGCAAACACAAACCAGGCTCCAAGGATAGTATTGGCCCAAGGCGCAGAATAGGACTGCTTAGTTCTAACTGTACTCAGGCTCAGATACAAGTTCAGCCCAGAAAAATTCTCCTCCTCGACCTTTCTTGTTGTACGAAGAAAATAGGCAGCAAACGCCCTTTTCAAAAGGCATCCCTTCTTAAGGATTGGAGAAGGATTTGGTTTGAGGAAACAAAGAAATGTGACACAGAACACTGCCATGGACATTTTGGAAGGGGATTTTGGAATAGGGATGTGAATATAAATTTTAGCCTACAACAATGCCCGCATCTGAATGTTCCAATTGAATCATCAAAAGGCGTGGGGCCTAAGGAACCCCATGAATTAAAGGGGCCAAACATGACAACCATGACATCTGCATGTGAAAACGTCCGTAAGAGAAAACTTCCAAGGATGCGAACTTGCTTCTTTTGGAACCCTACATGAGTGCATAAACAGGTATCTTATCCATAGCATGCTCCAATGTTATTTAAGATTACAAATTCTTATCTCCATCCAATTACCTAGCAAAACCCTGTGCGATGCACGGACCATTATATTTGTTGCGAGTTCAATTTGCAGGAGCTTGAATTTATTTTTAAATTAACGTTCATATCAAATTGCATATGCTAATAAAAAGTATTTGGTGGGCCACCAAGGTCAAAATGGCATCAGGTATTTTTTTTTTCAAATTAATTTGAAAGTTGTGTGTGCATGCCTATTTAAATTAAAAAATTATTTATTGTGATCCTGGACCTTTGTAGTGAGATCAATTTGCAAGGGCTTGAATTTATTTTTAGATTAACGTTGATATCAGATTACATATGCTAAGGAAAAGTATTGTGTGGGCCACCAAAGTCAAAATGGCGTCAGGCTTTTATTTTTTCAAATTAATTTGAAAGTTGTGTGCCTACCTATTTAAATTAAAAGATTATTTATTGTGATCTTGGGCCTTTATTGCGAGTTCAATTTGCAGGGGCTTGAATTTATTTTTAAATTAATGTTGATATCAGATTGTATATGCTAAGGAAAAGTATTTGGTGGGCCACCAAGGTCAAAATGGCATCATTTGTTTTTCAAATTAATTTGAAAGTTGTGTGTGCCTGCCGATTTAAATTAAAAAATTATCTATTGTGATCCCGGGCCTCTGTTGCGAGTTCAATTTGCAGGGGCTTGAATTTCTTTTTAAATTAACGTTGATATCAGATTGCATATGCTAAGAAAAAGTATTTGGTGGGCCACCAAGGTCAAAATGGCATTAGGTTTTTAGATCGGACGACAGAACCATCAAATGCATAGAATAATACGAATTATTTTTAATAAATTTATAGATGTTTTTTATTCTCCGTATTTGGAGTCTAAGAGATGCATTTTCACAACTCGCCCGTACCAAACCATATTCAATTAAAAAAAAAAAAAGAACGAAATTTTCACAAATGTCAGTACAGTAATCTTCCTATGATCCATCACTCAATAAAATCATAATCCCAAGAAACCCATAATCCCATTACATGGCCAATATTTATTTCTATGATCACAATTAACAGTCTGACTCCTCATTTCCAACTCGTATCTAATCACCAAAACCATAACCATCATTCAAAATTCCAATCATTCAAGATTTCGACCTCTCGCCCACTTGCTCTTTGCCTCCCTTGAAAGCCCCTTCTCGTACCCAGACATCAAGTTACCATAAACCCAAGCCTTAAAAATAACTACCCAACCATACCAAAGGAGACAAAGTGGAAGGGGGATAAAGCTAAGGATCTCGTAGATGGTTATAAACTTTTTTATGCAAGAAAGAACAACACAACAAATGGAGTGGGTATAGTTGTAGATGAGGATTTGAAAAAGAAAATTGTAGAGGTAATGAGATTCGGTGATAGAATTATAACAATTAAACTAGTGTTAGAGGAAGACAAAATTCAAATCATTAGTGCATATGCTCCCTAAGCTAGAATTGATGAAAGTGTCAAGAAAAAATTTTGGGAGGAGATGGGTGGATTACTACGAGAAATTCAAACTAGTGAAAAAATTTTTCCTAGGAGGGGACTAAAATGAGCATGTAGGAAAGGATAATAGAGGTTATGAGAAAGTGCATGGAGGAAAAGGATTTGGCGAAAATAATCAGTTAGGAGACACTATCTTGGACTTTGCTTGAGCATTTGACCTTGTAATAGCAAACACTTGCTTTCAAAAAAGAAAGGAGCATTTTGATTACTTATAAAAGTGGAACTGGCATCAGCTAGATTGACTTTTTTCTAGCTAAAAAACATGAGCAATTGGATTGTAAAGATTGTAAGGTTATTCCACGAGAGAGTTTGACCACACAACATAGGCTAGTAGTTTTAGATATTTGCATTAGAAGTAGAAAGAGGGGCAGTAAATAAAATATGCCCTAAACAAGGTGGATGAATTTGAAAGGAGAAAGAGCAACAGTGTTTAAGGAAAGTGATAGATAAGGGAGAATGGAATTTTGAAGGAGAAACTACAGCGATGTGTAAACAAATGGCTAATTGTATTAGGAAGGTTTCCAAAGAGGTTCTTGGAGAGTTGAAAGGGAAGAGATATGATAATAAAGAAACCTAGTGGTGGAATGTAGAGGTTCAGAAAGCTGTTCGGGAGAAGGAGGTCATTACAAAGTTCGGCAGGGTACTAGGAATATGAAAAACTATGAGATGTACAAGAAAGCAAAGAAAGTAGTAGTGATGCAAAATGCAAAGCATATGATGACCTATATAATAGGTTTTGAACAAGAGAAGGGGAGGGGGATATTTTCAAGCTTGCAAAAATAAGAGAAAGGAAAAGTAGGGACTCAGATCATGTTAAATAATGACCAAAAAGTTCTAGTGAGGGACAACGGTTTCAAAGAAAAATGGAGAGAATATTTAAGCATACTTTTAAATGAAGATTATATAGGAGACTTAAGAACAAAAGAGGATACTTTAGTAGCACAGCATACGTTTTTTCGTATAATTAGGGTGGTAGAAGTGAGGAAAGCATTAAAACAAATGAAGACAAGAAAGGCTACATGTCCAGATGACCTTCCGATTGAGGCTTGGAAATGCTTAGGTGAAGTTGGGGAGATTTGGTTAACTAAACTCTTCAATAAGATATTAATGACAAAGAAAATGTCGGATAAATGGAGAAGGAAGTGATGTAGTACCTATTTATAAAAACAAGGGGGATATACAAAAATGTACCAACTACCGTGGGATTAAACTTATGAGTCATACTATGAAACTATGGGAGAGAGTAATGGAACAAAGACTTAGACAAAAGACCAACATATCTGAAAATCAATTTGGTTTTATGCCAGAAAGGTCAACAATGGAAGCTATCTTCTCACTTAGGCAATTAATGGAAACATATCGAGCAAAGAGGAAAAATCTGTAAAAAAAATAAAATTAATGGTTACTTTCATTAAATAATGCAAACAATACAAGAGAAGAGTACTGAAAGAAAAAGAAAGCAAAACAGGAAAACCAAAACGAACCCTAAAACCAGCCAGCTAAGGCCCTACGAAAGAGAAGGCCACCTCTTTCCAATGATACACAATTTGATTTAAGGAGTATCCCTTAAAAGAAGGGAGAATAGACACCCAAAGAGCTACTAAAAACTTCAATTTCTCCACCAATCTACTCTCGTTAGATGCAATTCCTTCAAAACATCTTGAGTTCCTTTCCTTCCAAATCGTCCAAATCACCACAAGAAATGACAACCACCACATCACTTTGCCTCTTGGGTCCCCAATTGGGGCCTTTCAAGGTTCGAAAAGCTTGGGGAGAGAATGAGGAAGGACCCAACAACAACCAAACCCTCATATTATAGACATCCAAATAGACTGAGCTGATTTACAATTTAATAAGAGATGTTCCACAGATTCTTCGTCCCTCAAACACATAGGGCAGCCATTCACTATCGCCATCCCTCCCCTCCTCAAAAGGTACATAGTATGGATCATTTTCCTAAGAACCACCCACCCGAATACAAGCACCCTTGGTGGAGCTTTCAACTTCCAAATACCATACACCCCACTCCTTTCCCTAGGACTGCTTAGGATTGCATTAGAGAAAGAGGACATTGAAAATGATCCATTCTTAGAGGCAATCCACACCATTGCATCTGTCCTACTATTTTTAAAGGTTAAACTGCATATGGTCTTCGTTGACCTAGAAAAGGCCTACGAGAGGGTACCTAGAAACTTAATTTGGTGGGTTTTAACTAACATAAATGTTCCAAGAGGTTATATTGAAATTATTAAAGACATGTATGAAGGAGCAGTAACGAGTGAGAGAACTGCTTGTGAAGAGACAGGAGTTCCCCGTGACCATAGGCTTGCATCAGCGGTCAGCCCTAAGCCCTTATCTCTCCGCACTGATTATGGATGAGTTAACTGCTCATACTTAAGAAGAGGTACCTTGGCGCACGTTATTTGCAAATGATACTATGTTGGTAGACGAATCAAGAGATGTTGTGAATGCAAAACTCGAGAGATGGCGGGAGGCTTTAGATCCAAAGACTTTAAAATAAGCCGTACAAAGATGAAATCTATGATTTGCAACTTCAGTGGGCATATGGAAAAGGGCTGAAACTAGTATGAGAATTGAAGACTATGAGATACCACAAGGATATTCTTTCCGCTACCTCGGCTTTATAATTAATAAGGATGGGGAGATTGATGAAGATGTTGAATATAGGATTACAGCAGAATGGTTGAAGTAGAGACTTGCTTCAGGAGTGCTTTATGACCAACGAATGCCAACAAGATTGAAGGGAGAATTTTACAAGATAGTGATTAGACCAGCTACGACCTATAGAGCAAAATGTTGGCAAATCAAGAAACAGCATATGCACAAAATGGATGTAGCAAAGATGAGAATGTTGTGGTCAATGTGCGATAAAACTTGGAAGGATAGAATTAGAAATGAAAGCTTTCGAGAGAATTTAGGGGCAGCAACAATAGGAGATAAATTAGACAAGCTCGTTTGAGATAGTTTGGGCATGTTGCAGTAAGAAAAAGTTTGGCCATGAAGATTGACAGCCCACCAAGGGGAAGAGGTAGGCCAAAGAGGACGTAGATGGAGGATACTAAAAATAGATATGAAGAAGTGTAACTTATCTGAGGACTTGGCTCAAGATAGATCAGACTGGAGAAACAAAATTCATATAGCCGACCCCAAAATAGTTGGGACAGGGCTTTTGATGATGATGATAATGATGGCGACAAATCACCAGCCAATTTGGATCGCACGTCACAGATGATACATGAAATTCAGAGGTAGGTCCCGCCTCTAGGATGGTTCGGATGTGCAGTGCACAAATGAATATTTCCGATAAGTATATGTGCTAAAATCATGCAATTTACAATTCTTCTCTACTCTTATGAACCCACTATTGAATGTTGTAAGATGTATAGAGCAATACAATTCATCATTTTTATCATTTTTTTTTGCGATGAATCTAATAACTAATTTATTGCTTAAACTAAACACATGATTTTAAAATTTTAATATTATGTTAACATGATAGTTTTTTTTTTTCTTTTTTTTTAATTCTTTCTCAAATATCTCGTATAGAGATGTTTTTCCCCCTCCTAAGAGAAAATCCTGGCTCCGCCACTGGATGATAGTAGCAATGTGTGCCTTCTTGGAGTTAATCTCCAATTTCTTCAAGGAGAAGCAAACATATATATTGAAAAGATTCACTCTAAAGAAAAATTTATAAGTGAGAGATGATTTGCAGTCCATTTCCTAAGAAACAAAGTACTCGGAAATCCCATACAAAATGTTGTTTCGTATAGTTTCTCCTCTTCAATAAATTTATACTCTACTTTCATCTTTATCAGTAAATGGAACTTGCATTCAATCTATCCAGTCGACATTGGGTTGGTGTTCAGTGTTTTTCTTTATTTGAACATAGCGCAACTTGAGGCTGAAATCTTGTAGTAACAACATAACTTGAACCTGAAATCTTGAAGTTGCAACGACTAACCATGTACAATACCTTGTGCTATCATTTTGTACCCATAAAGAATTAATAAATAATAATCATAAATGTAAAGAAAACCTCAAATACTAATGTGGATACAAGTCCCAGAGAATGTGTAAAGAAAATCTCAAATACTAATGAAGATACAAGTCAGAGAGAAGTCCAAAGCCACTGATCTGAATTTTTCTATCAAACTAATCTCGTTTCAAGAAAGGAGATTTGACTCTAATTGTTAGAGATGTTTAATAGACAACACGCCGTGGTGAGCTCATAAGAGACGGGGAGAGAGAGAGTAAACACTCAGGTCCAATTTATCTTTCAGCCAAATTGTGCTTAGTTTGTTTTTTAATGCAGAAGGCATTTGAAGGAAAGAGGTCAGTGTAAAGATAATAGCAATTTTGTATCACCCTCGGTCATAACTAACATGGATTCACTACTAATGAAGCTTTAATGAGAGCTTGCCATAGAAAATGTCCTAAGACGCAAAATAACTTTCGACTTAATTCAGAAATACCAAGGTGGTTCAGGAACATATGAAAAAATATATACAAATAAATAAATTATTTCTTTGATGGGTATATACAAATAAATGATAACAACTTCTATATTATGGATTGTGACTGCCAAAAAGTAAAATACAGTGGATCGCACAAGATGATGTTATGAAGTATAGAAAGATGATCTACCAGCAAACAGCAGCTAAAACTAAGGTTTGCATTGTGTCATGTAGGTTGGGTATTGACGTAGAATTATAGGAACAGAATCAACAGACTAGAAATGATCAGCCCTTCACTTGGTTTGATCAAGACAAAGGGGACAGGTGAGGAGAAATACATAAATATCATACAGGCAGCAAAGTCAACTAAGTCCAAAAGGCAGGGCCATTTGAATAAGTAGAAAAAGTAAAAATGGGGATTCCCAAGAGCAGAAAGTACTTTAAGGAGGTAGAGAAATTAGAGGGTAAAATGCTTCACTTTTCACATTAGAGCTGTTTGGCATTTATTGTATTTGGGGATGGATAAAGAACACGGGATCAGCAGTGGGAAGAATGGTGTCTCCCCCTAGTCATTTGTGGTTTTTGCCCAATACAAAACAGGGAAATGCAATCAAACAGGGGATCAGGAGATTTCCTGGGATGAATGCTTTCCTCACATGCAAACTGCTCATTACAAAGCCAACAATTTCTTTAACAGAAACTGAAACTTAGGCCAAGAACATTACCTTCCCAAATAGGCGCGGTTGAAAATGATATGCATCCTCACTAATT
The DNA here is from genome assembly GCA_003546025.1 of Camphora micrantha. Lineage (NCBI taxonomy): Eukaryota > Viridiplantae > Streptophyta > Magnoliopsida > Laurales > Lauraceae > Camphora > Camphora micrantha. Next base: position 50,410,367 of record QPKB01000003.1, on the reverse strand, counting down.
GACACACTTAACTGAAAACAAGAATTCAGAAACCATAATTTACTATTTAGACCCACCAGTTTTCCCATATAAATGTGAAACAGGAGTGGATGCAAGTACAAATTTAGCAAACCATGATAGATATAAAAGAGAGGAGCATACAATTTGTTCACCAAACTCAACAGACACATTTTTAGATTGTGCTCCCTTAGCAAAAATGGTAACAACCACTTCATCAGGCTTCTGGTAATGTTCATGCCTGCATTAACAGATTCTTTCGTTAAATTAGCCAACAGAGGCAGCAGTTCAAGAATCCACACTAGCAGAAATAATGGCAAGTACAATTGACAACATTAACATATGGGACAACATATAAAGTAGACCCCCAATACTGCTGAAAAATAACCCAACTTGCCTTGAGGATTAACTACAAGTTATAGATATCACAAATATCATCAGATACATGATCAGAAGTGTCTTGGAGCCCTCCTCCGATGGGTGCTCTAAAGTTTAACGTGGATGGAGCAGTTTGAGGCAAACCAGGATCAGCTGGCATCGGTGGCGTACTCAAAAATCAAGGAGAGGTGCCATATAGTTTCTACTTCAATGAGATTAAACATTTAAACGTCTTGAGTCCTGTGTTTCTTCTCAGCATGTTAGTAGGTCTGCTAATGAGATGGTGGACACAAGCTAATCTTGGGGTTGATCGATTATGTAATTTAAGTGCTATTATTCCATAGCTTCTTTAGATGTGTGTTTGCTATTTATCTATTGCACCGGTGCTCCTTTGGTAGTGGGCTATGTGAAAGCTTCGCTGTACTAACTTTTCACATTAATATATTATCGTTACATTTTTCAAAAAAAAAAATGCAGCCAAATTAAGCACACTGAACAAAAGGAAGAAAAAAAAAAGATCAAGAAACAAATTTTTATCAATCAGCTAACGGGTCCTTTTTCTTTATTCTGAATGGTTAAATATTCTCTCCCCCTACATCAAAACAAGAGAGATGTAGAAACAGTTCTCTAAAGTCAGCAGCACAAACAAAATTCTCTTTTAAGTTCCCCCCAAAGTCATATTGATGTTGTTCTCATTACAAATGAACACATAGACTAGTGCTAATCTGTAAGCTGGGCATAGAGGACCACTTTGGTAGAGTGGACAGAAACAGGATACTTTTTTCTTGGTGATGCATGCTCTGACAAGGTACCCCCTTTCCCGTGTTTGATGATTATAATGGCTTCAACTGCAGAAGAGAAAATATGGCAGTCCTTCAATTAGGAAACAACATGCTAACATTCTGTGACGCACTGATGCTGCTCAGAAGCAACTTGTGTCAGCGATGATTTCACCAGGGTGTAGAAACTCAGGTTAGTTGGCTAGACGACATCCAATCTGAGATGCAAAGTAGAACACATCCCTTCTACATACCTAGGTCTTCCATTTAATGGAAAGAACTTCTAGTACAAACAATAATGAAACTAAAAACATAAAAAAGGAACTCTCTTTTTTTTAAATTTTTCAACTGAGTTTGTACAACCTAGAATAAAGTCTTGTACTAAAAACTATACAAATGGGGCCCACGAGCAGTATTTGTATGCTGAGGGACAGTACAAAACCAATTATCAATGCTGTGGGATTTATCAGAATGACAACGAAGTTGGGAGTCGTTGGAAAATTTTAGACATTCTATCTTATTGGGTCTCCCACCCGATGATTTAGCACAAGATGGACTGGAACAGTGAAAAAGAATTCATGTAGCTGACCACAACATACTTGGGACAAGGCATTTGATGATAATTTCGTTGATAAGCTATTATACAACATAAGAGATAAATACTGGCAAGCTAAAGTGCAGAAGAGCGTTCCATAATTATTCAATAAGGACTGGGGATTATGGTAATGATGAATGAAGATTAGGTTCAAGCCAGCTAGAACCTCAGTGCTGAATATGTTCCGTTAATTTATTGCGTTAAATTATAAATAGTTATTATAAACTAGTAATTTGACGCTTTGTATGTGTAAAATGATCCTTCTATAATCCATTAGCTACAAGAAATGAAAACCGCAATAGCCTTGAGAATAACTAAATATCTCTATAATTGATTTAAGATACAATAAAATTATCAAATTTACAAGTTAATACAAAATTTCAATTAATTATTTATCTATTTTTCTTGATATTTTGATTAAAAAAAAAAAAAACTTTCTCAGACTTCTACCACCATAACAGTATGGCCAGCACAGACCAGCAGGGGCGGCAGCACCCACTCATCTCGATTGTAAGCAGCACGACAACATGCAAACTTGGCTTTAAGGAATTGATATACAGAACACATAAATCTAGGATAAGAAAACACTAATGAAATGATCCTTGTGAGCATAGTAAAAAATAAAAGCATTTTTTTATTTCCAAAAAAATAACAGATATTTATGAAAATTACAAATGGACCATATGCAAGAGTAAATCTATGCTCCTAACATGCATTATGAATGATTTTAAGATCATTTTTTACCCAAAACAAATGAAAAGGACTTAAAAAATTTGCTTAAATTTGAATTTGTTTTCATCCTAAAAAGAAAGGCCTCTGAGAAGCATATCTTCTCTGACTGTTCCAGTTAAAATGTTTTTATTTTTGTTTTCTCAGAGTAGAAAGGCACAAAAGTTTCTTTATAGTCATTCCCACGTAAAAACAAAAATTGAAAAAAAAACGTAGGAGGAGAGGTTTTGGCTTTAAAAGGAGTCAGTCATCCAACAAAAGTTGAGGCATATCAGCGAATACATTCTAATATGTATGTGAACAGCAATAATTATAAAAAAGCAGAGAGGTCTCAGATAATACAAGTAAATTTTTTGCCTCTGTGATATGTATCATCCAATATCTTTATCCATGTTCATACAGTCCCTGGTTGGAAAGAGAAATTAGCTATTTCAACTAGTTAAGAGACATTTGATTTGAATGTCTATGGTCTCTGGGTAATGGAAAAGAAGGTCAACAAGGGAAAAGTGGTGTAGGAAAGTCCTCCCCATCTACAATTTCATCCTGGATGCCATGGGATTTGCTAAAATCATGTTCTTCTTCTTAATCATATGTACTTCAGCTTTCAACAAATATTTTCTTATTCCTGATAAAAGCAGGAAAAACAAGCTAAGCCAATCTACAAAATGTTCAGAGTACCTTTCCTAACTCTATCAGTGTTTCAAGCCCAAATACCAAATTCCGGCTGAAAGCCTCAATTATGACATTTTAAATGGGTTCCAGGCCCATGCATTGCTAAAAATTCTTGAGCAGTAGAATCTAATTGTATGCTCTCCAGTCTACAATTTCTTGATAAATCCTTGAGCTTCATCACTGACAATTCCTATTCAATATGAAGTTCCTATTCAATATGAAAAGGACTGCACAAAAGAAAGTTGCACGTCACTTCATGTATGGTTCTTTCAAGATAATAAGCTGCCAAGGATGGCCACATTACGTAATGGGCATAAAAAAATTCATTTTAAAATCTTAAGCAGCCATGACAAGATAATATGCAAGCAAAAGCCTCACACCTTTATGGGCAACTAACTGCAAAGGTATCGTACATAAAGTTATATGCTACCTGTACTTAGGTTTATCTAAAGCATGCTGGGATGTGTCCTGAGTTTGCTTAGTATCTTTGACAGTAACAGCAGCTGAATCGGAAGATCGAGATCCAACTGATGGAAGCACAGTGCCTTGTGAGGCATTAGGTGCAGATTTCTGAGTATCTTTCATCTCATCTGCATAAGCACATAAACAGTTTATAGTTGAATAAGCATATAAAAAAAAATAAAAAAAAGAAAAAGAAAAAAAAGATAAATGGTTCTCAACCACCATCAGCCAGCAGTACAAATATCGATCGCCTAGATAGTATAGAACTCATACAGTTTTCTTTTAAATAATTTAAGGCATATTATTCCCATCACTAAATGAAACATAAATTACATATTTTAAGTTACAAATAGATACCTGCAATGCACTTATCGCACTCCTCGATGAACTTCGCAAATCTTGAGTCACCAGGTGCCAAAGCAGCACCTGCTTCAAAAGCAGCCTTTGCCGTCTGGTATTCTTCAAGCTTCATACATGCGGATCTATCATTTAAGATATACAACTTGCACACTCGATCAGAATGGGGACAAGCAAGTGAGTTCAAATAAAAAAATAATGGGATGGAAAATCAGAACAATATGTAGAAAATTAATTTGAAGTTGACAATAGATCAAAAATTAAAAATTTCACCCAAGTCCAAATCAACTTGGACTCGCCCAAACCAAGTCGGGCCCTATGGGATTCAAACCCAAATCCAAAGGACTCGGCCAAGACCCATGTGACTCGAGCTAGTGATCTGAGTCTGCTGAGCGACTAACACAGCCAACTATATAAACTACTTTTCTCCTTCAAACCCTCTTTCTTACATGAGGGACAAGCTTGAGGATACCTTTTCTGGATATGGGAAGCTCAAATGTTGAATTTGAGGTATGTTTTTTGAGATTTTACTTGCATGCTAAGCTGAGAATAGATGTTGTGACATGTGACGTAGGTGTTCCTTGGGAGATGTTTTCTTTTAACCATAAATTCATTGAAAAATATGACTTTCATCCATTTAATGTTGGTTATTGATATTTCACAACACCTAAATAACAATAAATAAATAACCTATTGGGTCAAAAACACAATCAAATCATGAAAAATGAATTAAAATAAGAAAATAAGCAAGTTTTTCGGCCCTCTTCTATTTTTATGATTTTTTGGATTTTCAAATAAGCTTCACAAATCACAAGGGACTCGAAGCAACTTGGCCGAGTAGGCCCGACTCAACCCAACTCGATCAGTGGGTGCGCATGTGTGGAGTTGGTCTATTTCGTTTTGAAACCCTACGGATTCACCAACATATTTGGAGGGCAGCCTATTTCGATCTCAAATCCAAGGCTGCATCAATCGATATCAAAGCAAAGGATCCCTATACAATCAAGGTAATCTGAGATTCGTTCCCTACTCATTGCTTTGTTTGAATTCCTTTTCGATTGATTTAATCACCACCCAACCCATCTCGGGACCCCAATCCATCCTAACCCCAACTAGACGAACCCAACTAAACCTTAATTACATCAACTAAAGACCCATCCTCACCTACCAATCCCTAAAAGGGAATTCCAAACCCTCAAATCCCCAACCAATCCAAAGCAAAAAACACAATCCTGAAAACCCCAAATCCAAAACCTACTCTCAGCCTTTCACTACCAGCAACCTTAACCCCCAATCAACCCCTGTCAAACCCTAAAATCCCCAAAAAATTTAAAATCCCAAAACCCTAAACCACCCAAATCTCCAAAATCCCGAAACCCTAATCCCACCAAAAAAAAAAAAAAACCCAAAATCCCCAAAACCCAAATCCATTTTCTGCACCAATCCAAAACCCCAAGTCCCAACCCTAGTAGAAGTGTAGAACCCTTCAAACACTCTCCCATCCAAAACCCTACTTTACTCCAAAAAGATGGAAAAATCAACCAAAAAAAAAAAAAAAGTCTCTTGCTGCATAATAGCAAACGAACGAACTATCCAAAAAAAAAAAAAAAGCACGTATTGGAAATCAGTAAAGGAGAAATTACTGATTTCTTCATTAAAGGAGAAAAGGATATGATTCACCAATTCTTCATCCTTTCGGGACATAAAAGCACATATTGGAAATCAGTAACTATTTATAGTTCAACCAAGAAATTACATAATTACTGGTATCTAGGACCTCAATATACTAAAAAAGTAAGGCCTACAGAAAGTGGTGTTGGGGAGGCCTATAATGGTTCTAGCTTGAATGTTTTCTAGTTGGGATGGGCCAGTCAAAAACTTATTTTTTAAACACCAAATCAGGCTCACTGAATGCTATATTAAGTTGTATGCACAGTAATTTAACAAAACTCTCGACTTTGTTTATCATTTTGCCTCAGAGCTTCAAGTGCAGAAAAGCAAGGTATGGAGTTGAGAAAGCTATCACAAGTTTTCTTATAAATTCATAAAGCAGCATTCGTCTAAATATTGTGATTATATCAGCCTGACTAATACGCAGATTCAATTAAGGAAATTGCTACTACATATGTGAATCTCCTTTTGTTCTTTTTTGGGGAGGGGGAGCAGGAGTACTCAATACACAGACAAAGCAGGCACATGCCAACAGTAACATTGCAACTACTACAAAAATCTGATTGTCTCTATACAAACACATCAATTGACAACATTAAGTAAAACATATGAGAAGACAGCTAGATAGAACTAATCTAATTAGAAGATCAAACAAGAAGCAGAGAAACTAGAATCTTAACAGTGTGGAGTAAACAACACACACCCCTTGCGAAAATAGGCCTTGGACATTGATGGATCCAGCTCAATAGCTCTATTAGAGTCAGCAACAGCCTCTGCCAAAAAACAAATTGCTTAGATTAACTATAAATATCAAAACCTGAAAAACGATAATGACCTCTAAATTCTAATAACAAAATTGGATAGAAATTAAGGCCTTGTTTGGTATCTCTACTCTTATTCTCATAGAGCCATCAAAGATAGAGGATAAAATCTGAAAACAAGTTTGGTATTGCATAAATCTATTTTAAATAGACTGTTTGGTGCACCATCTTTTTGCCTCTTATTAGAGGGGCAGTTCTTGGCATTATGTAAAAAAGGAATATGCACATTTATCATAAATTGAATACATAGTGCATGCCAAAATGAGCTCCAATGAAGGGTAATTAAAGATTGGACCACTAATATTCCAACAATGGCATTGAGTGGAACACATGAGCCTAGGATGTTAAAAACCTTCACCCTCTGATGCTAGGATGAAAGGAAGTAATTTGACTAATGGAGAAAATACCTATTTCTAAACTACAACTCTGTTTTTCTATCTTTCTATACCACAACTTTATTTTTCTATGTTTGACAACAATTCCACCAGTCTAACACATCGGCCCTTCTTTGTTGCTTATGCTTCTCTTCTTCCTTTTGATCATCATAACTCTCACTCTCTCTCAAACATACAGATTTACAAGAGGAAGTCATGATGTTATTTATTGATGGGTTCTTGCTTTAGATATCAAACAAATGTTGGTGAATCTCCTCTTTGCATTTCTTGGCTCGGCAACATTGGAGAGTTTGTGTCTCTTCTGTTACTCTTGGCAACCAACTGATGCAGCCATGGCAAAGAAAACAACCCACCATGAGTTTGATAAAATCCACACAAACCCACCCTAAAAAAAACCCCAAAATGCAATACCCTAGTCCATGGAAACCTACACCTACCCTGACTCCGGCGACTCATCCCCTTGCACCAGCGACATCGACGGTGAGCATGGATCAAAATAGCGGGTAGCGGACACTATATCGGGCGTAGTGGTAAATGATATTTAGCGCCGTTCACATCCGTAGCGGCCACTACGGTCCACTACGGAGCCTCTCCGCCCACTACGGACCGCTACGGAGAGTGAAAATTTCCTACTTTTCAAAAAATTTCAAAATGTATAATAATACTTATTTCTTTTCTTTTTATCTCCAAATAACATTTTTACGCAACTCTTCTACCCTTTTATGTTTATAAGAACACCAAAAGCACATGATCTCGCCAAATTATAGTGCATATGAAGAGTTTTTCTCAAGGTTTCTTTCTTCTCTAAGTACATCCTATTAGACACCCCCTTTTGTAGAGATATTCTTTTCTCTAATTACTCTTAAGTCTTAAGTCTTGACTTCATGACAGTTTTTTTTTTTTTTTTATGAGCCTTTCATTAGTTTATAAGTTAGCATAACTAAGCAACATGAATACATGAATATATGTGAAAAAAAAAAATTGATCATCACTATCATTTTCTATTTATACAGCGATACAAGTTCTCATACAATGAGGGGACCGCTAAGCCCCCTTACCTTAGTTACTTTTGCAAATAAAAAAAATAAAAAAAAGAGCACATTTTCTCTCATTTTCCAATATTCTAGATTTTCTATAATTTTTTTCAGATTTTTTTTGACAATTTTTTCAAATCGCACCGCTACGACGCTACGTAGCGTTTTGGCGGAGGGGCACTACGCCCGCCGCTACCGCTATTTTCATCCTTGACTGTGAGAACCTGGGTCAGGACAACCCCAATCTCCCATCTTCTTATTCCACAGTTTTCATCATCTTTTCCTATCTCTATGTCTCCCATAATCTTCACAGAACAATAGAAATAAATAGGAAAAAAAAAAAAGAAAAGATATAGAAGATTAGGAGAAGATGAGGAAGGCCCTGTTGGTTCAACGATGGGGTTCTTTATTCCTTCCTCCCTCCACCTGCTTCCCTCTTCCATCTCCTTTCTCCCAATTTGAAGTGTGCTACAATGTTCAACGAATGGGTACTTCAAAGGCATTTTCAGTCAATAAAAGAACGTCTAAGGGCACTTTTGTCTTAAAAATGTACCAACGCCACTTTTGTCTTAAAAATGTACCAGCTCCTCTACTTTTTAGAGCCAAAAGCTCTGAATTCCACGTGCCCACAAATGAGGCATTTCAATTTAAGAGGATTTGCCTATAATTCTCTGAAACGGACAGAGGGTAAATTCTGGTGCCAAATGCTCTAATTTTTCAAAGTCTGCCCGCTTTAGACATTTAGAGGTTGGAAATAGAGATGCCAAAAATGGGCTAAGTGCATGATTGGTACAGGGAGAGGAATCCTTCTCTCCAGAGGATTCCTTGGTGCCACAGAATCAAACTTTTCCTCAATGAGGATTTATGAGGGAGATGATTCATCGCATTCCATGTTTGGCTAGCACATGGAACAGTGATGATTCTTTCAAATCCAGGTTTGGTAAATATATCAAAAATCTAAGGTGAAGAAATAATGACAAACATTACTTTACTTTCATTGATCACTATTTGCACAAATGATTTCACTTCCAAGCACAGAATTAAAAACACATGATTTATCATTGATCACTATGCGCACAAATAGTGGTAGAGAAGAAATGGCATGGTCTCCTTTCACAAGAAGTTGCAACGTTAAAACTTAAAAACCCAGTTGCCCGACTGAAAATCTATGAAAAATCAAGAAAAGGACTCTCAACCTGCAAAATCAATGAAAATTTACACCAAATAGATAGGTTCATTAAAAATCAATGCAAAATCATGCAATTCTCAACTAACAACCTGCCTAGACTCTAAGCCCATCATTACATCAGCCTCTTTCCACACGAGAACAATATGTTTAAAGTTCTTGTGATGTCCATAACTACATAAAATAAAATAAAAAAGGCCCATGCCTTGGTTTTGAAATGCAGAAAAATCAGCTACAGACATCTGAAAAGACATTGTCTGTAGAGGATGTAATAGCCGGAGTAGCAGACGACTCTATTTACTCATGCATACACCTCTAAGCATCAACGCATAGCATGATGAGAAAAAACAGATTATAATCTTACTGGGCTTTTATCAGATTAAAAAGCCTATTCGTAATTAGCATTTCTTTTCAAAATAAAAAAAATAAAAAAAAATAAAAACATCAGATTCATCGGGGGCAAAAAGGGTAGCAAGTTTCCTGATCCAACATTTATTTTTCACAAAGAAAGTTCTACAAACAAGGATAATACAGCAAGTGGTAAAACAAGGGATTCAACAAGTCATTTGGATTTGGGGTTTTTGGGATTTTTAGGGGTTCTGGGGATTTTAAAGAATACAAAGGCAAAGACCGACAGAGGGACAGACAGAGAGATGGTGAAGAGAGGGACATTGATGGCATGACTGACGCGGAGAGAGAGACAGAAAGAGAGATACAGTGTGGGAGGGAAATAAATAGAGTAATCATGGGAACAGCCAGGCCGAAGGTCTTGCAGGGAGTTGACATCAATCATTTTTCCACAGGGAGGCCAAGGTTTAGCACAGAGGCAAGGCCGAGATCTTGCAAGGAGGTTTCGGCGGAGGTTTTCTACACAAAAGAAAAGACCTTTCTTTGCAAAAGGCCAAGATCTCCCTTTCATTCCCTCTCCTCCATCTCCTCTCCCGTCTTTTTCTTTCTTCTTTCCTTCTTTTATGGTTTAATGGGATCAAATGGGGGAAGGTTGGACCAAGAATTCTACGTTTTCGAGGATGGCAGAAGTCACCTTTCCTTGATGGCGGGTTTAATGGGATCAAATGGGGGGAGGTCGGACGCAAGAAATCTACGTTTTCGAGGATGGCAGAAGTCACCTATCCTCGATGGCGGGACTTACCAAACATGGGTTTTCCTTGCTATCAAGGAAAACCGGCGATATTTACCAAAAAAAAGGAAGGAAAACCGGCGAGTAATCCTCTAAGAGGAAAATTACAACATGCCCTAAAAACGTTACGGAGTGGGAGGAACCCGAACCCACACACCCACACAGAATTTCTTTCAATACGGAATGTCCGATTATCTAGCTAAGCAAGGGCCTGATCTTTCATGTATAAGTGTTTCTGTTGTGCAGTTTTGGCAGGCGTTGGTGCGTGTGTATATATCTTTTACCGGTACACTCATGTAGGGTTTTTTAATTATGTTTATGTTTGGTTGTACTATTGTTAATCTTAATATAATTCATTGTTACCAATCCCAAAAAATAAATAATCCTCCAACCCCCCACTCCCCACCCACCAACCCACCCACCCCACCTCAAAAGAAAAGGATATATATATATATATATAAGAAACAGAAAACTGATGATTGCAAAAATTTAAGCTAAAGACAACACTTCTGTGCGGAGAGATGTCACACCAGATGGCAGAAACTCACAGCCTAGATGAAAACTTATATCAGATTCCATAAAAAATCCACAACTCAAACGTGCCCTTAATAATTACAACAGCTTGAACCTATAAAGCCATATCATCAAAGCCCAATCCCATCTATCTGGGATTAGCAAGCAATTCTAATTTTCTACCAATGGTATTAGCAAATCTAAAGCAAAGGTGCATCTATGAACTTTTGTAGGTTATAATCAGATGAACCAACCTCAGTATAACTAGTAGAAAGACGCTACTAACATTTTATAGTTCTAGCCTAAAACATTCTTCCTGAAAGTTGCTACTAATTACTTAGGTAGAACATGCAAGCCCTTTTTATATTAGTAAGGTAGACTCAAAGCCACAACATCAGTTAAAAATACATGTGCCCTTACCTTCATAGTCTGCAAAAGTTTATTTAAGATAGAAAGATACAATTAATGTATGTGACCAAAGCAAAATGATGTAATGTGAACATTTCATAATGACCTCAGAATAAAACCATAATGAAGGTTTGAACCATTGGATTTTCTGTTTTTTTCCTTTTTTGAATGGAAATTTTTATTATTGACAGCAAAGCAGTATAAGAGACATACCGAAGCTATAAAGCAAATGCCAAAGACTCAACAAAGAAAAAGTACAGCATAAAGCTAAATGTAGAAAAGCCATTATACAAATGCAACCCCATCAACTATAGCCAGATTTTACCCATGACTCCCTCCTTCGCTAAATTATTGTGGAAGACTTTGCGTTCCTTTTGACATGGGTAAAGGAAGCACTAGTATGTCTTGCTACATCTTCACCTCAACCACATCTACAATACACAAAGAAAGCTTAGTAGTACTCAAAGCCCATCGAATAGTGCAAACAACCTCTCGAGGCCAACATTTCTGCCTCATTTACCAAGCAATAGCCAATCAAACTTGAGCAAGAAAAAATCCACCTCATTTATCAAGCATCATAGCCAGTCCAACTTTAGAAAGAAAAATGGTGATGCTTCAGTGTTGCGGACAATCTAGCCCTGCCTGCTACACCCGGGTTGCCAATTGCGCTGCTATCAAAACTTAGGTTAAGCCAGACAGCCAGATGAGGAGACCACTGAGGCAATCATATGCTCAGATGAAGAGAAGGCAATCTCATGCCAACTTCTCATAATAATAGATAATGAGATGGGTTGAAAGTGACAAAGGATTGGAAAGCCATGAACTTTAAGTTTCACCTTATCAACCGACAATTCCTCATTTGAAGATTTACCATCAAAGCATCACAAATTTCTCTCTAGCCAAATAACGTAAATGACAGCCACAAACAATGCTTTCCGCAAAATTATACCCCTTCTTGCGCCTACAGACATTATCCAAACCTCAAACATACAGCTCAGCTTATTTGGGAATCCCAGCTGCATCCAAATCAGCAAAGTGACCTCCCAAAGAAATTGGGCAACTTTACAGTTTAGAAGCAATCAGCTAATTTCACCTCTGCTAGACATATATGGCATGCATTAACCATAATCCTCCTACACTGCCAGATATTATGCACTTTCAGAATATCTCTAGATGAGACCCAGCTGAAAGTGAGGACTCCCGAAGAATCTTTGAATTCATGTTCATAGGCCAGCTATAGTCTTTGGGACAGATGGGACTCCCGTGATGGCTGAGAAAAAACAAAGCAACAGGAAAGCTTCCTCTTTACGTCCTTTCCTGCACCCTCCTATTTACCCCTTACTCAGGAACATAGAGCCCATAATGATTTTCATCAAAGAGTAAAACTGTGTTTCTTCTACCTCCTATGGTTCTTATAAATATAGGCCCCAAACCACTTACATTTCGACAGTGTCCATGCAGCTGCTGACCTCAGTGTGATAATTTCAAAGTTGGGTTTCCAATGTTAGGGTCACTCCTAACTTTCTTAGAGAACCCCAAGATGGGCAACACATTAACCATAATTGGATATAAGGTTACCAGATCAATTTTATATTTTACTATTTTGCAATGCTATATTGTGTAGTTTAAGTAATGTGAAGGTAACCAAGTAATGGTTAGCTAACCCATTTCGACTCGCTTCATCACTTACATAAGAGTTCAAAACTAGCTCCCCTTCTACTTCAACTACCAGATTCCAATAGAAAGTATTAACAACTATCAGTGAAGTTTTCATTTCTAGACATCCTTGCCAGATTAAAGAGAAGCTATAACCATTTTAAGATAACACCTTTCATATAACAGCAAACCCAGTATTAACACAGAATATATAAGTTCAATTACTTCATATACAGGACTCTGAAGTATTTCAACTAAGTTTGTATTTAGTTTTAACATTTTTATCTAGTAGCAGTGATACTTGGGAGTTTGGGATCTTCGTAAAAATCATGGATGTTCTAACCACATTTCTTGGTCAAGCATATCACCAATTGCCCAAAGCATTTGACAAGCCAAATGGAAACAACAGAAAATCACTTGGTAATTGCCTGTGGAGATTTTTGGGTGTCAAAGAGCCAATGAGGCTAGCTCAAGTAATCCTAGATTGAATTAGTTGGTAGTTGGTATCAAAGCATCAAGATTGTATGCTTTCAAGATTAAAAGATAATGCAGCCCACGATCTGCAAACAAAAGAGGACAAGCTCCACAAGAGGTCTTGCCAAGTCCTAGATAGATTCCAAGCAAGATATAAACTCCAAAGATGGGGTTTGGCTGAATCCCAAAGAGATTCTACACACATAAACACTCTCAATCATTGAGGAAAACTCACATGCATAAGAAACCAAACACTCTCAATGGTTTAATTTTTAATAATGGGCCTCGCTGTGGATTTTCAATGTGCCCTATTAGAATGAAAAGTGAAATAGGACCTCTTACCACCCCCCTCCCCCAACAAAAAAAATAAAATATAACAATAAAAAAGTGAGATGGTATTCAAGCTATCTTATATATATTTGGGTCTAAATTTTATTTATGAAGAGACCGTGACCTAATTGGATATAATATGGTATGAACTCTATTAAAGGGGGCAAAAGGGGCGTTTGCCTCTATTTATCCAGAAATGACTGTCTCAACAAACAGATGATGATGCCGGCAGCTAGGAGCTGCTCGATGGAGATTTCTTTGGAGCTGGGAGCTGCCAGCTATGGCAACCGCTATGGAGCTTCTTCTTCTTCCTCCCTTATCAAACCTCAGTCAGACAGACGGAATGACCTTTATACAAGAAGAAAACCCCATTTAGAGGGCAATTGTGGTAGAAAAGGTAGAAGATGAATGGGGCATTTCCAGCCAAAATGGGCTAATTCTGGCCAGAACTTATTTTCAGACGAAACAGCCAAAACCAGCTGAAAATTTGTCCACAATTATCCTGGGGGATATTCCGTTCCACCTTGGGCCAATTCCAGTTCCAAAGAATTCCGGCCAAAATGGACTGATTAAAATGGAATTGACAACTATGGCCCTAGTCCATGATAAATTAAGTTTCCAAGATGTGCCGGGCAGTGGATCAGAGACAACCATACTTGATCCACAACACCTGAATCAATCCACATTGGGTGGAAAAGTGATCAAAAGATAAGTGACAAGCAAATGAGAAGGGCTGTTTTGGCTTTCAATGCAATCCTCTAACTCTAACAAGAAGATAAAGAAGAACAAAATGACAGTGATGATGCTGACAGTGAGAAGGGACAAAAAAGGAAACCACTCAATGTTTTTGGCCTTGGCCATGGCCATGTGCTGGACGATTTTTAAATAGTGATTGGAGGGAGCTGTAACTGGATGCACTTTGTTTTAGTAGTTTATAAGCCATGCATGCATATGATAGTCCAATTCTCAGTTTCTGAACAATAAAGAAGAAGTTCCCTCCAGATAAAGTTTGGACCAATGGTACTATAGATGCAAATGTTAATGGTTCACATTCAAAAAGATGAAAGTCCATCCATCGATTAGACCAAATAAAAATACCCACTCCGTAAAAAAAATAAAATAAAATAAAATTGACCATTGCATAATGGCATTTGACTGTGACCTATAAAGCTTTCATCGGGATCAATTCCAATTAAAACTTAGATTTGAGTCATTTGACCATCATTCTAAAACATTCTAAAAACCCCTAAACTTAAAAGTTCAAATTTTTTTTAAAGCCTCACCATAACTGAACATTGTAATAATTCCTAAAAGTGATATGATAATGGTTGTTACATGTCATATCAACAAACACATCAAAATCAGACCAAAATTTAGAACAAAGGACAGGCCCACATTGTGGTTAGTAACCATTAAAGACGACCACTATCATCTGCAACATAGAACTAGAGCATACTAAAGAAAGGGAATCAAGCAAGAGAAATTGGCAATTCAAATGCAATCATCTTTTCCACCCCCCCAAAACCCAAACCCAAAAGAAAAAAAAAAATCTCTTTTTCTCTTCCCTCTCTGCCCATGCTCGCGCTCGCACACAAAACAACTCTCCTCAGTGAAAAAAAAAAAAAAAAAAAAAGAGGACAGAATTTAAAAAAAAAAGAGTAAAGTTGCCCATCATCACAGTATATGATTTTGGCCCCAGACATGGGATCTAACCCATGATCTCTCTCTCTCCAACACATACAGTTCAGACCACATTCAAAAAGGCGAAAGGCCAACGGCCTAGACATTACCCTAATAGCTTTAACCACTACTTCATAAATTTCACCCATAGCAACCTCCAATTGTTTAACTTGGATTGCTTCCAATCAACTGAAACTCCCACCAAACCCCTAATTTTTTTCCATCATCTTCTTCCAAAAAACACAACAAACATATGGAGTACGAACCCACCACAAAAACCCTAATTCCAAATTTAAGTAACCACAGTGAGTGTAAAGAAATCATTAGTAAAAGCAAAAGATGACAACATAAACACATGTATCTAACCAAAAAAGAAAAGAACAGGGAGGGAAAAATTTTAGAAGAAAAAATCAACGATCAGAAGAAAGAGGAAATCCAACGGCTGAGAAGAGAAGATGCTGGTTGTTTATACCAGTGTAGTGGCAGAGCTTGATGTTGGCCTGGGAACGATCTGCGAAAAGAATAGCGTTCTTGGGGTCCATCTCTATGGCCTGGGTGTAGAGATCAACGGCCAGATCGAAGTTGTCATCGACGAAGGCCTCTTTGGCCTTCTTCTCCAGATCTGAAGACGCCATGAATGAGATTCAAAGCCGAAAGAGAACCAGAAAACCGAAGAAAAGCAAAGTAGCCAAGATGAAATAAGGGAGAAGGAGACGACGCGTATATATAATCAAACAAAAGCGATGAAACGAGGGATTAGAGTTGAAAGGAAAGACTCTGAGGGTTCTAGAGACTTCTCTAATTTTAAAAGCGACAAAGGTTTGGGATAAGGAAGAACGACTTGGAATGAAAATGGTGGACCGTTTTGATGTAATGAGTGATGACCCACTGATCTGGTCCGTTGATCTATTTGGGAGACCTCTCCCTATCTTTAGTGATGACCCACTGATCTGGTCCGTTGATCTATTTGGGAGACCTCTCCCTATCTTTAGTGGTGGACCCCACCTCTGGTAATATGTCATACCTGATCAAGTAAGTTGGGGTCCTAAGTTCACATTTTACAATAGTTAAATTTTTATTTTGATACTTATGAGCCGTTTGTGTAGCGCCGCAAAAGAGAAAATCCTTCACTTTCTCTTTGATAGCATAAGTTTCTTACCTACATAGATAGAGAGACCAAATCCTCTCTAACACACAGGAAAAAAAAAAAAATACCTAAAATAGTGTTTTCCCCCTTCAATTTCATGGGCTACAACAAGGAGGCGCCTTGTCTCTCTTGATTTCCACATAAGAGGGCATCACACAAATGCCTCTTTAGAAACATCATATTTTTAGTATTTTTCTTTATTTTTAGAGTTCATCATACTTTTAGGATGTGTCCGTTACAGGATTTTATGATCTGAACATAGGAGGATAACTTGTATTGATTATATATTTATAATGCAGCATAGTAGATTTGTAAGATCCTACGATCCTATATACTAAGGATTGTACAGAGGAATTTAATTAAGACCCTACAAGTTTGGGTTCCTACTTGACAGAAGTAGGTACAAAGGGATCATTCAACAGAGACGGAGAGATATAGGAGGTCACTATCCATTATGAGTGATAGGTTGATACGTGAAGTGGGCCACGATCATCTTGTAGTTGGATTGGCTAACATACTCTCAGAAGCTGAATTGCTAATCAATGACGTGTAGCTTGTGTTATAACAGCGTAAATTGTGTCAAGCTTAGCCTTTTTTGTAAAAATATACGCCAGTTAATCCACAAAACTAATAAAGCATACTTAAATGTCTTCTTGTAAAACTATCTTTCTAATAACATGATGATTGACCTCAATGTGCTTTGCGAGCATGGTAGACTGGATTAGACGCCAAGGCAATTGCACTAATGTTGTCATGGTAAATTATGGGAGAAATTTTAAGATGAGTTCACATATCTTTCATCAACATGCGAACCTAAAATAATTATGCAGTAGAAAGAGACAAAACTGATACTTGGATTCTGTACTTGATATGTAAATTGTTGGTTGTTTTGTTGCATTTCAGGATATAAGATTAGGGCCAATGAGTATGGCATAACCAGGTGTTGAGCATTGGTCATCTAGGTCTCTGCCTCAATCTACATTAGAATACACAGTAACTATAAATGTAGCTTTATGAAACTATAAGTGATGTGTAATCTTCCCCTTTAGAAAATAAAGAATGCGCATGATCACCACCCAGTGAATGGAATGAGGATCATGCATAAGCTGACAAACCTGGTTCACCACAACAACTATGTCTGGCCGTGACAGATTGAAGAGCACCAACAATAGTACGATACTCTTGAGCATTTGAAAGAGTATCATCATCAAATTGAGATGGTTTTGACCCCGTTTGCACCTATGACTTAAGTGGTTTGACAGCATATATGTTGGTGTTATGAAGTAGCTAGGTCCAGCACATACTTAGGCTATATAAGGTACATATCCAAGGGAGTTCTTTTTACCTTAACGTCAAGAAAATAGTGTAGGAGTCCCAAGTCTTTCATGGCAAACAATTGGCTCCCATAATAACTTTGGTAAGGCAAGCATATTGTTGATAGTAACCACTATGTCATCAACATAAATCAACATAATAATAAATTCACCTACAAAATTGTAAACAAACAAGGATGTATCTACGGAAGAACAATTGAACCCTAGGTTTTGAAGATAATTTGTAAGGCGAGGATGCCACTTCTTGGATTTCGGGGCCCAACGAATTTCGGGCCGTGACGTAGATGCATATAATAAATGTGCAATTTCAGGAAAATGAGCCAATAAAAATTTCCAAAATAATTGTCAGAGCAAAGCATAAACTAAATTAAAGTTGCTAGAATAATTATTACAATATGTCTTAGAACATTAACTAATACAATCCTAGCCACGCAGGGATGAAATACAAAAAATAAAAATAAATAACTATCCTCTGGAAATGACGACACTCAGTACAACAACGAGCCACCAACAGTAAGGCCCAAGAGCATGCTTCACTCAATCCACGGTCAAAAGCAACCATTATCATGTGCATTAATGGAAGAGGTACTGAAAAACCTATCTTAACACAGGCGGAGGTTCCGTTAACCAGATCTCTGTTAAATATCAATTCACACGTGGTTAAACTAATAATTAGTCCTAAATTAGATTAAAAGCAATCAAACCACACAATGAAAATGACACACGATTTATACATGGAAAACCCTACTCAAGAAAAAACCACGGGCCTTACTGTCTAGGCCAACAACCAACCAAGCACTATTTAAAACGAAAGTTACAAGAAACACTTAAAACCCTTTCCTAGTTGTTAACTCAACCTAAAGATTGTTTTGATCTTGTCGACAGCTCATCATTCACCTTCAACCATGCTTGAACAGGCCACCTTGAATCCTTCTTCGAGATGTCTCTACTTTGAAGGGAGTAGAATGGAATCAGAACCAAAGCTCGATCTTCAGTGCAGGAACTAGCAGCTTTGGGGAATAGATCTCTCAAAATCTTCTCTTGAGATTTAGCTTGATGGGAAGTGCTTTGGAATAGAGAGAGAATGACTATAAATAAGCCTAGAAATGAGCCTCAAGAGTTCTGATAAGTTTGAAATAGAACTTCGCCTCTTGAGAGAAAATAAGAAGGAGTTTCCGGATGAAATTGCAATTCGCCCCGGTTCGCTCAAGCGGACAGGGAGTTCGCTCGAGCGAACTCATCTCTGTCTTAGACGATCAATGCAAAAGTAAGTTGGCTCGAGCGATGAAGTCTTTGTGATGGGTTGGCTCGAGCGAACACAGTCAATTCCCAAAACAACTATTATTCTTTGCTGATAAACTTGGACAATCCATTCTAAAACAAATTACAATTTTAAGAGTCCCGGTTTTGTCCATAACCAATGAATTAGCCAACTCCTTAAAACCTTACAGGTACCTTACTACCTGCAAGCACCAAGATGCAGTATCAGACACAGTGTAGTAAGCACCAATCTAAATCACATAACATATATGGGAATATATAAATGCATAAAATAATCCAGCAATAGGCAAATGAGTGAGTACAACAGAATGCTTGATAGTCATTATAATACAAGAATAGTAGAAGCAAGCCAATATACCATAGTTGTGGGCCCAATAAATTGGGCTAGCGTCTATCAATACTGCACAGTCAAATAGCCATAAATACAATTGAGAAACATGCATATGTTTTAATACCATTCGTACACAGAAGAACCACATATGAGTATCAAAAAATGATCATAGTACGAGGTGCTCACTACCGGGAGTAATATCATGAACAAGCAAGGCTCAGTGCACGTCACTTATCTCTCGGCACCCGTCGAGGCCTACAACGTCAAGACTTTTAACCACCATGGCCTACTCTTGGCATCCTTGATACCTACTCATGGCTAGGTAATGAAATACCTACAACTCGGTATCACCAAGATACATACGAGTACATGTCACAAATCATAACAGTATCTCAAAATAATATACATGTTAATCAAGTGAACAAGGTGCACGTTGCACATGTAACATACTAGTATGGGTACAAATAATGGAGTGTGGCATGACTTAGAGTTGACATTATTAAGCTAACAAAGTGAGCAATTTAATTAAGTGGCTCTGAAAAAGAGATCTAGCGGATTGGGACCAGTAAGTCATATTAATATCATACGGTCAACATAGAGTCAAGGCTTATTGTTGACTAGGTTTGGGTCAATTGTAACTTCTCACATGACTAGGGCTACTTAAGGACTACTTTAGACTATCGTTGTGTGGTTAGTCTTTCTTATTCTCTAGTGTTTTGAAAGATTCAATTAGGCACTCTTGCCCGACTTTTCGTAAAAGTACCTCTTAAAGTGCCTTTTCTCGATCTTTACTCTGTTATCGGACTCTGATATCATTACGCTCGACCCCTCTCATGGCCCCATTAATGGGTGAAGTGACAAACTCCCTGTTAACATAAGTTATACGTAGAGAGTTCGAGTGCTGATATCAATACTGAGTCGTAATCTTGCTAGGCAAGGCTAACAAGTCCAAACTACCAAGGTATAGTCTTCTAGATTCCTATTATGCAAAACGAAGCTAAACAATTAAGAACAACAATATTCAACTCTACGCACAACTTGGTGTTCCAAATGCCTTGGAATGTGTGTCTCTGGGTGCTTCTAAAGGTGATTGCATTCGGGATCCCAAGTCTGCGTGCCCTTGGCCTAGGGTTGTCAAACCTATTTCAAAGTGTTATGGGGTGAACGATGGCTTACGTCCCCACCCGCATCGGTTTAAGCCAAAACAAGAGTTGGCTGTTGCTGAATCAACATATACACATAGAGAGAATTATTTAAGATTAAAATCGAGAAATATCTTAAAACATGTGCTAGGCTCCAAAACTAAGGAAATCATTTAAAAACAATGATTTGAGTTAAACATGTTCATATGGGTCCAAATTAATGAAAATCACAAGTTTTAGGCAAAACCAATATCGGTATATGCAAAACGATCAAAACTAGTAGTTTTAGGCATGTTAAATTAAGGGTCTAAACATTACCAATTTCTAATGAAAATACAACATCATTTCGACTATAAATGGGGTCTCGAAATGGGTATAAAAAGGAATCATGGCACATCCAAGGTCAAAGCACAACGAATGACCGCAGGCTAATTCCAATGAGTCCTATAAGTCATGTCTAGGGTTAAGGTAAGTCCATGGTCAAAGCACAGCGAATGGCCGCACGCTAATTCCAAGGAGTCCCCAAGTCCAAGACATTAAAGCCGGTGAGTCCACAGTCACGACAAAAACTTGATAAAACTGGAATGATGAAAAAGCATTAAAAATAAGTGTAAACAAGAATACAATACTAATGCCAAGCTAAACATCAATCGGGGTCCCAAAACTAATTATTCTAGGTCATGGATTGTCTTAGATATACAAGTCCAATAATCTTCAATTCTATTTGCTCTTAGGGTTCGAATATCAGATTTTTAATACACTTGGTGTAATCAGAAGGTAGGGACATCCTAAACCCTAAGGTCAAATACAATCGTCCACCACTGCACCATACATTTCTTTTAGCAATCCCGAGGTACACAATAATATAAAATATCCACCTTTGATTTGCTACAAATAAAAGTCATGTTGGACAAGGTCAAGATACAAGGATCCACAAAAGTCTAGGTTGTATGTGCTGTTTGATCACACTTAGGGGCCCACCTAATAGGCATCTAGGGCTATACAAAGTTAAAAAGTGTTTAGGGTTAAAACCAAAAAGAAAAAGAAATAAAAAATAATAATAATCTTTTGTGATTTACAAGACTTTATGAAAATGCTAACTCTTTTGAAAAGATAAAAATCCATCAAATAATAATGATAACACAATTTAAAGATTAGAAAATCAAGATCTACAATACCATTTAGACATAAAATGGAAACAAGATAGATCTACACATGCATGCTATGAATCATCACATGGGCACTTGCCTTAGCTCATGTGTAGTCTAGAAGCTCCTCTAATACCTTTATAAGTTTCAGAAAAACCTTCCTTATAGAATCCCCAAATCTACACCAAGAAACCCTAGAAATCACATCTTGTGCTAAACTTGGAGAAATCCTTTAAAAATGGAGAACATGGAAGAAAGAGGGCTCCTAATTGTAAAGGAAACAAAAGGAGAGGAAGATCTCACCTCAAAGATGCCCAACGAAGAAGTTGGTTGAAGGAGTTGCCTTGCGTGGAACTCCACAAAAACAAAGGAGAGCAAATGAATGATGAGAAATCATTAGGCAGCGATAGATTTGATGGGAGCATCCTCCAAGGGCTTAGTTTGGGCAAGGAAGATGAAGAGAGGAAGGACGAAATGAGAGTTGCAGGTGGCTGGTTGTGCAATATGATGGAGGCTAGGGTATGGGGTGTTTAGTAAGAAAACATACCTGGAATAATTACAATTATGCCATTAATGATGGGTTGGGCTTGCGGCGACTAAACGAAGATCTTTCGGGCCTCAGATGGACTTGAGCAAAGAACAAAAGTTGCTCCAAATCAAAAGAGCTTTCCAACAAGTCCTAAACCAGTTTTTAGAGATCGTTTGCAAAATCTCAATTTTCAAAAATTACGAATACCACCCCTCCCCCCCGGAAAGGGTACTAGGGTCAAATATGAGTTTTTGGGATCTCGAATGATACCATTGACTATTTTCCGAAATCTAGACTAGATCCTTTCTAGTACTATACTTGGTTCAAACACTCCCAAAACTTTCCAAGACTCTTCCAAACACATATCTAATATTTTAACTTACACAATCACTCTTAGTTAAAGCTCCCCAAGTTTTCTAGAATTTTTAAATAGGTCCTAGGTTACCTCGAACTTGGCCAATCCACGACCAATCGACTCAGGACACCTCTAAAACATTTAGGTATGCCCAAAATAGTAACTAAACACACTTAGTTAACTAATATAAATCATCAAACACCAATAATCATAATTAATTAATAAACATAATTAGCCATGGTCGGGATCTTATAGATATTCCACGTCGATTTCCTCATAGAGAACACCATGCGAAAATGCATTGTGAACATCAAGCTGTTAAATTGGCCATCCAAGTTAGACAAGTCTAACTGTGGTGTGTTTCACCACCGGACTAAATGCGTCACTGTAGTCCAATCCTAATTGTTGATGAAACCCTTTTGCAACAACCCGTACTTTGTGACACTCTATTGTATCATTTGCTCTTTGTTTGATTTTATAGACCCAGTGATATCCTATAACATGTTGTCCAGATGGTAGAAAAATTAGGGACCATGTACCTTGTCCATGAAGATCATCAAATTCGAGTGCCATTGTTGCATGCCACTCTAATGATATAATAGCTTGGGAATACGAACTTGTAGAAGAATAAGAAAGAGAGTGAGATGAAGACAAAAGAAATCACATTCGTTTTTCCTTAAATTACATTACAATGAGAAGGGTCTCCTTATATAGATTTTTACGATCTCTGTTACTGACTTAATAGAATTTTGTTGACAACCGCTTCCAGTTGTTGATGTCAGCAATCACAGAAAGCACATGACTATTTCGTTGTCACTACCAAGACTCCACCAGCTGAAGAGAGGTAACATTGCCCTTAAGTTACTGAGTTTACAAACTTTGTGCTCAGTTGTGCTTAGATGACGTTTGTCATTAGCCTCTTGCAATCTAATGGGTGATGTAGTAAACTTTAGCTTGGACCGAAGAAATTTGAATTGTTTGGGATGGAGGCCTTTTGTAAAGATATCAACGAGTTGATCGTGAGAAATAATATATTTAACAGTCATGTCCTTATGCAGCAATTTCTCACAGACATATTGGTAGTCGACCTCGATATGCTTCGTACATGCATGAAACAAAGGGTTGGAAGCGAATGAGATAGCAGAAATGTTGTCATACTATATAGAGGGACAAGTAGGTATATAGATGTGAAGATCACGCAAACATATTTTGATCCATGAAATCTCAACACTTGTATGGGCTAACAATCAGTATTCCGCTTCAATTGTTGAATGAGTAACTGTGCTCTGGTTTTTTTTTTTTTTTTTTTTTTTTTTTTTTTTTTTTTTTTTTTTTTTTTTTTGCACACCAAGAGATTGGAGTTGGGCCTAAGAAGACAAAATAACCAGTAGTCGATCGATGATCTATTGGGTCACCAGCCCAATTTGAATTAGAGAACGCGGTTAACTAAAGTGGTCCGCAAGTAATGTTGATACCAAACATGGTAGTGCCTTTAATGTACCAAAGAATCCTTTTTAAAGCAACAAAATGTTAAGGGGAAGGAATGCACATATGTTGACAGGCCTGGTTCACAACAAAGGTCAGGTATAGACGTGTTAACATTAAGTATTGTAAAGCACCAGTAACACTTATATAAACTTGGGAATCAATGAGTGCAGTAGAGTTTGCAACCTGAGGAGCCCCTTTGTAATTAGTAGGTGAACCATATGGTTTACAATCTAACATTGATGTTCAATCTAATAAATCTTTGGCATACTATGAATGTGATAAAAATAGACCATCTGTTGTGTGGTAGACGTCGACACCTAGAAAATGATGTAACTTTCCAAGATTCTTCATCTCAAAGACCGGCCCAAGTTGAGAAACAAAGTAAGAAAGGTAAGCAAAGTTATTACATGTGATGATTATCAAATCATCCACATAGAGGAGCACAATAGTAATAGAAATCTTGGTATGTTGGACGAACAAAGATGAATCGACATGGCTGCTTAAAAAACCCAGATCAATCAAGTAGTTTAAAAATCTATGATATAGTGACTTATGCAGTTAGCAAACATGATTGGGATAGCAGGAATCAATGAACCCAGGGGGTTGTTATTGTAGCCATCCAATCCTCTACCCCATCCTTTGTTGTTTTTGCCTGACAAGTTTAGAGGATTGTCTTTAGAAGTCAACAACATAGTGGCAATATAGTCTATAACTGATTGTTATGCATTAGCTAGGTGAAGTTCTTCACACGACAGCAAAAGATGACGTTCTTCTATAGCAAGTGGAGAAGATCGAGTCTAGATCAATGTTTTGAAGGCAGCATAGTCAGTTGGAAGCCCATTAAGTGTGTATAATGTCAGAACTTCATCATCAATTGGGCAAGAAATAGTTGTAAGACTATTAGAGAAGTGCTTAGTTTTCTGAATATATATTTTGTGATGGAGCATTGCCTTTCTTGATAGATTGCAACTTAGTCTTTAACTGCAAAATATGAGAATGGGAAAAGGATGCAAAGCGCCTCTTCACTTCAAGACAAACATCATGAGATGAATTCAAACCTACAACATGAGCTAATATTCCCTTCGACAGTGTTGCATTTATCCAGCTTAGGATGTTCTGATCTTGCTGAAACCAGGTTGTGAATAGAGGATTTATTTCCTTACTGATATTACCTTCTTCATCAACCAGGAATTTAGGAGGAGGAGAGATTGTTCCATTAATATGACCAATCTGTCCATGTACGCGCAACACTGATAAAATTGTGACTTCCATAGAAGATAGTTGTGATTATCCGGTTTGATTGAAATGAGATTTCAGATATTTGATAGCATAAATGATAGTGCAAAATAGGAGAGATAGAAGAAGAAGATGCCACTACAAAGATCTCATATAGACTAGAAAACAAACAAGCAGAGAGCAGGAAGAAGAGGACCTTGAGAAGAAGGAAATCTTGAGCAAGATGTCTGAAGACAATAAAAAATGATCGATGCTCTATGAATCTTAAACATATCTTTCGTACATGAGCAAATCTACTTCGATCTTGATCAAACTAGATCAAATCTTTCGAACTTGAACAAGTCTGCTTCAATCTTGATCAAATACTGATCAAAAGAGGATAAGACTCATGTCGATTACAAAGATTAGCAGACAAATCCAAATCAGTTGAAGTAGATCAAATTGCAGGGAAAAATTCCTGTTGGATTTGCAAAAAGGCAGGGATCTTATATGTTTTATGCAGATCAAGAAGCAAATATGGTTAGGAGTACAACAAAGCTTATTGCCGAAGGATCGAAGAAGAAGATTGCATGATGTTCATGACGCAGGTCTATCGCTCTGATACCATATGAACTTGTAGAAGAATGAGAGAGAGAGAGAGAGAGAGAAGAAATCAGGTTCGTTTCTTTAACTTAGATTACAATGAAAAGGGACTCCTTATATAGAGTTTTACAATCTATCTTACTGAATTAACAGAATTCTGTTGATAACCACTTCCAATTGTTAATGTCAGCAATCACAGAAAGCACATAACTTTTTCTTTGTAACTTTGAGTTTCTCAATTGACAAACTCTACTGTGACTCAATTGTGCTTAGATGATGTTTGTCATTAGGAGAATACCACATAGGTTTACTAGGTGCAAGTACAATTTGAAAAACCTTTAGTAAAGGGTGTTTAGTGGTTGTGTAACACTTTGAGCTTAAAAATACCATCAATTGATAGGGTGTGCCTAGTATGAGAGCATTGAAAAGGTGGCAATCGATTTGAAATGGGTCAACAATCTTTTGTGTTGGCTCAATTAGTGCAGGAGGCCTAGTAGAAACATTTGGCCATTTCCATGTGAGTTCCATTCTGCACATGGTTGTTTTTTTTTTTTTTTTTTTTTTGTACCCCAACCAAGGGGGTTAGGACCCAAGAGAGAGCTCGCACACATATGAGAAGAAAGTCCACATAAGTGGGAAGGGAGCCCACACATGCGGGAAGAATGCCCACACAAGTGGGAAGGGAACCCACACATGCGGGAAGAAGTAACATAACCAGGGTTTGAACCATAAACAACTAGGTGAGAACTGTCATTCCTTACCACTCAAGTAAGGAGCCTTTTTCAATTGCACATGTTGTGCACCATTAGTGTGAGATAAAAGTAGAGCACCAGCATAATGTGTTGGTTCCACTTGGACGACATCCAAACTTGTTGGAGTCGCTTGGGCAGCATCAAGACATATAGTTCCTATTAGGTCTGAGTACATACAGTAATAGTTCAGTATTAGGAAACAGTTGTTCACAACAGTGAATGAAATCAACAAAACAGAATTACTGAAAGTAATCTAAAAGAAATTAAAACTCACTTACTGTTTGAAGGAAGAAAAACAGTAGTATGTTGTTAAAGTTAAGAGTCTCAGAAATTTACAGAAGAGGGTTGATCAAGGCTAGTGTTCAACACTATGTCCTTAAGACAGATTTCGCCCTCGCAATGGTGCTAACGAGCTTCAGCAGCGTCTGTCTCCCAGGATACAATGATCGGTCTCACAACAGTTGCAGCTCTACAAACTATGTGACTGGCGAACCAACAGTGCAACAGGACTCTCTCTGGACTCAGATGACCCGAATAATGCAATGCAGCAGCAGTGGAATGGATGAGCAAAAGAGATGAACAATTTAGAACAGTGACTGTTCAGATGAACAGATGCACCTCTTCTTTGTCTTTGGACACACCCTTTCAACTGCGAAAGGACACACCACACCACTAAGGACACATCCCATTTGAAAAGAAAAATTTTTATAAAATAAAATTTCTCCAAAAAAATGGGTAGTGGGTCGAGCCAGGCCCAATTCGCACGTGAAGCCCAAGCCCCGCCCCGAGCGGTGCGGGGCGGGGCGGCGCGCGCTCGCGCGTGGTGGTGACCCCACTTTGGTCTAGGTCCTCCCTCCTCCACAAAAGTGGGATGCCCCTTGGGGCTCATCTTCTACTACCAAGGTAAGTGTATTTATACCCAAGGAATATTTTGCTCGCAAGCAATGTGGGAAGCAAGTTCACCACTTCCTTTTGTTTCCATGTTTAACATGTTCAAGTAGTGGTGTTTAGGAGGCAATTTCTCATTCACTCATTAATGGATTAGAGCAACCCAATACATGTCTCTAATCTACTCATGGAGTAGATTATATGCCCATGTATTCCCACCTAAAAAGATAAGTGGGTCCCACTTAGTTTTTGGCTCAAAGTTTACAAAAAATAGTGGTTCTCTAGGCCATTTTCCAACAGTTCCTTACTAGGTAGCATGTATTGGATGAGATAGTTGGGCGGAGCACCTGGCATCTGAGGATAGGCTATCATCCAAGCGTGGTGTTGTTGCTAATAGAATGAGGCAAGCTGGCACATGGCGAACATTACAGTGACCAAGTATACCTATTCATGTGACCCTGGTTGTGGAGTAGGACCTTGCATATTGTTAGTAGTAAAAGGATAAACCATCTCATTAAAAAAACCACATGCCTATTCATACCAATTCATTTGGTAACCGGATTGAAACAATTACATACTTTGTGATTGTGCCCATAACCTAGAAAACACACAAGAATAGCTTGAAAAGAGAATTTGCCAGATTTAAAGTTCAAAAACACATCAAATACTTGAGACTTAGATTGAAGCGGAAAAGGCTAACAATATCCACTAACATCATTAATAAAAGTCACATAAAATCTAGCCTCCACTAAGGGACTATGTGGGAGAGTATCCCCAAACATTAGAATTCACTAATTCTATAGAGGAAAAATGAAATAGAAACTGAATGTTGAAAAGGTAATCTTGACTGCTTTCCCATTTGACAAGCAATGCACACAAAGACAGGCTTGGATATCCATGGGACATAAAAGAGATGTGGCAAGTTGCTGAAGAACCTTATGTGAGTGGTGGCGCATTCTATGATGCCATAGATTG
Source organism: Camphora micrantha (assembly GCA_003546025.1). Taxonomy (NCBI): domain Eukaryota; kingdom Viridiplantae; phylum Streptophyta; class Magnoliopsida; order Laurales; family Lauraceae; genus Camphora; species Camphora micrantha. The sequence continues at coordinate 50,381,904 of QPKB01000003.1, read as the reverse complement.
TGAAAGACTAGAGTGATGTTGAAAGCAACTGGAGAAGCACATGATTTATTTGTGATGCATTGGTTGAGATAGAGTGGATAAAGACCATTATTAATCATTTTGCGAAAGAGGATCTTCCCCATTTTGTTTTCCTTCATATAGAAACCAGATGGAGTGAAAACAAAGTAAGAATCATTGTATTTGGTAAATTAAGAGACTAACAGTAGATTATGTGAAATAGTAGGCACATGGAGAATATTCTATAAAGATACCAAGTTACCATTAGAAAAATACTAAGAGGAACCAATGCTTGAGATGGAAAGACCTTTACCACCTGGTGACAACATGGTTATCATTACCAACATAGTCCAAATGCATTTAGAGGTCATTGAGATCTAGTGTCACAAGATTAGTAGCCCATTTAGTGGTAACTCATATGTTGTCACTAAAGTTCATTTTAGAGGAAAAGAGATTTAGTGGTGAGTTCTAACTTCTTACCACTAATTGTCTAAGACTTTAGTGGCGACTTTTTTAATTTTAATTGCTAATTGCTTTCATGTCTTGCTTTTAGTTGCGTTTTTTTTTTTTTTTTGGCCACCACATGTGCCACCTTTTGTGGTGACTTTCTATTGTCACAAAAGATATTATCCAAAACCTTACTTCTCATCTCTTCCTCTTCTCAAGCAAGAGAACCCAAATAGCGGGTTCATGGGATGGGCCAGGCCAGGCCGAGGCATATCCAGGCCCAATCGGCTTTAGAAGTGCAGGCCTAGACGTAGCTCAAGCCCCAAACGGGCCATAAAACAATGGCCCGACCATGCCCATTTAGTCAACCAGGCCAGGCTAAACCGAGCTTTTGATAAATCTCGTGGTATTTTTCACAAATCTTTGGCCTAATTAAATTAAATTACATGCACTCCTTATACGGGCCGAGCTTTGGGCTATCTTTCACCTAATCCAAGCTCGACACAATTATTAAATGGGCCTAAAAAACATATCCAAGCCCAGCGTAAAGCGGGCTAGACCGGGATCAGGCTTGGGTTGGCCCAACCCATGAACACCCCAAAGCCCAAATATGTTGGCAATCATGCACAATCTCAGTGGGCAACTATTAGGTGCATCTTTGTCATGGCTTTCTTTTTCCTCTCTCATTTCCATCTTCTCTTTATTTTCTACATGCGATGGAGGCTGAGATCCATTGAATCGAATGGAGGAAATTTTCTTCCTCCAACCTCCATCATGCATCTTCGAGTAGTGAAAATTTAGAGTTCACGTCTTTAAGTCCTTTATCGAAATAAATTAATTTTTGTTTATGCAATTTTGTAAAATGTTATTCAAATGGAATAGGAACTGTCATCAAATTTTCATTATATTATTTGCACAGATCCTCTCCAAGTATCTGGGAAACTCATTGGGGTGAGTTTTTTTCATGGGCCCCACTCATTTTTGTACATGGATAGAGCCTGTAATTGTCTTTGGCTTTAGGAGGAGTACGGTGGGAGTTTTTTTAGAGGGGTCGAACTGTGCCCATATATGAATAATCAGAGCAGTTCACGAATGAGCATCTTGCTTATTTATGTGGTATCCCAAAGTTTTGGTTACAACTGAGTTGGTCCCACCGTAAGATTGGCCACACAAAAATATGGCGAAAAATGCTTTTTTACTAACTTTTTTTTGAGTGTTAAATCGTACGGTGATAAGTCGCTTCCTTTCCGGCCATTTTTTAACTGGTCGCATAAACTAGGTCCACCCAAATGCAACCCTAATCTATTTGAAAGGTCCTCTTTGCACTAGTATGAAGCACAGGTAGTCAAGCAAAATATAAAATAAAATACACCAAAAAACTAATGGGCTAACCTATGTCAACTAGACAGCTCCTAATCGGTTAAAGACTGCAATTAAGCCTCCAACTCGGTCTTATGAAACCAAATCGATCAGATAAGACTTTAGGTTGAGTGGTGGGGTCACAATGCGCTTGGCAGGGGTCCCGCTTAAAAACCACAATCCTAGAATAGAGTCTGTCACCCTTAGAGGGTCAGGGCTTGCCTAGACATCAAATTGATCAAAAAGCGCAATTGGTTCAACTTTTGGCGATCTTCGTCCTAATGAGCTCTAGAATCCTAGTGCCAATGTGTACTTGATTTTAAATTAGGTTGGGTGCCTATGTGGGGTAAGATTAATCCTAATGGGGTGGTTGCTCTTACTAAGTGTGTCCAATTTACTTGTGTGCCAATCAAGCATTCATACTTGGCAAAATTTAAATCATCAAAGCCCACTTGCGAATAAGAAGAGTCGTGGGTAGAGTTTTAGCATGCACCTTACAAATAACAATAGAGTTTTGCCCTTTTGTAGAAGTCTTGAAAATCCTTCCTTCCTCTTCCTTTCGTTGTCTTGAAACAGGCCAAAAGAAATCAGTATTAGATAAGGCAAGAAAAAAGGAAAAATTAAAGACTATTTAATTTTTTTTTTTTTTTATAAAAGAACCTAAACTAAACTAGCCTAAAGTTATAATCCAAGATTTCAAAATTTCCTTAAAATTGGTTCCCTAGCAACGGCGCCAAAAACTTTTTGTGAAGTTTAAAATACTTATACTGTAAGTGTACAACTGTCTATAGAAGTGACAGTGGCAAGTACGAGTAGAACCCATAGGGAACCTAATAAAAGAACTCTCAAATATGAGATCTAACTAGTAATCAAACAGATTTATAATTGATTTTTTAATAAAATAAAACAACTAATTAAAAAATGAGCAAATCAAATAAGAAAAGCTATTAAAGCATCCGAAATACACTAGGTTTGAACCAATTTATTTATCAAATAATGATAACTTGTCCTGATCAATACTCAAATCAAATACAAATCTATGTCTTGATTCGGGAGATCTATCTTTTAAAATCCCTTTTTTTTTTATAGAATTCAGAAAAACTTAAGACTTCCTTCATTTCAAAAGGAATAAAAAAACTTAAGTACTACTTATCAAAGATAAGAATAAACCATCAAAAGAATTTAATCATAAGCATAGCCTATCAAATCTAAGCATAAAAAGTCAAAGGTTCTTTTTATTTTAAGAAATTAAGTATCCAAGTTTGCCTATGGCATAAAGACAAGTCTATTAAAACCAATAAGCACCCATTACATGGGAAACAATAAAGACCTACTTCATAAATAAAATGAATTCACTTACCTTTTTCGTACCTCTAATCAGGAAATTCTATCGTCCATTGCAAAGAAAACAACTTCAATTTGCATTCAGATCATCATCTTTTCAGCAAGAAGATTACTCGGACAAGGCCCGCAGCATACCATAAAAATAAAATGAATGGGGGAAGAAGAAGTGGAGAAGAAGAGGAGAGGAGAGGGATTGGTTGGACGTCCTAAGATTGTACCTTATGGGATGTCCGTATCTTATGGGATGTCCACCCTCTCCTATTTATAGGATTTAAAGGATTGAGTTTGGATTGGGAAAGGAGTCCATCTCGGGGTCCAAGTTGGGATATAATTGTGTTTGAAATCTCGGAGTTCCTTGTCTTGATTTGTTTGCCTTCTAATGTCCTTGATTTGATCTTCTCTTACTCTTGGCTTCTCTTGTAAAGGGCCCCACAATGGCTAAGAAAGAACTTTAATACGAAAGACCAGATTTGCTGCAAAGCTTGGGATGCATTGGGTACCATTTGGGACGTGTGAAATTCTTGGGAAGGGATGTGTTGGACGTTCCCTCTCATTTGGATAATTCATTGTTTAAAAATTTTCAAATCATGGAAGCTTGGAGTCCAAGTTAGAGATAATTTCTTGGATACAGGATTCTTGGACTCTTTCAAATTTTATTTTGAATTGAGTGGCTTGGTTGCCAAGATCTTCTAAAATTGGACTCTCCTTATCCCTTGCAAAGCTTCGCACATGAGCCCCGCAAAGGGATTGTGATATCTTGTAATTTGTAGTTTGCACAACCTAAAATTATAGTAGTCAACTTCCTGAAGTCATATCTCCCTTAATACAGCTCCGATCGATGCAATCTTAGGCTTTATGAATATCTGCTAAAAAAGAGCTTTCAAACGGTGGAAGATTGCACATATCTGACACTCGGTTTGAAAGTTACCATTTTAAGTTTGTTGTCTAAAAAAAAGGGAAATATTGTGCAACGAGTTTCCTCCCTCCTTCCTTCTTTGGAATTCTCGGCCATCAAGTCTCTTGATCTCCTTCCTTTCTTGGCTTTTGATTTAAATTTTAAATTTCAAAGGAGTCTTCAAACAAGAACGGAAATTCTGAAAATTTGCAACATGTATGGGGTCCACCTTGGTCATCCCTCCACCATGGCATCACTCCCAAGGTGGGTATCTTCATAAAATATTTCTCCTCTTTCATGCTTCTTGTCCAATTTCTTTCAAGGCGGCCCCCAATTTCTGAAATTCCCTACAAAAATAAAATAATGACTAAGGAAATTATCACTTCATGTAGGAATTGGAAAATACAAGATGTGAGACCTAACACACACTAAATGAATGCATGAGATGTCACCATTTTATCTATTTTTCTTTAATTAAATCAATGGTGAAAAGAAAAAATTTCATTTCTTGTGTGAATTAAAAGTTATGAGAGATTTGTTACTTTTCATGCTAAAGATAAAAAGTTTCATGATTTCTTGTGAAAATGTGATTTTTCAAAGAATTTTGACTTGAAAACACAAAATCACGACTTTCCAATAAAATCAAGCATGATTTGATGATAAGTCCTTGATTACTTAAAACTAATGATGAAAATGCTATTTTTTAAGGACTTGTGTACAGTGAGATAACATCCATTCAAAATGAGATTTGACGATACCCCATAAATGGTTAAAGTCCTCATTCTGAACAGTTTTGATTATACATCTAGGGCCAAACCCACATGTATGGAAAGCTCCCACCTAACTTGAAAAAAGCACATAAGGGTTATATATATAGGTCGTCAACCCACTTAAAAACCTAATAAATCCCCACCCGTCCTTAATCAATCCCCTCCGCTGCCCTTTCAACAAATCTAATTGACCATAACCCTCAATAGTCTCCCTCTCTCCTTGATCTCCCTCTTCAGCATCAGCATCGGTGTGTAGAATCCTCTCTTTAGGGTATTCTTCTGTCTCTCTTAATCCCCCTCTCTCTCTCTCTCTCTCTCTCTCATGTGCAAAATCCTTGTTGGCTTTGACTTTTAATTTTTAGTTTTTAACTTTTGGCCAATTGCTAGCAAGTGGGTTATGTTGGGCCGGATTGTAGGATTATTTGGTGCTGAGTGTGGAGAACATGATGAGAGCGTGCGAGTGTATTGCAGTGAAGTCTCAGGTTGGGTACAATGGTTTGGATAGGTGGTGCAGGAGATGGTGTGATGGTCGAAATTATAGAGGACAAGGGTGATGTAAAGTCCTTGAACTCCAAGTGTGTATTAGCATAGTTAATTGTAATATTAGTCACTTAAGTTTGTTTAGCGGCCAAATAGGAACGGTTAAAGTTAAAAATGTGTGTGCTAAGTTTAGTTGAGATCTGAGTTCGTTTAGCTATTATAGGGGGTAGTTTGTTATTTCTGAAAAGTTTGGGGGCTTTTTTGTTATTTTAGTTTTTTGAGATTTTATTACCGTTGGGTAGATGTTTTAATTTCTTAAACTTTATCCTTCTATACTACCTTGAACCGGACACTAGATAACCATCAAATTTGGACACGAAGATCATTTCGTTCATAATGGGCCAAAATGCAATTCCTAGACTTCCATCTTTATACAACGACCCTAACCCATTTAACCCTAATCTCCACTCCCCCTTTTCCATTTCTCTGTAACTTTCTTCTCTTTCATTTCTTCCTTTCTCATTTTCTCTACACCCACCTTCATCAAGTGAGAATTCAAACGTCATCTTCAACAAATCAACATCAAGACCTTCATCACAGGGGCCCATAGAGTACTCATACAATTTCCATGGATCCTACCCATTTCTAGATCTCAAGGTAAGGTTTTAATTGTAGTAGGGTTAGAGTAATTTGGGGTTTTCCTTAGAAATGGCTATAGATGGGTTGTTTAGTCTCTTTTATCCTACATTGTGTAGTTAAATTTGAGTGGGTTTGGTTTAATTCATAGGCCTGAGCTTTTGTACTTGGATTTGGGTTTTTGAGCTTTCATCAAACCAAGGCAAGTGGATATTCATCTTATGGATTGATATGCATTTTTTAATTATTATTTTTAACATTGAATTATGAAATTGATTATCTTTGATTTCAATTGTAGTTTGGATCATATTATATAAAAACTAGCAAAAAATGCCCGTGCTAAGCCCGGGACAAAATTAAAAATATATTAAAAATTCAAGAATTATTTTAAAATATTATTAAGATAAAATAAGTCTAAAAAAAAGAAATTTATTATCTTTGAATATTAGAATCTTTTAACATGTAATGAAACTAAATATAAAATGAAGTAAACTTACATAACATAATGACCTCATGAATTTAAAGGCATTGACCATTACACAATTATAAATGTGAGTCTATATAGGGGCAGCTCTCCTAAGCTAAAGCTTAGGTTAAGATAAGCTCAAGTTAGTGATGAGACCCACCTGGCGACCCACATGGGGTGGTGATGGGGGGATTTCAAGGACTCCCTGTAACCCTTCTCTTTGCAAAAAATAAGTCCCAACCGTGGTTTCTACTATCTTCATCTAACCTCAAAAGCTTAATGGTCAACAATCCATTCGGATCGGTACACAGTCAATCCAACGGTCTAGTAAATTTGGATCTGACCAAAAAGCTAGTGGATTTGTGTATTTAGGGAGGTCATGTGTTTGGTCCATTTGGATGGACCAAGGGTGGGCCCCACAAGCGTAAGCTTACAGAATTAAATGGAGAGGCATGGTGCCCAGGCTCAAAAAATATAATAAAATATGTGATTCTTTTCTGAGATATTATTGAAAAAAACAGATTTTATAGAAATAAATAAGTAGTTTATATTTATTATATATATATATATATAACTTTAATAAAAAAAGAAAAAAAACCTGGTGGGGTCACATGATGTAACATCTAACGGTGGCCCTCATATCCTAATTCCTTCAAGGTGTGTCCAATTGGACAGTAGGACCTTGCTGATGTGTCATTCCTAAGATCCTTAGTGGGATCACATGATGTAACATCTAAAGATAAGCCCATTTCCAAATATCTAAAGGTGTGTCCAATTGAACATTTGGACAGTAGGTCATTGTTGATGTGGTGTTCCAGGGAGCATTGGTGGGGTCACATGATGTAATATTTAAAAGTGGGCCTCTTATCCTAATTCATTAAGGTGCATCATGATATGTTCAAAGCTGGCATCGTCTACAACAATTATTAAAGGCAAGTCTCATATCAACCCTTATACTATTTCATGTATATATAATTAGAAATGAAATGTATTCTTAATATGCATTTTAATAACAAATATAATTATTTCTAACAACTCTTTATTTCCTGTAGAATTACTGAAAATGAGTCATATGCATAATATCATGTTAACCTTTATATTAATGTTGATATGAGTCTTTTTTGCATTAAACCTAGATTGGTAATGTCTTTCCAATTATATGATGTTTAAGCATATACTTAATTTGATCTTAATTGTATGGTGTCTTCCCAGCCACCTCACAATAGGCTTTGTTGATAGCACTACACCATCCACACCCATCTCATTCTTCACGTACATGTATGCCATGTGTGGGACATTAGAGAAGCTATGTGGTTTGATTGTAGTGGTGGGCTAAGCATGTCCATGAAATTAGATGACTTTTCATAGATAATAATTGTTGTGAATTCACTCTTTAACCTTGATTCTTGTATATTTATCCGAGTATTGATAAACTATAATGGGCATTAGAATTGAACGACATTATTTATGATGGTGGGTCACAACTAATCATGATGGAGGGATTTCAGGAAAACTAATAAACACATGATTGTGCACAATCGTTTAGAAGAACATGGAATGGATTTGGAGCTTAACAAATTGAGTTTGTACTTCTACGGCCCACCTTGACTATATATTGATCATCAGAGTCCATTATTTTATGTTCGTTGAACATTTGATTCTACCTTGTAATTAACGGTCTAGATCATGAAACTAATGGTCTTGATATAACTCCATACTGGTTGGTCCCTTTTGTTGGGTGTTCCATCATCCATGCCGTTGGTTTGATGGGCCAAGTTGAATGGTGGTGCTTTTTGAAGGTGTTTATTAATCAGGAGATCAAAGTGGTCCCGACAAATTCATCTGTTGTTACTTTATGTGGATGATTGATCTATTTTCAGATCATGATAATTTAGTCCTGTCCATTCTCTCTGACTGCCAACACCATTAAAGTGGCCCCCACAAACCTCTATTACATGGAGTTGATTCTAATCTTGTAAGGAAAATGAGATTATGTTTACTTTAAAATGGGAGTGATCGAGATTTTAGGGAGAACAAATCCAAGGAGTTTTGTTGTTAGAAACAGTAGTGTGATCTAGATTTAAGGGATTAAATTTAAGATTATAACTATTCCTAGGATTAAGGGATGGAATTTGAGGAGATTTGTTTGGGTTGAGATTTTAAGGGAGGAGACTTGTTTGAGAGGAGTGTAGTGGCCCACATTAAACCCAAAGCTCTGTGTGATTTTATAAGTATTTTTCTGAAAGGAGAAATTATGGGTGCTGATCTGGCACCCCTCACAGCCCTCATCTCCGTTTGCTTTAATATATATATATATATGATTTTCAAATGGATTAAATGGATTGGATATATGATATGGTGGAGGACATTTAGGACACTTGGAGAGGGCTCGGCCATGGGATATATATGAATTCAGGTACATGAGATGAATTGATTAGAAATCCCTAAATCTGAAGCTCAATAGAGCTTTAGAAATGGAATCCTGGAAAGCTACGGCTAGCCTTAACCCCCTAGAAAAACTACATAGAAACTGTTTCGACAGACAGACTAGGGCTTACCTGAAACTGATTTGTTCTATGGTTGGCTGTACGGTCTTCGAACAAATCAGGTTATATTTAGGAATGAAAAATGAATCTTTTCCTTAGGTTTGTATGGCTTAAATGAGACCTTTGAACCTTATATTGGAGGACCTTTCACATCTTTTAATGGAACTTACATTCTCCAATTGATTTCGAACTTATTAAGTGGATCTCATCGATTTGAGTGTTGAGACTTGGTGGCCTTGATCTATGGCTATGTGATGACTATTGCGTCAGTGGGAAATGAATACGGATTGTGGAATCTTGAGCAATAGTCTCTCATTGTTTATCTAACTTGTTCATACGGGTAAAAACCAAGTCATTCACCATTTTATAATTTCAATTTTTTTTATTAGGCACCACTGAGCTGTTTACTTTTCAATGCTTATGAATATGGATGACTATGCAAATCGATTATGAATTTGAATATTAAACGGTTGATCACCATGTTATGGAGTGGATGGGGACTGATTATCCCTAGTATATGGACATGGGTCTACGATCCTATGAATTATGAACAAGCTAATCACTTAATAATTTATGAGTTTCTCGACAGGGTAAAATACACGAAGTACCTTGAATTTTCATGTCTTGGTAGTAGCCCATGTGGATAGCCTTTACTGTTAGAGTCTATGGCACGACTCTAATGACATTGATCGTTACTTTAATGTATGTCATTAGATATTATTGTTCTTTAATTGCTTTCCAATTCATATCTATTACTGCTTATGTATATCTACCTGATAGCTACTTGTAGTTGAGGTACTATGCTTGGTAAACAAGTGTCGATCCTGCCTTTGCTCTGAAGGAGGAGGAGACATTTCAGGCTGATCAGCCTGATGAGCATGAGTGGTATGCCAATGACATCTATTGAGTCATCTTGACCGACACGCGAGAGCCTTCACTCCTGGACTTTGAGCTTTATTTTGAGATAGTCAGTATAGAAGTTTTTGTAATCAATACTTTCGTAATACTAGACTCTGAACTTTAATACATGTTAGGACTTGTGTCACGCCCACGGATTGAGGCCGAGTCGACCAAGTCCCTAATCTGGGGCCGAGGCGCGGTAAGCCAAAAAATTTCGCCTGCTCACGCTGGTTTCCCACAGGTTTCCGCGGTGAGGATTCACAAGATCCCAAACCAATCAATCACATAATAATTAATAGACCTGCGGAAGCGTGTGGTAAACGAAATCTGAGGTCTAATAATAATCCATTATAACAAAACTCATGCCAAAGCGAACAGTTTCATAAGCAAATCCCAAGGTTAAGGTTTAAGTTTTTACAAATACCAAAAGTAAGTTAAAGATATACAATTCCCAAAAAAAAAAAAAAGCCAACAAAGGCTAAAGTAACAAGTTTTCCCAAAAAAAAATAAAAAAATGATGGTGGTCAACCCCCAAAATATGATAAGAGTCTCTCAACCCAACCCAATGTCTAGATGACATCGTCGGGCTGCCACTCTCGTCCAACCAGCGGCTCTACCGCCTCCTCCTCTCGCTCCGCCTCGTGGGCAACAGGGTCAATATCTGACATCAAATAAAAAAAATATCAGATACGACGATCTGGCAGGTGAATAAAACAGATAAGGTACACAAGTGTTTACTAAAACATATTTATAATCATAAGGGAACATTTGAAAACTAAATGAATATAACGATGAGTTAAAGGAAGTCAAATTTTAAAACCAAATGATTAGTATATAAAAAAAAAAGACACTGACATTCGAATAAAACAATGGCAACCCACATTAAGCTATATACTCCTATTACTGGAGTAACAAGAGCACTCACAATAACCGTTGCCATATAAAATGGATGGAACACACATAATAGCTCAATATAGATGGGTAACACAAAGATCTGCCGCGGAACGGATAACACATGAACAAAATTTCTAAGCTACAGTTGGCGAAATCTTTGAGAATCCTAAGCCGGGTGATCAGCCTGACAAAGCGACCCAAGCTTAGTAGTGTTGACGAAACAAAACTCTGTATAAAGCATAAATCGAATCATATAAACAAAATTCAAAATCGGTAAAAGAACTACTCCGCACAAACACAGACAAACACACGAAATAGAAACGGATGAGTAGCCTTACCGAAGGTTTAGAACAAACAAACCATACAAGGCTATCCAAAGTTAATTTATACAAAAAAATATATACAATTCTCAAATCTAGGATGAGGTAATTAAATTGCGTTGGAATGGCTTACCTAGGGCCATCCAAATGAGCACTCAAAGTCCAAATGTTGTGTTATAAGAATACATTTGATGCCACTGAAGTTCACCAGCATTTGAGGCTTCCGAGTGCACAACGAGACTTCGATAAGGTTCAATGTATTCCCCGGGTAAATCAAATATAAAGGTTCCCATTATTTCTTCCTTAACATCACCAAATATGCATACAAATTCTAAATTTTCCCATCCAAGTATGAATGGGTCCTTAGGTGTACACACTACCATGAAATAGGGGTAAACCAGCCCAAAACATACCCTGGGACAGAACCCAGTCTCGCTCTAGCGAGGGTTTCCACACTAGAGCGAGCTGTCCCAGAGGACTAGCTTGCTATAGTGAGCTAGCCTGGATCTTGCAACTAAGTCCCCTTGATTTTTTGAATGAAAATAAGTTCAGACACCAACATATTTGCTAACATAACACCCTTTCTCTGCGGCTGAATTTCCACTCCCAAGTCTTCAAACTACCGAAATATGTTGGTCCCTTGCAATCTTGACACACTCACTAACTTCTTACTCAAAGCATCTACAACAACGTTCACTTTTCCCTGATGGTACTTGATTGGGAAATCATTGTCCTGTTACTGTCAGGTCAGCATTTTATGGCTTTGGACTTGTTCCAGTCCGAATATAAGCTTTGATTTGATGGCTTTATGTTAGTGGTCAAGTGCGACACGTAATCCGATGGCCACAGGCTCCAAGTCACAACGTCATGTATGCTTCCACGAAATAATCAAGTTGTGTTGGAATTTTGTGATCTCCACACACGCGGATCCTAGGGAAATAAAAATTTTTAATTAACCCCAAATCACGATCTCCGAGATCGGATCGCTGCAGGATCCCCATTTTGGGGCGTGACAACTTGTTTGCTCTGATATATTTCCATTACTTTTGTTAATGAAGAAGCTTGTGTGGTGCACGTCGGTTAACCGATCAAATGTATTCATCTCGCCGCGGACTTCGATCTTGGGACCATGATTGGGAATCAAATGACTGTCTAGTCATAAAAAAAATTAATTTGACCCCTAATCTCACGTAAAACCCCATTATTAATAATGGGGGCTTGACAGGTGAAGTGGTAGGCTGAGAACCTGTGTTCTGTGTGGGTTGTGTTTGGGCATTAAGGTTGGATTGCAGGTGGTTGAGATGGTTGGGAAACATGGAGAGAATATGAGAATAACATGCAACCACTTTGAAGACCTTGAATTACATAATCCTTTTTCATATGAATATAAAATTCTTCTCTTTAAATAATACTCAAAATAAATAAATAATTGTGCAATATTTTCTATTTTCTTTTCTTTTTTAAAGTTTGCTCCTTGATGTGTAGTAGAGAATTAAAATATTTCGCCAACATTGTGTCATTCAATCGTGTGTCCATGTTCATGAGTAAGACAATGTATGAGTAATCATTATATGGACTTGATCAGTCCAACTCGATAAGCCAATCCCGTGGAGAAAAGTCATGCTCAACCAAGGAAAGTGATTTACATGACATTATCATCGTCTAAACAAATCCTTAAATGTCATAGTATTTCTGATTTTTTTAATAGTTGACGACGTACTATATATATAGCTGGTATGGTTTTCTTTTTAACAAAGTAATACAAGTAAATTCTCATGTTGATTCTACCTCACAAAAACATTAATTTAATGCTCGTGAAAGTATTCAAACTGGCAAACACATCCTGAAGAGGCAGCGGCGGAGCCAGGAATTTCTCCCATGAGGGGCAAAGATTGTCAACTAATATATTGTCAATATTTACTTAGCCACATTTCTTTTTCGATGACCAATCAAAGAAAAAAGAAAATAAAATTTATCATTTCTTATATAAGATACTAATTAGATTTTATTATAAAAAAGAGGAATTAGAACCCCTAAGCATGGTAAAATAAAACCAAAGTTGTGGAGAGAGACAATTGCCCTTCCTCAAACATATGTGGCTCCGCCACTACAAAGAGGCAATGAGCTCAAGCAATTGATCAAAACAATGACGTATCAAATGAGTAGCAACAATGATTATCCAAGGAAACATATGTGGCTCCGCCACTACAAAGAGGCAATGAGCTCAAGCAATTGATCAAAACAATGACATATCAAATGAGTAGCAACAGTGATGATCCAATCACACATCTCTAATGTTACAATTAACAAAAGATAAAATGCTAATAAATTAATTAATATTACTAACTAAACACATGAATTGAGGAATCTTAGGTGACATTTGTTTGGATGATACATAGTAGAAGTGAGTTTGTATCATGTAGATTAATCAGTATATGTATGCGTCAACATCTTCACTTAGATGCTTCATTTCCATGTGAAGCTTTCTTTTCTACCCATTAAAGCATCCATCTTCGCTCAGATACTAAATTGAAAAAAGCAGAAATTGAAAAAAGCAGGGTTGGATAGAGAGAAAATTAATATGACACAAAAACACCCTATACAATGAAGGTAGAGGAATCCAAACAGATAAACACAACTATACCAGCACCAATTTCACAAAAAAATGGAATACCAATGAACCATTTGTGCTAGTATCTCAAGCGGAACAAATTTCTTATGTCAAAGACTCCAAATTAGGCAATAATTGCCAGGTCGTCTTGATATCACAAGCTCGAGACTTGTACGTTGTACCGGAAAATGAAAATAAAGAGTCAAATTGGTGATGATGAGCTATACCAATAAAATGATTCATATAGTGTAGTTGACACATTAAAAGTTAGTGATGACGACTTTGTGGCATGGCAAAGAGATGATATCCCTCCTATTCAGGTCGTCTTGAAATCACAAGCTCGAGACTTGTACGATGTACCGGAAAACGAAAATTATGATGAGCTATACCAATAAAATGAGTCATATAGTGTAGTTGACACATTAAAAGTTAGTGATGACGACTTTGTGGCATGGCAAAGAGATGATATTCCTCCTATATATTCTTATTGATGCAATTCTTGTAATGCCTGAGGAAGGGGAAGATGAGGATGTCAACACTTTCATCAATGATGAAAGTGAGGAGTATGGTGCATCCATTGATGATGATACCAAGGAACATGAAATGAACACTGATGATGATAGTGAGACCAATAGCTTGATGCAATTTGTATGATATGTTCCTTGTCATTTTTGATGAATTAATACATTAAGGAACGCCTATATTTCTTGCTCAAACATTAATCCTTTTTTATGTAATACGTGTGCTTGATGTGTATACATATGTTTAAGAATAATCAATTTAATGCAAAGTGTTGCAGGATAGACCATAGACATGACCAGTAGAGGTTGAGGTGGAGGTAGACGAGGAGGAGCTCGAGTAGACTAACCCTCACAAATAGGGCATCCTACAAATAGAGACATGACCCTCAGACTCTAGACAGGTTGATGCATTTGTGTGAGATGAGGTTATCGTCAGAGACACCAGTGTGTTAACTACTATTTTAAATCATGCACGTACTTTTTTATGATTTATGCATCATATATATAAATTTGTGGTGGCTGAAGCTAATAAATTTAATTGTATTATGAGTGAACAGGGTCATGCACGTCCAGGTAGAAAGAACGACAAAAGGCAAGCGGGCATTACACTTGCAAAGAGGAGGCGTAAGGGGTATTAGAGACAATTACGACAATCACCAGTTTGACCAAATCAAATCATCTGGAGATTTCCTTCCTTGCTTGTAGCCTAGATTTTATTCTTGTTAACTTTAATTTTGGGATTTGTTAGTTGCCAATATACAGTCAATATTTATTGTATGGCTATGTTAGCTACAATTTTGGGATTTAATTAACTGTTAATATTCATTGTAACAGTCATCTATATATATAGATTAATGTAGGATTCTCTCAGATTAAGAGAGAAAGCCATCAAGCAATTCTTCGTTCTTCTCCATATTCTTTTCTTTTATGGTATCAAAGCGGTAAAAGATCCATCTCTCAAAACAATGGTAGATGACAAAGGCCCCAGCACCGACGACCAAGGATCGAACAACGATCCCTTCTTCGTTCATCATTCTGATAATCCCACTGCAGTCCTTGTCTCTCCACTTCTCACAGGAGACAACTTCAGCACATGGCTTCGTGCCATGACGATGGCGCTTCGCGTAAAGAATAAATTTGGCTTCGTTGATGGTACTATCGAACCACCAGATGACATCAAAGAGCTGCAACAATGGCAGCGATGCAACGATTTGGTAAGTTCATGGATTCTTAACTCTACAGAGGATGAGATTCGTGCAAGCATTCTATACGCCGAGACTGCTAGAGAGATCTGACTTGATCTTAGCGATCGTTTCACTCAAACAAATGCACCAAAAATCTATCAACTCAAACAATCAATTGCATCTTTGAAACAAGAAGATACCTCTGTTTCAACTTATTTTTCAAAGATGAAGGCACTATGGGATGATTTGAATTCACTCACAGTGGTGAAGCCATGTACTTGTGGACATGGAAAGACAAGTGCAATTCTACAGCAACAGGATCGTGCAATGGAATTTCTCCAAGGGCTCCATGATCGATTTTTAGCCCTCCGCAGTCAGATCTTACTTATGGATCCTTTTCCAAATGCTACAAGAATCTATGCTCTAGTTCGTCAAGAAGAAAAACAGCAAGAAATACATTCTCTGTCTCCTTCTGTCAATGCACCAGAAGCTGTAGCACTTTCAGTCAATCCAGCAAATGCAAGTACTAACAATGTTGAAAGTCTTTCTCCAAACCGTGTAAATGCAAGTACCAATAATGGGCGCCTCTCTCACTCATCCAACCGATCAAATAATGGCCAACGAAATAACGGAAGGGACAATCGCCGCAATGGAAGGCCAAATCTACATTATGACTATTGTGGTTTTAACAACCACACAAAAGATGTATGTTATAGGCTTCATGGTTTTCCCAATGATCGGTCACGGAATCTTCCTAGGAACCAGAGTTTTTTAGGCTCATCTTCTCCAAGGCCTCAACAATCTGATGAACGGCACTGGTATCTTCACCACCTATAACTCAAGAGCAATACAATAAAATTCTTGCTATGCTTTCTTCAGGTAGCATCAATTGCCAAGCCAACTTAGCAGGTATAACACTCACCGCACTAGACTTTGCTTGGATTATTGACACTCGAGCCTCCAATCACATGTGCTCTTCTTTATCATTATTTCTCATCATATTCATCATGCTCCACTCATGTTCAGTTACCAGATGGTTCCAATGCACAAGTCACCCATATTGGAACTATAAAATTTTCTCCAACTTTTCAAATCGATCATGTATTCCATATACCTTCATTTCGGTTCAATCTCTTATCTATCAGTCAACTCACAAAATCCCACCAGTATTCAGTGACATTTTTTCATGATCGATGTGTGTTTCAGGACCTGTCCGAGAAGAAGACGATTGGACTGGGTAGTGCACATGGCGGCCTCTACTACCTTCAAATCCCTTCTGTACATCTCATCACAGGCACACCCACCATTGACATTTGGCATTGGCAGCTTGGACACCCTTCTCATCACCGATTGTCTGAATTAGCTAAAAATGTTCCCTCAATTTCTTATTCCAATAAATATGTTTGTGATATTTGCCCACAGGCAAAACAAACTAAGTTAAGTTTTCCTACTAGTTCCATTTCATCTGAAAAACCATTCCAATTAATTCATGTTGACATTTGGGGAAGTTTTTCTCAACAATCTATGAGTGGTGCACGTTTCTTTCTTACTATCGTAGATGATTTCTCGAGATGTACTTGGGTATACCTCATGCGTTTTAAGTCGGACACAAAGTATTATTTAAAATCATTTTTTGCCATGGTGAAAACCCAATTCCATTGTCAGATAAAAAATATGATTTCTGGTGATGGGGACTTATTTCTTCCCGAGATTCAACAGTTCGTTCCGACAATGGAACAGAATTCTTGTCAAATGAAATGCAAGATTTCTTTTCTGACAGTGGTATCATCCATCAACGCAGTTGTGTGTACACACCTCAGCAAAATGGCGTTGTAGAAAGGAAACACCGGCACATTCTCGAAGTTGCCAGGGCCCTAAGATTTCAGGCAAACCTGCCCCTTTCCTTCTGTGGAGAATGCATACTCACTGTTGTATATTTAATTAACAAAACCCCGCCACCTTTACTAGGAAACAAATCGCCCCATGAGATATTGTTTCATGAGCCCCCTCTCTATTCACACCTTCGTGTATTTGGTTGCCTAGTCTTTGCCCACAATGTACACATCAAACACAAGTTTGACCAACGTGCAAAACACGGAGTATTCGTTAGATATTGCTATGCCCAGAAAGGATACCGTATATATGATGTCACAAGCAAAACCATTTATGTGTCTAGAGATGTTGTATTTCATGAAACTATCTTTGCCTTCGACGATGTTGTTTCAAGTCCAACACCTTACCAGTCATCCCACTACCTATTGAGGATCATCCACGATACGATTGTGCATCTCCATCTCCAACTGCACCCACCACACAAAATCCATCTTCACTTCCTATTGCACTACCTCAAGTTCAACCAGAGCCCCCTCTCATTATTAATCAACAAGAATTTGTTCAAAATGAACCTGTTGAGGGTCAGACAAATCCACCAACACCTTCACTTCAAGAAGAAATTCCTAAGATCACCATTCCTCCACCTGTTACTCGTTCCACTCAAGAACGACGTAAACCACCCTATCTTCAAGATTACCATTGTTCAACAGTCACTAATGTTGCACTACCTACTCCAACTGCTTCCAACCAAGCTGGTATCCTCTACCCCCTTGATCAGCATATTACTTATACTAACTTTTCAAGTGCCCATCGAGCCTTCCTTTCTGCCATATCCTCCAATGAAGAGAAAAGTCATTTTCTCAAGCGGTTAAGATACCACACTGGCATGATGCTATGTCTACAGAATTGGCTGCCCTTGAAAACAACCACACATGGAGCCTCACGCCTTTACCACCCAATAAGAAACCAATTGGCTGTAAGTGGGATTATAAAATCAAGTATCGATCTGATGGCACAATTGAACGATACAAAGCTCGCTTAGTTGCCAAAGGCTTCACACAGGTTGAAGGGCTTGATTACCATGATACCTTTTCTCCTGTCGCCAAGCTCGTCACTGTACGAACACTATTATCAATTGCTTTTGTTAAGAACTGGTCTCTTCATCAACTTGATGTCAACAACGCCTTTCTCCATGGCGATTTGGATGAAGAAGTGTACATGACAATTCCACTTGGTTTTTCTCAACAGGGGGAGACTCGAGTTTGTAGGCTACATAAATCCCTATATGGTTTGAAACAGGCTTCTCGCCAATGGTTTGCAAAGTTTTCCCAAACTCACATCTGAACTTCAATGGCTAAAGTATCTTTTAAATGATCTTTGTGTTCCTCACACTTCGCCCATCACTCTCTATTGTGATAACCAAGCGGTAATTCACATTGCCGAGAACCCGGTATTTCATGAGCGCACTAAACACATCGAGATTGATTGCCATTTCATCCGCAAGAAAATCCAATCCAAGTCAATTTCTCCTCGTTACATTTGATCATCTGAACAAATTGCTGATATTTTTACTAAGCCTTCGGGTAAGGATCAATTTCATCGTCTTATCAACAAGCTAGGCGTTACTCATGTACACGCTCCACCTTGAGGGGGAGTATTAGAGACAATTACGGCAATCACCAGTTTGACCAAATTAAATCATCTAGAGATTTCCTTCCTTGCTTGTAGCCTAGATTTTATTCTTGTTAACTTTAATTTTGGGATTTGTTAGTTGCCAAAATATAGTCAATATTCATTGTATAGCTATGTTAGCTACAATTTTGGGATTTAATTAACTGTTAATATTCATTGTAACAGTCATCTATATATACAAATTAATGTAGGATTCTCTCAGATTAAGAGAGAAAGCCATCAAGCAATTCTTCGTTCTTCTCCATATTCTTTTCTTTTAAGGGGGAAAAGCTAGCAATAGACATTCCACCAAACTGAGCTGTAGGCAACAATGCACAGGCATTAATCACTGAGTTGGGCATTATAGTTAGGTAGATGAATCCGCTCCGATTTTCCAAATGGAAGGCAATTTTAGATGATGACAAGAATAAACTAGGGCATGCTACAAAGGTAAGTCATTTAAATTAAGGTCATAAGCTAGCTCGAAAAATTCTAGTTACATTTGATGTACCACCTTGTATCTATGTCTACTTACTCATAAAATACCGTGTAGCAAAAATTTACTCTCTAAAAGGAACCCTATATTAGGAAGTTGTATATCAGTTGCTAAATCACCAGTATAGAGACATCGACAAGTATGAAACTTGTTGAGTTCATGAATTTGCACATTTACGTATCATTTTAGGATGAATTATGGATTTAATTAGGTGAATTGCATCATTATTCATATAATTTCATCATTTCATGCATTTTCACCTACGAACCTGAATTTTCATACTTTTCATACATTTTCTGTATTAACTTAGAATATTTTACAAATTTTCTCCGAAGAGTCTCAGTTGGAGTAGAATTCTGTTCGGATGGGTCCCACCTCAATATGGGCTCTTCAGTATTTAATGTATTGAGTTGGAATGTGCAGAAAATGAGAATTTTAGGTCTCTGTTACGGAACCCACTTTCAAACACACATTGTCATCCTGGGCCCTGCATTGCTAAATTGAAGTAAATTGAAGAATTCACCATGTTGACCCCACGCACAAGCCATATGCAAATTAATCAAAGGAGGGGTCCTCTCATCATGTCAGTTGAAGAGTCCTAACACAGTAGAAGACTTCTCATAGGGCCCACTGTTCAAGCAGATAAAATGTCCCACATGGCAGGGTCCACAGTAATTGCAAATTTGAAATTATTGATGGATAATTCAAAAAGTACAATTCTGATTGGAACAAAAGAAGAAGAGTTTGAATCATCCACATCTGATGTCCTTTCAAAAATGAAAGTTGTGCAGAGATAAAATCCATTGCAAATCAAATTTTAGAAGTTAATCTCGTTTTTCTCAAGACAACTCATCTTCAAATGGCCATAACTTTCAATCCGAGCGTCGGATCGATGAAATTTACCTACCGTCGAAAAACTTATTCAGAGTAGATATCCGTGGAGCCCAAGAACGTGCAAATCAGAGCTATATTGACAAAGGTATGGGCCCAGAGATTTTCATGTTCATTTTAAGACGGGATTGCAAATAAATCCACACCGTTGATAATTAATTGCTGCACATCCTTTGTGGGACCCCATCTGAAGATTAGTCATGCCACCTAAAGATTTTCAGAAGCTTCCACCTCATTCAAATTCAAAAAGGATAAGAGATGTACCTTATCAATAAAGATAAATCAAATTTGCAGAGAATGTGTCTAGATTCAATGTATCTGATAGATAACCAAAGAAATAAAAGGAACCAAAAAGTAGCATACGAGATATAACACCCTCCCCTTGGACGTCCATAACTCTCTCTCTCCTCTTTCTCTTCTTTTCATAATTAATAGAATTTAATAGTTATTTTTGGGTATTCTGGAGCCTTGTTCCTGAAATTAGGAATTTTAGAAGAGAGATTTTTGAGAGACCATTATAAAAGGAGATGCTATCAATGAAATTACTTATGGAGTTCTTCTCAATGGCAGGCTAGATTTCTGGATTGGAGCATACAGATGAAGCTAAGTAGATTTTTAATTTAATCTATATGATTTTTCTATTACTTTCTTGTCTCTTTCAAAATACATGCTCCATTAAAATAATAGATCTGTCTTCATGCCTTAGGCAGCCTCTATTTTGATTTCTAATGAAAATAGTTTGATGATTTATACTTATTTTGATAGATTATACTTATGGCCGAGATCCTTTGATAATTTATGCTTAATTTGATGAGTCATGCTTATAATTTTTCATTCTTTTATGAGGTGAAGGAGGTCTAGGGTTATGACCTTATTCTTAAAAATTGCTTTTTGCAAAAGACAAATCTTCCGGATCCAAAACATTGATTTGTTTAAGATTTGAGTTATTTTTGGGACAAATAGTAGAATAATTGCATGGATGGATTAATTATCTTGCTTAGTGGATTTTGGATGCTCTGATCTGTTTTATATAATTGATTAGTTTGTGTTTCTAAATTTTTTCTAGTTTCTTTTCTTGGATCTCAATTACTTATTAATCTTTGATAAAAAAAATTAAATTTTGAATTTTAACTTAGTAGTGCTCCTTGTGGGATTCGACTTGTACTTGCCACTGTCTCAAAAAGACAACTGTGCACTTGCAGTATTAAAAGATTGAATTTAAATTTACATCAAAACTGATGATATGAGACTATAAAAACCCCCTCGAGTGTGAGTGACACTGTTGGGGTTGATCTTGTTAGGTATTTTGGATATGAGAAATTCAAGGTATGCATGTTAATTAAGTTACATAGTCTGCACTTTTAATTTGTCATTCATATATGTATTGCTTATAATTTATGGTTCTTGAATGCAAGAAAATGAGCAGGATTGACAAAGAGAACTAGGAATAGCAAAATATCAGCCATATTGATGGGACGAAGGCTTTTGCTCGGATTAGCTTTGATAGTGTGAACTTCACTTATAATGTTTAGGGTAATTTGTTATTAAAACATATATCATAAGTGTTAACTTGTATACTAACAATGTAATCTTGAGACGGGGAACGAGCCCTCTCGGACCGAGTTGTGGTTCAATACTCGATTTAGTGAGAAGAACGTTTGGATGGATTCGACTTCGCAGGAAGTTTACGTAACTTATTGTCCCCTTCTCTATTTTCCTATCAATTTTCTTATTTTATATATTACTAAATTGATAGATAATAGCAATTGGTTTCCTAATGTACGATGAGCTTCAAAGGTTAGAGTCTCAATCGTTGGTGGAGGTTGTTGCTCCCATGGCGGAGGATGAAAGGTTGGAGACATTGCTTGGACAAGAGCGATCGGGATATATACATGGTCGTGGGGCTGGTACAAAGCCCATGACATCTACAGCTGGACAACAGGTTCATGCGCAACTAGAGAGGAAGAATGAGGAGTTCAGGAGATGAGTTGAGGCGGATAAGAGGCTCTTCGAGTTGATGGAAAGGAGAAAAGGGAGCTGAATTTACAACTAGAGTCTCTAGAGTCCCAAGTAGCCTCCCAACAAGCGTGCATGCTTAGGTGCAAGCTGCTCTAATGTCTCAGTTCACCACCCTCCTCTAGCAGCTCAAAGAATCAAGAAGAATTCCGATGTGATGCATAACTGATCAAAAGTCAAATGACTATTTGTTTTTATTTTATTTTATTATGTGATGTAAACTTAACTTTTGTCTCTCAAACACGTTGAAACTTAATATTTTTAAATTTGAAGTTATGTTTCAATACCTGGTGGTGATGAAAATTTTTATTTTTTATCTTGTATAAGCAGATAAATGAAAATGAATTTTTTTAATAAATTAATATTATTTTTTATTTATTTTTAATTTTAGAATTTTAATCGCGACAACAAGTCACCAGTATAAGTATTAGTTAAGTTGCCGCTAAAAGTTAAACTTTTAGCTGCGACTGTAAGTCGCCACTAAAACCACAACTAAAACTCGCTATAACTAATAATTTTAGCGGCGATTTGTACTAGCAGCTAAAAGTTTGATTTTTAGCTGAAACAATATGTTGTCACTAAAACTAGTATACCTAATACTTTAAATAGAGACTTGTAGTCGCGACTAAAAGTTAAACATTTAGCCGGGACGAAAAGTTGCTACTAAAACTGCACTTTTATATGTATATGATGTTTTTTCAGTGGCGACTTTATACATTTAGTGGCAACTATATTTTAAGTTAGCAGGGAAATTCTATATGCACCCTCCCCTTATGCTGAGCACATATAAGGGGTGCATATAGAACTTCCCTTAGCCTCGAAAGTTTTTGTGGAAAAATGTCAAATTTCTTATAGTACATATAACTCTCTGTCATTAAGTGTTTACGAATGGTTCTGCGTGATCTAGGTTTCTTTTTAATTGATTTTTTTATGTATTTGCTACAAATTTTGTTGATAAATATGCTTGTGCTTAGCACAGGTCATTGTGCTAGTACTTACTTAATACAAGTGAGCTATGTTAAAATTGACTTGAAATGCGACATTTTTATTATTATTTTGTCGTTTGAATGTAATATTAAAGTAGTATTTTTTCTTGGGTGTATATGCACATTGTATTTCCATGATACTTTTCTTCCAAAAGTAACAGAAAAGATCCAAAACTCAAAAAAATGTACAAACTGAAGGGGTTCATGAATGCTTTTACTTATATGTATCAATTTCTCATCTCTACTTATCCTGCTTCTTTGGTTCCGCGTTTTTCTTCTATGAGAATAAAGGGTAAAATGGATGCATTGTACTTGAATTTCACCCTTGTTCCTTGTTTTTTGATATATATACCTTTTCATTTTTTACGTCAATAAACTTCCATAAATAAGGTAGCTAAAGGCCACTACCACACCGGGGCTTCCCTCTGGATCCAAAAGGATTAGTCCAGCCCAAAAAATTGAGAACCCTCCGATAACAAAAAAAAAAAAAAAAAAAGTCCACTAAATTTTTTACTCTATAACCATGAGTTCTATTTTGGTGACATGAGCTCACCTGTATAGCCCACTGAGATCACGTCAATCATAGTAAAAGTAACGAGTCCTATTATAAAATTCTTTTGTCTTTTCAACCCCTTGATTTATGGTCATCAAGTTTAAGCGGGTTTAGAAATATAAAAACACCATTTTCTTACATTTCAATCATAATCTCTCTGTCTTTGCCTTTGTCTTCTCTAGTTCTCTGTTCTTCTACAAGAAAAGAGGATAAAATGAATGGAATGTTACTTTCTTTTGTATAATACCTTACTTTTCATGCAAGGCATCAATAAACTTCCATTGGCAACAAAGTTATAGACGCAACTAAATTATGTATTCTACAACCAAGGCTTCTATTCTAGTGAGAATCATTGGCACATGGTGTTGTATGAATTCTCCTGTAGGGCCCATCTAGGACTATGTCAATGAAAATGAAGGTGAGGAATGGACAAAAATTCTCAAATGGATCTAGGTGATTATATGTTTGTAAAATATCAACCCTACTGAATTTTTTTAATCCTTTGATCTATTTCCCTCAATTTTAATTGATTTAGAAGATATCAATTTCTTGGACTTTAATTAATTGAGCCGTGCTACAGAGCCCGGATTTTGTCCCGGGCTTTGGCACGGCTCCCCATGAGAGCCGTTGGATCCCAGGCTCCCATGAGAGCCGTGCCAGAGCCCGGAACAAAAATCCCGGGCTCTGTAGACTTTTTGTAATTAATTTGTAAGAATTTCTCAACTAAATATTTCTCCTTCAACCGAAACTGAAAAAAGATAAGTTCACTATAATTTACAAGTTCTTTGGTTATCTTAGAATAAAAGTAATTAGAATAATCTTTTATGCATGTGCTTTTAACTGAAGAAGTAAAATGATACTCAGGATTTAGCTTTTGGAATAATAATCTTTTATGCATGTGCTTCTTTAAAATGGCTTGACAATTCTCCTTCCGTGTTTAATTAATGATATCCTTTTGTGATGTAAATCAGTTTGGCAATTAGCTTCTTTGCGCCCATCTTTCATTCAAGCTTCAACCCAATCAATGTATCAATGTTAACATTTATACCAAAATATTTTTGGGCTGCGTCTCTCATCTATAGGCTAATTTAGCATTTATGTACAGCATGATATATTGATATGTGCTGAGAATAAATTGGGTTAAAAGTGCTTACAGGATTGTATTAAGATTCCAGAAAAATAGAAGTGTAGGAGAAGACTCTTAACACGGGGGCATGAAGGAAGTTCTGAATGCGGTTATGAAATATGAAGATTCCAAACAAGATAAAGACCTCCGCATGAGGAGCATGTAAAGACATCCTACCCACTAAGGCTAATCTTACAAAGCTGGTAAGTCCATAATATCATATATTTAAATAATTAATTCATATAAATTTATGGACTTAATTAAAACAAAATACATTGAATTCATAGATTTTCACAAAATCATGCAATTAGACTCTTTGGGTTGAATTTAAGTAAAAATCTCATAAAAAATACATGTCTTGGTGAGATTTTTGCACTATTAGGCCCTATGCATAGTGTAAGGACCCGATCCGAATTTGTCAAATGATTTGAGTTTTGACCATGCGATTGATCACAAGTGGACCCCACCATGTTTGAGCACTTTCATTCACTATCATTAACTTAACTAGGTACTGCCGGTGGGATTTAATTTTATTGCATTTAGATAATCACCGTGCATCATCATGTGACCTGACTTATAATATGGGACCCATTGCTTGCATTTAAGTCTGAGTAAACAGTATCCAAAAGTTGGGTTTTATACATTAGATGATTATTAATTTAATAAAATTTTACACTCTAGTGAACCATGCATGTCATGACCCACTCAGTGGGCCCATATTAACACCACTATCATCATGTTTATAAACTACGTTATGTGTAGGCCAAAATGGGACCGCAAGGGAGATGCACGTCCATGGATCATTCCAAGTCATTACAAGGCGTAGTGGGACCCATTCCTATTGCTAGTTTGAAAAAAAAAAATCTCAAGAGGGAATTTTGGAAAATTTCAATAGAAATTAAAAGAAGGAGAACGTCCAAGCCACCTCAAATTCACAAGATTTCAAGTCCAAGTGAAGCCATTTTCAGCAGAGAATCAAGCCAAATCAAGGAGATTATAATGGGGCCCAAGTGAAAAGTTTTGAAAGGATTGAAGAGTCTCAAACGGTTTTGTGCAATAATAATAATAATAATAATAATAATAATATATATATATATATATAAAGATAAGGAACTCAATTTCAAAGTCAAAACAGTTTCTCAAGATCCAAAATTCAAGGAGTTCAAGTTAGAGAAATTAAAAAAAAATGAAACTCCTCCCAGTCTCATTTGAATCACTCTCTCTCCCACCCCTATTTTTTCTCTCTTCTCTCTTACCACAAGGGGGGACGTCCATTCATTGGGTGGCCCATCAACTTCTTTCCAATCTAACTGCCCCCTCCCCCTGATATCTCTCTCCCTCTCAATCTCTAACTCTCTCAACTCTATCTTTTCTCTCTCTCACAAAACCCCATCTCTATCCAAGGAGAGATGAGCAGAACACATCTATCTCTCCCTCACGTCCTTTCCCTTTTCCAATTCTTTACCACACGTCTAATCTCTTTGCTCTCTCCCATCTCCACTCTCTCTAACGTGCATCCATTTCTCTCATTAATCTCTTTCTATTTTCTTTCTCTCTATCTCCTACATCTCTCACTCACCTATTATACAAGGCCAAAAAAAAAAAAATTGATGTGTGAAGGAAGAAGAAGAAGGATGGAGGGGTAGATATTCTACTTGTAATCTAAGGAGAAAGGGTGTAAGTTGATTTACTTTTATTAATTGATTATGGGTGAGCAATTTTAATTCAAAATCTGATTTTTAATTTATTAATCTATTTTCTTTATTTATGTCTTTTTTATACCCTATTTTTTAATGATATATTGCATGCTTAAAGGCCGCTAAATACTGAAAATTTTCGAAGAAGACTAGAGTCTTTCTGAAATTTCTCAATATTAATAAATCTGATTTTTCAGATTTTGGGACTTTAATGAAATCATCCATATTTTCAGTATTTAGAAAACAACTGAACCTTGATCCTTAGATTGCAAGCCCCTCTTTCAATCTTTAATTTCAATTTAATTATTTCTGAATTTTAAATCTCTCAAATTTGTTTTCTGATTATTTTTATGGTGAATGCATTTTTTAGCATAGATCTATTAGACTATGTCTCTAGTTTAGGATTTTTCTTTAATTCGGATTGTAATTAATTTTATTCAGATTTGTAATTAATTTTTAATTAGAGTAGGATTTTTTATATATTTTTGATAGGCTAGCACTAGTTTTCTAAGAGGACACGTACATTGCGATCATTGGCTCCCTGTGGATCAACCCGGTTTCACCGGTTATTACTACAATTGTGACGACCATGCATTTGGGGCACGATCAAAAGCATCATATTATTGCAGAGTCCTCTTGTGATTTCTGTTCAGCTAAAACTGAAAATGATATGCGTGCTCGATTCTATTGTCCTCAAGTGTGTTGGGTGTGGAGGGATTGCTTACCTGGTATAGAATTCAATTAGATTATACCGCATAGCTTTGCTTTGTTTGCTTGGGACTTAGTTGAAAAAGTCCAACATTTGATTTGGAACTACTCTTTACCATAGCGTGGGGACTTTAGAATAGAAGAAGTTTATTCATTCATAAAGGTGAGAGACGGGACTCATGGCTGGTTGTTGACGAGGCAAAGGCTTTGATACAAGCCTTTTAAATGCATTCACATTAAAAAAAAGTAACCCCAAAAAACAGAATGTACTTTGTTGGAAGCCTGCACCATCAGGTGTTCTTAAACTTAATGTGGATGATGCTTTGTTTGCTAAGATACTAAAAGTGGTATTTGATGTTATTCTTAGAGATGAGGTGGGTAATGTGATTATGGCTATGAGTAAAATAGAAAGTAGGGTGGATAGCGCCAATGACATTGAAGCTATTACTACATTAAGAGTACTTCAGATGGTTTTTCCCATTGGGGTGAGCAATATTATTTGAGAAGGGGACTCAATGTGGGTGGTGGATGCGTTAAAGTCGTCCAGTAAAAATATGTCAAGACGAGATCCTCTATTTGAGGAAATCAAAGTGTTGCTCAATCATTTCATCAAGTTTGAAGTGTATCATGTGGGAAGAGAGAGAAATGAAGTTGCTCATAAATTAGCTAGGCATGCTCGATATGTGGATGATATGGTGGTTTGGTGGCACTCCACCTCAAACCTGATTAAGCAATATTATGTAAGCGTTGATGCAATGTTAGATCCTCAATAAAATTCTAGAGAGTATTCCCATAAAAAGAAAAGAAAGAAAAATAAATTGGCATGTTTAATGCATTGGTCATTGCAATTGTAGACAAAGTAAAACATAAACAAAAGGCTACCTTTTCAAGTTAGTTTCTTTTAAGAAAATCTAGAATTTTATAATAGGATTTTTTTTTAAAAAGTCACTATAGATTCTAGTAAAAAAAGGAACTTCTCAAAAAAAAAAATTTAAATTTATAACAAATATGTAAATAATAGTTTTTTATTAAGATGCAGATGATATAATTAAATGCATTGAAGTAAGAAGAAATATAAATGGAAATAGAATTAAAATATAAAAATAGAAACATTAAAGACTATTTAGCATTTTTTCAATAGTTGAACTAAAAAAAGTTATTGAAACCATGCTAAAAGAATTTCGACCCCAAAAACATAAACAAAAAAATTTAAAAACTGTGAGATGACACAATATAAACCATCTAAAAAGGATAAGTATAAATAAACCAGAAAGAATATGAGGGAAAGTAGAAAAAGATGAATATAATCAAAATTTGTAAAAAAACAAAAGATATAGAAATCAAAACAGTATTTCTTCTATATAGACGGTTTTCCATGAGAAGAGTGAGGATTACGGAAATTAAATACCGTTTCTACAGTAAATTCTATATTTGATGCGGTTGCTTTTCCTCGTGGAGAAGAACAAAATGGGCTAACTTTTCCACGATTCCTCGGGAAATAAATTCTTGAGGAGGCCAAAAGTCTTTTTCCGTGAAAGAGAAAAATTTTTGCGGAATCAATTTTCCATAGCATATGCACAAACAAGCCCTAAAAATTATGATGGAACTTAAAACTTAAATTTGGAATGCTGAAGCTAGAGAAATAAAAGAGAATAAAGCACCAAAAGGAAACCAAAAATGATAAAGGTGTGGAAATATGGAAAATCTAGAAAAAATCTAGACTGAAAACCTTAGAAAACTTTCTGAATTTTTACAATGAAAATTAAGAATTCCACACCGATTAAACAAAACGGCCCGAGACATATTCTTGTTTTGTCCTTCTTGGATCAACTCATTTTTTGAAAATCTTATCACTTTCTAATTTTAAGATAAGATAACTAGATTGAGCAATCATGTGATTTATAGCAATTAGCACCTTTCTACTATTTTACTAATGAGTTTTTGTATATACCCCCGTAAGGTTTCAATGATTTGCAAATAGGCCCCTGTGGTTTTTAATATTTGTTAATGCCATACATTTACATTTCAATACCTTTCATGTCCCCAAAATCAGTATTTCCGTTTTGCCCTTACATCCATTAAATAAAAATTAGTATATTATCTTTAACAAAAATACCATTATTTTATTCCAAGTCTCAATGGTCTCTCTCAATGGCTCTTTAGTACACATGAAGCCTAGTAATGTATTTTGAAACTTTCATTAATCTAACGGTGGGTCGTGTGTGGATCAATTATAACCAATTATAAGCACATGCATTGACTGTCATTATGAAATAGGCTCTGCATTGACAAAATAGATTTGTGTACGATTATTCTCTTAAACTAAATGTAATTATTAATGTTACAAGCTTTAGCGGAAAAAAAGTCCACACTTCTGAATTTATGCATACAGGGAGAATGAGATGGGCAAAAGTGTTATTTTACTCAAAAAAAAAAACTTTTGGTAGTTGGAAGGCTATTAATTTAAAGGACAACAAGGGTATTAAAATGAAAAGGTAGGGACCTATTTACAAATACTAAAATCATAGGGTCCTATTTACAAATCCTATAAACCTTAGCAGGGTATATGCAAAAGGCTCTTTAATAATTTATGCCTTATTTTCTTCCTAAATCTCAAAAATTGAAACAAGTTGGGGTTAGGTTTTTAAGAAAACAAAGGCCACTTTATTAGAGATTTGTTAAGATTATCATTCTTACAACCATTTATTCAATTTTGACTATTAATTATGAAAACAAAACTCTTCAACCTACATTTGATCTATAGTACAATATCAAGAAAATAAAACTACCACCTTTACATATTTCAATGATAATTATATTAGTATAGAAGACCTAAAAGATATTCATTAGGGTGTCAATATTAATGATGAGCTGTAATCAAATGATAATCAAAACTATAGTTGTTGCAAGCGTGAATCAAATATTTTCATTGTAATTCACTAGAATACAAAGAATGAGCCATAAATATATATATATATATATATATATATATGGATAAGCGTAAAAGTAGAACCCATGAAACTAACCCTAAATATGATTTCATAAACTCTTCCGCATCACCTATATCTTGATCAATATTCTTCTTTCTCTCCATCCGCATTAGTGGAGTAACCATTTGAGAAATATACATATTACATGTTGATATAAAGTTTGACAGAGAAAAGTAGTGGTTGAAAGATGAGCAAAGTTATGGATATTTCTTTTTTATTTAGCTTTAGCTAAAATCTTGCTAGGAATTGCATCTGCTTCAGCAGAGGGCTTAAAGTCTCCATTAACTTCTCACATGGATGATTGTGAATACCTTCATAGGTTGTGACAACAATGCTAGTGTCCTTGGACAAACGTTGAACTTGCTTCTTCACATTGCATGTGTGATGTGTGCATCGATAGTAGCTTCTGATGGGTCAGGCCCAAGTAGCTCGGTCCACGATGGCGGGTCAGGTCTACGTGACCCAAGTCCGTGATGAGCACAGGTTAAAATCTACCCATTAAGGGTTCGGGTCCAGATCTACAAAATAACGAAGTCAGCGCATCGTTTCCTTAACCCGCTTTTACCAAGTCCTGCGGAGGAGATCCTACCTGCCTCATCTGTTGAGAACGGTTCGAAGACTCCGCCAAAATGAAGCGTCCGCTGCTGAAGAGTCGTCCCCATCTGTTAGGGGACGACTATAAAACACAGAGCCCCTCCACACTGAGGGGCAAGCTATTTGCAATCAATCTTTACCACCATCTTTCCATCTGTAATCGCTACATATTTGAGAAGTAAAATCACCATTTCAAAGTGGACGTAGGTCACACTGACCGAACCACTATAAACCCTCTCTCTCTCATTCTCTCTCTCTATTTTTCACATTAATTATCTTATACTTGACCGGTGGTGCCCGAAATCTATTTTTGGCATCATCAGTTTGGCGCCGTCTGTGGGAACGTCAAAACTCTCACTTCATAACACTACATTTTCGAAAGCTATGGTGACCACCACCAGATCGACAAGGCGACAAGAAAACAATTCCAGGCGAGAGGAAGAGGAAAATCCTCCACCAAATAATCCTCCTCCAAATGCTACCGCTCCAGATCCCACTCCTCAGCAGATGTTGGCGACAATGCAGCAGCTGGTTGCCCAAAACCAGCAGATCCTGCAGCTCATACTCGCGGGGCAGGGAGGAGCAACGCAAGGAGGGCCTCGCCAGGGAGCTCCTCGCAGGGGAGCGCCTCGCCCGGGTGACCATCAGCATGGCGCCCAGGGCCTGGGCGCCCGCCTCCATGGCGCCCAAGGCCTGGGCGCCCATCATCATGTAGCCCAAGGCCTGGGCGCCCATCCACCTGGCACCGGCGCCCAAGGAGTTCCTCGTAACCCCCCTCTCGGAGTGCTGTTGGTCGATCCTCAAGGTCGCGCCCATCACGGAGGACCCCCACCTCCAGGTGGAGCGAATCAAGGCGGTCTTCCACCTCCTCCCTCTATTTCTAACGGGGAGGAACCTCATTTCCAAGAGGAGGAAGATGAAAATCAAAGCATAGAAGTGGGGAGTCACTTCTATGATCGGTCCAGAGAAGCCCCAGATCACTGGGAAGAAAAAATCAAAGAAATGCAGAATCAACTGGGCGATGTCTTCAACGCCATAAGAGCTCGGGCACCAGAGACGGTAGATTATCTAGTCGGGCGAACGGATACACCGTTCAAGCCTGACGTGGTGAACTACCCACTCCCTCAAAAATTCAAGATGCCATCCGTAGAGACCTTCGATGGAAGGAAGGATCCGTTGGACCACTTAGAGACGTACAAAAGCAAAATGCAGCTGCATAATATCCCTGACGAGATAATGTGCAGGGCGTTCCCAACCACATTGAAGGGCTCCGCTCGGCAATGGTTTGCCAACCTCGCCCCAGCCTCCATCGCCACCTTTGGAGAGTTGAGTAAGTCATTCGTCTCGCACTTCATCGGAGGGCGCCGCCACCAAAAGCCTGCCACACACCTGCTCAGCATAAAGCAGGACAAAAACGAGAGCCTCAGAAGCTACCTCACTCGTTTTAACGAGGAGATACTTCAGGTTGAAGAACCCGACGACAAGGTCTCCATGACAGCCTTCCAGGGAGGCCTTCGCTCGTCAAGCTTCCTCTTTTCAGTGGTGAAGCGACCACCAAAGAGCATGCCAGAACTGTTGGCAAAAGCTCAAAAATATATAAATGCTGAGGAAATCAACAGGTCCAGGCAAGGTGAATCATCTCGTGGATCGCCAAAAACTTGACCTGCCCCTCTGCACTGTTCTCAAACAGGCAGCCTATCTCCAGCTTAGCGACTCTCTCGCGGGTCGCCAAAAAAGCTTGGCCTCTGCACTGTTCTCAAACAGGCAGCCTATCTCCAGCTTAGCGGCTCTCTCGCGGGTCGCCACAAAAGCTTGGCCTACCTCTGCACTGTTCTCAAACAGGCAGCCTATCCTCAGCTTAGCAACTCTCTCATAGGGCGCCAAAAGCACAGTCTTAAAAGGATCTTGAAACTCAGGTCATCTGCAACCCGAGGGACTACATTAAATTAGCGTACCCAACTATCTGGCCGCCCAAATGAACCAACCCAACATCCACAGGGCAACCAGACCCCCTTAGCTCGCCTAGGCCGGCGCCTGCAGGCGTTGTCCTTGCTGCCTCGCCAGCCCTTGTTGCCTCGCCTATGGCGCCCAACATTGTTAATTATTTTGTGCTTGGGTGATGTTATGCTCATTCATCCACTGCAGAATTTTGTAGTTCAGGACAACAGTAAGGGCATTTGGTATATTTCATACTTGGACCTAAAAAAAAAAAAAAAGGGCATTTGCAACAGAAGAGTGTATAGGCTTTTTCTCTCTCACAAAATGATACAACTTTACCACCGTTGAAAACTAAAAAAAAAAAAAAAGGAGCAAGAAAGAGAGGAGGAACCAGAAAAGTGTACCTTTGCTTTAGTCACAAGATAGTCCTACACCCCTTTTTTTTTATTGCTATACACTCATTCCTATCTATAAACTACTATCACATCTATATAAATATATATATAATTTTGGATGGTGTCAGAACTACTTGTTTTGTAGTGTAGCTCAATGTTGCTGATGTGTACAATGAAAATAAAGTAGTGGAGAAAAAGGGCTAGAGAAGATAAGGGGTGCCCACTACTGCCTCGCCCACTGCCAGGGCGCCCAGGGGCGCCCACTGCTGCCTTGCCCATGCTGGGCGCCCACTGCTGCTTTGCCATGCCGGGCGCCCATGCCAGGGCGCCCACTGCTGCCTCGCCCATGTTGGGCGCCCACTGCTGCCTCCATGCCGCCATCGCGCTCTGATGCCTCCTGGCCTTCTACAAAGCTGGAGTCTGGGTTTTCATTCTAACAAGATGTGTCCAAAACCAGGAGGACTCTTCCGGATAAAAAAAAAAAAAAGGTTTTGGAAGAGAGAAGGAGCTTGAATATTTGAAATGTCCCTCTTTCAAAGTTTCTTCGAATGCGGGACATTGAGGGGCAAATGATGGGTCAGGCCCAAGTAGCTCGGTCCACGATGGCGGGTCAGGTCTACGTGACCCAAGTCCGTGATGAGCACAGGTTAAAATCTACCCATTAAGGGTTCGGGTCCAGATCTACAAAATAACGAAGTCAGCGCATCGTTTCCTTAACCCGCTTTTACCAAGTCCTGCGGAGGAGATCCTACCTGCCTCATCTGTTGAGAACGGTTCGAAGACTCCGCCAAAATGAAGCGTCCGCTGCTGAAGAGTCGTCCCCATCTGTTAGGGGACGACTATAAAACACAGAGCCCCTCCACACTGAGGGGCAAGCTATTTGCAATCAATCTTTACCACCATCTTTCCATCTGTAATCGCTACATATTTGAGAAGTAAAATCACCATTTCAAAGTGGACGTAGGTCACACTGACCGAACCACTATAAACCCTCTCTCTCTCATTCTCTCTCTCTATTTTTCACATTAATTATCTTATACTTGACCGGTGGTGCCCGAAATCCATTTTTGGCATCATCAGCTTCTTCACCCATTGAATTTTGATGCAATCAGAAGGAAACAGGCAGATAGATGTGAGTATAACCTTTAAAAGAGAAAAAACATAAGAGAAAGAGAAAGGTCATGTTATCCCCTGATGCAACATTAGTTACTATTGTCATTTGGTCATGGCACAGGCACATACTGATCTAGACCAAAGTGATAGTACACATGCATGACAATTGACAATCTAGAGCAATGTGAATGAGCATGATCCAAAACTCAAAAGTAACCCTCTTAAGGGCCCGTTTGGTAATTTTACTAATATAGTCAAGTGAAGTAAAGTCAAGTTAAACATCCCGTCAAAAGCACTTTTTACCAAAATTCCCTCCATCTTTTCCAAAAAAAAGGTCAAAAAGCAACTACGTTTACTCATTAAAAGACAAAAAAACCCTATTTCCCCATGCAAAAAGTCAAAATATTCCATCCTAAACAACTAAAAATAAAATACTATCATAACTCACTTATATTTTATTCATTCTTTTTATTTCACTTCATTCCACTTTATTTTAAAAGTAAATTACCAAAAACTTAGATTATGGGAAGACGGTACCCTGACTTGTATATATCTCTACTAGAGGGTGGTAGTAAGCAAAACTGTTCAAGCATAAAATGTTGAGCTATTTTCAAATTTTGAATTTTTTTTTCTCGAGATACTAACATGAAAGTGCCATAGAAAATGATTTAATTTTTAATTAATAGAATAGAAAAATGAATAGAAACACTCTTATAAAATATTTGTGTATTCCTCTCAATTTCTACTTTTTATTTTGATTTGCACAGGATATTTTCACTTTTACCAATTGCAGTGACATAAAATATCATTCTAGATAGAAATTTGTGTCATTATAACACTTCAGCCATATTTTTGACAATGGTGGCTAACGCACAATTGGTTACCTTTATCTGAGATACACTAAACCCAGAACTGTCACAAGCCAACTCAATCTGACCCTCTTGACCTTTTAGCACTTGGCTTTTTCTCTTTTTGACGTGGGTCTGTTTGATATCATGCGTGGTCTTGCTATTATTTCGGTCAAAAACGGCGTCTGAGCAAGCCACTTCACTGAAAAATGGAAGGACCCACTTGAAACTGGTTCATATGTGGGTAGCTTTGTGAGTAAGGCACGTCAAATTATGTACAGCCCATTTAGGCCCCGCTTTGTATTGACTCTACTGCTTTTCTAATAGACCCATCTAAAATAGAGCCATAAAAAAAAGAGTTGAGAATAAAAGAAACGTATTTGATAATACACAGACCTATTTTAAATAGACTTTTTAAATCAATAGTTGAAAGTTTTGCATGAATTTCTTGAGATCCACGTGGTATTAAGCTTTGAAATTTGACCTTAAAGCTGTGTTCAGCCTTTCAAAGAGATTTAATGGCTTGGAGCTTGTGCTTGGGGCTCACAGAATCTAGAAAATAATAGCAAATGATTCACGCGCAAATATACTTTTTACAAATGTCTCGAGATTGGTGATCAATTAACTACTGAAAATTGGACCCATTGCAATGTTTGACCTTCTGAACAGTTTCAACGGTTCGGATTGTGATATACTATATAATTGAATCCATTGCAAAGTTTGACCTTTTGAACAGTTTCAACGGTTCGGATTGTGATTTACTATCCTAAAAACACAAAAAAAAAAAAAAAAAAAAAAAAAAGAAAAAAGAAGAAAAAGAAAAATCGAACTGCCTATGGAACAATCTAGAACCAAGCACGGCATTCATCAATGGTTGATATTTTCTTGCGAACTTCTTGAGATCTATAAGGAATCAAGCTTTGAAATTTGATCTCATAACTGTGTTCAACCCTCTAAAGAGAATTAACTGTTCAGATCTTAGATCTGGGGCCCTCAAAAAAAAAAAAAAAAAACTTAGATCTAAGTAACCATGCCCTTTTTTGTGCAAATATCTCAAAATCTACGATGATCCAACGTTTGGAATCATGACCTATAGCCATGTTTGATTTTATGAACATCCCTACCGTTTCGGATTGTGATTTATAGTCCAAGAATTAAAACAAGGAGAAAGACTAGATTACTCCAAAAAGGAAGCCCAGTAACTGTTCGCCCGCCTCTTTTTTTTATATTTTGCCTTTACTTTTCAACTGCCTAGAATTTGGGACTTTTATTTTTTTAGGATTTGCCTCTATTTATCTAAAGCGGATAAAGGCTGGAAATGTCTGTCAAACGCTCTTACTTCTCAAACCTTTACTTTCTGTAGACATTTAGATAAGTAGAGACTGAAAATAGAGATGTCAAACAGGGGTTTAAAAGGGTTAGACGATCCAAACCTTCAATAAAGTAATATGCGAGAGCGGCTCCTTACCCTAGTCATAGTGGTAAGGAGTGGTAATTCTCATTGGGAGGCCCCAGCTTCGAACCTAGCCTCTCCCATCCTTGCATATGTGAGTTGTTTTTGCCTCACATGTGTGGGTTCGTATCTTCTAACATGTGTGAGTTTGTATCTCCTCACATGTGCGAGCCCCAGATAGTCCCAGCCCATTAGCCGGGATGCCCAAAAAATAAAGATTTATATATGATAAAGGTCAGGTTTCAGTTGAATTAGGCAGGTTCAATGTAGGTTGGATAAGAGGATCGGGTTAGGTTTTCTCAACCCTAGTTTTACACCTACCCACTTCACCTTCAGGTCAAATTACAACAAATTCTTGATAGATATATATTCATTAGGACCTAGACCCAATTATACCCTCACGGTCTTATGGTGATCGCTTATCCAATTAGCATTAGTTCTTGTTACGTGCATTGTCATATATGATATAGTCACATACTGCATGTTTATATGTGTATTTTACGTAAAAATATGTATATGATGTATTTATGATATTTCTTAATATATACCATACTTCACTAAGCTGAGATTTGTATGTCTCATGCTAGACCCGGACTTGGACTTTATTTTTATGGGTTCAGGGTACCCATGAAAGTGGAACTCAAAATAACTCACCTTTCCATCTCTTTTTGAGTTTTATTATTGGGGGCCACCTTTAATCAACTCAATCCTTTTACATACAGCACTCCTTCTTGTATGGGCACTAATCCAAATTTCATGTGTTTCAAATTTTATTCAACATTAGATTTTCTCACAACAAAATTGCATAGCACGTAGCTATTAAATTTGGAAGACCTGAAATTAAGGGGTAGAATTATTTACTCGGCTTGATATCTTAGATTTCCGTTTTCTATATCCAGACCTTTTCATTGCCGTGCCTTTTTTGATTGTAAATTGTAATGCATACAGGTGAGCCCTACTTAAAGTGGTTTTTTCACGTTTTTTTACCGCTGTCCTAGGATGAAAGGGTAATAAAATCCCATTACAACTTTCTAGAAATTTAGATGGGGAACTTCTCCTCTTTTCGTTAACCTACTATTGAGAATAGAACTTTAAACCATAATTAACTTGGTTCACTCAAACTAGGTTTAAAGTATGAACTAGTTTTTAGAATTATTTGTAGTTCCATTTTCTCAATAGTTTAAAACCATTCAATCGAACTTACAAATTGAATCGAACTATTGTAATTTTATTTGGGACTTGAACATTTTACTTTAATATGCATTTTTTTTGGTATCACAGCCTAGGGGCTAGGATTCAAGAGTCAACACAAGTTGGAAGAGAAAGCTCGCACCGTGAGAAGCAGAGCCTATACAAGTGGGAAAGGGAGCCCACATATCTGGAAAGAGTGGCAAATCCAATAATCCATTCCCGTGCGACCTATATATATGCAGAGTTGCCAATCAACCGAGCAATAACCCTTGTTGTCCACTTGAATAAGCATTGAACTTTCTTTTTTTCTTTTCCTTTTTTATAAGGCAAATATGCATTAAATGTTTAGAATGTACAAATTAAAGAGGTTTTGTTTCAAGAGAAGTTGTAAAAGAAGCAATTTGAATAAAATTTTATATACAGTTACTTTAAGATATAAGCTTTGACCAGGTTATTTTAGACATATATATATATATATATATATGGAAATTCTCAAACACCCCACTTTAAAAACGCTCATTTTTACTCCCCTTTTATTTTTGATCGTGGGGCCCATGTTGAGTCAATCTAATTTTTTCACACACACTACCCCTCCGAATAGTCACAAGTCCAAATTTGACACTCATCCAACTTTTCCTCACCGTTGGATTGAAATCATGATAAAATGATGTCCTAAAACCATTAGATCTTAGGGCAATTGATCAAAAGGTTAGGATGATTTTATGGACTCAAGATTTTGCATATAGATAGGCCTCATATGGATCTTTCCATCAAATGGATTTCCATCCCCCCTACCCCTCCGAATAGTCACAAGTCCAAGTTTAACACTCATCCAACTTTTCCTCACCATTGGA
This sequence comes from Camphora micrantha, assembly GCA_003546025.1. Taxonomy (NCBI): domain Eukaryota; kingdom Viridiplantae; phylum Streptophyta; class Magnoliopsida; order Laurales; family Lauraceae; genus Camphora; species Camphora micrantha. The sequence continues at coordinate 50,343,181 of QPKB01000003.1, read as the reverse complement.
TTGAAATCATGATAAAATGATGTCCTAAAACCATTAGATCATCTTAGAGAAATTGATCAAAAGGTTAAGATGATTTTATGAATTCAAGATTTTGCAAATAGGTAGGCCTCATGTGGATCTTTCCATCAAATGAACCCCCCACCAACAAAAACCAAAAAAAAAAAAAGGAAAAATTGAATGAGTGTGAAACTTGGACTTACGACTATTCATAAGGGGGTAGTATGTGTGTAAAAAGATTAAATTGACTCAACATGGGCTCTATGACCAAAAAACAAGAAAAGAAAAGAGAGGTGAAAAAAGGACGTTATTAAAGTGCAGCGTTTTTTAGAATTTTTCAAACACGACACACACACACACACACATATATATATATATATATATATATAATGCGCTAATTATATACTAAAACAAATTGGTGCTACTGACAACCAAACTCTGTTGAAAATTAAATTTGTTCATCAAAGTCAATGGAAATGGATTTTGAATTGGGTGAACTAAAAAAAATCAAACTGAATGAAACCTCCCTAACAAATTAGCAAACAATAAAATCAGGAATTCCGAATTGCAACCTTGAATACTGATTATAATCAATCACCTACTAGAAACCAACTTGAAGACTATTATCTCAACTCACAAGCCTCTTTTTTATTGGTTTATTTTTACCAAGAATAGTCCATGCAACGTAAAAAGAGAGAGACGGAGAGAGAGGTGTGATATATATAAGAAATCATATGTTTCTAACAAACCTTGGATAGATGCTATTCTTCACAGCCTTTTGCCCATATTTCCTCCATCGGTAGCCATCATCAAGGATGTCGTCCGCGCTCCTAGTTTGAAAGGCGAACCTCGGCCTACTCGCCTTCTTGGTCCCGCTCATCCTCCCTTTCTCTTTACTTGTTGCACCCATCCCTTGTTCACTTCCCCTCACCAATATTGTTTCTAGATCACTCTCTGGATTTGGCTTTTGGTCTAAAAACCCGACCTGCCCGGAGAGCAAAGCCACCCAGTCGATGATGTCAGCCGCCGAGGAGCAATCTAGGTGAGATTGTTGGGGTTGGCCGAGGCAGGAAAGATGGTGTTGTGGGGATTGTTCTTCAAGGGGAGGTGGAAAGAAGCAAGGGATGTTGGGAGTTAACGGTGCACCTTCTCCTTCCATATTGGTTTGCGTTGGTTAACGAATGGAGATCGAAGTGCATGATTTGGAAAGGAGAAGACCCTTTTATCTTCAGGCAAAGGTGGTAGCGATGAGGAGGAGGTTGTTGAACAGATACGTGTGCATGAGAGAGGGAGAGTTTGGAGTCATCGTAAGTAAGTCTTAAGGTTACGTTAAGCCAACTAGAATTCACCTACTTTTGTTCAACTGCCCGCCCAAATGAAGAAAGCCCCCAACTGTTCTCATTTTCTTAGACTTTGTGAGAGTGATGAATTTCGTATAACAAATGGCAACAGTGATGCATGTGCTGAACCATGTAGTTCAATTTTATAATGGGCTTGTCCTCTGTATGGTCCACTTGGGTGTGGACCAATCATCAGAAATAGGGGATGGAAAGCTCTATATTTAGATAAGGAATGGACGAAAAAAGGCCTTATCGGCCTTATCTAACGATATAGATATTACTACTCCAAGATCAAGGGTAAAAGAGTGAGAAGGAATTTTAGACATAAGATTTGATGGATGGATGAATGTAAATTTGGGACTAGTGCCAATTTTTCAAGAGAATAGAAAGTGCCAGGAAGGGATGATAATATATATATACGAAAAATGTTCATATGCATCTATCTCCCACCATAGGGTGAGGGACACTTCTATAAATGAAGATTTTCAAATACAAAAATGAGTTTTCAAGTACATAGGGTGAAGTACACTCCATTGTCTTCATATGTAAAAAGGAAAAGTGCCCCTCACCCTATGGTGAGGGATAGATGTATATAAACATTTTCATATATATATATATATATATATATATATATATATATGATGCTAGCAGCATAGATCACCTCGTCATTTCCATATCAAATGGCATTATATGTTTATATTCATGCATCCATGCACGTTTAACTTCGTCGTGATGCGTGTCATGATATGCACTGCTACAAGTAAGAGGAGACGGATAATTTAATATTTTGGTAGGGAACTACTGTTCTCAGTCTTGAGTATGGACCCGGTCAAGGTTGTTTCTTAGTGGGCATGAGGCATATGTTCATGGGACCCATTAGTATTACCATCATAGGTTCTATCAGCTGTTCGATTCGCAGCAGCTAGGCCAATCATTATATATCACTGAAAGGTTTTTAATTCTAGCTTTTACAGCTATCTTTCCATTTCGAGACTCACAGTTAAGGATCTAATGAGTCGATTACGGTCTGTGTCCATGGTAGACCTAAAACAGAAATCGGAAATGAAGAGGTGGAACTGAGCTGAAATCATTTTGGAGTCGATTTCTTGGTTCGGAAAACTGTTAATGAGAAGATGGATCAGGAATCAGAACGGAACATATATGGGACAGGTACGGGTCCGAGTCCGGGTCTAGGTGGAGAATGACATGGAGAAAAAATTTAGTTTTTAGGAAAGATTCTGAAAAATTAAAGTAATATATTGAGTTTTGGGTCCAGTGCTAAAACCAAGGTGGATCTGGACCCATTTAGGTCACAGGTTCAAAAAAGGGCCCAGACCTGGACCATTTTACTTATCGGGGCCTAAATAAGGCCCAAACCCAAGTTTCGATAGGTCGGAACCTCCGGGTATTTGGAGAATCGGGGACCATATATTTATCTCCCTAGTAATTAACAGTATCTACATCAAACTATTATTATGTGGCATCGTGAAAGGTTATCAATTTCATTTTGAGTGTTGCCTTTTACTTTTAACTTTAATAAAACACTAGCATAACAACCCGTACTCAGCACTGTATATTCATGCATGATAAATTAAATATTTGTACATTAAAAAGATTATGTTGATCACCTCTTTCCATCATTTAAGTAAGTTGAATAAATGAAAATACAAGAATTGGGAATAAAGGGAGTAGAAGAGATTAGGTGGAGCAAGAGACTTCATCTTAAAGTGGAGAGTAATGGATGGTTTGATGAGATAAGGATATAAGTTGGTAGTTATTGAGAGAGAGTGTGAAGAGGGATAACAGTCACTCAAAATAGTATCTCGCGGTTAAATTACAATAAAAAAACCCTTCATCTTAATATATTATAATGAATAGTAATTGGCCGCCCAGTTGGGCCCCTTGTGATTGGTTAAATGGACGTGCTTTGGCCTCACATTTTTCAGGCGGGCCAACCTCAGGTTTGGCAATTACATTTGAAGTTGATTTCTGTATATAAAGTCAGGCCAGGCCTAAATATGTCCAACCCGGCCATGAACACCAAAGTCAAAAGATGTTTTCAAGATGGGATCATTTTAGGGGTGTAACGGTTCGGTTAACCGGTCAATTTGGAAAAACAGTTAACCGAACCGTAATTATAACCGCGGTTTTCTGTCTTTTAAAATCGTAACCGTAACCATACCCACAAAAATCGTAGAAAACCGTAACCGTGGTTAACCGTATTAAACGGTTCGGTTACGGTTAATAACCGTGTAATGCCTTCCTCACATAAGGGGATAAATATGAATGATTTAAGGTAAAATGACACATAAGGAGCGATTGAATAAGGTAAGAAATATTTCATTCAGCCCCCTTATTTTTTCTTTTATCTGTAAACAGTACAGTTAACTGCATACGGTTAACCGAACCGTATCATACAGTTCGGTTCAGTTAATAACCGTGAATTATTATGAAAAACCATAACCGAACCAAACCATGCGGTTTTTGGATTTCATTAACCGTAACCGAACCGTGAAATACGGTTATTAATCGCGGTTCGGTTCGATTCGGTTTGATTAGACGGTTTTTCGATTTTTTTTTACATCCCTAGATCATTTCATTTGATTTTATCTGACATGGCCCGTAGTCAGCAATTCAGACTTAAACACTCCATCTCCAAGTTGTGAATCTTTGCTTTCTGTCGATTACGTGGGAATCTCAATTGCATTCAACTAGCCTTTACCTCTATGACACGTAAGGTATCCATCACATGGATGGCCTGGATCTAGGGATGAAAATGTGGGCCGTGCCGTAAGAGAAGCCCAACCGGGCCCGGGCTGGGCCAGCACGGCCCAGGATAATTATGCGGGCTGTGTCGTGCCTAGCCCAAGGCCACTGGGGTCAGCCCAGGGCACGGCTCTGGTCATGCCGTGCTGGGCCGGGCCCCAGTCGGGCCTGGGCCGTGCAGCCCATGGGCGGCCCACATATCCCCCTCCCTTTTTTAATTTTTTTTTTCTTTTAAGTTCTTTAAGTCTTAGAGACTTAGACTCTTCACTCTTGGCCTTAGACCAATTTCATTAAAATAAAAAACTTAAGAGAAATAACAAGTAGAATAACACTAATGATGTTTTGAAAAAATACATCAAATAAATTGTATTTCCTTGAAATGTAAGTTACAAAAGTTCAAAAAAAATTACAAGTTTGAACTTGGATCAATATATATAATGAAATTCAAACTTTCTGATAAATTACAAAAGAATTAAAATTTTTAAAAACCTATGATACATTCTAAAAAATAAATTACAACTTTGGAAACCTATGATACATTCTAAAAAATAAATTACAACTTGAAAAACCTATGATACATTCTAAAAAATAAATTACAACTTTAAAAACCTATGATACATTCTAAAAAATGAATTACAAGTTGAAAGCCTATTATACATTCTAAAATATATATATATATATATTATGATATATGTAACGCCGCTAGCTCGTCTTCTATCTCGATCTCATCATCACCAAGGTGTTGTTCCCTATCATGTGCTTGATACCAATCCCGTAAGCACATGCAAGTCTCAACGATTTCTTCTGTAAACATAGTCCTCCTGGGGTCAATAAGGCGCCCACTTTCACTAAATGCCTGCTCTGATGCAACTGTAGACGCTGGTATTGTTAGTATATCACGGGCTATGACGGAAAGCACGAGAAACTTACTTTCGAATGATTTCCACTATGCCAAAAGATCAAAATCATCTTCATCATCATCCGAGATTGCAACAGGATCACTCCCCAGCTACATTGTTAATTCATTAAGGTTGTAAGATCCTCCGGAAGAAGAGGAGTTACTTCCATGAGATTTCCTCATAATACTCCAAATAGCCTTCTTTTTTCCTTTATGTACTTGGGGAGGGCCTGTTGGGACCGTGGGAGCTATAGATCTACCTAATCGGATAGCATAATCCAAATAAAGTGTTTCTAATTGTGTCTTAATTGTTGTCATGTCATTTATATTAGTTGTATTCATATTAGAGTTTATTTCATCAAGAAGGGTTTCTAAACCTTGTAATTTCAATCTACGGTCTAATGCAGCAGCTATACAAAATGTTAAAGGAGCTACTCTCCAATATGATGAAGACTTTGCCTCCATTTATACACACATGAGTTGAAAAATTGGAAAATCTCAATACTTTTTAAAAGTAAGACTTATTTCATAAAAATGGGCTAAAGCTTGATTTGATGTGGGATAATATACCCCGGAAAAAAACAATGTTGCATCATGAAAAACTTCTAAAAAATCTCTTATTATCTCAAGAAGGGTCCATTTATCATCACTTATATAAAAATATTTTCATGCTCCAAATAAAGTTGACAATATTGATTTAATGCCATTTTATAGGCACATGATTCTTTTAACATTTTATAGGTAAAATTCCATCTATGCTTTACATCATATGATATTTTCTTTGGTCTTAAATTCAAATTTACACATATATCCCTCCACCATTGTTTTCGCGAGGGAGAACAAAAAATGTATCCTACAATCCATTTAATAGTCTCTAAATCTTCTCTAATTAATTTCACTCCTAATTGTACGATAAGATTTATAATGTGGCATGCACATCTATTGTGAAATAAATCTCCATTTAAATCAAGTTGAATCGAATGTTTTAGTAAATCTACTGCAACATTGTTAGTGCTTGCATTATCTAAAGTTATAGAAATTATTTTATTTTTAATTTTATATTCTCTAAGTTTTTCAAGGATGGTGGACCCTATCCTAGCACCAGTGTATGGAAATTCTAACATAGAAAACGAAATCATTCTTTTCTGCATCACCCAATCACTATAAATATAATGTGATGTGATTGCAATGTACCCCATATTTTGTTTAGAGGTCCATAAATCTGAAGTTAAAGCCACTTTTCCAGGTAAATTTTCAAAAACATTTTTTAAATTCTCTTTTTCTTTCAAAAAAAGTGAGTTGATATCTAGCATTAGTAGGGTCATAATTGAAAATTCCTAAACCGCCAGATGAATCTGTTTGAGAAAGTTGTGTTTGAACCATCCCACTTCTTTCCCCATCGTTAGCGGTATTCGTGTGTTTACGCATACACTTTTTCATGTGTCTGCTAAGGTGGCCAGTGCCATTTGATGATTTGCCACTGAGGAGATCTTTGCAAAATTTACACTGTGCCTTTTCCTCTGTTCCCCCCATGGGACTTGGGACAGTAACTTTAACAAAATAAGTCCATACAGGAGAAGTCAATCTTGATTTTCTCTTCTTTTTAGCTATAGAAACCGAAACTATTGGATTTTGGGGACTATTGCTTTCTACTTCTATGCCATGACTTTCATCTAAATGAAAAAATTGAAGATCTTCCTCATTTAGAGAGAAGTCAAGGTTGAAAGGTTGTGATGGTCCAGCCATTTTTCTAAATAAAAGATATTTTTTTTAATAAATAATTATGTATCGAATGTTTTTTGTGATAATTTATATAAGAAATGGGAGAAGATGAGACTTAATAGATAATATTACTATATATATTATTACTAAATAAAACTCAAAATTAAAGATAATAAATACATTTATGAGAGAGGGAGAGCTAATGGAGAAGTTCTTCTTAGTTGAATCCTCCACTTTAGAGAAGTCACCCTCACTCTCCACTTCTTAGAGAACTTTGTATAGAGAGCCTAAACTTTAGAATGAGACTTAAGAGAGCTTAGAGCCTTAGAACTTTAGAGGGAGTGTAAGAAATGAGAGAGTAGATGAGTGTAGAGAAATGAGAGGAATGAGGGCTATTTATAGAATTTCTAAAGTGATAAAATGACATAAAATACCCCCTCATATGACCGTTTTATAGCAGTTGGGGGGTATAATGGTAAAAATTGATCAAAAGACACTAATACCCCCCCCCCCCCCCCACATTTGGCCGTTTATAGCAGTTGAGGGGATTAAAAATGTAAAAAAACCCTTTCGGACCATTTTTTGAGAGGGGGGTGTTTTTTTCAAAATTATAGCCGTTGGGCCCAGTTGGGCCATGCTTGGATGTGCCTCGGGCCGTGCCGGGCCGCCCGCGGGCTTGGGGCACAGGCCCAGCACGACACAGATTTTAACCGTGCCGTGCCTCGGGCCCGGTAGCCCCTGGCCCAGCACGGCCCACTGGGACTGTCGGGCCGGGCTGGGCAGCCCGTTGACTTGGTCAACGGGCCCGGGCACGATTTTTTTCATGCCGGACCCGTGCTGGGCTTGGGCTGCCCGCCTAAATTTTCACCCGCACCTAGATCGATTAGAACTTTCACCAGAGCACTTCTTACCAAAACATGAGGTCAAACCACAATAGGTGGTCAAACCATTTCACATGATGGATCAATTCTCTGTATGATCACAACATCAAATGATCGAATATTAAAATTTTGTTAATGATATAATTTGTTGATAGATCGCAACAAAAGACTTTTAAATCTAGTATTTAGGTTGTTAATTGATCAAGATTTTGACTTGACAGTTCATATAATTTGCTTGAAATCTTATATATAAAAAAACTAACTGTACTTGCAAATCCAAAAGTATTGAAAAATAAAGTAATTTGCAAATGTGAAGTATCTTGTATTATTGTTGACGAACCAAGATTATTGATATGTTATGTACTTTAAAACATGAACCACATGTTATCTTTATAGTTTTTGTCATGATTAGATCAAATGCAATCACCAACACTAGATTTAGGCTAATATTATATATAAATTGTAAATTTAACAATATCACTTTGTATCTGAAGCTGTTGATGGTTCATTTCCTCAAGTAGGTAAGGAAACCTACCAAAAAGGTTATTATAGAATCATGATCAAATTCCAAAACTTCGTTAAATGAGATCATCCTCTAGAAGTCTATTTTGTGTATATGGAATTGAATTGTGGGAATTAGGAGCAAAATGGTTCCTACAAAGATTATCAAATAGAGAAGGGGTTCGGTAATACAAAGAATTTGATTTAATAGGACTGTCGCTCAGTTAGCCTACGATCACGGTTTGCTTTCAGAAGTTGAGGGTTCGAAACTGCACTGCCACACTAGGATCACAGGGGATTTACCCGGCTCCTCTTGGGCCCGTAGGGATTAGTTTGTCCCAAAGGGTTGGGACACCCTCCATTATAACATAAAATAAAAAGATCTAAGGATGTCGTTGGATATTTATCTTTCATTTCTTCTTATTCATTTTTCACTAAAATGGATATAATGTGATCAACATTTGTGATCTTCACCTTACCTTCGTCAATTTTATTTATTATTTTTTTATTCCAAACTCACACACCTACAAATACCTCCCATCCATGGTTGAAAAAATTGGCCCATACCGAACCGATAATTTGATAATTATCTGTTTTGATAATGTATAGCTAAAATATCCTCAATTTATTGGTCTATAATATCAAATTACTGGTCTGGGCTGATATATTGGCCAAAAAATATAATTTCTCGATTGACAACCATAAAAACTTTTTTCCCCTTTGCTTCATCTTCTTCCCTATTTCAACCTATTTCCTCGAAACACCAACAACTCCTCTTTCTTCTTAACACTTAACACCTCTCATGCTATCAAAAACACATATTTTTTGCGACTTTGGTGAGAAAAAATCACATACAATTCTAATGAAGTTAGTATTTTGTGTTTTTTTTAGATTTGTTTAGAAATAGCTTATAAATGATGATTGGATGCCTTTTTTTTTTTGTTGTTGTGGATATGTTTCATTCTCTTAGATCTACACATTTTGATGATAAATCTATAGATTGAGGGTTTTAGAAATGAGTTATTTCTTTATGGTTGTATTTTATAAAACTTGTGACATTCTAACCTATTTTGGTATATATATATATATATCTAAATATGTTTAATTATAAACATAATTTATTCAATTTCAGATAAGAAAGTGATATAGTATGTCATTACTTAGAGGGACTGATAATTTAATTTATAATTTTTTCTAATGGAAAAAAATATTATCTTCTAGCATTTTATAATATTATGGATTCTTTGGATAATTTTTTAATTTTCTTTGGACTAAAAAATGACAATCGCGAACCGATACCGATACTGTATCAGTTTTTGGGGTCAGACAATACCGCTATAGATACCACGATTTTGAACTATACTCTCCCATATCTCTAACTACTAGAGCAACCGCTGGATACAAAATTTAGCAACTTTAATATATATATAGGGGACAGGGAACTGCTCTCCTACACTGCAGTGGAGATTAAAATCAGCTGCGGCTCATGTGAAACATAAACCCATGGCCCGCTAAAATTTTCGTTGAAAGCCCCTCTGGCCTTTTGAAAACCCCTCTTGCCTTTTAAGACCTAAATCGTCTCTCTCTCTCTCTCTGTGTCTCTCCCCTGTCTCTCGCCTCTCTCTCGCCTGTCTCTCTCGCTGCTTCATCTCGCTGGCGAATTGATCTCTCTCTCGCCTGAGTCTCTCTCGCCGGAGCTCTTTGATCTCGCTGCTTCTCTCTCTCCCATCGCTGAACTGCTGTGATCCTCTCTCTTGCTTCAGCTCGCTGGCGAATCGATCTCTCTCTCGCATGAGGTCTCTCCCTCACCTGATCTCCCTCCCTCGCCTGATCTCCCTGCTGCTACGCACTCGCCTGATCTTCCTGCTGCTGCGCACATCTCTCTCTCTCTCTCACTCGCCTGATCTCCCCTGCTGTTGCGCACATCTCTCTCTCTCTCTCTCTCTCTCTCTCTCTCTCTCACTGCCATTGTTTTGAGTTTACATCCAAAATCACTCCCGCCTTGAATATCATCTACAGAAAACAGAGAGAAAGAGAGAAAAAAGGAGGAGGAAAAAAAAAAAAAAAAACAAAGGCCACGAGAGGTACCTGTTTTTTGGTTTTTTTTTTTTTCATCTCAGTCTAGGTCTCTGATACTAAATGATCTTCTTGAAAATTAATAGTCATCCTTTCAAACAATGTTGATTGGGTTGTTGATTGCTTATCGGGTTTGTGTTGTTAATTTCCTTGATCGATATTTGTTCATTATGTATTTATTTCAAATACAATTCTTCGTTGATCATTGGAATGAACAATAGATTAGCTATCACTTTAAGAAAAATAATATCTGACATCTCCAAACTGCCTTGTTGAAATAATAGGCAAATGCTTTTTAACCTTTTTCTTTCGTGTTGCATTTCATATAGTTGATTGCCCTCTTTCTTAAATATTTGATACTATCGTAATTTTAGAGACACTGTAATTCTACCAGGTAGCAAAATTGTTCCAAAAAATTACATGTCCAATTTCTGAAATCATGGTTAGAACTCTGTAAAGATTCTGTGGAGAGTTTGATTTTTGTTGCTGTCATTTTGGTTATTTGGAAAGAGAGGAATTAAGGGTGTTTTGAGGGGTCCTCCCTCTTGTAGTTCTTTGGAGGAGTTTTTTATGGATGAAGTTAAATTTTATGTAACTTTGTGGTTGCAACAAAGTAATTCCTTCAAAGTATGTTATTTGTAAGTGGGAAGAGGTGATCACTAAACAATGTTTTTTTTTTTTTGGTGCTGCTTCTTTCATATTGTTTTTTCTGTTTTTGCTCTTAGAGTTGTTTAAGTATCTTTTATGCTGTTTAGGGCCCTATCATTAATAAACTTTTAAGTTAAACTCGGCAGATACCATATAATGCTTGTCCTCATCAAAGCTTTATAATGGTGTTATTTTGCTTGTTCTTTTCTATTAGAAAGTTTAATTTTTGTCATCTGTTGATTAAATATTATGCATTGCATGTCATGGTGTAGTCATGTTTTTAGAACTCTTTATTTGGGTCCGTTATTCATGACCAATTATAATTATTTGCCATCCAAATTGCATATGGATATGACGACCTCCTCATCATCAATTGTCCACTATTTGGTTGTAGATGAAAACATGACACTAAGATTAGGCATGCATTTTGATGATTTAGATGAGGCATATAACTTTTACGATGCTTATGGAAAACTTGCTGGATTTAGTATAAGAAAAGAATCTAGCAATAGGGGTAAAGATGGGGAGGTTGTATGGATTGGTAAGAACTTGTTCAAAGACGTCGAATGGAAACAAGATTCGATTGTAAGGCTAAGTTGCAAGTGAAATTAGATAAGTCAGATGGTTATGTGGTATCCATGTTTGTTCCTCAACACTCTCATGCCCCCGCCACTCCGAGTAAGAGATTTATGTTGAGGTCGCATCGTGAAGTGCCAGAATCAAAGAGACAACTTATAAATACATATGATGCTGTAAATGTGCGAAGCAAACAACAAATACAAGTGTTTGCATCGTAGTCTGGGGGACTGGACAAAATTGGATTTACAGATACGGATGCCAGAAATCACCATAGGGGTGAAAAGGAAAAGAAAAGGGGGCTAGATGGACAGTTGCTATTTCAACTTTTTAAAAACCGGAAAGAAATGGAAAATGGTTTCACATATACAATTGAGCGAGATGCAGATAAAAAGATAACGCATGTGTTTTGGGCAAACGGATCATTTCGTTCTGCTTACAAAGTCTTTGGTGATGTGGTGACATTTGATACAACCTACAAGACAAATTGTTACGAGCTTATTTTTGCCGCATTTGTAGGTTGCAATCACCATGGGCAAACTACTTTATTTGGATGTGGGTTTCTACCAAATGAAAAAACGGAGTCATTTGAGTGGTTGTTTAACACATGGCTTGAAGCCTGTCATATAGTCCACCAAAGGGTATTATAACAGATCAAGACTTGGCAATGACAAAAGCCATTAAAAATGTCATGCCAAACACTGTTCATTGGTATTGTCTATGGCACAGTTTGGATAAGTTGCCTACAAATTTGGAAGGACTTCATATTCACAATGAGGGTTTAATAGAAAAGATAAAAAAAATGTGTTCATAACTCAGACACTACTGATCAATTTGACAGTTTTTGGAATCAGATCATAGCAGACAATAAGCTGATGGAGAATGATTGGTTGGCGGATATATTTAAGATTCGTCATATGTGGGTTCCAGCATATTTAAAGAAAAATTTCTTTGGTGGCATGTCGACGACTCAACGAAGTGAAAGCATGAATTCATTTGTGAAGCAGTACGTAGAGTACAAGAATTCTCTACTTGATTTTATATTGTGTTTTGATGTCGGGGTGGAACGTTTAAGGTATCTTGAAAAGAAAGAGGATTTTGAGAATAGCAATGGGAGGCCTAAAATGAAGACATGTTCACCAATGGAAAAGCAAATGGCCGAAGTATACACAAGGAACATATTTTATAAGTTTCAAGATGAGTTATTCACTGCCATGTCAGTTGCAGAAAATATTGTTTATGAGGATGATGTCGATTGTAAGTTCATTGTGAAAGATTATTCCGATGAAAAGGAAATTGAAAGAGAGGTTTTATGGAAAAAAGACGAGAAGCATGCATATTGTTCTTGCAAGAAGTTTGAATTTGAAGGCATCCCTTGTTGTCATGTTTTGTCTATCTTGAGGAGAGGTGCTATATTATTTTTACCCGAACGTTATATTTTGAAGCGATGGACAAAGGGTGTTACAAGAGATGCATTTCTAGACGTGGTGAAATCGGGTGGATCAGAAGGTGTTGACCCATGCTTGGCTAGACATAGTCACTTGTCTTGTAAGTTTGCAGGGCTTATTGACATAGCTAGTCAATCTAAAGAAGATTTTGAATTTTTGATCAGTGGTCATAGGGAATTGGAAATGAAATTAAGGCAAATGACGTTAAACAACCCATCAAATTCAAGCATTGATAAAGGGAAGGCAGTTGTGGATAGTAATGTGGTTGAGTATAACGAGCCGGCGCATGTTGTGACGAAGGGACGCTCGAAGAGACTTAAATCGTCGAAGGAAAAGGCAACAAAAGGGCTCCTATGTAAGGGTTGCAACAAGCGCGGTGTATCGCATGACAAGCGTAATTGTCCGGTGTTGTTGAACAGGTAAACACATTTATGCAAGTTTTGTTGTTATCCTCCATGTTTCATATAAAACTATTACTTATAAAAACAAATTTCAGGTTAGTTGATGCTGATCCAAGCCAATCACTAGCTTCTATCGATGGAAGTAGAGAAAGCTGTGATGAAGAAATGCAATGACTTACAATGATAATTTATTTCTTACTTTAAGTATTTTTATGATGATGAGACTTTATGCTTAATTTTCAGAACCCTTTTCCCTCCATAACTGACCTCATGTTGCATGTCTATTGCAGCTCAATTACAGTAATGCAAAGAAGGTGCCATCTTTTGCAGTGTTTGACAAATCAAAACTGACATCATGAGTACTTTTGTGTCAACTGTTTGTTATTGTTGGTTTGGTGAAGAATCAAATTGAAGCCCACCTTTTGTTCATGTATTTTAATAAGTTTGTAGTTGATCAAGACTTATGTAAGTAGGTGCACACCATTATGTGGCAATATGAATGGAAGGCATATGTTTCAGCTTGAGATAGTGCAGAAATTGTAGAATATCACATATGTTTCAAATGTTTCAGTTTTGATGAATGGATGGAAGTTGTATAGACATGTTTTCTGTTGTCATATGAGTGTATATTATTTCTTGGGTGTTTCCTTTGTTGGAAATTATGGAATGGATGGAATGGATGGAATTTGTAAAGGAATGTTGTGTAGTCATATTACAGATATTTAGTTGCAGAGTGCAGGAATTCTGTTGCAGAATGCAGGAATTTGTAGTTCTTTTATAAGAATTTTGTTGCTGAGTGTCATCTTGTAGTTCTTTGATGAGGTTTGCAAGGAATGTTGTCTAGTCATGTTGCAGAAATTATGTTGTCCAAGATTGTAATGCATAGAGGGACACTTTTGCAGAAATTTGTTTAAGCTAGTGCAAAAATTATGGAAACACTGTTGTGCATAAATTCGATTTGTTTCATATTATTTTGACTTATGGTGTAAACGATTTATTTCATGGTATGAGAGATTAGCCATTGCATGCACAGGGAGACTATACAATTGGCATACGTCCAATTCAAAAAAAGTGTATAGTATATAATGGCACGACCCAACAAAACCAATCTGAGTACCCCTGTTTAGGTCACTAGTAGACCCACTTCCCAGAATGATTTTGTTTTTGAAATTTGGGGATCTCAGAGTCCATATCATGAACTTGAATTCTGCAATTTTTTGGTGAAAAATAATCGCAGTTGCCTCGTGTTCCATTCGCGTACTTTTTCAACCCAATCGGTCAAATCTACCGAATCCAATCTGAGTACCCCTATTTAGGTCACTGGTAGACCCACTTCCCGATGGATTTTGCTTTTTGAAATTTGGGGATCTCAGAGTCCATATCATGAACTTGAATTCTGCAATTTTTCGGTGAAAAATAATCGCATTTGCCTCGTGTTCCATTCGCGCACTTTTCCAACCCAATCGGTCAAATCTGCCGAATCCAATCTGAGTACGCCTGTTTAGGTCACTGGTAGACCCACTTCCCGATGGGCTTTTTTTTTTTTTTTTTGAAATATGGGGATCTCAGAGTCCATATCATGAACTTGAATTCTGCAATTTTTCGGTGAAAAATAATCGCATTTGCCTCGTGTTCCATTCGCGTACTTTTCCAACCTAATTGGTCAAATCTGCCGAATCCAATCTGAGTACCCCCGTTTAGGTCACTGGTAGACCCACTTCCCGAATGATTTTTTTTTTTTTTTTAAATTTGGGGATCTCAGAGTCCATATCATGAACTTGAATTCTGCAATTTTTCAGTGAAAAATAATCGCATTTGCCTCGTGTTCCATTCGTGCACTTTTCCTATCCTAGTGCTTCATTTTATAACTTGTAAAAATGGTGGATTATTAAAGTGGAGTTTTGCCCAACAAAATAGATTCTCATCTTGAGTAAATAGCCATATTCATATGTTAAGAAGGATTAAATAGTGCAAAAAAGGGAAATCAAAAAGCCATACACTCTTTACCAATTATACAAGTTACTACACACTATAAATTTCTCATCGGCAAATTTCTCATTGCTTCATATTCAATAATTGCACAAGTTCATCTGGAAATTTCATAAAAAAAAAAAAAGAAGAGAAAGCTAAGTTCGTGTTGCAAAGTTTGATCCCCATGCGTATGCAACAAATAGTAGAAACATCATCAATATATAGCTACAATAATTTGGGTGTTGCTGCTGAAAACTTTGAGGTTCAACACTTTCTCTCAAAAATTTGATTTCATGCTTAATCTCTTACTTCATCTCTTCAAGTAACGTTCTCATTTCATCTTCTCTGTTTTCGATTTGCACACGTCCCATACTTCGGACCGGTGAATATTCATTTGCAACCTCATCCATCCAAATCAACAGCCCGCAACCTCATTCTCTCTACACACAAATTCATAGCTAAAGAGATATTAATTTTTGAGTGAAAATTCATATTAATTTAAGAAGTTCGAATCTATAAACACTTACATGTAAATCTGGACATTTCCAAAATCTCCGTCCCGGATTTTGGGCCGTATGAGATGTCTTTAAAATCATATACCCATACCCACATGGGCACTTTGGAGCCCATTCTAAGTTTCATACTGAAGACGATGCTGACGACATTTGTATGGCTATTCCCATTATGGAAAGAAAAATTAAACAAAAAGTCTTTATTGAAGAGGTTGACATCAAATAAAAGAAAATGCCAACTGCAAAAAAGTATATAGTATATGTAGCCAAATTCATAAGCCACCAATGGAAATAGACGCAACAACACTAAAATCATAGATCTATTGGTCAAGCAAAAACCCAACCCAATCAATAAGGAACAATTTTGCTACCTGGTAGAATTACAATTTTCAGCAAACCTATCTGAGATAAATACTCTTTTCTGTGCAATTCAAAATGTGAAGTCTCTGTATCTTCTTGGTGAATCTAATTACTTGAAATTCAATAGACCCTTTGTTTTTTCTTCTTTCAGAATAACGGAGATAGAATGAATTTTTGACCATAAGCAATCAACAACCCAATCAACATTGGTTGAAAGGATGACTATTAATTTTCAGGAAGATCATTTAGTATCAGAAATCTAGACTGAGATGAAAAAAAAAAAAAAACCCAAAAAACAGGTGGCAGCGAGAGAGAAGATATTATGTAGAGGAAAACAGGTACCTCTCGTGGCCTTTGTTTTTTTTTTCCTCCTCCTTTCTCTCTCTTTCTCTCTGTTTTCTGTAGATGATATTCAAGGCGAGAGTGATTTTGGATGTAAACTCAAAACAATGGCAGCGAGAGAGAGAGAGAGATGTGTGCAACAGCGGGGGAGATCAGGCGAGTGAGAGAGAGAGAGATGTGCGCAGCAGCAGGAAGATCAGGCGAGTGCGCAGCAGCAGGGAGATCAGGCTAGGGAGGGAGATCAGGCGAGGGAGAGACCTCAGGCGAGAGAGAGATCAATTCGACAGCGAGCTGAAGCGAGAGAGAGGATCACAGCAGTTCGGCGATGGGAGAGAGAGAAGCAGCGAGATCAGAGAGCTCCGGCAAGAGAGACTCAGGCGAGAGAGAGATCGATTCGCCAGCGAGATGAAGTGGCGAGAGAGAGCGATTCGCTGAGAGAAAGAGAGAGAGGCGAGAGACAGGGGAGAGACACACACACACACACACACAGAGAGAGAGAGAGAGAGAGAGAGAGAGACGATTTAGGTCTTAAAAGGCAATAGGGGTTTTCAAAAGGCCAGAGGGGTTTTCAACGAAAATTTTAGCTGGCCATGGGTTTATGTTTCACACGAGCCGCGGCTGATTTTAATCTCCACTGCAGTGTAGGAGAGCAGTCCCCATATATATATATATATATATATAAAAGAGATATTCCTATGCATCCTTCCCTCACCATATGGTAAGGGACAAATTTAATGGGACCCACTTGGGGACCCACTAATCATGAGACTTGTGGGGGATGGCAAGAGACACCTTGGATGAGACCATACATTAAATTTGGGGTTAATCCCGTGCCTCTAACCTCTTCATCCGTGGCCCACAAATTTAATAACTTTATATTAACGGAAAAATTTTGACATTCGATCCAACGGTCCAATCCATTTGGATATGTGAAAATTCAATGGGTCTAGCATACTTAAGGGGGTTCCATGTGTGTGCATGGTTCGGATGTCTTATAAAGTCAACTCTACTTTGTTGTCCCTCACCATAACATAGTGAGGGATGGATGTACATGAATATTTTTCATATATATATATATATATATATTCAAAACTTGAGGACCTTAAGATACCAAATTAATAATACACTAGGGGCACACTACAAAAAAAAAAGTGAAAATTAGTGGCTCGCCACTGTTGCTATTTTTATTTTTTCTTAAAGTTTCTTCGCCTTGAAAATTACCGTTATTGCTTAAATGGTATGTTAAGAATCAATACTAACAGTTTTAAGTTTTAACAGCAGCCAAAGATTTCCACCGCTAAAAACTAATAATAGTAGCAGAAAAAGCCGCCGCTTATTCCCAGTTTGTCTGCCGCCGAAAATCGCTTTCCCAATATGATTTCGTTTTCCATGGAACTATGGAAAACTCTATTCATTTCTCAACTTTTCCTCATGGAAATCGGTTGCTCTGAGTTTTGATTTATTGCAGTGTGGGAACGTTTTCCTCTTTTCATGCTTTTTCTATGGAAAATTATACCTTATACACGAACGCACCCTAAGAACATGTTTGTGTGGCCATATGAAAAGTGGAAATGCATTTCTACCCAATAATAAAATCCACCTTTGATGTGGGTTTTTTTTTTTTTTTTTTTTTTTTTTTTTTTTTTTTTTTTTTTTTGAGAGAGCAAAACTAAATGGACTTTTTTGCGATTCTGCATAAATCGTCTTCATTTTTCTGGGGCTGGTAGAGGGGACTTGGTTTCCAGCGGAAAGAGAAAAAGGCTTTCTCCGGCACAACATAAATGTGCCCTAAGGGGCCGTTTGGATAAGAGCATTTATGATGAAAATCTCTCTTATCGGGAATTATTGATAAAATGTAGAGTTCTCCTTTGAAAATATGAATTCTCTATTTGTTTACTGTGGAGGGTGAGAATTAGTTGGTATAATCATGTGAATTGTCACTTTTGACCAACAAAATTCTTACAATTCTGAATTTCTAAATACCTGAGCATTTTCTGATTCCACTTTGGAGATTCCATTTGAAACCCTCCAAATTGTCTAAACAAGATATCCCCAAATACTTGCAACCAAGCAGCCATAGCGAGCAACGTGTCCCATGCATGTGTGGCTTTATGCAGATATATGACTTTGATGACTAATCACTCTTAAGCCATATGTTATTGACCTGAC
Source organism: Camphora micrantha (assembly GCA_003546025.1). Classification (NCBI taxonomy): domain Eukaryota; kingdom Viridiplantae; phylum Streptophyta; class Magnoliopsida; order Laurales; family Lauraceae; genus Camphora; species Camphora micrantha. The sequence continues at coordinate 50,324,573 of QPKB01000003.1, read as the reverse complement.
CAGTTTCCATCCCTACTTGCTACTATGAGTTTTTGCACACTATGTATCAGCATGGTTCTTGTAAGTGCCTAAATTTGTACGAACTTACGTAGGTGGATATGAAAATTCTCTTGAGAAAGATCGAATGTTTGAGACCTGAAAAAGGAGAAGAAAATTATAGTCAGAGACCCTGGCTGCTCTCAGCGCAAGGTCGTTCGATGCCTAAGTTAGTTCCACAACTCAATAAAGGGAAGGAGGAATGGAATTAAGCGTAGACGTATGTGTCAGTGTGAACGTATCTTTTCCAAATTAGTCCCCTGTATATGTAGGCTGAAAATCCCGTGATCTCGTCCTGATTTTTCGATGATTGAATCTTATTTGGAGTTTATCCCGATCTGTCAGGGATTATGGACGTAATCACCGGATAAGAATAACTTTTCATCTCTATCCGTTACTTATCTATGTCTCTTGACACGTTCTGTAATCGTGGACATACACTCAACACTTATCTCGGTTATCTGATTCGAATTGAAGATGATACCGAGACCAGATATGAATGCATCCTGCACCATTACCGAGGTGCGAATAACCAAGGCCAAGACATACCTAGATGGTACTTTTACCGAAGCTAGTTCAGGCTCGGTACAAACTGGCACTGTTGCCGAACTGAATATAACTGGCACTGTTTGCCGAGCTAAATATAACTGGCACTATTGCCGAGCCACATGAAGCCAAAATTAGAACAAGCTTATTTGGTGGTACACTTACCGAAACTGGAACTTATTTCGGTATTATGAAAACGCCCCGACACACTTCTGTTTGTGTATGTAAAACAAGGTAGATTTCTGGCGTGGGCACTGTATCAAAGGCAAGATGGGATCATTTTATTTCATTCAGTCTTATTATTTTGTGACGTTGGGCAGGACTTCAGAGTCCATCCACGTGTTGTGAATCTTCTTCACATACTGCCTCCAAAGTCCAAAGTCCTCTTCTTCAAATACGCGGGAATCTGAATCGCGTTGAACTGGCGCTTGCCGCGTAACACGTAAAGGTATCCTTCACATGATGGACGGCCTGGATGAATGAGAAATTTCACCGGCCCACTTTTCTACCTAAACGTGAGGTCAAACCCGGCATGTGGGTCAGTCAGTTCACACGATGGATCAGTTCTCTATATGATCACCATATAAATGAAATGACCAATACAAGTTTTGTTTATGCATGATCTAATTTGTTTATAGATTGTGGCAAAAGATTTATAATTTTAGTATTTAGATTGTTAATTGGTCAAGATTTTGACTTGACCATCATATCAATTGCTTGAAGTCTTAAATATGAAAAACTAACTTTACTTTGCAAATAAAAAAGTTCTGTAAAAAAAAAAAAAATAATAAGTGATTTGTAAATAGCCCAGCTTTGGAGATTTCAATTTTCTTTCCTTTTGGTTCATGTTTTTTGTGGTCAATTGGTAGTTACACTGCCTGGGAACTGGTTCTCCTCTCCTTTCTTGGTTGTAATCTTGTTATGTTAATTATAGAGATATATATCAGAAAAATCCCTTTAAATAGGAAAATTACAGTTGAGGACTCTAAACTTTTATAATGACAGCCAAGGACCTCCAGCCCAAATCATCTCTTTTTTTTTTTTTCCCGTTTTGCCATTTCTTTGTTGATGTCAACATAACCATATTCCCTTATCATGTTATAAAAAAATCAAAAAAAAACAAAAAAAACAAAAAATTGCACCACATATTCCCTATTCCCAAGAATCGATCTCTTCACCCAAATCTAAAGAAACTAAAATCTCATATTCTATCATGAGTAATATTTGTTGACATTAACAAAATATTTGTCGATATCAACATAAACTTTTGCTGACGTCGACAAAAGCGTCCAGCTAACATAATCAAGTGACCCTTGTACGGATTAAGCATTTATACATAAAATTTATTGACGTCGACAGAAGATTTGTTGACGTCGAGAAAAACACCCAGTTAGCATAATCAAGTGACTCTTGTGCACATCACATGTTAAATTTTTATACATAGGATTTATTGACGTCGACAGAAGATTTATCAATATCAACATAAAATAACCTTAACATGGGATTAGGGTTATGTTGACATCAACAAATTAAGAAACGACAAAATGGATTAAAAAAAAAAAGAAAAAAAAAAGAGATGATTTGGGCTGAAGGTCATTGGCTGTCATTATAAAAGTTTAGAGTCCTCAACTGTGATTACCCTATTTAAGGAGATTTTTCCGGTAGATGTCCCTTGATTATAACATGCCATTGCTTACTATGCAAAAAAAAAAAAAAAAAAAAGAATTAGGATTATCGATCATGAAGCGTGAACCATGAACCATGTGTTACCTATATAATTTTTTTGATGATTTGATCAAATCCAACTATCAAACACAAAAATTTAGGCTACACAAATTGTAAGTCTAACAATCTAACTATGTATTTGCAGCTGTTGACTGCGCATTTTCTCAAGTAGACAAGGAAACCTACCAAAAAGGTTATTAATATAGCACCGGTGATCAAATAACTTAATTAAATGAAATTGTCCTCTGGAAGTCCATATATTTTGTTTGCATGGAATTGAATAGTACGATTTCACAGTTAAATGGGTCCTTTATACAATTATTAAAGAGCGGAGGGGTAAAGTAGAGATGTAGATCGGCTAGAATTTGAGTATTGGATCTGTGCCTGGATATTTGTTTTTCATTTATCCTTATTTATTTTTCACTAAAAAGGATGTAATGTGACGGCAATTTGTAAATTTTCACCTTGCCTTCAAAAAAATTTTATTTACCAAGCTCACATTCGTACGCCTCACATCTCTCTAACTAGCCGAGCAATTGCTAGAGACCAAATTTAGCTACTTTAATAAATAAATTTCATAAAATCTTTCGAAACTTCAGGGCCTAAAGAAAATCAAATCAATAGTACACTAAGGACCTATTTAATTGATAGGGAGAATTTCTGACATAAATGTAGATGCTGCCTATGAAAATTTTGAATTCCTGATTGATTTACTTCCGAAGGGTAAGAAATAGTTGAATTGTCCATGTAAATTGTCACTTTTGGCCAATAGAATTCTCGGAATTCTGAATTAAAAAGTGCTATTATAGGCCTAGGTATTTTGAAATTCCACTTTGGGGGACAACCTTTAAAATGCTCCACATAAGATATCCCTAAAATGCTGGAAACCAAACTCGCCCAGCCACGAATATAAATTACTCTGATCAGCATAGGTGTGGGCCTAATTCCTGAATGGCTTAGATTGTATAATGGCCTCAATTATTTTGCAAAGATTTCTCATGTGTCCCATTTTATATCCATTCGACCTTGTCGGCAAGCAGCAAATGTCTCATTCAAGGATGATATATCTTCCTTTTCATGGCATTTCCACAGACAATTTGGCAAGCTACTTGCTCTCTCATGTCTCAAATCATTCAAAAGGTTAAGGTTAGTTTTGTTCCAGCATTCAAGATCTAGATGGGGATCTGCTTTTCCTTTCTTTCTCCTTTCATATACATATATTTTATCCTTTTCTTCTATTACTTTGTCGGTGATGGTATTTGGATGAAGATGAGCTGAATGGTTTGATGAGCCATTTGGTGACCACTGTGATTTCTAGGAAGTTGTGGCCATTGATCTGATGCATCTAATGATTGTGTACCGTTGGTTGCTTGCCATTTGCATTTAAATTGGTGGGCCCAAAGAGACCAGGCTTTCTTACCTATTGGCCATGGGACCTTGCTTGGGCAAAATTGTCCAAGGTTCAGATCTAATTTATGCGTGTCACGTTGGTTGTGTTTGTGGTGGGGAATCAATATTTATTTAGAAGTGTGACACTGGCACATGGGTGGGGCTCCTTAGATGACCACTCTTTTCTGCTCTTTTTTTTTAATATATATTTTATTTGGGGGACTTAAAAAAAGGTACAAGATTTTTTTTTCATGTTTTCATAAAAGTACGTGAAGATTTGAATATCTCAAAAAAGTGTAAAAGTTCTTCATAATTCTTTTAAGAGGGTTTTACCGGAAAAATCCCCTTAGACTCGTCATGAGTCAAAAACGCCATTAGCATCTTACAAAGACCATAGTGGTCCCAGGGGTCTTGCTTTTTTTATTTTTTTTATTTTTTTTATTTTTTTTTCCAGCGAGAATAACCGTGCTCCTTTTAACTTAAAACATCCTAGAATCATTTTCTCCCTTTTCGTTCTTCTCCCATCTTCTTCTCCCTTCCACTAGAACACAGGGTCCTGGGCACTATTTCTGAAATTCGAATTTCGAATCCGGTGCAGTGGACTCATCGAAGAAGAGAGGAAGCAGCATGATTTTGCAGAAGACTGATCGAAAAAGATAAGGGGATTCGTTCTCGTTTCAAAGTCGCAGGTGGTTCTTTATTACAGACCGACTTGATCTGTGGTAAGCCATCGTAGATTAGATTTGCAGTTACAAACCGGGCTCGAATAAGGTTGCAAAGGTTTTGCGTCCCAGTCAACTGTTTTGCTCTTTCCCCTTTTCATGCAAGGGTGGACCCAAAATATTTTTCATCTTTTTGGATTGTTTTGATTGTTGAAGATACTAGTCATGAATATATATCAGGGAAGAAGAAAAATGGAAACTTGGAGGGAATTAGTGAATAAGATTTGTGGAATTTCTGCTTGTGAATTGGAAAGGAAACAGGTGGAGAAAAGTTTTCAAAATCGCCCCCAAGAGATTAATAGTGGGTGAGTTTCTCATGAGATTTGTGAAATAGGTTCGTTTGGATGAGAAGAAATTGTTTTTCTATAAGTTCCACATGTCTTCCTGAGTTGTAAAGATTCATTTCTCTTCTAAACTAAACAGGGATATCCATGTAATATGTAGATAGGGTTATTGTTGACGAATGTGAATGTTTAAATAGTTGATAGGTCAGTAGACTGCTAGACATCTCCGCCCACAGTACTCAGATGGGTGAAGATATCTCCACTCACAACATTGGCACAGGCGAGGATATCCCCGTTCACAACACTAATTTAGGCGGGGATATCCCCGCTCAATTGATACAATTCTGAGAGACAAAACTCTTGGAGGCAGGGATATACCCGCCGATGGTACTATCATGGGCTGGGATATCAAGTCCACACACTGTCATTGGCGGCGATATCCATCCATTTTCAAGCCAAGGTACGTAACTTGTTCAACGAGGACCTCTTCCTTTTCACATAAAGATGAGAGGTCTGTGTTTTCTTTTTCGTGAAGCAGATAGCTGACACAATGGTAAAGAAGCATTTTTTGAAATGATCCGATTCTACCTTGCTACTTCTTCAATGAGTCCTACTGCTCAAGGGATAAAGTTCCACTGCTTCTTCTTTTCTTTGATGAGTCCCTGCTCAAAGAAAATGGGGGAAAAGAACAAAAATGGGGAAAAAGAGTTTTGGGATTTTTTTAAGGTAAAAGGAGTAGGGATATCCATGCTCAGAGAAAAGTAAAGAAACAATATTAAACAGGGCCTTTAGGACTACTATTGTCTATATAAAACGTTGATGGCATTTTTGGCTTTTGACAAGTCTAAGGGGATTTTTTTGGTTAAAATACTCTTCTTTTAATCAAGTCCTCTCCATAAAATTTTTTTTTTTTTTTAAGGAATGACAAAAATACGATTTTCTCATTTTTCAAATCCGTCCAACCCAAATAATCTAATGGGGCCTACTCTAACAACCTTTATGCATGGATGGTTAAAAAAGGGGATTTTAAATGACTAAAAATCTAACTTTATTAAATCGTTAGTTTTAGGGAGGAAAGAAGTTCAGAAAACACAGAGGCCTGTCATAAGAGAAGGGTGATTTTGTTATTTTTCTAAAAAGTTATGGGAAGGATTTAACTGAAAGAATTGTGAAAATATTTTATACTTTTTTAAAATATTCAAATCTCCATATAGTTTTTTGAAAATGAGCCAAAAGTTTGATACTTTCTAAAAAATTTCCCTCTTAATAACGTGGAGACAACGGGTGCAAAAAGATAAGTAAATGAAAAATGCGTACTCTGTAAAATTGAGTTGTGGCAAGTGTTCTCCACTTTCATTCTCCTTATCTTTGCTCTTGATCCAAACATACTCTTGAGGGTGTACCTGTGCGAGAAGAAGATTTTTGTGATTGAGAGGTTTTAAAATTGTTCTTTCATGCAGCCCATTGTTTTATAGTTTGATGCAAAACAACTTTCTTATAAAAAGAAAAGGAATTGATTTTTTATAGAGATTATTCTGATTCTGATTTCCTATGACGAGAAGTCCTAGAAATGCAAAATTCCTCTCCTATGACAAAATAAATCCTCAAAGCTTGGGATCCTCTTGTGCAAACACAAGTCCTATTTATTTGAAGATATTTCTAAGAAAAAAGTTTGAAACATAGTGGGTTTCACATTAATGTAGGAGTTGTCTCCATGGCATTTTAAATGCTATATTTTATTGATAGAATTCTGAATTTCAACCCACATGGATAGTCGCTTTTAGCCTTTGAGATCCTTTTTTAAGCTATTTCCGACAAGACCTTGGAGTGTTGGGGATTTCTGATATTGATGTAAAAGCTATTCCATTGACTTTTTCATCTATTGGAAAAAAGAAAAAGAAGAAAAAGGTCCCCAATGGGAAAAGTCGTCTTTTTTTTTTTTTTTTTTTGCGGAATTACGAAAATTTAGCTAATTCTTGTACCTTTTCTTGCGGAAAAGTGCCAACACCCGGGTGGGATTGTGAATATTCTCTGTACCAAACAAAAATTGTTACAGCTAATAGTAGAATTCACAATTATTTTCAGGATATAGTTCTTTCAACCAATGGTTGAAATTTCACCGCAATGTTGTAATGTTCCATAACACGGGAAGCTGTTCCACTATTAGGGGTGCCAATCGGCTGGGGCAGGTCATGTAGCTTTTTCCATGATTGGAGGTGCTCATGGGCCAGGCCGATTCAAGCCCAATCCAAAGCCATATATTATCCCTTGATAGTTAAATGAAATAGGGCCTGGGCCGAGGCCAGCCATCAAATTTCATTGGAATGAACCTTCTGACTTGCAATTCCTCCCCTTGGAAATTGAGTCAGCTTTGAAAATGTTGGTGTGGGCTGGAACCTCTTCTACAAACCTAAGCTCCATCACCTTAGCTTATTGTGAATTTCATGCATAAAACAGAAATCAAACACAGAAAGCAGGTACCCCAACAGCATACAATGGAGTTTACAACATTATTAGCCCGCATTTCACTACAATCAAAGTTAGACTCAGTCACAGATTGATCATACATTTTATATGTAATGAGATGGTGAGACCAACCCCAGATTTGGTCCACTATCAATTCTCATCAGGCACTGAATTTGAGCAATTTAGATTTCAAAAATGTACCCTTGGCAGGTTCATAGAATTGGGCTAGCTAGGAGTTTGAATTTAATCACTACACACACTCCAAAGTCCGAATAACCACACCTGATAAGCTCAAATCTAAATCAAGATTAAGGGCCACAGATTATGCCTTTTACAAATACGAAGGGGAAGGTGATTTTCAACGGTTCGGATTTCACAAGCGGGCCCCACTGACGAAATATAGCCCCCACCTCAAAAGGACCCGGACTCCCACATGTCCCGCACACGTACTCAACATCCACACGTACAAGCACTCTCATCCACACGCGTACACTGATCTACATATATATATTCGCTTTTAGCCTTGAGACCCTTTTTTAATCTATTTCTGACAAGACCTTGAAGTGTTGAGGATTTTTAACATTGATGTAAAAACTATCCCATTTTAGGGCGTGTTTGTATTCATATGTGGAAAACTAGTTTCATTGACCTTCTCTTCTTTTGTTAAAAAGAAAAAGAAAAAAGGACCCCCATGGGAAAAGTCCTTTTTTTTTTCTTTTTTTCTTTTTTTTTTTTTGCGGAATTATGGACATTTTAGCTAAATCTTGCACCTTTTCTTGAGGAAAACTAGCTGCACCAAACATAGAGTTTATTATAGCGAGGAAAGTGTTTCCACAATGCTCTTTTTTTTTCATGGAAAATTGTTGCACAAAGATCTTCATTATAAAGGCAAAAAGTAAAGGATATAAAGCAGAGATATAGTTAGAACCTTCACTTTCTTATGTATTGAATTACCAGGTTGGTGACTGATTATTCATTTTTCATTTTCTTTTAATTCTATTTCTATAAAAGAAAATGAAAAATAATGTTCATTTTTTGAAATTCATCAATGATCTTCATTTTTTACCACTTATTGTATGAATACTAGTATTTAGTTCCTATATAATTTAATGTAAAGAAAAAGGCACCCTCGATGAAATGTGTTTTTGCCTATTATGAAGTTAGCACGAAATGATTATATTATTATTTTTTATGAATATTGATCCACAACGACATATTTTAATAATTTTTTGTCCTTGTTCAAAGTAGAAATTAAAAAAAAAAAATGAAAAGGAAAAAAATGTTTGTGCTATATTATTATTATTATTATGGTTAGAAATCAGCTAAAACTCTCTGCTGCTGCAGCTATTGATTAATCCCACATGGCCACACCTATATAAAACAATTGACAGTCAATATAATCAAATATCTGAAACCATTTTCTCCACAAAACTTTAGCCTACTATTTTCGAGCTCTGTGTTGTCTTCACTCCACTTGACCGGGCCCGTTTGGTAATTTACTTTTAAAATAAAGTGGAGTGAAGTGAAATAAAAAGAATGAATAAAATATTATTGAGTTATGATGGTATTTTGTTTTTAGTTGTTTGGGATGGAAAATTTTTGACTTTTTGTATGGGGAAATGGAGTTTTTTTGTCTTTTACTGAGTAAATGTAGTTGCTTTTTGACTTTTTTTGAAAAAGATGGAGAGAATTTTGATAAAAAGTGCTTTTGATGGGATGTTTAACTTGACTTCACTTCACTTAAGTATATTAGTAAAATTACCAAACGGGCCGAAGCCAAGGAAAAGTTATCCAATTAATTTATCCTAGCCCATTACTCGGCTACCTTTCACAGTATGTGAAAACAACCCAGCCTTATGATAGATAACAAATCAAATTCGATTTTGCATGAATGATTTCATTCTTCTTTTAGCGTAAATGAAGTATAGAACAACCTAAGATAAAAGCTTTATTCATAATGCTTTATAAATAAATTATTTCATTAATAACCATGTAAATCTTGACATATATTAGCAGCAGCCAAATCCTGCCCCTATCACAAAATCCGACTTAATTTGTTTCAAAGCCTACAAACTCATACCAACACTAAACCCCTTTAAGCAGAGTTTTCATTTAGGTGAGGCTAAAATTTTGCCAGACTTAACATTTGAGGCTGGTTTTTTTTTTTTGCTTGACCTTTTCATATTACCAAATAGCACATACACTTTTTTTCTTTAAAAAATGCTCAACTCGTAGAACTCAACTAGTTGCATGACATTTATTGAAGATTGGACAATGATGAGATTAGGAATTAGGGTGTTATTTTTAACCTTAATTTTAGTTACTGAAACTCACATTATCATGTTTCACTAAATTTATATATCAAAATCAATGCGCAAAGGAGCAAATTCAAGGTGAGTGAGTGTGTGAGAAAAAACTAAATACACAACATTTTGAGGATATCCGTCCTTTTCTTTTCCCTTTCTCAAAGCTTCCAACCTTTGGATAATAGGAATGGAATTCTATATTTGAATCATAGTGGGGTTAAGAAGACATGATAATGGGAATGGATTTTGTCATCTTTGGATTTGTAAATACACTCAAATTTGGTGGGTTAGGGCTTAGGGTTTGAATTAGGATCTGGGGGTTTCGGGCTTGAAGTTAGGATTTGGAAATTAAGCATTCAGATTTAGGTATAGAGTGATTAGTTAGAATTATATTAGATATGTTTGGATGAAGTAGTCTATACAATACATACGGATTGGTGACGAGGAGTTCGATCGATAATTGGCTTGAAGGAGTTTCAAAAGAAGAGGTAGAAGAAGATGGAGCAATGTGTTGCTGCTATGTATTTTTTTTTTCAAACCAAAGAAGCTTCTTTACATATGTGTGGGCTATCTTTAGAAATATGTAGAGTGACCAATCTAGACATGTGGGGCATGCTACAAGGCCCCATTCAATTCTACGAGGATTTTAATTCTAACCTGGGGCAACCGTGAGAATCGCTCCAACGTAGGTTTGCCCCTACACTAAGGCCCCCTTCAAAGTTCATGGGGATTTCAATTCACCCTAGGTCGCTACAACCTAAGTCCGCCACTGCGCACCACTAAACCCACCTTAATCAAGGCTGGCTAGGTTGGGTCACTTATAATGGTGGCATTCTTGACTTGAACAAAATATTTCAATTAAGGGTTCAAGTAGCTAATATTAATTTTTGAGTTGCATATGAATTGTGTGGATTCATATCTTCAAATTAAACCGAGCTAACCCAACCCATCTCAATTTGACAGCATTGCGTTCCCAAATGATCAATGAGAAGATGGAATTGGAACCGAAATCGGTTCTGTATATGGGATGAGTCTAGGTCTAAGTAAAGAATGATATAAAAAAAAAAAAAAATCCCTCGTTTTTAAGAGTAATTCTCGGAGGTAATGGAGGTAATATGTTGGGTCTTAAGCCTATGGGTTGGAATCAAAATGTGGAGCAAGTGCTGAACCTAAATGTCATGGGTGTAAAAAAGTTCGGGCCTAAATAAGGACGCAAAACCCCACCCGACCCGCGCAGGTTCCCTCGTCACCGAAATACACCCGTGTGCAAGTTACCTGTCGCGTGTGGTCGTCGACCTCGGGTCGTAGTGCGATCTGTATACAACTAATACGCACCCGGCGCCAATTTCACCTTCATCATCATCATCAGATCCGATCTGGTATTACAAATACCACCACCACCGCCGTTTCCCTTCATTTTTCCTCTTCTTGTTTCCCCCACTTCCCTTCTCTTGCATTTTCCCATCAAGTCCTAAAAAACCAATCAATCAATCAATCCATAGAGAGAAAGCAGAAAGCAGAAAGAGAAATAGAGAGAGATGGCATCAGAAGAAAACAACACAAACAACGGATCTGAATCTCCTGCTGCTGCAGACAACAATGGTAAGGCCAATGCCAATGAAGAGAAGATCCATGGAGAAGGAAGTCGTAAAATAGCCCTAATAACAGGAATCACAGGCCAGGACGGCTCGTACCTCACAGAATTCCTTTTGAAGAAAGGGTACGAGGTCCACGGCCTGATCCGACGGTCCTCAAACTTCAACACCCATCGATTAAACCATATTTACATCGACCCCCACAATTCCCAAAAGGCTCTCATGAAGCTCCACTACGCCGACCTCAGCGACGCCTCCTCCCTCCGCCGCTGGATCGACTCCATCCTCCCAGACGAGATCTACAACCTCGCCGCCCAGTCCCACGTCGCAGTCTCCTTCGAGATCCCCGACTACACTGCCGACGTCGTCGCCACCGGCGCCCTCCGCCTCCTCGAGGCCCTCCGCTCACACGTCTCCGCCACCGGCCGCTCCCACATCCGCTACTACCAGGCCGGCTCCTCCGAGATGTTCGGCTCCACCCCTCCCCCACAGTCCGAATCCACCCCTTTCCACCCCCGCTCCCCTTACGCCGCCGCCAAGTGCGCCGCCCACTGGTTCACCGTCAACTACCGCGAGGCCTACGGGGTCTTCGCCTGCAACGGGATCCTCTTCAACCACGAGAGCCCCCGCCGCGGCGAGAACTTCGTCACCCGCAAGATCACGCGGGCCGTCGGCCGCATCAAGGTCGGCCTCCAGAGCCGCCTCTTCCTCGGAAACCTCCAGGCCTCCCGCGACTGGGGCTTCGCCGGAGACTACGTGGAGGCCATGTGGCTTATGCTTCAGCAGGACCAGCCGGACGACTATGTCGTCGCCACCGAGGAGTCCCACACCGTCCAGGAGTTCCTGGAGCTCGCATTCGGCTCCGTCGGCCTCAATTGGCGAGACCATGTCGTCATCGACAAGCGCTATTTCCGGCCAGCCGAGGTGGATAACCTCAAGGGGGATTCGAGCAAGGCGAGGCGGGTGCTTGGATGGAAGCCTAGAGTGGGGTTCGAGCAGCTGGTTAAGATGATGGTGGATGAGGATATTGAGCTGGCCAAGAGGGAGAAGGTGCTTGTCGATGCGGGTTATATGGACGCGCAGCAGCAGCCTTAGATTTGCTTCTTTTCTAGTAAGTTATCTCAAGTTTGTTGGTTTAGAGAGAATTGGGAGCGCGGTTCTAATTTTCTAGTATTTGGGGGGATTTGAGTTGTAGGATCTAAGATTCATTTGATTCTAGTAATTCTCTATGTTTTTCTTTCTTTCTTCTATAATTGTCTTGTTTACAGACAGATCTATCTTTCAATGAAGTTGTCATATCTGTTTTTCCCTAGATCTCTCTTCTTTCTATATGTTTATCATGTGTTTGGGTCAGTAGGGTGATTTGCAAATTTGTTTGATGTAGCAGAAATGAAATTATTATTATTTTGAATGTTTAATGCCAGATCCAATCTTATGTAATGTTTTCTATGCTCATCTGCAGTATGTATGTATCTTCTTCTTGCCTTAATTAATTGGATCTGCATAGTTGTTTTATTGATTGTATTCAATCCAGTTATATAGTAGTGTAGCACACTATATACTGTTTTTCAAGTTCTCATTCTTATTGGTGTTCTCATTCTTATTGGCTTTGACTTTTAGGATATGAGAGGGCATTTGAAGATTTCAGATTTGCTTTCCACAGGGTCGACCAGGGATCAATCATTAATTGTTGCCCTGTTGGTTAGAGACTTGTTGGTTAGAGACTTGAGGTTTTGGCTGGTGTGTAAGTGAGTATTTACGAGAGCAAAAATAAATAAAAAAAAGATTTCAGATCTTGACAACTCTTGCCCAATTATTTTGAGAGAAAAAAAAAAAAAAAACTCTGATTTATTTGATGTTTTTTTATTATTAAGTCTTAAATAACCGGCAACTACTGCAGTTCTTTCTGCCTGAGCAGACCACATCGAAAGCAATCCTTTTCTTACTACAATCCTTTTTTCTTACCTACATGAAATTTATTATTGAATTTAAATGCCAGATCCAATCTTACGTCATGCTTTCTGTGCCCATTTGCAGTATGCGTGTATCTTCTTGTCGCCTTTAATGGATCTGCATTGTGGTTTTACTGATCTTATTCAATCCGGTTCTCTAGATCTGCAGGTTTTATTGTAAAAATCCTATCAGAGGGTGTCAAATATTATGACTAGGGATCAATCCATGATTGTTGGCCTGTTGGTTATGAACTTGTGGTGTGTGTCAGTGTGTGCATGAGTATTTACGAGAGTAAAAAGAAAGATTTGATATCTTGGCAACTCTGTTGCCAATTATTTTGAGAAAAATTTATGATTTTTTTTTATTTGGTGTTTTTCTTATTACTATATCTTAAAGAATCTTGGAGTAATGGAGGGAGGGTGGGTGGTGGGGGGAAAGATTGTTGCACATTTATACAGACGGACTTGCCATAGGCAATATCAGGTCTATTGGGTTTTGTAGGAATAATTGTAAGTGCAGTAGAGTGACTCCTACATGCTCTTGTCCTAGGGGATTAGAGTCTTGGACCAAGCAATAATCTGTAAATCAGGAAGGCTTGAAATTATTTAAAAGTGTTCATCCTCTGGTCCATTATTGTGGAAGGGAATTCTGTGAATGCTTTGAGATCGGCACAGAGCAAGTATAGGGCTCCTTGGGGATTATCCTTAACGTGACTGAGATTAGGAGGATCCCAAGTCTTGTCTTCTATTGATGTATTCTTTTCTCACCCCAAGGGAGTTGATTTTCACACTACAAGAGATCCATCAGAGGGTCATAATTCAGATTTCCCATCCTCATGATTGCTCATGTAATGCAACTTTCATAATTTTCAGTTTGTTCAACTGGGAATCAACATCTATAACCAGTCAGTAACAAGGAATTGACCAAAAAGTATAGGACATGTTTTTTATTGGATATTTTCAGATAGAAGATACCCATGTACCACTTTGCTTAGGTCATGAGAATGTTTTATTGATTCTATTCAATCCAGTTCTCTAGATCTTAAGGTTTAATAGAAATAAACATGGGAAGGTAGTACACTATATACTGTTTTTCAAGTTCTTGTTCTTATTGGTTTTGGCTGTTAGGATATGAGAGGGCATCCAAATATTTCATATTTGCCTTCCACAAGGACAACCAGGGATCAATTATTAATTGTTGCCCTGTTGGTTTGGGACTCATGGTGTGGGCAGAGTGTGTGCATGAGTATTGATGAGAGCAAAAAAGAAAAGAAGAAGAAGATTTCAGATCTTGACAACTCTTGTTGCCCAATTATTTTCAGAAAAAAACTATAAAATTTTTTATTTGGTGTTTTTCTTATTATTAAGTCTTAAATTGGCAGCTGCAGCAGTCCTTTCTGCCCAGGCAGTCCACATCGAAAGCCATCTTTTTCTTACTTCAATCCTCTTTTCCTAGCTACATGAGCATATAAATAATTGGCAGTCTTGAAAAAGAATTAAAAACATGGGTTGAGGCCGTAATTGTTATGTAGGAATTCATATAATAACAGCTCGCCTCGAACTGCTATGTTGTCTTATCTCGTCCACTTTTTGCTATTTTTTGTTTTCAAATTCTTCTGGAAAAAAGTTGAAAATCCTTTACTATCCAAGGTTTTAAGGTGTAAACACTGGAATATAATATAAATGACAGAATATAATATGGCGCCTCAACCTGAAACACCATCCTTATCTACTTAGCCACAAAACTGAACTAGTTTTGAATTCTCCAGTTAAAAGTAGTCTCACCTGCAAATGAGATCCAAATCCAATCCTCAGCTAGTTACAATCCATTCAACTCTCAAAACATAGACCTAAAAATTGTTACTGTTTCCATATGAAATCAAACCAGAAGAACACTCTATTACTCACTGAGAACCAAAACTCAAAACCCCATCGAATTTAAACACCACAACCCCTTTCTTCCCCAAACCTGCAACCCAATACCAGAAGTCGCCAAATCTCTAGGTTGAGAAAACCCATCCTCTGCCCACATCCACTTTTCGATCCCGGTCCATCATCTCTTCAATGATGATTCATATCACCACTGATAAGTGTTAGCTAGACCTGCTATTCCCTTCCCTGATCTAAATTTCATATTGAAACCCCACCTCCCAGTTTGTTGTAACAAACCACATACCTTCTGTTTGCCTATGACCTGTTGTTTTTCTCTAATGGTCATCAACAGCTTGGGTCATTAAAGCTGCCCTAAGATGCTTTGAAGTGACCTTGGGTCCCAAAGTGAACTTCATTGGAAGTATGGTGGTGGATTTGGATATCAATGGATGTTCTTTGTTGCCATAGCATGGTGTAGTATTATTTTTTAATTGTTATGCTTGGGGCTCCCTTTAGGTGCTAACCCTAGGTCTAAATTGATATGGAATCCTGTGATTACCAAGTTCGAGAAGAAACTTTCCACCTGGTAAAGAAAGTATCCTGGTGAGGCCATATTACTTTGATTAGGGCATGCTTGGCTAGTCTGCCGGTGTATATTGTGTCTTTATTTAAGATGCCTTTGTTGGTGGCTAGAAGGTTGTAGATGAGTGAGCTGGCTTTTTTTTTTGGCAATGAGCAGAAAGAAACAAAAAAAATCTCATGCGCTCAACGGATATTGAGATTGGGAAGCCTATTTATAAGGTGGGTTGGTAATCTGCAACATATGAACATGTATCTTTTGGTTCATTAAAAAGGAAAGAAATAATTCTCTTTGGGACAAATAGTGGTGGCGATTTGGGGATGAGGATGAAGCACTGTGCAGAAGGATTGTTGCAAGTAGGGTTGGGAGAGGGGAGAGGGGGTGTGAATGGGGGAAGTATCAGATTCTACGGTGAATGCTGCTAGTGTTTGGGGAGTGATTTAGCTATTGTGAAGGAGTCTTCTCTTAGGACGAGTGAGGTTTTCATGAGAAGGATGGGATTCTTGGTGGTAGTGGGGAATCATGGGGGAGGATTCTCTAAAATAAATGTTTCCTTAATCACTTTAGGTGGTGGTCGAAAAAAGGCACTGCTTCGTGGGTGTTTCCACTAATGAGTTATCTTTGTGTGGGTGATGGTGGAGGAGGCTGACCTTACTTCCATCGTAAATACTTTATTGACTGATTTAATTTATAGGAATTCCATTGGCAAACTGATCTGAGAGCCTTACGCACCCTGTTTGGAGTTCTCTTCCAAATCTTTGTAGGTCTTGGGACTCTTCCTATTCAAATTCTATTTGTTCTTCAGGATGGAAGGAAACTGGCCCTCATAAGGTGGAACATTTTCCTGGTGGGAAGCAAAAATGAATATCACTAGTCACTGCGAGTAATAACAAAGAAAGGTATATATTCCTCTAAGATATTAGATTTGTACTCTTTATGGAAGGTGGAAAATGGATATTTTGCCCACCTTCTTGTGCATTGTGATTGCTCTCAGAAGATTTGGCGTTCTTCTAGAAAGATTCGTGGTTATATAGCGTGTTCTGAAGTCAGTAGGAGAGAATATATTCTCTTTGATGTATTGCTCTTTTCCACCCTCTTTGGATGTCAAACCTTATTGAAAAATCCTTTGTTGGCCATTATGTGGTCATTATGGAAGGAGAGAAGCACCATGGTTTTTAATGCCACAGAAAGAGTGATTGAAGAGGTGTGTTTAATATTGTGACTTGTGATTGCTAGAACTAGGAGGTTGGCTCTCCTAAGGCCAGAGTGCAAAGGTTTCACCCCGAACAACTTCTCCAATGGAGATGTGTGCACGAGTGGGGATGTTCAAAGAAGTGGAAGCAGGCAAGTTGGGACTCCACCCTTGGTAGTGGGGTGTCGGCAACCACACTGTTTCTTTTCTAAGACAAATTTCTTGCATTCTTTCATTATCGGGGTGAGTGGGTGTTTCTTGAGTTCTTTGCAAGACGTGACTACAAGTCAGAGAGATTAGTGGTTTCAAGTAATGGGAAGGTTGTTAGGGCCTTAGGGATACTATGTTCTAGGACGCTATTCTCTGTCTGGAAGGAAAGGAATGAATGAGTATTCAACATGAAAGAGAGGTTGATTGGTGTCTTGATTGACCTTAATGTGGCCACAGTGGGGAGGTGGGTGTCCTAAAAGCATCCACTTATCTTGCACCTCGCAGTCATTATTTTAGCTGATTGGGCGATTGGGAGGGACATCTTGTATGTAGCAAGATAAGAGACTCTACCAGGGTGATGTGGGACCCTTAGAATGGGGGTATCATCTAATGCTGACAAAATGGTTGAGAAGGCTTTGCTGATAGGTTTTTGTGGGGCTTTGTTTGGTGATAAGTGGTCATCCTCTATTCTTTTTCAAGTCTGGTTGGAGAAAATGACTCTAATTAAGCTGAGGTATCAGCCATTATGCAGGCCGTCTTTGACAAATTGGTTTTGGGGGATGGAGTCATAGAAAGTGATTCTCAGGTTGCCATATCTTGAGTTTACTTCAATGGTCAAAAGGCTGTGGAAGTTGTATCTCTTGAGATTGATGTGCAATCCTCATTTTTCTTCTTCTTTTTATTCAGAAGAGAGGGGTTTGGGGGGCAATACAGTGGTGGATATGCTGGCTAAACTGGACATTGACATGGAAAATCTGTTCTTGGGTTCCTCTTTGTAACTTAAAAGTTCTCTTTTTTTGTTGAGTATTTCTCTTGTAGCGGTTCCTCTTTGTAATCACTTTCTTTCTCAGTAAGATTTTTACTACACTGTTTAGAAAAGGGCTAATTTACTCTTAAATACAGACACTTGGATTTTAAAATTTTACATATTCAGATTGGGTTGGATGTTGAATTTCCAAAAGATCTATATCTAATTATTTCACTTATCTTGGATGCAGCTTAGTAACCTGGAAGAGAGGAAACAAGTTGTGGCTCACTCACGTTCTAAGGTAGAGTATATGGGCAATGGCACATGGAGTATGTGATGTAATGTGGATTAGAAATCTATTGAGGGATTTGGGGATTATTGTTAGGCTTCTTTTGCAGGTGTAAGGTGATGATAATCAAGCAGCTCTAGACATTGTTGAAAATCTTTTACTTCATGAATGGGCAGAACTTATATGTTATTTTATTAGGAAAATGGTGGCAGCTACTACCAGTTGCCTGATATATGTAAGGTCGTGGAATCAATTGGCTAACTTATCTGCAAATTTCTTTTGGAGACCTAGGTGTTTGAAACTGTTAGCAAGTTGGGCGTTGTCGTTATCTATGCAACAGCATTAAGTGGAGTGTGGTGAGTGGAGGAACATATTGTACTTCTGTAATGGGGGTATTTGGGTTAACATCTTTGATTGTACTCTATAAATAACCATTGGTTATTCACAATAAAGCAGGTCAAACAGTTGTGCCTAGATGTAGCCCTAAGATTTCTAGTTGGTATTAGAGTTAGGTTTAGGGCTCGGTTAGATTTAGGTTTTTGTTTTTCTTCTCTTTTTTTAGCTCCAGTTCATTTGGTCCCCTATTTCTTCATACAGTTTTCATCTAAGAGAGAGATCAGAGGCATAGTGATGCAGTAACAATTCCACGTTATTGCAACTAGAGGTGTGGTCCACATGTGGGACCCGTACCATTTTGATTTATCAATTGTTATTAATTTCTAATTTTTATTTAAGAAGTTGTGTTTAGGAATAGTTTCTAATTTTGGTAGGATTATTATTTGGTTTCCTAGTTTGATTAGGATTGATTTCTTAGGGCTTAAGTTTCTTTCATTACAAATATTGTAGAGATCAATGATCTCAAGTAGAGAATTTAGATTAATAAAATTCCCTGTGTGGATTTTTTGTGGAGATTGTCTTCATCGAGTGATTGTTCTTTGGGAACCCCAATTGTGCCTGGCACTTGCATCCTAGCCCTAGGATTGCATCATAGTGCAGTTTGACATCACCGCTCGCAAAGAGAAGTAGGTTCACTTTTGAAACTCGTAAGAGGAGTTCAAAAGCCAAAGAGTGTTGCAATGAGATTTGAAGGGTTCTTTTCTACCAACTCAAGTCTTCTGCTGTTTGCGAGTGTCAAACTAGAGGTTAATCAGAGATTTGCTGCTGTATTTGCTTACTCCGGAAAAGTCCAAAGGAACCTTCGTCTGTCTTCAACGTAGTCTTCTCCTAAGAGGTAGAAGTGGTGAAAAAGAAAGAGGGTTCCACTAAATTTTTTCAAGAGATGATCAGTGATGAAATTAGGGTTTCCATTTTCGGGCCTTGCAACATGGAGATAATCTGGTCGTCCTGGCAGATATGTCAGGTAGAATGACATGTTGAACATATTGGTGATTGGTGAGATGGTCAAATTTGATGGGAGAGTAGCGGAAGAGATTGTTGCAAAGGTGCCTGGAACCATCTTAGAACCTTAGCGCAAATCTGCCTCTTTTAAGATCTCCGGGCAGAAGATCTATCTCAAGTCCTGCCATTAAAAAAAAAATAATAATAATCTATCTTAAGTACTGCAGACCGAATCGAGCGGCTAAGAATCCTCACACAGAAGAAGGACCTTCTGCCTGCTTCTATTTCGTTTTTGCTCTTACATAGATCCAAAGGTCTAACTAGACACATGTCGAGCCTAAGACTAGAAGGCCGGACGATGATTCGGCTGAGTTTGGAAGTGGACGAGTTCATAAATTTGCTGCATCGGCCAAATCTGGTGAAGGGATCTCAATCTCTTCCTTGATCGCCTTTTGCTATATGCCATTACTCGTTAGCCTAGCGTTTGTGTATGCAAAACCCAATGTTGACTTTGACTTTGACCAGAATTAACGGTCAATATTATTTTGATTATTCTGGATTCATTTGGACTCCGTTCGTCAATCTGGTTTTACTTGCACACTTGAGAAGATGATGATATCTATGCCCATTCATCAAACCTCTCAATCTTGTGTTTGTTCGTCAAGCTGCATGCATGTTTTTGGAAGAATCACAACAGATATGATCTGATAGTCCACTTGGCTTCGACATGCTTAAAAGAGCGAGATGTAACAGAGATGGATTTTATTGACTGACAGTGGCCACCAGTAAAGCGTAGTGGACATTTTTGGAATGATATCGACCGAGGAAAAAAGGAGTTAACATCAACTAAGGAAAAAGGAGTTATATTTATTGTGAACAAATCAAAGTGGTGCACTAGGAGATTGTTCAAGACTTTGGAATTTGAATTTGCAATATCATGCTGTTGTTTTTTTTTTTTTTTTTTTTTCACCACAAAAATTAAGTTTTTGAGGATATTGAAGTCAAAGTGAGAAAACTCCAGTTACTTGGTAGTGTGAAATGTGAATCCAAGTAATTGGTAAGTTATTAGTTTCATATGAGGATGCTCTGTAGCATTCAACTTCTTCGGATATGCTGTGTAGCATACCAGGTGTAGTTAGTGCAAATCAACAGTGTTGCTGATTATACATCTCGGAACAGATGGAGTTTCACCTCATTCATCTCTCAAGTTGCAAGAATAGACTGAAGATTGATCAAAGGCTATGTGTGAATAGATCAAAGATACGTCAAAGGCTGCATGCTGAAGATGAAGTTGACAAAGTTCGTCATCAAGGCAGCATGGAGTTTCACCTCTTTTCATCCGTCAAGCTGCAAGAATAGATTGAATAT
Source organism: Camphora micrantha (assembly GCA_003546025.1). Taxonomy (NCBI): domain Eukaryota; kingdom Viridiplantae; phylum Streptophyta; class Magnoliopsida; order Laurales; family Lauraceae; genus Camphora; species Camphora micrantha. The sequence goes on along the minus strand of QPKB01000003.1, from coordinate 50,303,955 downwards.
TGGTCAAAGGCTATGTGTGAATATATCAAAAATCCGTCAAAGGCTATGTGTGCTGAAGATGAAGTTGACAAAGTTCATCATCAAAGCAGTTGTAGATGGAAGCAGCAAGATGTTCATTCCTATATACTGAGGGGGAGTGTTGAGAAACAGTTTTGGATTTATTTGGAATTTTGGATCAATGGGTTTAATCTGTAATATGAGAGCAAGTAGTTTCCTAAATTAGGATTAGATTAAAATTTGATTTATCTTAGGTAAAGTTATGATTAAGATTTCCTATTGTTAGGTTTCCTATTTGGGTTAACATCTATGATTTTACAATAAAACAGATCAGCCAATTGTGTCAAAATATAGCCCCAAAATCTCAACTCTATAATATTTATTTATTCAGATGGTAGCCTCAGTTTGTTCTATTTGTTGATGGATGATGTCTGTTAAAGAGATTTTAGGTGTTATTTAGTATATACATATCTTTCTTTTTAAAAATGATTGTATATTTCTTTTGTTGATGGATGGTAGCTGCAGTGTGTGTGCGTGCGCGTGCGTGCGTTGTTAGGTCAAATCAATTTATATGTTCAACACATGTAATTGAAGCCATTGTATTTTCCTGCTATGGTCGATTACCTGTTAATATCTAATTTACCATCATCATCTCCATCGCAATCATCTTAAGCCTTCAACTCAAAATGTATTGTACTCATAAAACCAAACAAACTATGAATATTTAACATATCTTTCTTACTGTGATGTGCAAAAGTGGGATTAGTCTCTCCTTCACTTATCCTATCCATTTAGTTTAATATTACAAATCAGAAAAATACGCAAATGGGTATCTGTGAAGTTCTCACTGGTGGGCTCAGGGAAGGCCTTCTCTTTGAGTGGATGGCTTCAGGTAGTTTTCAATGACTGAATCTTTGTCAAGATTGTTCTCTTGAGCTATTATCATCTTAACCCAATTGATTATAGGATGAAATAGTTCCTCCGCACTTCAGACCAGGTGACTATAAACCAATGAATTGTTTAGTGGGCTACTTATTTTATCAGTTACAATGTGCTGTTTTTTCTGTTGCAATAAAACTGGAATCTGTTTATTGCTTACTCTCACCATTGTCATTTGGATTTGTTTGCTTACATCATTGTACCCATGATTATGCCCACAATGTTGAAACAACCATGCCATCAATTGTTTTATAGGCTGTCACACTTTTGATAAATTTTTGAACATCTTCGACTCATTTCATACAGTTATCAAACAGTTGGGTTGTGTCATTCAATTCAGAACCATGGTTGGAAAACTCTCCGAGTTGACTCTTGACTCTCCCGAATCATGTCATTTTAATAAATTGTTTGTATTCTAAACCCTTTTATAGATAGATGTAATTTTAAATAATTATAGTTTATAAGTAATTATGCATGAGGTTTGGAGTTGGCAATTAAAAAAAGATGATTAAAATGTTATTTGAATCTAATATTTAATCTTTTACATTCGATATTTGAACTAATAAATTATGTAATATGTAATATTTTCTCTTTTATTTTCCTTATTAAAGTATTTTTCTTGCATATATAAATTTATTAATTTGAATTGACTATCATGAATTGGCCAAGGACTCTGCGCCTCGTGAAGTGGAGAGGTCTTATATTCGATACGTACCTTCGTTGGCCGCCTCCTATAGTTTTACCCGGTGCATGTGTATAGGAGAGTTTGCATGTGCCCCTATGGATTAATTCTCAATTGTCCAGAGTTGAGCGTCCCTCGGGCTCAGGCAAAAGGCTCTCGGGCTGATCCAAAAAAAAAAAAAGAAGAGAATATATGTAAATAAATGTACATATATATTTTATAAGTAATGGATTATTTTTAAAATATTTTTTAAATTATCAAAAAATAATTACTCTCCTAAGTCTTCGCGTTGACTCCATCAGAGTCAAATATTTTGCATTGGACGAGTTGAATCCCAGTCACGAGTTTTTGAGCCTTGTTTGGAACAACTAAGACACCGATCACCTTCCCACACTCATTGGCAACACTACCTAAAAGAGATTGGAAGCAGACATTTGAGATGAGGCAACTCTCTCTGGCCAGATCAAGCTCACCTGCATTTGGGGTCTCTCATTTTCTTACACAATCTGCTTGCTCAAAGAAATTAAATCAGAATTAAATAACTTATAAACAAATTTAGGTCTGCGCGCAGTCAACTTCAGAATCTTCTGGCCTAGAGAAATATGTGGGCAAAATGGCCTACGCGCTGTGGTATGTGACTCCTTTCCTTGTCTCTTATTAGAATATGCATTTGGCAGTTGAATTGAGAAGCTAGCATCTTCTCTAATGATGTAGACTAATTAGAATTATCTTTGGTCATGTGATCACACTGGAGTTGTAAGACTCGACTTGCCAGAGTGACTCGAAAGGGCATTGAGTTAAGTAAATTGAGCAAGTCTGATCTGCAACTTGACTCAGCTGAGACACAACACGATTCGAGCCAAGTTTTTGAACTATGTAGTGTGTGCGGGGTGTGGATGTGAAACGAGCATCTCTTTGGTTATGCAATGGAGGTGGCAGTTTGCCTCGAGCTGAGTTGCTTCAGAGATGGCATAGTAGATGGGGTTGCGTTGTTCAACAAGCAAATAAACATTTATGGCTTGTTTGTTTGCATAGAATGCATATTAATTGAATACATATGAATTTCTGTACTAACTAATTAAAAATGAAGATAAAAGGCAATTATCTAAAAATGAACCTCAAATATCCTTTACTTTTTATGAAAATAGAATCATGGAAAGATGGGAGATGAATAACCAGCCGTCACCCCTGGTAATTCAAATCTTAGGAATGTCCATGTGCCATCTAGATCGCTGCCCTTCTACCCTTTTACTGTGATTACATAGGACCCAAACTCTGACTATTAAGCCTTAGAGGATTCAAACTCCTTGTTAGACATTGTGCAATCTAATTAGGGATGGAATATGGGGCCTTGATCTTGCCAGCTAGGGCTGGCAAACAGTTGGGTCCAGGGTGAGCATAGATCTGCCTTACCTTATTCTAACATATGTGGTTTGGGTGTAGGCCAAACAAAAGCCCTTAGCACGCCTATAAGGCAGGGTCAGGGTCGTGATAGGGACCAAAATAAAAAGGAAATTTCTTAACTGTCTAACACCACCATCGACTATCAATTTAATGATAATCGGTGTAATCAATTTATAAAATCATGGTCTTTGGGACTTAAGATTGGGAGGCTTGTAAGGGTTATGCAAATGACGACTACAAAATTTTCAAAAATTTATAAATGGATAGGGACATTAATTTTTAAAAAAGGTGCATAAAATAATATGGAATCAGTAAAAGAAAACACGGATTTTAACTAAAAAATTAGGTATGTCAGAAACCCATTAATTACCTATTAATGATGAAGTTTTAAATTTCTTCCAAAGAATTCTCCGTGAAGAAAGAGTTTTGATGAACAAAAGTGCCCTTTAGTAGCAATATTGCGACTTGGTTGCAATATCACCACTTGTTTAACTTTACATAAAACACTTTTAATTACTTCTTTTTTCTTTGCGTCCTCAGCATGGCATTGCATAGTTGAAAATATTCCTCATTTGTTGTACCCATTAACATTCAAATATTACAAAGGTGCGGCACTTATTGATGTGCTTGTTTGTTTGCACACCATTTACTTCTCCAAATGATCGGTATGTATAAGTTTTGGTGTGTAATAACCTTCTTTTGTGTTGAAAGTTTTGCACCTCATACCCTCGTCAAATGATTTTCATATGCAAGATGCTGAAGCAGTCTGTATTCCATCTCCTAAATAGGCAGGTTGGCAACAAAAACTATGAAGTCAAATGGGCCTTAAATGAATTTGCATGACATTGGATATATGAGAGTTCATTGTCAAATGGGCCAGTTTGTTTGATTGAAGTTTAAACAAATTGGAATTCATTGATGGAAAGTGCCTATTTGTCTTTGGACAATTGAATAATGATTTCACTCGTTTCAATGGCTCTATCTCAACACCAGAATAAAACTTGTCAGTGTTCTATTTATAAGTGAATTACAACAATGTTGAGATTTGTTTCTCAATTGATAGAGACATTTATGGAGATTACATGTGTCACAATCTTCTCTTACAATATTCCTTGGTTGTTGTCATGTCAGCTGATATTCATTTTGCTGGGATTTTCTTGTGTTGAGTTTGTAAGATCATTTTGCATTGTTATGATAGCATGTGGGTCCCTTTCCTTATGTTGAGACTACAACTAGTTGTTATGGTGGTGTGATGATGATGAGATAGATTCTTCTACATCCCCTCCTCAAACTGGGCTGGGGAAGTGGTGAAAGGCCAAGTTTGGAAGCAAGCAACACAAACTGTTGTCGAGGTAGTGCCATGGTAAAAATGTCTGCAACTTGATTTGGAGACGAAACAAATCTGGTGACAAGAGAACCCTAGGCAACTTTTTCTCGAACAAAGTGATAGTCGAGTTCTACATACTTTGTGCGAGCAAGAAAAACCGGATTGATTGTAAGATGTAGAGCTGAGACATTATCACAAAATAAGATTGGAGGCTGATCTAGGTGGAGGCCAATGTCACGAAGAAGAAACAAGAGCCAAGTTAAGTTCTGCAGTTGTAGAGGCCATGGCCCGGTATTCAGCCTCTGTGCTTGATCGTGCAATCAGTGGGCTGCTTTTTAGCACTCCATGAAATACAATTGCCACCAATATATATATATATATATATATATATATATAGAATCCTATATTTAATTGATGAGTGAGTGGACATCCAGCCCAATCCGCATCCAAAAACCCATATAGGAAAAGTGGATTATTGGACAAAAGACGTATTCCATGAGTAAGGGCCCCATTAAGATATTGAAGAATGTGCTTTATAAGCTTGAAGTGAAATTCTGTTGGTTGATGAATGTGTTGGCAAACATAGTTAACACTATATGCAATATCAGGTCGGGTAAAAAGTTAGGTACTGAAATCCACCAACAATACTTCTATAGAAATGCGGATCATAATATAGCTTGTTTTTTCATATATGCTTGGCTGTAACTCGGTAGCCATTGGTGTAGCCATAAATTTGCACCCATTCATCTATGCTCTAGTTAAAAGATCAGCAGCACATTTTGCTTGATTAAGAAAGAGACCATTCTTAAACCGATGGACCTCAACACCTAGGAAGTAATGCAAGGGTCCAAGATTCTTCATGGAAAACTCGCAACCCAACATAAAATAAGGCTATGAAGTAATGAAGAGTTATCACCTGTGAGGACAATGTCATATGCATATAAAAGGAGAAGAATGGTCCCACGTTGATGATGCCAAACAAACAAAGATGAGTCAGCGTGACTGCATATGAAGCCAAGGGATAGTAAAAATAAACTGAACCTATCAAACCAGGCCCGGGGTGCTTGTCGAAGACCATATAATGCATGTTTGAGATGACAAATATGATTTGGCCTAGTGATGTCTTTGAACCCGAGTGGTTGCTCCATGTATACCGGCTCGCTAAGTTTGCGGTGTAGAAACGCGTTCTTGACTTCCAATTGGCGAATGTCCCAATTGTGAGCAAGTGCAACTGTGAGAGCAGCTTGGATTGTTGCTGGCTTAACAACAGGCGAGAAGATTTCACTCAAGTCAACACTAGGAATTTGAGTAAATCTTTTGGCGACAAGTCGAGCTTTTTAGGCGCTCAAGTGCACCATTAGATGTAAGTTTTTCTTTAAAAACCCATTTACACCCGACAATATTCATGTCATTAGACCGAGGAATGAGGTCCTTTGTGTGATTGGAACAAAGGGCCTCGATTTCCTCTTTCATTGCTAATAGTCAACCTAGATGTTGCAATGTTGTCTTAATAGACTCGGGTTCAGTGGGGAGTTTCTCAATAGTGTTGAGATATATATATTGGGTTAGGCTTAACAATGTCACTTTGAGAGCGGGTAACCATAGGGTGGCTGGTTGTGGACTGACTAGATTCATTATCAATAACCTACGCATGTGATTTGAGTTTCATTTCTACTGAACTCAATTTGAGACGGAAGCTCAGAAATTGGGTGTTGTATAGAACCAATGGGCTGCATGTTGGAGTCACGAGAGTCATTAATCATCTCAAGACCTGTGGGCTGCTCAGGAATTTGAGACTACACAGTGGAATGTGACTCATTAGTAGCCTGCACGATGGAATGTGTCCCATCTGGATTGGTCTTATCATCATCCTACTGAGTGTTGGAAGAAGGTTCAATTGAATGGCTTTGCTCTTCATAGATTCGCAATTGGTGAGGCTCAGCTTGTTGCTGGTTTTTAGTAACAATCCCGATACTGTTATAGAACAATTTGGAGTATGCTCTTGCTCCATTTGACCTGAGACCCACTCATGAAAAGTTGTAAGTTCTCTTGTATCATTAATGGTAGAGAAGAAAGTCTGATTTTTGAAACGGTAGCAGATTCTCATAAAAAACCACATGCCTAGACAAATACACTTTGCTTGTGGGAGGATGTAGGCACCTATATCCCTTAAATTGATGGTTATCTCCCAAAAACACACATGGTAATGATTGGGGATCAAATTTTATTTTCTCCTATTCACTAAGGTATGGAAAATACCTACAGCCAAAATTACTCAATGAATCATAGTTGGGTTTTGGGTTTCTCGCCAAACAGCTCTTCATAGGGACCTTTCATATCAAAAATCTGTGTAGGAAGTCGATTGATTAACCAAACAACAATACCAAAGGCTTCTACCCAAAATCGTTTGGGAAAATGAGCATGAAACATCATTGTGAGGCCTAGCTAATTCAGTCACATTTCTGTGTTTCCTTTCAACTAATCCATTATGTTCCGCTGTTTGAGGACAAGAAAATTGATGTATCCCGTTTGAAAATTAGTGTCAACAAATTCTCCACCCCGATCAGTTTTTAGAACTTGATTTTTTTTTTTTCCTCAAACTGAGTGTGTATTAACTTGTTTTTTTTTTTTGGATCGGTAACAATAACTTATATTAAAAGAGAAAATAATATAAATAAAGAGTACAAGAGAAAAAGAAAAGGAGAAAGAAACACAGAAGTATAAGAGTAATGTACCTTCTCACACCACAACTACATAATAAAACCCTCCCAAGGGGAAACTCTCTCAGCACCTTGCTTGGCTAAAGCGTTCGCCATCATGTTTGATGACTTGCTCTTATGCTGAAAGCTAACATTAATGGCGGTGGATAAAATCCGGATTTCATTGAAGATGAACTGAAACTTCCATGGATAAGCCTTCCGGTTCGAAACCCAACTCACTGCATTAGAAGAATCACTCTCTACAATAAGATCGCCATGGTAGTACCTCAAAAAACATCGAAGACATTCCAAAATAGCTAAAACTTCAGCTTCATTAGAGTCACAAACCCCCACATATTTAGAGAACATAAATAAAACGTCCCCATTGCAATTTCGAAGCACCCCTCCAACACCAGCAGGTCCAGGCTTCCCTCTGACAGCCCCATCAACATTGAATTTAAACAAACCAATAGGAGGAGGAGACCAAAGAATAGGAGGAGACCAAAGAATAGATTTTCTTACTTTGATTGGGCCACACCCCATATATGATCCCCAATTAATAAGTATGTCGTGAAGAGAAAAATTAGAGAATTCCTTTCTACTCAAAGCCCACTTCGCAATCGTTAAAGTAATCTTAGAAATCAACTCCGCAGAAGTTGAGGAGGATCCCCTAAAAATTCTATCATTTCTTTCCTTTCAAATGGACCACAAAATAGCAAATAGAGTTACCCTCCAAAGAATACGACCACAACCAACAAAACAACCTTCCAACCAAGACTCTGCCACATTAGCAATCTTCTCAGGACAGCACCAATCAACAACGCACCTACCATTAAAATGGCCCCAAACACTGGATGTAAACTCACAATGAAGAAAAAGATGGTTCACCGACTCCAACTCCTTATGACACATCACACAAGTGTCATTGATGGTGGGTGATGTCAGTCGTTTTCTCCTCAAATTATCTCGTTTTCTCCTCAAATTATCCACCGTTGAGATCTTAGCTGCCATTGCTAACCAACAAAAAACCACCACTCGGGGAGGAACCAAACCCGTCCAAATAAGGGAAGAAGGAGCCCTAGGGTGATGGTTCCCCTCCAAAACCGAGTAGAAGGCTTTCACGGAGAATTCTCCTGATATGGATGGCTTCCAAATCATAAAATCCTTAGAAACCCTGCACCAAAAAACATTAGAGAGAAGACTCAACAACTCCCCATACTGGACATCCTCTGACAAACGAAGACTTCTTCTAAAGGTCACATCCCACAAAGTACAACCATCCCTCACCTCATAACACTCACTGACAACAGACTCCTTATTGGACACTAATCCAAAGACCCTAGGAAACAATTCACATAAGGGAACCACCCTAACCCAATCATCCAACCAAAACCTAAGAGCCCTCCTATCCCCCACCACAAAACCCACCCCTTTGGACAACACTTCCCCACTAATAGAAGACAAATCCACAACTAAAGCAATTGCACCCCACAAACTCGATCTACGAGATCTATGACCCGGATTAGGCCACCACCTCGAATTGTCCACCCCATACTTGCCAGCAATAACCTTCCTCCAAAGAGCCTCCCTCTCATCTCCAAACCTCCACAACCACTTCACTAATAAAGCCGCATTTTTATACTCCAAATTACCAAGGCCTAAGCCCCCACACGACTTTGGTTTAATCACCTCACTCCACTTCATTATATGCAGATTTTTTTATTACTCTTACCCTCCCAAAGAAAGTTCCTGCGAAAACGGTCTAGTCTTTCCACCACCGCCTTTGGCATCTTGAAAAGCGATATATAGTACACCGAGATGTTTGACAAGCAAGCTTTTATCAAAGTGATCCTTCTGCCTAAAGATAAATATTGTCGCTTCAAAGAAGACAACTTCATCTCAAATTTGTGAATGACTGGATCCCACAAAGACTTAGATCTAGACTTCACCCCTATCGGAAGGCCCAAGTATAACAGGGGTAGTCTCCCCCATTTGCAATGCAACATGGCTACCAAAGACTGAGTGGTCTCTTCAGAGCACCCCACTCCCACCAAACAACTTTTGGAAATGTTAACCTTCAAACCTGAAACTAGCTGAAACCACCGCAAAATTCTTTTAAGAGCCATGATTTCCTCCCTTTTAGTGGAGCTGAAAAGAATCGTATCATCTGCAAATTGCAAGTGAGTGATAACCTCATTTCTACTAACCTCACTTATCACTCCCATCTCTTTAGCTTTCACCAGAAGAGAACTTAGAGCCTCCACCACAATCGTAAATAAAAAAGGGGAGAGGGGATCCCCTTGTCGGATGCCTCTGGAACCTTTGAACAACTTCGAGGGATAGCCATTGACCAACACAGAGAAAGATGAAGTCGAAATAGACTCATGCATCCATCGTCACCAAGTTTCCCTAAATCCAAATCTGAGAAGCATGTAATCGATAAAATTCCAATCAACATGATCGTAAGCCTTCTCCAAATCAATCTTTAAAAGGACCCCATCAACTTTAGACCTTTTTCTTGAATCAATTAGCTCATTCATAATCAACACGCTATCAAGAATCTGTCTTTTCGCCACAAAGGCCCCTTAGAAAGGACTGATAATGAGAGGCATAATACTCTTCATACGGTTTGCCACGATCTTAGCTAACAATTTCTATACCAACACCCCACAAGGCTAATAGGTCTATAATCACGTAGTTCCACAGGATTAGGCACTTTAGGGATGAGGGTTAAGAAGATTGCATTCATCTCTCTATTAATTCTTCTCCTCCTATAAAACTCGAAAAGCATATCACTGAAATCTTCTTTTAGGAACTCCCATCCTGCTTTTATGAAAGAAAAATTAAACCTGTCTGGACCTGGAGCTTTATCTCCATCACATTCTTCTAAGGCTCTAGCAACTTCCTCTTCCTCAAACTCCTTTTCCAACCATCTTTGAACATCTTGTGGAATTGAAGGAAAAGAAACCCCATCAAGCTTAGGGCTCACGACATTTTCACCTCTATAAAGATCTTCGAAATAATGAGCAACCGCTTCCTTGACTTCAGAAGGACTCTCCAAAACTCTACCACCTTATCTTATCTGCCCCAGGAAATTTACTCTACTCCTCATAGAAGCCAAACGATGGAAGAAACTAGTATTTTTATCACCCTCCTTAAGCCAAATCACTCTTGATTTCTGCCTCCAAGAAATTTCCTCCCATCGATTTAAGTCCTAAATCCTTTTGGTGGCAGTACGCCTAGCTTCGATCTCTTCTGGCCTCAAATCTCGGCTTTCCCCTTCTCTATCAATATCATCCACCAGTCTAGGAAAAGTTTCTCTTGATTCATCAATCCTACCAAAGACATCTCTATTCCACTTTTTGATGCAATCTTTAAGAACTTGAAGCTTTCTACATAACTTATAACCAAAGTAGCCTGTAACTTCCACTTGATTCCACCATGAATGAGCCAAAACTAAGAAGTCTTTGTTCTCCAGCCAACAATTCTCAAAACGAAAAGGTTTAGGCCCCCAATCAACAGAGTTAGAACACAATTTGATTGGACAATGATCTGAGATTAGTCAGGAAGGGCTATCTGGATGGTACCAGGAAAATGGTCATCCCACTCCTTAGACAATAAAAACCTGTCAATTCTACTCATAGTCGCCCGATGTCTAAGATTGGACCAAGTATACCTTCTCCCTTGGAGTGGAAGATCAATAAATTCATTATCACTAATGAAATTAGAAAATAACTCCATCGAGCGAGAAGTGGAGCTCCTCCATTTCTTCTCATGAGGAAATCTGACCATATTAAAATCTCCATAGAAAACCCAAGGAATAGGCCATTGGGATTTAACATTAGAAAGAAAATTCAAAAAATCACGTCGCTCAGACTGTACATTCGGCCCATAGACATTGGCAAAAGCCCAAACAAACCCATCATTAACTCCTCGAACCTTGACAACCAAGACGACATCCTCCATCACTAACACATCCTCATTCCAAATAGAAATTAGCCCACCTGAAGCCCCAGTGGAGGGGACCCAACTCCAATCACACCTTCGACTTCCCCAAATTTCCCGGATAACATTGTTAATATTAGATGACACTTTAGTCTCCTGAAGAAGTAAACAATCAATTTTGTGCTTCTTGATCAACTTTCTAATAGCTAGCTTTTTCTCAGGCCTACCAATCCCCCTTACATTCAAAGAAACAATAATCATAATGATAAGAAAAGCACCTCAAAAGGACAAGGGTAAACAAGAAATATCAAAACTTACCCTCAATCTCAGCAACCTCCACCTGAATTAGCTGCTGCAGTATCTCTGCTTCATTTTCTTCTAAAGAGATGCCTAACCCTTTGCCTAACTCAAGAGTCTCAAAAGCTTCCTCCGTAGCTGCAACAACAACATCCATCTCACAATTTGAGGCATGCTCCACTAGCCCACCTTCCTTAGCTGGATTGGTCGTATTACCGGCATTGTTCTTGCTTTCAGCATTGTCCCCAGTCTCCAAAAGAGTAGATCCTTGTGCATTTGCCTCATGGGAAGAGTCGTCCTTATTCCCCTCTACCTTGAGTGAAGTGGACCGAATTTGCTTCCTGCCCCTTCTCCCACGCCTAGATCTTGAAGCCCGAAGAAAACGAATATGTTTTTGCCATATAGTCTTTAGAGCCACCCCTGAAGGGAAAGACCCATCAAAACTCTGCTTAAAGGAGGGAACCCCAGTAGCCTGAGAGTCAAGCACAACATCATCGTTTGAGATGGGGCCATAAGCTACTTCTAAAGAAACACCACCTGTGGGCCTTATAACCATCTGACCCAAAACTTGTGGCCCACTCTCTAGCATGTTTGACCCAGTAAAAGTATTGTTTACTTTTCTAGAAAGTTTCTTAGAGGAATTTTTTTCCGATGAAACTGAGTGCTGACATGTGGATGATGGGGCTCCAGCACCTTTATCCCTGTCATCAGCTCCAAGCAAAGTGGTAATGACTAGAGGCTTTGAGGCTCCAACTTCTTTTCCCTTAGGTAACACAGAGCAGCTCTCCTCTAACAGCAAGCTTTCCCGGATATCACATTTGAGTGAAGCATGGTGTTTGACCCCTATCTTTCTTTGAATAGTTTCATCAAAAAGGAAATTTTTTGAAAAGTAATTCCACACCTCTATCCTTCCCACCTGACTTAGACAGCTTGCAGTTGCATCTAGTGCTTTGGGAAGATGGACACCTATCAGCTGATGCCACGTCGTTTGATCTCCAATGGCCCTCACCGATTGATGGCATGCCGATCTCCTTTTGCTTACCATCTTCACCGGCGCCGACATCCGAGGTAGAGTCACCTGACTCAAACACATGTTTCCTTATTTCCCCTGAAGTGTGTAGCTGTTCCCTAGTCTTCACCCATCACTGTGATTAATTGGGTCTCAAGGATAATAAAATATCGATCTAAGATTGGAAGAGACATGTTTGATCCAATTGATCCATGGATATTGATAGAGGGGCCTACTTGTGGTAATCGGGAAGTTTAGGGTCTTCATTGTAATTTATTCCTAAGACTAGAGTGCAATTGCATTTATATAGTGGTGTTATTTGTAATTAACTATGGGCTCGGATTGCACATGAGATGTGGGGTCGCGGTGTCTCAGTTGGAGCCAGCTTTCTATGGAATCCCTAGTGGTCCCCACGCTAGCCCAAGTTATTAGAAAGATACTAATCCTACTTGAACCCAATGAGGAAGGAATTAGAAAGTTACTATTTTTATTTGAAGTGAGACTTCTAATAGTGGTAATAGTAAGAAAAGAAAGTTATTAATTGTTGTGGAAATGGGACTTCTAATTAATTAGTAGTAAGATGAGTTGCTTAAGGCTATAAATAAGGGAGACAAGGGGCTGGACGTCCAACCATAGGGATTCACGCCCAGCCCCCTTTTGTGTGCAAGAGTTGCACATCATCTCTCTCTCTCTCTCTCCTCTCTTTTTCTCTTCTAGTTCCTTGGAGTTTCTAGTTGGGTTTTCTCTTGGAGTTTCCACCAATCTTCTTGAGAAAAGAGATCTGATAGCGGGTCATAGCGTGGAAGACAACAAGGTCTTGGAGAACCCTAATTGGTTCAAGAAGAGTTCTTGATCAAGTTGTTTGTCTTCTTCTTCATTAGAACACTACCGGGCTCCAAAGGTATAATCTGTTTCTTTATTTGTTGTGGATTATTTTTGTTGCATGGTGCTGCTGATTTCTATCTCTTAGATAGGTTATATTGCTGTACATGATTGATAAGATTGAGGAATTACATCATGAATGTGTTTTATGGCCTTATGGGTACTTGACCCCTTAGTCAAGTGGGTCAAAAGTTTTGAAAACCTATCCACGAGGCCCACCTACTTCCAACAAGGGGTACGTAATTGACGATTGGGAGGCCATTGAAAATTAAGTGTTAGATGCAGAGAGAATGAAAAAATGAGAATAGTGGAAAATAAGGATATCAACTAGCTGTTTGTATCACAGGGAAGCTCTAATACCAATTGGATAATTGAGTAATGATCTCACTCTTTTCAATGGCTCTATCTCAACATGAGAATAGAGTCCATAAGTGTTTTCTATATATAAGTAAATTACAGCAATGTTGAGATTTGTTTCCTCAATTGATAGAAACATTTATGGGGATTACATGTGTCACAATCTTCTCGTAGCTGTGTGATATTCCTTGGTTGTTGTCATGATCTTTGATTTTGTCAACTGCATATTCATTTTGCCGGCATGATCTTGTGCTGACTCTGTAAGATAATTTTGCATTGTTATGATAGCATGTGGGCCCCTTTCCTTATGTTGAAATGATAGCTGGTTGTGATGGTGGTGTGATGATAATGAGATAGATTCTTCTACAGTCCGTAGCGAATGGGAATATATAGGAAGTCATTTTTCCAAATGGGACTACTTGTTTGCAAAGAATTGAAATACATTGGACGTAATTTATTTATCTGTATGGAATTAAAAAAAAAAAAAAAAAGAATTCATTGTAAAATGGGCCTATTTGTTTGCATGAAACTAGAATGCATAAGGGTTTATTAACTAAATAGGCCTGATTTTGCATGGAATTCGAATGGTATGAAGTAATTGACTCGAATGGGCCTATATGTTTGTAAAGAATTGGACACAATGTAGATGGAAAATATCTATATTTATTTGATATAACTAAAAAACTAGTTTCTTGGGCTAACAAATTGAGGGGCCCACCTGATGTTAGGATCAATACCAAAAGATTGTTATATTTTTAAATGAGGGAATATATTAAATCAATGCACATAAATTTGTTCGAAAACCTCTTTCTGGAATCAATCCAATATTACTACAAACATCAAATCTAAACCAATGGATGGGTTCGATATTACCTGAATGCATCATCCCGCGCTTTCGATCCAACAAAAGATTGTTCTGCAAAGGGATTTAGAACTCTCTTGTGCTTTGGCCTTTTCTTCTCCCAATGTAAGTGATGGTTAGGAAAAACCTTCATAGCCAAGAGAGTTACCCGGGTTGCCTTTTATAGGCCCTAAATCTCTCCATCCATCAAGAAGAGAATAAATACCTTTTTAACCCTCACATTAACCTGATGGCGGTTATAAAAGGAAACTTAAAGCAGACACAATCTAGTAAAGAAATTCTCAATGTGGGATAACCGATCCTATATGTATGGTCATGTAGGCCACAACATTCGGTCCAACATTCTCCCAATTGGTCCATCTCACTCTCACAATAACAATTGTCATCTCAACCTTTATGTCAATCTTTAATTTGTAATTAAGTCAGTTTGCTAATGAGAACTATGGCGGTTACATGCCTTGAACAACATGCTTCCTTCCATAATTACTTCACTGACATTCTAACTTAATATAATCCTTTATAAGGGTAAAATAAGATATTTTATTTGGCAATCATATTTTACGGGTACCATAATGCCAGTTTTTAATATTCTCACTTTATACACTTTGATCACATATGACAACAATCTCAATAAAGTAAGAAAGTATAAAAATTTTATTTCAATGATAAACAGTTACAATGTCTTTACATGTCCTCATTAAGGCAATTCTATTAGGCCTATATTTCTAACATGCTCTTTATGGACCTTTGGCGCCAATGTTTTTGTAAAAGGATATGCTATCGTGGGGTTTGTCGGAATTCCAATAATCGACACTAACTTATCACGTACTTTTTCTTTTAGTACAAAGTATTTGACTTGTAGAAATTTTGATTTATTGGAAACGTTGTCATTATCAGCAAATCTTCTTGCAACGTCATTATCACAATAAATTTTCAAGGGTTCAAAAATTGTATTCATTACAAGTAACCTTGAGATAAAATCACGCATCCAAAGAGCATGGCCTGTGGCTTCAAAGCATGCCACATATTCAGCATCAAATGTGGACGGAGTCACCAATGTCTGCTTCACACTTCTCCATGACACTACCCCACCTGCTAACAAGGATATGTATCCTGAAGTCAACTTTCTTGTATCGAAGCAATCGACGAAGTCAGCATCTAAATAACCAACCACTTGCAAATGATCGGACCTTCTATAAGAGAGCATGTGATTTCTTGTACCACTAAGGTACTGCAAAACTTTTGTAACTGCTACCTAATGTGTCATTCCTGGATCACTTTGATATCTACTAAGCATCCCAACTGTAAAATTAATATCGGGTCTAGTACATCTTTGAGCATACATTAAACAGACAATTGCAACCGCAATAAGGACAAGTTTCCATCTGTTGCATTTCAATTTCATTTTTTGGATATTGTTCTTTATTGAACTTATCACTTTTTGTCATTGGGGCATCTTGTGCCTTACACCCTTCCATACAAAATCTTTTAAGCACATTTTTAATATAGGTTTCCTGTGATAACCCAAGTAATCCTCGAGATCTATCTCGGTATTCCTATTATAAAGGATGCCTCGCCCATATCCTTCATATCAAAATTGTTCTTAAGATATTCCTTGGTTTTGTAAATCATTTCAACATCATTATTAGCTGATAAAATGTCATCAACATACATGACTAAGATCATAAACCGGCTCCCACTAACCTTGAGATATATACAATGATTAATAACATTTTCAGTGAAACCAAAAGACATAATAATGCAGTTGAATTTTAGGTACCATTGCCAGGAAGCCTGTTTAAGATCATATATGGACTTCTTTAATTTACTAACTAGTTTACCATCATTTTCTTTTACGAAACTTTCACGTTGTTCTATGTACACTTCTTCTTCTAAATTTCCATTCAAGAATGTTGTTTTGACGTTTATTTGATGTAATTATAAGTCAAAATGAGCTACAAAAGCCATAACAATTCTAAATGATTTCTTTTTGGACACCGGAGAGTAGGTTTTATGATATTCTATACATTCTATCTAAGTAAAACCCTTAGCCACGAGTCGGGCTTTGAATCCCCCAACTTTCCCTTTGGAATCCCTTTTGGTCTTAAAGATCTATTTACAGCCAATAGCCTAGGAACCCTTGGATAGTTTAACGATATCCCACACGCCATTTGTGGCCATTGATTTTAAGTCATCTTTCATGGCGTCTAACCATTTATCAGAATTCTCACTTTCAATGGCCTCCTTGATCGTCTTAGGATCTTCCTCAATGCCAATGTTATCTTCCTCTAAATACACAACATAGTTATCTAGAATAGTATGTTTTCTCATTCGAGTTGACCTCCTTAATATCTCCGGATCGGGATCAATGATGCATTGTTGTGTATTTGGAAGTGGATCATTATTTTGTTCAAGGAGTACCACATTGATGGGATTTTGAAAATTTTGTGGTTGTTGTACCTCTTGATAATCATTAACTATGATATCAAGTAGGACAACAACTCTACTTTGTTCAATAGGCAACTCAAGTGGCTCCCTTATTTCATTTTAAGTTACAGTTCTATTTATGATCAGTCCCACTTTTATCATGATCATCTAAAACTCTGGCATTTCCAGATTCAACAATCCTAGTTGTATGGGTCGCATAGTCAAACAAATGCCTTTAGACCTTTCTGGATAACCAATAAAATATCCACTGATTGTTTTTGGGTCTAATTTCCTTTATTGTAGGTTAAACATTCTCACTTCAAATGGACAGCCTCACATTCGAAAATGGTTTAAATTGGGCTTTCTACTAGTCTATAACTTGAAAGGAGTTTTGGAAACTGATTTCGTAGGAACAAGATTCAATATATACATTGTCATCTTTAGTGCTTCCCCCCACATTGAATCGGATAAGTTGGTGTTACTAACCATACTCCTTACCATATCCATTTACGTTCTATTCCTTTTTTCGGCTACACCATTTTATTGAGATGTGCCCTACATTGCATACTGTGATACAACACCTTCCATTTCTAGATATCTAGCAAACGAGACCGGGTTACGACCCTATTCAGTGTATCTGCCATAATACTCACCACCTCTATCAGATCTCACCACTTTAATTTTCATGTCTAATTGCTTTTCCACTTCTGCTTTGAATATTTTGAAAACATTCAAAGCTTCAGATTTTTCTTTAATCAAATAGACATAACTATACCGTGAAAAATCATCTATAAAAGTGATGAAGTATTGCTCTCCGGTAAAAGATGGAACATGAATTTTACCACATATACCGTTTGGATTATTTCTAAGGGTGCAGAACTTTGTATGTCATTTTTCTTGTTTGTATTGGTTTGTTTTCTCTTTATACAATCAATACAAACACCATAATCGGTGAAATCAAGATTACGCAATAGACCACCATTCACCAATTTTTTCATTCTCTGTATTTTTTCAGATAGAGCACAGCAAGGCAGTTTTTTGCCTCATTTTGTGTGGCTGGGCCGAATCAGCTTATGGTTCGGCCCGACTTGACCTGACCTGCCATTCATGAGTTTTTAGGATAGGGTCAGGTTCTAGTCTGGGCCAGTTATGGGCGAATCGTGGGTTGGGCCTGACCCATTAAGGGCCTATTAAGCCCATTTCAGTTTTTGAGAAAATTTTCCACTTATGCCCACTTATTAGACAGCACATATTTGTACAT
Organism: Camphora micrantha; assembly: GCA_003546025.1. Classification (NCBI taxonomy): domain Eukaryota; kingdom Viridiplantae; phylum Streptophyta; class Magnoliopsida; order Laurales; family Lauraceae; genus Camphora; species Camphora micrantha. The sequence goes on along the minus strand of QPKB01000003.1, from coordinate 50,285,867 downwards.
TCAATTGACCAAAATAAGCTTCAGAAGTGACCCAAATCAAAGTTTAGAAGTTGACCATGAACTATGAAATTGTAAGTTATAGTGTGAACGATAGTTCTTATTATTCTGATGATATATTTTACCATCAAATCATTCTATCAGACATAAATAGGGTCTAATTAAGTTATGAAAATATTTATTGGGCATTGATCGGTCAAGATCAAGTTAGATTGATTGTTAAAGTTTGATTCTAATTATTTTTATATATTGTTTATTCAATTCAATAAAAGCCGTTAAATTGATAATGTTGGCCATTAATAACATTCCGAATCAATTGATCAACTTTATAGTTGAACAGATTGGTCAATAATAAACGGTCCAGATCTTATTTTGATCATAAAAGACACATTTGGACAGGGATCGACGATCCGTTTTCTATTGTATACAATTGGAAATGAGATCTATCATTTTAACAGATCTGATGGATTCATAAACAACTCTTTAGTAGAGCATATTTTATTAGTATTATTTTCACTGCAGATTTAAATTGTTTATACAATTAAAGCTATGTTTATGCTCACTCATGTTTAAAACTATGAGTTATTTATTATTTAAGGATGGTCGGATAAGTATTTGTGATGAATCAATTAAAGAATTTAGGTGATGATCAATGACCAACAAAGGTTGTTTTTGGACCATTGATTAATGTGAGGACATCTAATCAAGTTGATGTGATTGACTATAGTTGTTTGGACATCAAAATATTGGAACCAATCAACCATAGATTGATCAAAAAGTCTACTTGGACAAACTTTTTGGACAGAATTTTGGAAAAACCCTATGGTATGCCTTGAATATCCCCTATGATATTCAAGGCATACCATAGGGTTTGTCCAAAAAGTTTGTCCAAGTAGCACTACTCTAGATTGATTGGATTATAGCATTTGATAACCGAATGAACTAACTTTATCACTTAAGTTTTGTTATTAATTTAAAAAAATTCGACAATTTCTAAACTTGGAAGCCGCCAAAGAGACCCAATTATAGATAATTGCTTAATTCTCTAAATTAATCAGTTAAGGAAGTGCAAACTCCATTGTTTGAATATGTCAATACTTAAAATCGCAATTTCATAAAGGAAATGGTTCAATCAAACCCAAATGTACGATTGTCTATAATTTGAAATTGGAATATAATATGGTTAACAAATGTGTTTTTGCTTGTATTTGATTTATACCCAAAGGAATATATTCAATACAATCACATCAGATATTTTAAATCACATATTATAAACACGGTCATATTAATTAAAGAAAAGTAATATATTTACATATTATTTTTCCAATCCAAAGGTAGCTTTACGATGATGTACATATCACTTTTAAATTTAAGCATATTGCTTAGATAAATATTCAAGGCATTACATAACTTATTGTTACTTTTTTTTTTCTTCTTTAGTTTCAAATTCCATGGCATCACTTTCGGCTTTAGGGAATATACCCATGCTAGATGGATCAAACTTTATTGAATGGCTGGATATGTTATTGTTAGCTATTATTTACTTGGACTTTGATATGGCTTTGGATGAGCCTAAGCCAGCAATACACATGGATGCGCGCTCAATTGATGAAATGACTAACTATAATAAATGGATTAAGACTAATAAAGTTGTGATAAAAAAATATTTTAAACTCAATTTCAAGGACCATTAGAGGTTCATCGAAGCGAAAGAAAATGCAAAGGACCTGCTAGAAGCTATAAAATGTCAGCTTTAAATAACTAATAAAGCATTAGGTGAACGTTAGGAGTAAGAGAACACATATTAATAATGATGAATATCGCTTCTAAATTGAAGGAAGTTGATATGACCATGTCTGAAAAATATTTAGTGCAATTCATTTCCAATTCTCTTCCTCCCGAGTTTGGCTAATTTAAAGTAGCTTACAATTAGAGCCCAACTCCGTGGTCATTAAATGAGTTGATCGCAAAAGCTGATCAAGAAGAAAGGAGGCTTAAGGCTAGGGACAATTAATTGTAAATTTTATCTTTCAAAATAAGTCCAAGGGAAAAGGAAAAAATAAAAGGAAAGCCAATGTTCAGGTAGCAATGCCGAATAGGAAAGAAAGGGGCATATATGAAAAGCTTTTTTTATGGAAAGAACGGACATTTTAAGAATGATTGTCTAAATCGTTAAAGCTGGTTTGAAAAGAGAGGTAAAAAGCCATCTTTTTTAATATCCCATCAAATTCTTAGTGGGTCGACTCTGGAGCAAGCATTCATGTATATGGTTGTGTGTAGAGATTTTTTTTTAAGGCAGACTCCAAATGATAGCGAGAAAACTATTAAGATGGGGAATAACAAGGAATCAAGGGTCAAAGTTGTAGGTACTTATAGGCTGGTACTTGACACTAGACATGTCCTGGATCTAGATAATACTTTCTTGGTTTCTGATATTTTTAGAAATTTGATTTCAGCTTCCAGACTTAATTGTAATGGATTTAATTTCAATTTTGGACATGGCATTATGTATAATTTTTAACAATAATCTTTTGATTGGGATTGGTTATATGTGTGATGGTTTGTATAGATTAAAGCTAGATTCTATGTATGAACAAACACCTCACATTAATTGTGGATTGTATATAGGTGTAAGTGCAATTACTGTAACTCACAAGATTAGGGGGTGCCTTAGAGGACTTAACCAAAATGACTATTGAGAGTTGGCTGCTTCTGGGTCAGGAAACCTGAAAAGGGGAAGGAAAGGGAGTCAAAGGACCCTGGCTGCGGGCAGCACAGGGCTCTCCGATGCCTCCGTTAGTGTGAATACTGAATTAAGGAAGGAGTAGAGAAAAAGAAGAAGGGAGGAAGAATGTCTGTCTATTCTCTTATGCGTACCTTGTTTTTGTCCTCTCCTCCCTTATATATAGGGGCCTCTGAATATTTCATCTTGGGCATGATGATCTGGCTGCTGAGATCATCAGCCCATAGAACAATAAATGGAAGTCCATCACAGCCCACAAAGCATTAAATGCCAGTCTGATTAGCCCATGTCGCATTAAATGCCAGTCACATTGGGCCTGATTTTGTCTGGACTTACTGGTGTCAAGGATCTAGCCGGATCTCTTCTTGGGCCTCCCCCTGATGGGGCTGCGGCCGCTGGATGCTGCTTTGTCAGAGGTTTGAACGGCTAGGATGACAACTGTCCTATCAGCATGTGCCTGGAGGCAGGAGACGTTGTCAGTATGCAGCTTGGCTGGCAGTCGTCATAGTTGCAGCCGGAACGCATACCGGGCCGGGCTTACAGTCGAGGTCGACCTCAGCCGGACTGAGGCCATCACCCTGCAACCGTACTTGGGCCATCACCTTGATCCCGGCTGGCGCCCTGGCGCCATAGCCGGGATGCGCTCAGCCGGACTGAGAACTAAAACACAGGAGCTAAGCGTAACCTCGGGATGTTTAAGAACCTCCCTACACAATAGGTATTAAAAGAAGGCCACTAAATGAGGACTCATCAATGTTATGGCATAAAAGGTTAGGGCATATCTCTGATACCAAATGTTAAAAAACCTATGGGTTTTTTCAACCCTCTCTGGAATCAATCCTATAATACTATAAGCATCAAATCTAAACCAATCGATGGGTTAAATATTACCTGATTGCATCATCCCACACTTTCTATCCAACAAAAGAGTGTTCTGCAAAGGGATTTGGAACTCTCTTGTGCTTTGGCCTTTTCTTCTCCCAATGTAAGTGATGGTTAGGAAATCCTTTCGTAGCCAAGAGAGTTACCCAGGTTGCCTTTTATAAGCCCTAAATCTCTCCTGTCATGAAGAAGAGAATAAATACCTTTTTAACTCTCACATTAATATGATGGCGGTTACAAAAGGAAACTTAACGCAGACAAAATCCAATAAAGAAATCCTCAATGTGGGATAATCGATCCTTTATGTATGGTCATGTGGGTTACAACATTCGGTACATTCGGTCTAACAAAATGAACTCAAAACTTGCAGCTCTTACTCAATTAGTTAGGGACATAATATTGGGTCCATGGAAGTCAAGTATCCTGTAAAGCAGACAAAACTCTTATAGTGTTGTTCCCTATTATATCTCAACTAGTTATGGACATCAGCATGGTTACGAGAGCGTGTGAGTTCAAGCCCTCAACTCAAGGGAAAAAGGGGAAATATCTTCTTACAATCCCAAATGTAATTGAGGTCCAAATTCAAAATAGCCCATATTCATGATTGGACCATTTTCTAGGCTAGTACATCAGATAATAAAACAAGTAGAGACCCACTTCCATCCCATGAGGGCCCAAACCTTAATGATAATAAAGATCAACTAGGAGTGTGTTGGCCTACATAAAAAATGGCTTTTATGAGACAAACAACCAAGGGTAGGATTTCAAGCATTGGCACATGTGGACAATAAGGGATTGCTAAGTTGGTTGACAACCCTATATGCCACCATGACCAGCTTTGGGAATGCCACTCTTTGCACATGTTTGGGCTTCTCTTCCCATGTGTGGGCTATCCTTCCCACTTTGTGGGCGTCCTCCCTCTTGTGTGGGTTTTCTTTCTCACTTGTGTGGGTTCTCTTGGGTCCTAGGCCCCTAGGCCAAGGTGGAAAAAAGGGAAAATATCTTCCTACAATCCTAAATGTAATTGAGGTCCAAATTCAAAATAGTCCAAATTCATGATTAGACCATTTTCTAGGCTAGTACATTAGATAATAAAAAAGTAGAGATCCACTTCCATCCCATTAGGGCCAAACCTTAATGATAATATAGATCAACTAGGAGTGTGTCGGCCCACATAAAAAATGGCTTTTATTAGACAAACAACTAAGGGCATGATTTCAATCACTGGCGCATGTGGACAACAAGGGATTGCTAAGTTGGTTGACAACCCCGCATGCCACCATGACCAACTTTGGGAATGTTACTCTTCCCACACATTTAGGTTTCTTTTCCCATGTGTGGCAATCCTTCCCACTTTGTGGGCTTCCTCCCTCTTGTGTGGGGTTTCCTTCCCACTGTGTGGGTTCTCTTAGGTCCCCCACCCCCACCCCCCCCCCCCCCCCCCCCAAAAAAAAAAAAAAAAACCCCACCCACACCAAAAAAAAGAGAAGAAAATAAATGCATATGTGATGAGTTACTCTGACTCTATCACATGATTCACATTCCAACACTTTAAAAATTACAAATTCTGCCATTCGTCGTTACTACAATTCTACTTGCCAGAGACGACTCCTTAGGAGTGTGTAACAAGCTAGGATTTTGTAATAGTTGTTTTTTGAGGGTGAGAATACTTCATTCCTAACTCTCCAGTAGGAAATTGAAATCCATTTTGGCGAGAAAATTCAGTTCAATTCTTGAATTCATTCCTAACTACTTGAATGTTGCCTGTACTTGAACAAATGGTGATTCTTGCTAAGGAACAACAATGATTCTCTAATTTCAATAAACAGTAGCCTAAGTTTGGCTACGTGCAGCTTAGGAGTAAATTAGCAAAGACAAAGAAAAGGATAGTCAAACAAGTAAGAAAACAAAATAAAAAAGGGAAAAATGAATACGGAATGAGTTACCATGAATATAGAAAATATGGTACGGAGGTGTGGCCGCCCTACCATAAAGAAAGCATGTTAATTTAATTTTTATGGGGAAAATTCAAATTAGCTTTTCTTTTCTTTCTTTTTTTCTTTTTTGTTTCTGACCAAAGGAAACATGATTTTGAGCCATCCATTGTTTCTATATTTACCTTTCATTTTTATTTCTTTTTGCAGATAGTAGTTTTGTTACATGTCCATCTAACAAAATCATATTTCCCATGCACATGCAGTCGCACTAACAATAAATAAGCTTTTCCCCCACTTTCTTTTACATGAATACGTTGAGATCTCTCTCTCTCTCTCTTTCTCTCTCCTTTTGCTCCATCATCTTCTCATTTGGAACTCGACAACATATTCTAATTGCAATTAAGCAAACAGAAGGTACATATATTGATAGGCACACTCCTCTGTAGCCCTCCTGCACTAGTCAACGCACAGCTCAAAACTGCAATAAGTAAGTTTTTTTGCCATAGTTCTTGTCATATGCAATTATACAATAATGCAATGGATCCCATCAAAACAATGCAGAAAGACTGTCAAAGTTGAAAAAGAACTTGGTGGCTTGGGCATAACTTAAAAATGTCAAGTTGATCCAACCCATTCACGAACCCAAGGTCCACAAGCATTCAATTAAGCCTAATTTTTTCTCTTGGGTCCTACTTAATGGACTAACAACTAAGGAAATTGAATATTGTGGGGAAATTTAACCAACTTGAAGGTGATGGATGGAAAACACCCAAATAAAAAAACCACAATGCACCCATCTTTTGGTTTAGAGGAAATTGGAAATTTAAGAGGGAAACTCTTGAAACGTCAGGTCCAACCTAGCCTAGAAGTATATTGGCTCAACCCAATTAGAGACTGAGTCAACCTAGCCAAGTAGTAATCTAACTCAGCCTAATCAAGAACTGAGTCATCTTGAATTTGGTCCAACAAATTGGAAAATATAGGCCTCCTCAATGTAGCCTAAAGCTCAAAGTCTTTATGGTCTAAGTCTATTAATAGACTAACATTGTTAGTAAAGTGGTTCTATTATAAATGCCCGCATTCTTCTCAACTTATCCAATGCGGGATTTTTACTAAAAGAAGTCATAAGACAATTTTCAAAATGAGAAATGAGTTCTCAAAAGAGTTATTTTCTATGGAGTTTTTTAACACCTTTTGCACATGAAAAATGTATGATTATATATCAAAAGCATTTTTGAAGAAACTAAAAACAAATCATGAATTTCTTATTTTTAAAAATTCCCAACATCGTCCAAGGCATCCCATAGATGATACCTTCTCGTGGGGCAGCAAACAACCTTGAAATCAATGGGGACAACTTGGACAAGGCTAGAAAAGGAGCACTGGAGACAACTTTGACAAAGCTAAAAATGCACACTTGCAGACATTTTTTGATGGAAGACTGAGACATTGAAGTCAACTTGAGGAGAAGAGGATTAATATTAGTCTCTTTACATCTTAGCAAGTGATTGCATGTGTCAACTTGTAAAAACTGACGCTGAAATGTCCAAATTAGACCCTGCCCCTGCCATAGCAGTTGACAATAACTGAAATACAAAGGCCGTGGCAAAGCCATGTTAAAAAAAACCAACATAAATTGATCAAATATTTTATTTTCTAAGGTTTTGATCTTTAAATATTTTAAGCATGATCAATCTAATATGGGTTTGATTCTAATTGGAGTGAAATAATGGTATTTGTTGGATAGTCTACAATTGGGTGCACTTAAAAACAAAAAAAGAAAAAAAAAAACGAAAATTGTATAATTTTCGATGTTATTTTGCGTCAATGTATAACTGATATAACTATTATTAAGAGTCATATCTTCCATAATTATTAAATGGCCAAGTAAGACAAATGTGAGTTTCTTTAGATTGATTTTGATCAAAGAGAGGATGATCTTAATAAAAAGTTTAAAGGAACAATGACATAAATTACCCTTAAATAATTGAGAAATTCAAAATGATTGAGAGTGATATTATAAAGTTTGGAATTAACAGCAAAATTGAAATTGGGAGAGTTAAATAAAGAAAACTAATTGAATCAAATCAAGTAGGGAATTTTTCTTTTAGGGTGGATTTTAAGATCAATAAGAGGTCCTAAGACTAAGGAAATAAAGAAATCTGATATGATCTAATTAGCTCCCAATTAATAGAAAATTTATAGTTGGAGAGTGAATAATCAAAATTGGAATACCATATCAAAATTGAAATTGAGTTATTGAAATGATCAAAACTAAAATTGAGGCGGAGAGAGAATCCAACCTTAACATTTGCTTACTCAAAAAATCCAAAATAGAACAACTTGTAAGGCACACCTGGAGAAGTGGAATCACGATGGTAGGGTTTATATCTTGATGGGACCAGGGGCCTTCCGACTCTAGTAATTTTGTAAATATGCTTTTCATGATTTAATCCAATGGTGGATGGTAGTTGAATTAGTCCCATGCTAATATGAGTGCCGAAGGGTCTAGAATTAGGATCGAAGATAGGGGTGAGCCCATTGTAAAAAAGAAAAAAAAATGAGGCTCACTTTTTTCCATATTGACTTTGTATCTAAGATATGGAAATATTTATAGACAGCTAATGAGAATAATTCTAATGACATAAAACTCATGTAAGATTTTCAGATTCAACATGGGACGCACGCCCCACGTGCCCAATACATGGATCCGCCTTTGCCCTTGATTGGGCCCGACCCGTCCCGCAACGCACGCCCCAAGTCTCGACTTTCCTATAAATTAACCCAACCCAACCCAACCTAACCTGACCCATGAGAATTTCATTTGGATCCACATTGCACAGTGAGGCCCATCCATTAAAAAATTATCGGATGACCGTCCGATTGGTGGACCACACTTATGTAGCCATTTAGGGCAGCAGTCAAAACACTTTCTCAGTGTCCAAGTGGAAATTGACAGCAGGAAAAGGAAGAAGACAAAATGAGTAAAGCTGCATTTACAGCAGGTTCCCTCCTTCCATCTCGTTCTTTATTCCAAGATGTCTCTGTCTCTGTCTCTCTGTTTCTTTTATTTCTGGGTCGATCTATCTGTTACTTTATAGGGTTTAGGTTTGACTGAGGATTGCACCTCACCGAATCGAAAAACCATATTCTTTTTCTCTTTGATGTTTTATTTTTGATCTGCAATGGCTCCTGATCTTTTGCATTTCTGGGCCGATACGGCTGTTACAACCTATTGTTTCTAAATGTCGGCCGGTATTCTCGTGATGTGGTACAGACTGATACAAGTGCCGGCTAGGGTTTACTGACGACTCTGCCTGATCGAGTCCCAAATCTAAATTCTCTCTCCCCTCCTATTTCCCGGATCGGTAATGTGTCTGTTTTCTGGATTTCTTTTTGGCTGATATAGCTGTTACAACCGATAGTTTCAATGTATCGGCCGGAATTTTGGTGAATTTGGTGTTGGGTAACATTATTTCGAGAATTTTGTGCAATGCCTGTATCTTTTGATGTCAAGAAAAGTCTTGGTGTATCTTTCTCTCATGTAAAGTATATTGTGAATTCTACTGCGCGGAGTCTGGCTGAGAGGGAGTGGACTGGAGTGCCCAACTCTGATTGTATCTTTTGATGATAGTATTCATATGTGATAGGGTTTTTATTTCTGCTATATGCAGCCCACTTGGGCGTGCCTTTGTCTTATGCAGCTCCCATTCCCAATGATCTGGCACTATGCCCAATTTTATGCTCAAGAAACCTCTATTCACTGTTGGATTGGAACTTCAAAAAAATAAAAATCTATGCTTAAAAGACCATAAAATTGATAATGATCAACGCTCAGCGTTATTATATGGATTAGAGTGTAGGGCAGTAAAGCATAATCATGGTAAGAAGATGGAAGATGGATCTTGTGGAGATGAGAATGCTAAGATGGATGTGCGGGATCACAGGGAGAGATGGGATTAGGAACGAAGAGATTAGGGGCAAAGTAGGAATAGCACCATTTGAAAATAAAATGAGAGAAAATCGAATCGATGGAGATGGTTCGGCCATGTTAGAAGGCGTCCAACGGAGGCACCTGTTAAAAGGTGTGAAAGCATGGAGATTGCAGGAGTAGGAGAGGGAGAGGGAGATCCAAGAGAAGTTGGAAAGAAACTATTAAACATGACCTTATTTACATGGATCTAATGGAGGACATGACCCTAGATAGATTTGATTGGCGTCGTCAAATCTATATATCCGACCCCACCTAGTGGGAAAAGGCTTGGTTTGGTTTGGTTAATGATAGAAATGCATTTAAGTGGTGGCTGCGAGCCGGTAGTGGTCTACTCGGAGGTGAAGATTTTCCATTCAATATATACCTTAAAAAGTATAGTTTTATTAAAGAAGGTGGAGAATTAATTAGTAAAGTAAAACTGTCAAAGAATGATTAAATTGTAAAGAAGAATGTAAAACTAAAAAAAATGAAAGGCTGTGACGATTTGGAAAAAAATGTTATAAATGAAAATGAAAATGACAAGAAGGAAATAAATAATAATGCCTAAGGAAAGAAATACACAAAAGAAGCACCGGAAACTAAAAAAGGCTTAAAACCAAAACATAAGTAAAGAAGAAGAAAACGCGATATTGAGATGCGAGGATTTGCTATTGGGCTTGTCTTAAGATAGGTGAAAAGTAGGTCATAAATGAGGAAGAATATAGTCAAAATGTTGGATAAAAAATCTCTTTAATCTCTTGCCAAATGGTTGCTATAAAACTTTGTTGTAGGAGAGAGGTAGAGGGATTTGTTCTATCAACTGAGTTTCTACTTCATTTTTCTTACAATTATCTATTATTTTTTATTAATTTTTATTTTGTTGCCTATATAATTTTTTATTATATTTTGTTGGCCCAACAACTGATCAGATCAGATAATCCTAACCTCAAGAGTATTCTTTTGTTGAGTGTGTTCCATTGCTCAATATTGGTGGAAGAAAGTGCTGTCGTGTAGCTGATATGATTATTTTATTAGTGCGATTTTCTGCGGCAGTTAATTTATTGTGGGCTTTCTGGATTACGGCCTAGCTGAAAAATTGCTACTAAAACCATTATCAGAGTGTCATTCTTAGTCTTCCCATCTTTGATTACCCTTTCTGTGTTATATTCTGCATGTCTTCAATATGGAATGCACTACATGTTGGTTTTTTATTGTTTAAAAATCAGGACAGTTTTTAGTGCATATGAGAATATAAATAATGTATTGTTTTCTATTGTTTCAGGAGTATGACAGTTTTTAGAGCATATGAGAAGATGTGTGATATTAGGAGGCAACGGCTTCAAGAGCCAAATGAAGGAGGAATTGTTAGCGATCCAATAGATGATGACCTGGTCAATGAGAACATTCTAATAGATGATACCAGTACCCTCTCAAGAAGAAAAGGATGTTGGTATTCCATTGACATCTTGGGAGCCAAACTCAATCCTCAATCAGTAGCAGACTATTTTGTGGGGCAAAGAAGTCCAGAAAATAGTGACAACCTAAGGAGACATCTTTTTGCCATGGGCTGGAAGATTGACCGGAAAGATGAACGGAAGCGACATAAGTCTCGTTACCGTTACCTATCACATGATGGAGTTCACTACTATTCTCTTGTCACTGTTTGTCGACATCTTCTAACAGCACAGGATTTCATAACTGAAGTACATGAGAAACAGGTTCTTTCACCAAGAAGACTTAAAGAGAAAAATAACTGCAATTCTATTGCAACTGTAAGAAAAAATGCACCATTGTTGACACTTGTTGAAGATCAAGTCACTAGAAGAAAACGGTCTCGACGTGGGCAATTGGTGCTAGGCCATTCAAGCAAAATGGTTGAAGAGCAACTCATTGGAAGTAATTGTTCTGTTGCTAGCTTAAGCAAAATGTCAATTCATTTGCCAGGGTTTATTGCTGAAGAGCAGGGCATTGGAAATAACTGGTCTCCATTTGGTAGAGGTAAATTGGCTTTCCAACATTTTAGCCATGCGATTGGAGAAGAGAGAGGTCTTGAAAGTAATTTTTATTCTTGTATGAGTATTAAGACAGTCCCTTTGGCCGGTACTATTGAAGAAGAAAAACTCAATGGAAATACTCATGTGCCATGTGGCAACATAACAGAAGCAATAGAATATTCTAACAATGTGGCTGAAGAAGTGCAATGCATCGAAACTAACTGTTCTCCTGTTCCAAGTGTAAAAGAAATGTCAATGCCTTCGCCAGGTATTGCTCAAGAATGGCAAAGCATTGGAAATAACCATTGTCTCTCTGATGACAGATTATGGGTCCCAGACCATTCTAGTGATGTGGTTGAAGAAACAATAGGCATTGGAAGTAACCCTTTTCATACTGCTGGAAATGTAAATGAAATGCCAATCCCTTTGCCAGATATTGGCCAAGAGGGACAAAGCATTGGCTACAATTGTACTTTGTCTGGCAGAGATATACAGATGCTAAGGCATTCCGGAAGTTTAGTTGAAGAAGAGCAGGGCACTGAAAGCACCTATAATCTACATTACAAAAGGAGTAGGTTAAAACGGTCTGATGACGTTCTTGTTGAAAAAGAGTGTTGCCCTCAAGCAGTAGAGGACTACTGCAAACTTAAATTAAGGAAGGGTAATTTCAAAAAGAAATACGTGAAGGACGCTAAACAATTAATATTAAAAGTGAAGATGCACCTATCGTTTGACGGATGGAAGTTTTGGTATGTTCATAAAACAAATAAGCGTGAGTTGCGTTATTGTTCACCTAAGGGCAGTATTTATGGTTCTCTTATCACAGCTTGCAGAGCATGGATGAAGGATGAAATGTTTGCTGGTAGATATGATGCCCTAGCTGCTGATAAGAATCCCAATGGTAGTCAATTTTCTCAGGTACCCAATACTGAGTTTCATGAAAGTTCTTTTGGTTTGGCACCATCCGTAGAGGAGCTACTTCATCAAACAAATCCCTGTTCAATTCGAAAGGGAAGCCCTGATGAACTGCCACTTGCGCCTTCTTGCAATAGAACAAAAACTTCCCCAGTAGATGACGAATTCTATACTGAGTTTCATGAAAGTTCTTTTGGTTTGGCACCATCCATGGAGAAACCACCAGTTTCATCTTTTTGCAATAGAACAGAAAGTTCTTTGGTAGATGACTCTACTAATTCTCAGAAGCAGAAATATCCCAAGATATCTTGTGTTCTTTTCAATCAAGGCGGTGTATTGGATGATGAAAGTGATCCAAAGCATGTGTTGGAACCACCAGTTGCATCTTCTTGCAATGGAACGGAAAGACCCGCAATAGATGATTCTAATTCTCAGAAGCAGAAAAATCCCAAGGAATCTCGTGTTCTTTTTAATCAAGGTGGTGTATTGGATAGAAGTGATTCTAAGCATGTGTTGGCTACCCGACGCAAAACAATTTTGTCCCTGTTGATAGATAATGGCGTGGTGTCACCGGGGCAGGAGGTGGCTTACTTGAACAAAAAGGATCTTCATCCTATGGCGAAAGGCCAGATAACCTATGAAGGGATCAAGTGCAATTGTTGCAGAAAGGTTTATGGCCTGTCCAACTTTGAGGTTCATGCTGGCAGCACCAATCACCGACCAGCTGCTAACATTTTCCTACAGGATGGGAGATCTTTGCTTCACTGCCAATTGCAAATAGCTGGCAATGGAAGTGATGGCATTTGCCGTGTCTGTTATGATGGTGGCGAATTATTATTATGCGCGAGCTGTCCATTAGTGTTTCATTCAAGTTGTGTTGGTTTAGAGGTATGTCCATTGTGTTCTCATCCCTGCTTGCTTTTTGTACGAAGCATTTTGTTTTATATTGGCATTTTGTACAAAGTTTTAATGCTGTTTGTGTCCGTCCCTTTTCTCCTTTGTTTATCAGCTTTCTACTCCTTTTTAAGTTGAAATCTTCTAGCCTCATTTTCTTGATTATATATTCTCCAATTTCGATTTCAAGTTGAAATCTTCTAGCCTCATTTTCTTGTGAAGCAGCGCAGGGGAGGAGGATAGCCAATGGGCTATTCTCCAAGTCAAACGGCTTAGGGTAGGATGTCTAGGTCTCACACCAAAGACGAAAAAATCATACGTTGAGCAAACTCAATTTTCATTCAATTTCTGTATATTCTATCCCAAGATAAGGGATTACATTCTTTATATAATGAAGTCTAAGTACTGATTAAGCAATCAAGCCATACCAAATTAGAAAACTTCCTAAATCTAATAATCTAGGAAAATTTAGAAACTGCTTCATTATTTTTAAATCGTAACAATTATTATAATCTAAGAAATCTACTAGAAGATAGAGAATTTAGGAACTGCCGTAGGAAAGAATCCTTCATGGATTTGCCATTGGAGAAATCTTGGGAATTCATTGATGGGCAATGATGGGCCTTGTGGGCTTTGGGCTTGATAGACCTTTAGGCGGGGCCTATTAGTCTGGCCTACATAAGCTCTCCCCCTCTTGGAAGGAACTCGACCTCGAGTTCAGTAGGTGTCCGCCTGGATCAAAGATCAAACGCACGAACTTTCGATTCTTTTGTGGATCTTCATACACTTCATATGGTTTGTAAGCTTCACTAAATCTTTTACTTCACAAAAATTTTAGATATTGTCTCTTTGCATGGACTCGCACTCGAACAAATTATTGCTTCGATATATGAATTTCTATCATCTGCTCACAATCTTCTGATATCAACAATCGATTCCTGAAGATGAAATCAATGCGGGGAACCTGAACGATTTGATCTTCTTTTCCAACCTTTGAAACAATAGCCTGTTCTTCGGATGATTTAATTGAATCTTCAGGAATCGAACATATGATGAAATCTACCAGTTGATCGGGCTCTTGGTTGACTACTTTCAATTCTTCAAAGTCTGCATTTTCTTCCTTCGGTGCTTGCACTTCTTGATCATCATTGTTAATAGAAAGGGAATCAATTTCTTTGTCTTCCAATGTACCTAAAGTAGGATCTGGTGGAGGAATTTTGTCTATCACTGCATCTGAATTTGTTAGGAAATCATTTGTTTATTGCTTTTGTTCCTCAACTTTAGCTTTGATAATCTCCATGATTGGTTCCATCATAGGGACTTATATGGTTTGCCGAGACTTTTCTTCTTCCATCTTAGCTTTTCGCAAGCAAGCCCGTTTAAGCATGCATTCAACACGAATTGCTTCCCAATAGGCATCATGAATGGTTTTGCAGTTATTCATATGTTGCAATATGTTTGGTCTCAAGCCTCTGATAAAGCGATTCAAATCTTGGAGCTCATTCTGTTCCAATTCACATACTTGTTGTAGCCTTGAAAATCGATCAGATTATGGAACTGCTCAAAGTAGACTTCATTCGCATAATATCAATCTCCATAGTTATGCTCATACAACATTCTTTGAACTTCATTGGAGCACCCAAAGAGTTGCATATTGGCTTTTGAGAATCGACGATTGAGAATGATCAAGCAGAAATTTTTGTCTCAGTGGGCTTGGCTCCTTGTAGGCCGGGCCCATTTTTTTTTTTTTTTTCTTTCTTTTCTTTTTTTTTTTTTTTTGGTGGGCCTGGGCTGGATTGGGCTCAGGTCAGGCCGGACTGGATGACAGGTCCAAACTGGAAGGCTTGTTCTCTTTTTTGGGTTGGTGGGCTTGGGCCGGAACTGGTCTCAGGTTATGCCTAAACTGTGGGTCAGGCCCAATACAAGTGACCTTGAGAAAACACGTGGGAGCTTTATCCTTGGGCTCTGATACCAATTGAAGCAGCGCAAGGGAGAAGGAGGATAGCCAACGAGCTATTCTCCAAGCCAAACGGCTTAGGGTAGGATGTCTAGGTCTCACACCAAAGACAAGAGAAAACCACACGTTGAGCAAACTCAATTTTCATTCAATTTCTATATATTCTATCCCAAGATTAGGGATTACATTCTTTATATAATAAAGTCTAAGTACTGATTTAGCAATCAAGCCATACCAAATTAGAAAACTCCCTAAATCTAATAATCTAGGAAAATTTAGAAACTTCCTAATTATTGTTAAATTGTAACAATTATTATAATCTAAGAAATCTACTAGAAAGAAAATTTAGGAAATGCCGTAGGAAATAATCTTTCATGGATTTGCCGTTGGAGAAATCTTGGGTATTCATTGATGGGCATTGATGGGCCTTGTGGGCTTTGGGCTTGACAGACCTTTAGGCGGGGCCTATTAGTTTGGCCTACATCATCTTGATTATATACTTTCCACCAAGGATGCAAATAGCGACGTAGTGGCGGATATATCAGCCGTAGCAGTGGACACCGCCACGCTACGGCCGAAATATCGGCCGCCGCAACTGTGGCGGCCTTTAGCGGCCGATACATTCTTGTAGCAGCCGCTAAATTTTTGTAGCAGCTGCCACGTTTTGGCTAGGGTTAAATCACTCCCCTTCCCCTCGTTTGTTCAACTGTTGGAAGAAAAAAGGGTAACGAAAAACAGAAAAGATAGAGGGATGAAAAGAGAAAGGAGTTGCAGAGGACGTGCTGCAACTGCAATAGCACCAACGACTGCATGTAGCAGGAGAAGGCAGTGCTGGTGCAGTGGCAGCATCAGCGCAAGTAGCACCCAACAGCATCGGCGTAGGCGCACAACACTTTTCCGGGCAACAGGTGCTCCTATTTCTTCTCCTCCTCCTTCTTTCTTCTTCTTCTTCTTCTTCTTCATCTTCTTCTTCTCCTTCTTCTTCTTTTTTTCCGTCTCCCACCTTTCCTTTCCTACTTCTAAATCTCCCTCGATTTTCTTTTTCGGACGAAGTTAGGGCAGAAAATGCCCTTTATCGATTGAGGCCTCTTTAATTTAAAGGTAAGTTATGGGCCCCATGGTTGGCCCACTTGATGAAAGGCTTAAATAAAAGTTAAAAAAGGGCGATTATAAAAGATAAAAAAACCATGCAAAAAATAAAAAAATAAACAAATAAACTATTAACAAACTGATTAAAAACTATTCAAAATCATTAGAAAACATTAAAAAAAAACTACTAAAAAATGATAAAAAAAATGAAAAAAAGGTCAATCCATTAAAAATTACCATTCAATTAAAGGGGCCCATACAAAGCAAGAAAAGCTGACTCTAATAGAAAATGGGCCCAACCAGTGTTCACTCTAATAGAAAATATGGCTCTAACATAATTACACTCTAAAATATAAAATGGGCCCTTTTTCACTCTAAAAGAAAATAGTGCCGCAGCCAAATTTCACTTTAATAGAATTTCTTTCCCCTTATATATGAATAATTCAAAATACAACTCCGAAATGTTCTATTCTAAGCATGATAGTGATAATAGTTTGATTATAAACATTTTGTTGGTTTTTAACTTAAAATAGCCAACCAACATAAATAAATATGAACAAATTGATCAATGTTATTATTTTATAATCATACAGCGATACAGAACTCCATGCAATAAAGGAACCGCTACACCCTCCTATTTAAGTTACTTTTCTAAACAAACATTTGATTATTTCATTTTACAATTTTCTGGATTTTCTGAAATTTTTTTCAGATTTTTTTGGCGAGTTTTTCAAATCATAATGCTACGCTACGTAGCGCCCGCTTCGTAGTGGTTTGCCCGCCGCCACCTCTATTTTCATCCTTGCTGTCCACAAGTGGGACCACACATCTTTTGCAGCAGTGTAGGCTGGAAGTGTTAAGGAGATACGTAGCTCAACAGAACTTAGAATCCAACGGATAACTTTAGCGTTATTTACTTTCCATTTGGTTATTTCCTTTGAGTCATTAAATTTTGAAATGGATCTATCAATATATGCTGATAATTCTTTTCCCTCCCCAAAATTTTGAAAGTTGAATTCCCAAAGGAAATAAAATTTTCCTTTGAATTTAACAGGAAAAAATTAGTGTTATCCGCCATGTGTACTCCAATAACAAGAAGCTAGATCAAAAGGAATTAAATGGCAATTAGCTATTGCAATGAAATCCCGATATTCGAGGGAGAAATTTTGACTTATCTGTGATGCCGCAAAAATGAGAACCCAGTAGATAGGTGTCTTGAAGAAGTCGCCTCCATTACTTTGATACTGATATAGCAACAGCTAACAACCATAAGAAGATACTTTTGTTTTGAATGGTTACTTTCATTAAAAGCAAGCAGTACAAGAGAACTATACTGACAAGCTTACAACGAAAAGAACACCATCCCAGAGGGGAAAAACACCAAAAAGAAAACAAACACCAAAACAGACAACCCCTAAAGAGTTACAAACACGCGACAAGAAAGAAACTGAACAAACCATCCTACAAAGGACAGACTTGAGAGTAAGCCACTATCATCCAGTTATGCATAATTTGGTCCACTGAGTATGGTTTTAAGTGTTGATCAATCCTCACCCTAGATGCAACCAAGAGCTTGATTTTTTCTATTAAAGGAAACATTGTTGGACTTCCCCTCAAAGCATCGTAGATTCCTTTCCTTCCAAATTGTCCAAGTGACTCCTAGAAAGGACAGAGCCCACATCTCCTTTCCCCTGTGAAGGAAAGAAACCTACGATGCTTTGAGGGGAAGTCCAACAATATTGGTTCCTTTAATAGGAAAAATCAAGCTCTTGGTTGCATCTTTGAAGAAGAGCCCTTAAAGAGTAGCTGATATAAGAAGATGATACTTTGAAGAACAGCCCTTGAAGAGTAGCTGATATAAGAAGAGCTATCGTGAAGTACTCGACTAATAAAGCTGAAGTGGAACTTAGATGAAGCCAAAGGAAAAGCCAAAAGTGAAGAATAAACACTTGGTCAATCTGAACATCAGAGAAGCTGTAGAAGATTTTTTCCAGGATCAGAATTCCCTAAAACAGGTCAAGCAAAGCCGAAACAAGTCGATTTGCATAAAATATTTGAGGAACCCTCAATTCATCCTCCTCCTACAGAAAAGATTAAGAGATGAAGAGATGATCTTTAAAGACGAGAGAGGATGAGACAACTTCTCACCCTCTGCAGCTTCTCACCCCCTGAAAATGCTCGTCTGGAGGGTTTCCTTAATTGCCAATCCCTAAAAGACCTCTTGAGTGGGTCTTTTGATAGCCCTAAAAACCCGAGATCTGGTGAAAGGGCACTAGACCCTATATTGTGAAAGAAGGAAAGGTGCTAAACCCTAGATCTAATGCTCTGATACCATGACAACATGAGAATTTCATAAAATCTGAGGTCCCATGTTACTGGGAGAGCCCTGTATTTATAATAATATTCACGAAAGTACAATTACATGAATACTCTTTTAAAACGGTTTAAAGGGAGGATATGTACAAGGGTATCTTGAGAACAACTAATTTGCAAGTAGTTATCTAGAGGGACTTAGATTAGTAAGATTGTCATGCTCTATAGGTGTAGCGGAATTGGTACTCTCTTCACATTTATATTATCATATTAATATAAAAACCTTCTTCTTTCTTCTTTTGAAAGGTGATAGATATGAAATTGTAATATTGATATGTGTTTGTGTTTTTACTTGTAGATGCACATGCTGTCAGTGGATATGATGTATAGGGTTAGATACAGTTATAAAACCCTAATTCTTGCATGCATGTATTAACTAATAGTATTGCAAAAAATATTTCCTTATGCTCTCTATTTTTGGAACTTTATGTAAGCAAACAAGTGGCTAGTTTAAGCAAGAAAACCAGATTTTCAGATGGATAGGTGCTAGGTGCTGCTTTTTAAATGTTGGTCATATCATATGGACCACCATGCTTGACAAATGTGCTACTTTTTGTATACAGTTGTAGAGCACCATTTTTCATTTTTTTTTTTAATATCAGCAACCAGAAACAATTATGTGCTCCTTTTTTCCTCTCTCTCTCTCTCTCTCTCTCTCTCTCTCTCTCTCTCATAGAGCACCATACTACACACTTTTTCTTTTTTGGATTTGGTTTCTTTAATTCTTTGTAATCTTATGAGATTAGATTTTAATTGAGATGTAAAAGGGAAGGTTCTGTATAGAAAAAGGAGGGTTGCTCGACCAAGTGGGAGGTGGGACAGCCAATTCAATCCAAGTTCACTGATCTTTTGCGAGTTTTCTGGAGAAGTTTTCAGCTGCTATATTACTGTCCTGAATGTGATTGGTTTATTTCCTAATGCTAAAATTTAGTACAACGAAGTTTCTCTTCTTTTGATAATACAACTTTATGTTTGCGATAATGTAGGATATACCTCAAGGAGAATGGTATTGCCCATCTTGTCGATGTGGTATATGTGGGGAGGGTGACTTCGATGAAACAAGTGAATATTATACCGAGAAAACAGTTATCTATTGTGATCAATGCAAGCGAGAATGTAGGTTCGACTCTCTTTAATTTCTCTATGTAGCCTAATTATACTAAAATGTCTTTAGTTTATTTTTCTTTAAAATAAAAAAATTCTTCAGTTCATGTGGGATGCTTGAGAGACAGAGAATTGGCTGAACTGAAGAGGTGTCCAAAGGGGAATTGGTTTTGCAGTACAAAATGTTCAGAGGTAATTCAATATTTATCTTAATCATGCTGAATTCCTCTTCCTGCATCAGATGTTTGTTGTTAGAGGTTTACTGTCGAATAGTTGTTTTGTTCAATTTTGTGATCAGAGGTGATAGTATCTTAATGCACAAATTGCTCATAACTAGATATATCCAGCATTTAGTCCCTGTGACTTTTACTTAATCTTACAGAATCCTTATTCAGTGAACACCCTGTCAGTTTATACATGTTCTGAATTTTGAGTCTAATCCATAACCAATCATAACTATCTGATCAAGAAAAAGGGTTATCATAACTCCTAAGCATGTGTTTCTGTTCAACATTTTCTTCACCACTAAAAGCAAATGCAATGTTACATCTGTGATATGTTCATCCATGTCCTTTAATTTAATTTCCAATTTGTATGTTAACGTATCTTATAAAGAAAATGCTTACTGCATAGTAGTGTGCTAGTTGTAGATGTCCAGGACTATTTTCCAAGTCAGATAACTATGGGCACTGAAAATATACGCCTTGCTGCTACTGAACTCCAACTTCTCTGACTGAAAACAATTTATGCTCTATTTACACTTCATATCTTTTAAATCTCACTGTAAGCATTTTCATGCTTCATTTCTTCATTAGTTCCCTAATTACCTACCTCACCTGTTGTTGGCCTTCTCTAAAAGTGAATAATGCCATACAGAAAGGTTTGGTTTTAACACTTTTCCATGAGTTGTCTCAATAGGGAAATTTCTTCTGTTGTGGATTTACCTATCATACATCTAACTTGTTCTTGAAATATTAGTTTCTTATCTTAGATGTTGCTCTACTACTCTCTCCGGGTTCATTTTCTAACCTGTGAACGAGAGACATCAACAGTTAATGCAATTCTTGATAACTCATTTCTTTATTTTCCCCTTTTTTTTTTTTTGAAAAGGGTGAGTGTTCTCTTCCTCGTTTGGACATTCTTCAAGTACTTGTAATTTTTTTTCTAATGCGTAACAAAAATATTTCATTAAAAATTTGAGAGGGAATACAAGAGAGAAACATCCAATCAAAGGATTGGACAAGAATGGTATAAAATCATTATAACCAAAGGCAAACAAAACCACTGAAGGAGAAGATCTATCCAACCCTTGCTTAGACAAGGAGTTTGCCATGCCAGTAGCCGACCACCAGTATGTTCCTAACAATTTTTCTCAATGCCTTCGTAAACCAGCTCAATCAGATATCACCCATCACAACCAAAATTTCCATAGGTATACGGATCTTCTCCTTTCTATAGGTTGTATTTGCCTGTCCTTATTTCCAATCAAGCATACAAAATATTATAAGTTTCGTTCTAAGTGTTATTGGTTTCCAAGAATCTCATTTTGAAAGATTAAACCTTTTCAAATCCGTGGATTTAAAAATTGCCAGTCCGAGTTGACTCGGTGTCCGCACCTATAAAGTAGATTCAGCCCTTTAGTCAACTCCCCCATCGATTACTTTGGAAAAGGAGTAAATATTTCTTTTTTTTCCCAATGTAATATTGTTAGAAGATGTGAGAGGCCGCACCATCAAAACCCTAAATGCATCCCCAAAGCCCGAAAAGGTCCCTAAATCCTAAACCCAAAATTCCTGTACCTTTTGAAACCCTAGAACCCCATCATCATCACCACAAATTCAAAACCCATAAACCAACTGCCGCCTATCTATACTCCCAAAGGCCAAAAATACATCATCTGAACAATCCCAGAACCCAAAACCCATTGGCCGACGATCCCAAGTCCCAAATCCCTACCTTATGAACACCATCCCCATCAATCTACTTCTGATTGAAGCCCCTTCGACAGGATCCACAGCACCCAAACCCATCACAACCTTTTCCAAATCAGCCAAACTTCATCCCCAACATCACCCTTGGCTGAACAACCCAGCTCCTCATTCCCTGCAATCCTGAAACCCCAACCCACCTGCGATTAATCCCAGATCATCAAAGCCCCTCAAATTCCTGTTATCTGTGGTCCCCAACCCCTAGTCTTCTGACGATAAAAGAGAGAGAACGATCATGTAGCAAACCCTTTTATAGATACCAGAATAGTTCCATTTAACGTGCGAGAACATATACCGAATTACATAAGCAGTTACAAGAGAAATCAAGGAATCAGCTATATACACTTGATTATTAAACTTGGATGTAATCTGGGGTTTTCTCCCTAGAGGCCCTAAAAACCTAAAATATGAAGGAACTAAGAAGGAAGAAATAGAAGCATATTTAGGGGACAAATAAGAATACGGCTTGGCTCCTACTCCTTGGGCAACCATGCCAATATATAATTGCTATATTTTTCAATATTACAAAAACCCCGTCTAAGTATTACTAAATTATAAAGACACCCCTGAGATTCACCTAATTACAATAAAGTTCTCTCTTTCTAACAACACTCCCCCTCAAGCTGGTGCATAGATAGTTACTATGCCCAGCTTGAACAAGACATCATTTAACTGTTTCATGCCAACTGATTTTGTCAGAAAGTCGTATTTATATATGACAATACCACATCTTCACTTTGAATTTTTTCTCTTATGAAATGACAATCAACCTCCACATGTTTGTTCTTTCATGACATATTGGATTCTTGGCTAGCTTAATTGCTGAATCATTGTCACTATATATAACCATTGGCCCACCTTGTTTGAAACCCATTTCTCCTACTAAAATCTTCAGCCTTAGCAACTCACGGCATCCATGAACCATAGCACGATACTCCGCTTCTGCACTCGATTTTGCAGTAACTGCTTGCTTCTTACTTTTCCAAGAAACAAGATTTCCACCAATCATAGTACAATATCTTATGGTTGATTTCTGTCTGTCTTGGATCCACCTCAATCAGCATCAGCGTATGCTTCTGCTCTAATGTGCCCAAGTGACCTGTATAAAATACCTTGTTCGAGTGATTCTTTTAGGTATTTTAGAATTCTGCGGACTGCATTCAAATGACCTGTCCTAGGATCATGCATAAAGCTTACAGCATAAGAAATATCTGGCTTAGTGATAGTTAGATAAATCAACCTTCCCACTTGACAAAACTATGATAGCAGAACTTGAAAGATTGAAAATACTCAAAATTGTATTATTGTGTGTATCCTCCTTTGGAGATCGTATGTCAATATATAGTTATTACGATGCCTTAATCAAGGCTCCAATTTAAGAAACTAACTAATTACAATCAATTTCTATTCTAAGTTAGGAAACCAAAACCTTAATAGAATATGTACAGCTGAATGATATATTGACCAAATCAACCCACGTGTGATATGTGTTGGACTGGATCCTGTTATGAGCCTTGGGCCTGTTTAACACCCCCCCTCAAATTGATGCGGGAGAATCAACAAGCATCAATTTGCCAACCAAGAACTGATGGCGAGGTCGTGGAAGACCTTTGGTGAGAATATCAGCAATTTGAAGTTTAGTGGGGACATGCGGAAGGCTGATGACATCGTGTTTAAGCTTATCTCGTATGAAATGACAGTCAACCTCGATGTGTTTAGTGCGTTCATGAAAAATCGGATTTTCAGTAATCCGAATTGCACTGGTATTATCTGCATGGAGGAGGGTAGCTCCTTCTGCTGGAAAACCAATGTTAGAGAGCAGACCTCGGAGCCAAAGAATTTCGGAGCAGGCAGCAAACGTGGCTCGATATTCAGCCTCAGTAGAGGATTTGGAAACTTTTCCATGTTTCTTGCATTTCCAGGAAATCAGACTATCATCCAAAAACACGCACCATCCTGTCGTCGATCTACGAGTATCTGGACAACTAGCCCAATCAGCATCTGAATAAGCTTTGAGAGATATAGGATTGTTGGATGGAAAAAACAACCCCCGAGTCGGTGTGCGAATACGGTACCGAATGATGCGGCGAACAACAGCCATATGAAGATGACGAGGAGTAGTCATGAACTGACTCATTAGGTTGACCGTAAATGAGATATCAGGACGGGTGATCGTGAGGTAGATCAAGCTACCCACTAACTGGCGATATGCGGTAGGATCTGGAAGAAGGGCACCCTCCTCTTTACTGAGCTTGACATATAGTTCGATCGGCGTATCGACTGGAGCGGAAAAGGTAAGGCTAGCCAAATCAATAAGATCAACCGTGTATTTGTGCTGATTTAGAACTATACCCTTAGGCGATTGATGAACTTCAAGACCAAGGAAATAATGTAAGGGGCCTAGATCCTTCATTTGAAATGTCTGATGAAGAGAAGCTTGGAGTGCCTGAATCATTTGTGCATTGGGACCAGTAATGACAATGTCATCCACGTAGACTAGGAGCACAGTAATCCCGGATGGAGCATGATGTAGGAACATGGAAGGATCATACTGGCTAGGATGAAAATCCAAACGGAGAAGGGCGGCTTGAAATTTCTCAAACCATGCTCGAGGAGCTTGCTTCAGACCATAGAGAGAGCGACGAAGCTTAGCAACCATACCCTTCCCAGAGGAGGACCCTGGAGGTAGACGCATATAAACATTTTCTTTGAGATCACCATGAAGAAACGCAGTTTTTACATCCATTTGATAGAGAGGCTAGGACTGAGATGCAACAACAGCAAGGATGATGCGTACGGTGGTCATCTTGACGACGAGAGCAAATGTCTCATCATAATCAATGCCATATTCCTGCCGATTTCCGAGAGCAATAAGGCGCGCCTTATACTGATCTAGAGTGCCATCTGATTTTAACTTGAGAGAAAAGATCCACTTGCAGCCAATAGGTTTGACACCCTCAGGAGAGGGGACAATATCCCACGTATGATTTTTCTCTAAAGCAGCCAATTCATCTTGCATAGCCTTGTTCCAACATGTATCCTGCACAGCCTGAGAATAGGATTGGGGAATGGAAGAAGAAGACAAAGTGGCCATTAAGGAAGTATGGGAAAACCCATAGCGGTCCGGTGGGACTGAAATGCGAGTGGAGCGACGCAATGAAGGAGGGCCAGATGGACCAAGTGCCGGAGGTGGACCGGATGCTGGAGGAAGATCAGGAGGGGGATCCCTAGGAGGCGCTTCTCTGTTCCGTCTGTGATACACAAAGTCTGGATTAAAACGAACAACTGAGGTGTTGTCAGAAAAACCAGGTAAAGACAACAAGTAGGAGGAGGCAGGAGGATCAAGGTGTTTTTGAAAAAAATACTCTGTTTCAAAGAAAACGACATTTCTAGAGGTCCTGAAGCGACGAATGTGAGGATCATAGCAAAGGAACCCTTTCTGGAAGGGCGCATAACCTAAAAACACACACTTAGCTGATTGTGCGGTAAGTTTGGTTCTCTCAGAAGAAGGCAAGTGCACAAAGCAAGTGGAGCCAAAAACATGAAGATCATCATATGATGGAGATGTCTGGTACAAGCGGTAATATGGGCTCTGATTTTCAATAGAGGGTGATGGCATACGATTTATAAGATGAGTTGCTGTAGCCAGTGCCTCAACCCAAAAACGAGAAGGAACTGATGATTCAAGAAGGAGGGAACGAATGACATCAAGGAGATGTCTGTTTTTCCTTTCAGCGACTCCATTCTGCTGTGGAGTATAAGGACAAGTTTTCTGAGAAATAATGCCTTTGCTTTGTAAAAGCTTTTGAAAATCAGAGGACACATAAACCCCACACGAATCAGATCGCAAGATTTTGATGCAGGTGGAAAATTGATTCTCAACATAAGCTAAAAAAGTTTTACAAACATTGAAGACATCAGATTTGGAATGCAGAAAGTAAACCCATGTGAACCGACTGAAATCATCGGTAAAAGTCACAAAGTATTTATAGTGAGCATGAGAAAGAGCGGGAGCAATTCCCCATACATCGCTATGAACCAAATCAAAACACCGAGTGCTGTGCAAAGTGGAAAGAGGAAAAGGAAGAGTTTTGCTCTTGCCCATTTTACAAGTAGCACAATCAAAAGTCACACAAGAAGATAAGCCAATAGATTTATTTAATAAACCAGAATTTAACATAAGGGACAAAGCCTTGGGATTAGGGTGTCCAAGTCTTTTATGCCACAATTGGCAGTTATCTCTAATGGAAAAACAAAACACATCATTGTCAATTGTATTCCTAGTAGTCGTAGAAAAATCCAGCGGAAACAAGCGTCCACACTTAGGCCCCCTCGCGATCTCCTTCCTGGACATCTGGTCCTGCACAACACAACCAGAAGAAGAAAAAGAGATGTTACAATTATTTTCAACGAGCTGCCCAACTGACAAAAGGTTGGAAGTTAAATTTGGACGCAGATAAACATTTTTCAATGGAATGGGATCAGGGATGTCACCGACAGCAGTAATGGGAACATGGTCCCCGTTAGCAGTTTGTATTTGAAGATGGCCATTGTATCTTTGCACATTAGAGAGGGGCACGGGAAGACGTCATATGATTAGACGCCCCGGAATCAAGGAACCAAGTAGAAGATGGAGGGGATGTACCTGAGAGGCCAAAAGCAGAGAGGGCATTGACAATCATCTGTTGGACCAATTCAGGAGTGAGAGAGGATGAGGGCTCAGGCTGTGAGGGTGCCGATGGAGGAACAGGCATAACCGAAGAAGCAACATACGCATGCGGAGTCTGATACTGCGAAGTCTGAGACTATGGTGATGGACGTTGTGGGCGGCGGCGACATTCAGAGATGATATGTCTCGACTTTTTACAGTAACTGCAAACCTTTTGTTTGCATTGAGTTGCAATATGTCCAAATTTTTGACAACTGTAACATTGCGTTTTGCTCAAGTCTCGAGGTGGAGGCTGAGAAGTCCTATTAGCAGAGAACGCAACGGAATAAGTCTCGGTCTTTGATTTAGCTATATGAGCCGAGGTCGCAATGCGCTGTTCTTCGCGTAGGAGTTCATTCAGGCAGACATCCAACGAAGGTAATGGCGTCCGATTCATTAGGGCAGATCGGACAGTCTCGTATTCATTCCGTAATTTCATCAAAAACTGATCCCTTTGACTAGAGGCCTGAAGATCTTGAATTACTGTCAACACATTGTCAGCCACATCCGTATATTTAATACTATCGTATTCCGACCACAGTGTACGGAAACCTGAATAGTAGTCTTGTACCGACAAGGTCCCTTGTGCATATTCAGCAATCGCACATTCAAGATGAAATTGACGCGCAGAGTTATTTTGATGGTATACTTTCTTCAAATACCCCCACATGGCTTTAGAGGTTGAATAAGGCTTGAGATTCATTATCAGATGAGGCTCGACAGATCCCAGAATCCAGGATTTGATTTTGGCATCTTTAGTATGCCAAGAAGAGATCTTCTTCTCATCCTTAGTGGGTTTAGGATCAGTGTCAGACACAAATCCCCACAATTCCTTAGCTTCTAGGTATATTTGAAATTGAAAAGACCAAGCAGGGTAATTCTTTCCAATGAAACGGATCAAGGTAACTTCAGATTTTTCCATCTCAACTTGATATTGGCAAAAAATATGGACAAGACAGCAGCAAAGAGAACAATAGCAACCAGGAAAGTGTACGTGGGCCCCACCAATTGATCTTCTCACAAATCTGAGGATGGAGATGAACTCTAATAGAAATATAGAAACAGCAGCAGCAAAGCAAGTGACTCTCGTGGCCACAGCACACGACAGCCCTCAATAGAGAAAAAAAACACTCCAGACGACCCTGTCGTCAGTGGAAGAATTTCCACGTGGTCCCCAGATGGTGATCAATGGTCAGATCAAAGACTGGGGATGGAAGGTTAGACTATTTTTGCAACTATTGGAAGAAGTCTCACTCAAAACAGACCAAAATCCACAATTCTGAACGGTTGAGATGAAATCTGATAGACAAAACTGAAATACCAAAAAATATGGTAGATGGCCTACCTCCGATGATCTAAAATTGCTGAAAAAATGTCCAAGAATTCTAGGATGAGTGGTTGACCAAGATGGGAGGCTCTGTTGTTGTTCCAGTGCTGATCAGAGGTGGGCCCCTGATGAGTTGCTCCAAGTTGCTGACGTGAATGGTTCCCAGACCTAAATCTGTTCTCTGATTTCTCTGCTGAGTCAAACAACCGTCCACAAGGCTCTAAATCAACTGTCGATCAAGATAGAATGATGTCTGTGATGAACTTGGGTTGATCTGTGGTGGGCCACAGTGATCAGACTTCAAGATGTTGATGAAAAACTATGTTTAACATGCACGAACAGTCGAGGACAGGATGCCAATGACTGTTATCACCAAGATTCGACAAACAAGTCGAAGAAGAAGACTAGAAGAGGAAAGATTTATCAGAATGCTCTAATACCATGACAAAACTATGATAGCAGAACTTGAAAGATTGAAAATACTCAAAATTGTATTATTGTGTGTATCCTTCTTTGGAGATCGTATGTCAATATATAGTTATTACAATGCCTTAATCAAGGCTCCAATTTAAGAAACTAACTAATTACAATCAATTTCTATTCTAAGTTAGGAAACCAAAACCTTAATAGAATATGTACAGCTGAATGATATATTGACCAAATCAACCCACGTGTGATATGTGTTGGACTGGATCCTGTTATGAGGCCTTGGGCCTGTTTAACACCACTAACCATTGATGTGATGTTTTGTCACGATGCGGTTCTCCACTGTGAGAATGAAGCCCGTCATTTTGTTCAATCGGTGTATCAACTGGCTTAGCTCCTAACTTTTCTGTTTCTTCTAAGAAGATCCATGGTGTACTTGCGTTGTGAAATGACAATGCCATTTTTAGATCTTGCAACTTCAATTCCAAGAAAGTATCTAAGAGTCCCAAGATCCTTAATTTCAAACTCAGTTCGTAAGTAGGCTTTCAAACTGTTAATCTTGTCACCATCATTTCATGTGACTACAATGTCATCGACATACACAACCTGTATAACTACTGACAATTTTTTCCTTTTTACAAATACAGTGTGATCAACATGACATCTTTTGTATCAAAACTTGGTGACTGCCTTGCTGAACCTATCAAACAATGCCCGAGGAGACTGCTTTAGCCCATATAGAGATTTCTTGAGTCGACATACTTTGCCTTCCTGTCCCTTTGCTATGAGACCTGGTGGTGGATCCATATACACTTCTTCCTTTAAGTCGCTATGAAGAAACACTTTCTTTACATCCATCTGATACAACGACCAATCAAAGTTTGCTGCAAGTGACAGTATTACTCTTATAGAATTTAGCTTAGCCACTGGAGAAAAAGTCTCAAAGTAGTCAACCACATATGCTTGAGTAAATCCTTTTGCAACAAGTCTTGCATTATATCTTTGAATTGAGCCATCTGGATTGTGTTTTAGCGTGAATACCCATTTGCAGCCTACTGTATTCTTTCCTTTTGGTAACTCTATTAAATCCCATGTACCATTCTTTTCTAGTGCCTTCATTTCATCAATCATGGTATCTTTCCACCTAGGGTGAGATAATGCTTCAGACACGTGTGGGTAAGTGTTCTGATGATTACTTACTAATGAAAGCACGAAATTCAGGTGACAGATAATGATATGATACAAAATTTTGAATGGGATGCCTAGTGACACATGAACGAGTGCTTTTACGTAATGTAATAGGAACATCAAGGTCAGATATTGGATCACCTGATGGAGTGTTTTGATCGGTACTTGGATCAAGGGCATCTGCCTGTGATGTGCCAGATAAAAGCAATGGTCTAGTTTTCTTCTTTTTCCTAGAGTAAATACTTTTGGAGGAATCAGAAATAGTTGCACTTTTGGGACTAGAGTTTGCAATGGACTCTTTCCTCCCAAAACTTTCGATGGCATCCGATTTATCAGAAATGCTGCAGTCAATGCACCATCTGACCAATAGGCTTTAGGCACATTCATCTCTATCATAAGGTCGCTACTTCCAAGAGATGTCTATTCTTGCGTTCAGCTACACCATTTTGCTCAGGTGTATATGCACAAGCTGTCTGAAATTCAATTCCTCTTTCTACCGTGAAGGACCTAAATTCCTTTGACGTATATTCTCCACCATTGTCAGAGCTTCTTACTTTTATTTTCCTGCCAAACTTTTTCTCAACCGGCTTACAAAAATCTGTAAAAATGGGTAAGACTTCATCTTTTGACTTCATGAGGATACCCTTGTGCATCTGGTAGCATCATCAATAAATGTCACAAAATATTTATGTCCATAC
The DNA here is from genome assembly GCA_003546025.1 of Camphora micrantha. Lineage (NCBI taxonomy): Eukaryota > Viridiplantae > Streptophyta > Magnoliopsida > Laurales > Lauraceae > Camphora > Camphora micrantha. The sequence continues at coordinate 50,255,674 of QPKB01000003.1, read as the reverse complement.
ACGGATGTAAGAGGAGCACACCACACATCAGAATGCATTAAGTAAAAAAAATGCTACTTTTCTTATTAATACTGATGGAATAAGTGTTTCTACATTTCTTTGCAAATTGACAAGTCTCACAATTTAATTCTGTAACACTGTTTCCAATATAAAAAATAGAAAGACTCCTAAGACTGAAGAGGTGCATGCCCAAGATGTCGATGCCACAATATAGCCTCCTCCCATTCAGTTGTTGACTGGAATTGTCACATCCCGGTCCCTAGATTACCTGGCCAAGGGTAATTCTTGAGGTGTGACATGCGCACTCCCATGAAATCGCACTTGTCTCGGGTCAAGTATGAGATCACAAAGGATAAAATTTCAGTTTCCACATGTGCGACTCGCTCACAAACACCTGTCAAATCACGTTTAATAGCGGAAGCATCTCGAATATTCTCAAAGTTGGTATCATTTCATGATCAGTCCATTTAACATTCCATATTTACACAAAAGATAATTACAATTAACTACAAAAGCAGGGATTTCAAACACACCCTACATAGCTAACAAAAGTATAACACCATGTATATCAAGTATATATACGAAGAGTGATCACACCATCTACACAAACTTCAAAATAACACAAAATGTAGCATAGACATCACTCGCCAGTAAGAGGACTAGATAGGGCCTTCAGTTGCCCGTTCTTCTAATCTTGGAGGAACCTCCTTGGCCTCCTCATCTCTCTCCTGGTTCTCCTCAAGACTACTGTGAGCTGCACCTACATCTGTGACACCAACTGATAGTATCGTGAATATTACAATTCAGCAAGTATAGGCAATAATAGTTCATCACATGTTGTATCAAATTCAAATTAATGATAAAATGATTAAAAGAGAATTCAATAATCAAAGTGAACTAGGCAATTGTGCAATAATGAGTAATTTATGCTTTACGAATCAAATGATGAATAACTTAGTAGTTGGCTACTACATTATGCTCATCCTCTCTCATAGAGAGTGAATCTAGTTGGGATGTCACCAGTGACCCGGCCAAAGGTTCTCCCGGCTATCAGATTCTGGGGTTCTGGTGCTCCAGACGACTTACTGCAGTAGTCTCGAATAACTAAACCAAGTTTAAACCCGTCGGGTATCACAAGGTCAAAGCTAAGTAGTGCCAGACCAATCGAATCGAATAATAATCGAATGGGAATAAGGTTTCCACTATAATTTATCTCAATCGAATCGAATCGAATCGAAATATAATTATTCGCATATATAATTTCTCAATAGAAACCTCAATTAGAATACTGTAAAAGTTGTTTAACAATTGTAACAGCGAATTTGGAATGAGCTATCGAATTAGAAATAATACTATTTATGCAATTGATTACTAAATCAGAATTTGAGGTCAATAAAGAAACCCTCTCAATATGAAATGTGATTAATTTAAGGAATCAAGGTAGGTTACTAGCCAATCCTAATCTATCTATCCATCGTCTCTCACGATCCAATTCGATGTAAATTTAGAAAGTCAATGTGTTACTATCGTGATTTGGTGCCACATTACACGAGTAGTTACATTGAATTCCTAAACCAACACCCATGGCGTGATGATAGACTGATAGGATAGTATACACGAGACAACCTTAGCCTCAAGAGTTCCCTTATGTGGTGAAGTTATCCATTGGACATGTGTGATGGTCAAAGGGCCCACCCTATGGCCTAACGAGGTCTTCTAGCATAAAATTCTTAAGTTTAGGGGTTGTCGGTCAACCTTCGATTAGCCGAGTTTAGTTAATTGACAGCTGACCGAGGTCAATCAATCAGGGAAAAAGGCCTTCCCGTTATTCTGACCGAAGTAGTTCGGTTAGGTTCGGTGCGGTGTCAGTTAATCGAACTCAATTTCTTGAAATTTCTTCGCATTCTGTTTCTGGAACCGACCCTATATTTGTTAACCGACCCTTAACCGAACTTAATCCGTTCAGAACATGAAAATTGCCCAGTTTGAGCAGATTTTCCCTTTTCATTGCCCATCGTCCTTCTCTAATCCAGGGCTCTCCCATAATCAGAATCTGCATACAAATGAGCCTACATGCTCACCATCATTCATGCATTATACAATACATCTCCAATGGATAACATCATCCATAACAAGCATCCATTTTTAAAGCAATCTAAATTAAACAAGAGGCTAAGATGGGGTAATATGACTAAATCTCAATGCACAATCCAAGAAAAGCAACATGCATGAATCAATTATGCTTATACTTGCCTCAAATATAGCTTTGCAACCCTCTTTCACTACCTTGGCTCAATACAAGAGAAAACCCCAGAGTTTACATCCCTAACAAGAAAATCATACCAAATCTAATATGAGAATGCATGCATGAGATAAGGTTGAGTCTCATGGACTCTAAAGAAACCAAAGATCTTGGATTTGGTTGAAGTTTTTACCAAGGAAAACCAAGAAGTTGTAGAAGATCTTTCTTAACCAACCCAGCCTATTGGAGGATAGAGGAGATGAAGAAGCCAAAGCCTTGCTCCAACTTGGCATGCAAACTCAATTTGAGAAGTTTGAGATGAAAGGAGAAATAAGAAAGAGAAACTAAGAGGGAGAATTTCTCTCATATGGAAGACGAGAATGGAGCTGAAATGAACGGGGGGTTTTGTTTTAAATGATAATTTCTACATTTTGCCAAAAAGCCCACTGTCTTTCTTATAATTTCAGTTTTAGTCAAATGATGCTCAAGTTGATTAATTCAAGGTCGGATGGGGAAATGTCTCATATGGAAATCGATGTGCTTATCGAGATATACGCGATGACGCAAATGCGACATGCATATGATGCAAAATTGGAAAATCTAAAATTACGAAAAAGGCCCTTGGCTCTACCTAATGAGTAAAAGCAGGTTCAAACTACCTACCCAAGACCCACAGTCTAGCCCAAAAGCTAAAATAAGAATATTTTACATTAAAATAGTTTAATTAGCATCTAAGTGTCAAGCCCAGCAAAGGAAAAGGAGAGAAAATACTTTGTGAATTCTGTGTCCCTTTTAGGGTCAGGATCGTTCAATATATAGATATAGAATTTCTATGTGTGTTACAATGATTGAGGGAAATTACAGTCAATCCAATCTAATTATAATCAATCTATCCTAATTATCTTCTAATCATATCTTCTAATAAGGCAAAGAATTAATTACAAAGATGTACAAACGATACTTGTCTTGACCCACAAGTCGGGCTTTATTTGGTATGGGCTGTGACCCACTGACCCATTTGACACCCCCCCTCAAATTGATGCGGGTGAATCAAAGAGCATCAATTTGCCAACTAAGAATTGGTGTCGTGGCCGAGGAAGTCCCTTGGTAAATATATCTGCAATTTGAAGTCCAGTAGGAACATGAGGAAGGGTGATGGCTTCACGCACAAATTTATCACGTATGTAATGACAAGCCACTTCAATATGCTTTGTGCGTTCATGGAAGACAGGATTTTCAGTAATCCGTATGGCACTGGTATTGTCGGCATAAAGAGGTGTAGGACCAGATTGTAGAAATCCAAGCTCAGAAAGGAGACCCCGAAGCCAGACAATTTCGAAGGTGGCGGCCAACATAGCACGATATTCAGCTTCTGTGGAGGATTTGGAGACTTTATCTTGTTTCTTACACTTCCAGGAGATCAACGAGTCCCCTAAGAACATGCACCAGCCCGTGGTAGAGCGTCGACTATCAGAGCAACCAGCCCAGTCAGAATCGGAGTAAGCGACGAGAGAAGTCGAATTGCCCACAGGAAAGAAAAGGCCACGAGATGGTGTATGAAGAACATAGCGAAGAATACGCCGAACAACAATGAGGTGGAGATGGCGTGGTTGTGTCATGAATTGACTAACCAGATTCACCGCATATGAGATATCAGGCCGAGTGATAGTCAAGTAGATTAAGCTGCCGACTAAACGACGATACATTGTGGCATCAGGAAGAAGATCTCCTGTATCGTGAGCGAGTTGAAGATTGGCCTCAACAGGTGTATCTACAGGAGTTGAGTTTCGAAGACCAGCCAACTCAATGAGATCCATAGCATATTTGTGTTGGTCGAGGATGAGACCTTTCTCTGACTGATGAGCCTCAAGGCCTAAAAAGTATGTGAGGGGCCCTAAATCTTTCATATGAAAAGATTTATATAAGGAGGCTTGTAGATGGGTGATCATGCCAGAATCTGTCCCAGATATGATGATATCATCCGCGTACACCAGGAGGACAGTAATCCCATTTGAGGAGCGATGAAGGAACATAGAAGGATCAGATGCACTTTGAGTGAACTGTAGATGAAGGAGAGCATCCCTAAATTTCTCAAACCAAGCGCACGGAGCTTGCTTAAGACCATATAGAGCGTCGTAAGCGCGCACAGTCTCCTGTCGAGACACCCGTAAGTCCTTGGGGAAGTCGCATATAGACTTCTTCCTTAAGATCACCATGAAGGAAGGCATTCTTGACATCAAATTGGTAAAGAGGCCATGAGTGAGCAGCAGCAATAGCAAGAACAGTACGAATGGTTGTCATTTTTGCAACTGGAGCAAATGTTTCTTCATAGTCAATGCCAAATTCCTGTCGGTTGCCCAGTGCGACTAACCGTGCTTTATAACGATCCAACGAGCCATCAGCCTTAAGTTTGACTGAAAAAACCCATTTGCAGTCGATAGGTTTTGCAGATGAAGGACAAGGAACAATATCCCAGGTATGATTCTGTTGCAGTGCAGCTAATTCTTCATGCATGGCCTTTCGCCAACAGTCATGCTTCACCGCCTGTAAGTAGGAAGTAGGAATAACAATAGAGGAGAGGGTAGCAAGCAAGGATGTGTGAGTGAACCCATATTTTTCTGGAGGCTTAGAGAGATGAGTAGAGCGTCGAAGTGGAAGTGGAGATGAAGCATCAAGTGATGAAGCAGGGGTGAGATCAGGTGCCGGCGAGGGATCCGGAGGGGGAGGCAGTAGTGGAACATCCTTAGGACGACGACGTTCATAAACAAGAAGTGGAGAAGAGATTGTGTCAGAAAAATCTGGTAGATGAGAAAAAGAAGGTAAATCCGAGGAATGGGTAGGAAAAAAACGTTGATTTTCAAAAAATGTAACATTGAGAGAAATGCGAAGGCGGTTGACCACAGGATCATAGCATATGTACCCCTTTTAGTGAGATGCGTAGCCAAGGAACGCACATTGGGCAGACTGAGCAGTTAATTTGGTACGTTCAGTAGGAGGAAGATGTACAAAACACACACATCCAAAAATGCGCAAGTGGGTATAAGGAGGATCCTTATGAAAGAGACGAAAGTATGGTGTTTGATTGTTGAGGCGATGGGATGGTAAGCGATTGATTAAGTGAGCCGCAGTGGCTAAAGCTTCGGGCCAAAATCTCGCGGGAACTGATGATTCTAAGAGAAGAGAACGAACAGTATCGAGGAGATGTCTGTTTTTCCGTTCTGCAACTCCGTTCTGTTGAGGAGTGTAAGGGCACGATCGCTGCGATAAAATCCCGTGTTGTTGCAAATAAGTTTGAAAATGATGGGACATATATTCCCCTCCGGAATCTGATCGGAGAACTTTTATGCGAGTAGAGAACTGATTTTCAACATACGCCATAAATTTTTGAAAAGCATCAAAGACTTCAAATTTAGAGTGCAAAAATATAGACCCATGTGAATCTACTATGATCATCAATAAATGTGACAAAATATTTAAAATGTGTATGAGAGATTACAGGAGTAGTCCCCCAGACATCACTATGAATAATGTCAAAGCAATTAGAAGCCATAGTAGGGTTTGAAGAAAAGGGAAGAACTTTGCTTTTTCCAAGTTTGCAAACAGAGCACTCATCAGAAATATGACTAAAAGATGTTTTATTTTTATTAATACTACGAGTGTTCAACATCAAAGATAACAATTTTGAATGAGGATGGCCTAATCTGTTATGCCAGAGCCTCCAAACATGTTGAGGAGAAAAACAAGAAAAAGCAGAAATCTGTTTGTTTTGAGAGAAAGGCATGACAAGAGGAAACAGGCGTCCACACTTAGGCCCCGTCGCAATCACCGTCCTTGACACTTGATCCTGCACAACACAACCAGAGCGAGAAAAAGAAACATTACAATTATCATCAATCAGTTGTCCAACAGACAGAAGATTTGTAGCTAGATGAGGAGATAGAAAGACATTTGTGAGAGGTAATGAATGAATGATATCACCAGTAGCTGTAATGGGGAGCTTTTGACCATCAGCAGTATGGACTTGCAAATTGCCATTGTATGGTTGCAGGTTAGAAAGATGAGTGGTAGAGGAGGTCATGTGATTGGAAGCTCCAGAATCAATAAACCATATAGAGGAAGAAGATTGGTGGTTACCTGAAATGCCAAGTGCAGAGAAGGCATTTATGATCATTTGTTGAATAAGCTCAGGGGTGATCTGGGGAGCAGTAGTAGAGGCAGGAGGTGGCGAAGGCATGACCGGTGTTGAAGGACTATCACTGGAAGTAGTAGCATCTGCAGTGTTGACATGATATGCTCGTGGAGTGCGATTTTGTGGTCGCCTTTTGCAATCATGAATAACATGACCATTTGATTTGCAGTAATTACAAAACTTGGTCTTACACTGTGAAGCATAGTGTCCATAACTCTTATAGCCAAAACATTGGATTTTGCTGAGATCTCTTGTAGAGGTTTGTCCTTTAGCAGTAGAAGTAGAACCGTGAGAAACACCAAGAATTGAATTGGCAGTGGCAGCATATGCGACATCACGAGAGTTTCCTGAGGACTGTTGCTTCAGAACATGCTGAGTGAGCTGACTTTGTTCCTCTCTCAAGAGTTCATTAAGACACTCATTCAGGGATGGAGATGGAACCCTGCTCATCAGATTGGAACGAATGATCTCATATTCAGATCGTAATTTCATAAGGAACTGGTCTCTGTGAGAAGTTGCCTGTAATTTTTGAATCTCAGAAAGAGTTGCCTCAGAGACATTGAGGTATTTGATTTCATCATATTCTGCCCATAAATTGAGAAAACCCGTATAATAGTCCTGGATGGAAGAGGTGCCTTGGGAATACTAGGCAATCTCCAGTTCAAGCTGATATTGACGGGCAGAGTTCCCTTGGTGATACACTTGTTTCAGATATTCCCACATCTCCTTGGAGGTCTTGTAAGGTTTGAGATTTAGGATATATTGGGGTTCAACAGACCCAAGAATCCAGGATTTGATCTTGGCATCCTTTGTATTCCAAGAGAGTATTTTTTTCTCATCATCCTTAGGTCGTGGATCCCATCCTGAAACAAGTCCCCACATTTCTTTCCCTTCAAGATAGAGTTGAAATTGATAGGACCAAGAAGTATAATTTTTTCCATTAAATTTGATCAATGCAATTTCATGCTTTTCCATTTCAGTAATCAGTAGATCTAGTGAACAGTGCACGAAAATCCAACTATTCTTAAATCAAACTGATAAGGAATGCCAACCAGATGTGAGAGAACTTCCAAGTGTGCAACAGATCAAGGAGAGAAGGCAATACTGTAAAAATTGCAATTTTTCCAAACAAACTGGGCCCAGGCGAGCAGAAAATTGGAGATAAAATGGAGTGCAGTAGACAACAGATGCAATTTATGATCAATAAGAGATCAGAGAGTGATGGAGAATAAAAATTCGCACCAAACAAGCCAGATTGCTCACCAAAACAAGCGAAATCCAAAAGATTGGACGGCTGTGATGAAAAGATACTGCAGAAACTGAATTTTCTCTAGAATGGGTAGAAAGCCTACCTCTGTGATGCTAAAAATCCACAAAAAATGTCCACAAATACCAGAAGGAGTAGACGACTAGAGTGCTTGTAATTTCCAGATACAGTAGTGTGGATCTGGGGTGGGCCGCGTATGATCACACCTTGATCAGACCAGCAGATGAAGATTTCTTGAATAGAGAAGACACTTGAAGACTTCCAATGCTTGGAAGATGAAGAAGATCAGGGCTCTGATACCATGTCAAGCCCAGCAAAGGAAAAGGAGAGAAAATACTTTGTGAATTCTGTGTCCCTTTTTGGGTCAGGATCGTTCAATATATAGATATAGAATTTCTATGTGTTACAATGATTGAGGGAAATTACAGTCAATCCAATCTAATTATTATCAATCTATCCTAATTATCTTCTAATCATATCTTCTAATAAGGCAAAGAATTAATTACAAAGATGTACAAACGATACTTGTCTTGACCCACAAGTTGGGCTTTATTTGGTATGGGCTGTGACCCACTGACCCATTTGACACTAAGCACGGTTAAGGATGAAAATATCGGCCGCTACGTAGCGTAGCGGCCGATATATCGGGCGTGGCGACTGAGTCCACCACGCCACAATGAAAAAAGCGGCGATACGTACGTATCGCACCGCTACACTAATGTAGCGTCCGCTGCTTCGTGGCGGCCGCTACACTACATGCCTTTTATAAAGCCCACCTCTCAACCCCCCCCCCCCCCCCCAGCCGGCCCTAACATTTGTAAGACACAAGATCCCTGTTGTGGTTGCCTCCAAATTCCAAAATTTCAAGTTTCAACCCATTTTCAACTACAAGAGTAACAAGACATTACAAGTAACCAAGTAAGTGAGTAACATACAAGACACAACATCAAATTCCAAGGAAAAAACTACAGTGTTCACTGATTGATATTTGATTGTTCAATGTTCACTAGTGAGTATTGAGTAGTAACCTAACTCTAACTCTTAAATCTTCTTAATTCTTATGCCTTTATTTCATGTTCTAGGGTTTTTTTTTTTTTTTTTTTTTAATTTTTTTTATGAGCTTTCCATTACTTTTTAAGTTAGCATGACTAAGAAACATAAATATTTGTGAAAAAACAAATCATTACTATTATTTTTTATTTATACGGCGATACAGGACCTCATGTATTGAGGGCACCGCTACGCTCCCTTTTCTTACTTACTTTTGCAAAAGAACCACATTTTCTTTCATTTTACAAATTTCTAGATTTTCTGGAATTTTTTAAAAAAATTTTGGCGATTTTTTCATATCGCGCCGCTACGCCGGTACGTATCTCCGCTACGCTACGTATCGCCTGCTTCGTAGCGGTTTGGCGGCGGGCGTACCACTATTTTCATCCTTGAGCACGGTTAAATTAAATAAATTAATTAAGGCTAAACACAATTAATTTGGGTCGGGGTGTAACAGGAATACTCTTGACTCCATTTGAATAGGCTCTAGGATATATAGACCATTGCTCTCATGGCTACCACCAATCATTTGCCCTGTCCTCAGGTCCTTCAACACACAATGAGATGGGAAAAAGGTAACAGAACAATTATGAGTTTTTGTCAGAGAATTGACGGGAAGAAGATTAAATGAAAATTGTGGAACATGGAGGACAGATGATAATGATAAGTTTGGCAAAACATCAATGGATCCTTCCCCAGCTACTCGTGTAAAGGTCCCATTTGCGATTCTAACTCTCCCATTAGAGGACTGAACATATGAGTGAAAAATGGACCACATACCTGTCCATGGTCTGTTGCACCTGAATCAATTACCCAAGTAGTAGTAGATGAGGAAGAAGCCAAGGCGGTAGAATTATGAAAATCAGTAGTGACCATACCAACTGAGGATGATTCATTCCCTCCTTCTAATGTTTGGAGCCTTTGATGTAGACTCATCAATTCGTCTTTCAAGTTTTGTGACTCATCTTGGCACACTACTCTTTCTTGATCATTAGTATGGGCATTCCGTTTGGCTGATTCTGCAGGAGATGCAGTCGCAGTAGCATTGCGAAAATCTTGTGGCTTACACACAAGTTCCCAGCATGTTTCACGAGCGTGTCTATTTTTCCCACAGTGTGTACAATAGAGGTTATCCCTATCTGCATTGGATCGTCTACCACGACCACGTCCGCGACCTCCTATATGGGCACCCCCATCTCCACGTTGGCCACGACCTCTACCACCACCAACTGAAGCATTTCCAACCAGGGCATACTGATCAAGAGATGTATTTGAAGGAATTTTTACTGATTACTTTTCTTCTATTTTCCTCTCCTTGAAGGAGAAAAAATATTGTTCCAATTGGTGGTAATGGATCTTGACTAGTCACCTGTGCACACAGAATTTCATATTCTGGATTTACCCCACTCAAGAGTTCAAATATGTGTTGCTCTTCTAATTGCTTTGCTTGTTTTTTTGCACAACAAGGTTCAAGTGGCCGATAGACCTCTAATTCACGCCACATAGCTCTAAATTTGGAATAGTAGTTTCCAATAGAAAGGTCTCCCTGTTTAAAAGCTGCAGTTTCTTTTGTTAATTCTAGTATTCTAGCATTGTTCTTTTTCTAAGCATAGCCAGCCTAGATGGATTCCCACACTTCCTTTGCTGTGCCATAGTACTTGAAAATACCCTTCTCCATTGAATTAAGAATCCAATTAATGACTAACATGTTCTCAGATTCCCAATCTGAGTATTTTGGATCTGTTTTTGAAGGCTCCTTAATACTTCCAGTAATGTAGCCTAACCTCTTGGCCCCTCCGATTTCCATTTTGGCAGAATAGGCCCAATCCTTGTAGTTATCTCCATTAAAAAAGGTTGGTGTGATCCTTGTATTCGGATTCATAATATTGGCCACTTGTTGGGAGAGTGACAGAGAGCTTTCTCCCTCTTGTTTTGATTCCATGATAAGTGTTTAATGCAGCTATGGATGGCTAAACACACCCAAATATCAAAATAACCTAGCAGTCCTTGAGTGGATTGGAGATATTATTAAAAAAAAAAAAAAAAAATCTGTAACAGTACCTTAACCAGGAATATCAGGAGGCTGGATCTTGGCAACTGAATCTTCGTCAGAGCAATGAAACTGAGTAGGTTCTGCTAGGACTACTCTCCAATGTCCTGGCTGAAAAGGCTGCTATGTTTTATTGCTATAAACTGGTGCAGATATTCAGATTTAATTAATGAGAGATGTTTTCAGGCACTTTAGTAACTCCAAGAAGCAGAAACAAAGAATTACGTCTGCAATTTAGACTGACGACTGCAACAAAGAGAGAAAAAAAATGTTCTGCTAAAGCAGCAACAAGGACTGCCGACTGCAATATACACTGACGACTGCAACACAGAGAGAAAAGGTTCTGCTAGGGACTGCTGGTGTGTTCATAACCCAGACGAGACAAAGCACCGGTTCATCTAGGGTTAAATCTTCTCCAAAAATTGCACACTGCCACATCTGCTCCACCAGGTCTTTTCATATGATAGTCTCCTGCCAGATTCTCAGCTCTGATACCAACTTGAATATTAAACTTGGATGTAATCTAGGGTTTTCTGTTTCTCCCTAGAGACCCAAAAAAGCTAAAATATGAAGGAACTTAAAAGGAAGAAATAGAAGCATATTTAGGGGAAAAATAAGAATACAGCTTTGCTCCTACTCCTTGGGCGACCATGCCAATATATAAGTTGGCTTCTAAATACACTACGTTTTTAACCCTTTACACAATTTCTCTTCACACTCAGCCCAAGAAATTTAAAATTTTGATTTTTCTTTCTACATCTCAAATCATACCTAAAGTAGCCCCATCCCCTTTCTCTCTACACACAACTTACCACCATCATTTGGAGCCCTCCTTCCAATTGGTAAAAACCACCCTCCTTTTCTTCTTCTTCCTCTCTATCTGTCATATGGTGAGTGTACCCAAAATCATCATCTTCTTCGTCTCCTTCTCCTTTATCCATTTTTCCATCCATCCATCCATCCATCTATCATTATCATTCTCTCTTGCCCCCTTTCAATCAAGTAATGTTTGCTACATTTTCTCCATTTGTTGTTCATCTCAGAATGTGCATTTGAGCTTCGTCATAGATAGGGTCATCATAGACATCTATGATCTGCCATGTCTAATTAGGATTTTAGTACTTACAACCAGTCCACAATAAAACCCACAACGAACTCGTTGTTGATTACAAAGTAAAGGATAAGGAGAGAAAAGAATCGATATGTTCAGCCCTATGTGGCTGAACATAAACTTTTTGTTCAGCCAGATAGGGCTGAACAAAATTGATATGTTCAGCTATAAGAGGCTGAACATTGGTAGTTTGTTATGCACTGAAATTCAGAACGTTTCGCTTCAACAGAAATTAAAAAAAGGCTTTACAAGCTTCGAGAAATGGCGAAAATCAAAATAAACAACACAACAACTCATCTTCTCACTGCTATTATGTTCGGAAAATACATTTTACTTGTTAGTTTGCTCATCCATTATACAAAAATATGATATTGAGAGTGAGGTTTCACTAAGAAATAATATGTTTGACAATGGTGGGGTATGAAGGGAGAGTAGAATGTGATAAATGGAGATGATGATGTGAAAGAAAGAATGAGATTGGAGGAAGAAGGGGATGAGAGTGAAGGGATGAATGAGATGGTGGAATGGGAGGAATGAGAGTAAAGTGGAGGGAATGATGAAAGTGAAATGGATTGTATGCAAAGAGAAGTAAGAGTTTTAGGTTTGATAGGTGAGTGTCCTTTTTAGTAATTTCATATGGGATATAAATTTAATAATGTTTTTTTTTAAATTCTGTGTAAAGGGTTAAAAACGTTGTGTATTTAGAAGCCCTCATATATAATTGCTATATTTTTCAATATTACAAAAAACCGCTCTAAGTATTACTAAATTATAAAGACACCCCTGAGATTCACCTAATTATAATAAAGTCCTCTCTTTCTAACAACGTATACACAGTTTCATGATACGTGACATATAAGAATCAGGCATACACAGTTTCATCAGGGGTAATAGATTAAGTATGAGATAATAAAGGATCACTATTCATCTGTGTAATCACACTTCAGTTATTTGTTATCATGCAAGAGGAAGAAACATCACATCTGGCCATCATTATGGGGTACTTGAATAATTTTTACACTATGAAATTCTACCAAGGCTCCTAATTCTATGAGTCGATCCACCAATCCTCTCTACCAAGGTTCAGCTGAACCCAAACTCTAATTCTAGGGTTCGGCTAGTATCACATCTACACCTTTTATATTACATCAATTGTCAACAAGTGTGAATCGATAACTATTCATGCAAATCAGATTTTTATATCCATGGTACAAGGATCAACCTATTTCGAAGTTTAAGGTCTCCCAAACTAAGGAGGTCAGATGTTTGTGTTTGCCATCACTTTAATGGCCTAAACTCTAAAGTCCTCAAACTAGGTTAATAGGAAGCCCACAACTTGACCATTGGGTCTCAAGCCAAGTGGGAAAGGAACTTACAATATAATGGCTGATCAGCCATCAGGAGGGTCAAATTGCCAAAGGCTTGGATTGTGTCAAAACAGTGAAGTTTGGCCATGTTTGGGTCCCACCTAACATGTTTCTAAGGTCCTCAAGTTGATGGGAAAAGATAAAAACCAATTCCCAAGGTCAAAACAGACCCCAAATAGAGTACCGCCGAGTGGCCACAAAGAACTGCCGATTGCATGTACGACTAGCCGTAAGCAATGCTCTCGGCTAGCCGTAAGATATTGCTCGGCTAGCTGAGTAGTATCAAATAGTGATTGGCGGTCTCTTTGCTGGGTATGATTTTGAGTCTTTTTCCCAACTTTTTGGGGGTTTTGAACGCCAAGACATTTACCAACATGTCTAAGCAATTAAAAGCAACTAAACTAACATGATTAGTGCAAAATTGAGCTTAATGACATGGGTTCTCTAGCATTGTTGGAAATTAAGCAAAAACAAGGAAACTAGCATGCATATCTATGAAATTCCAAGTTGACACTTGCCTCGGATTCCCCAACTCTCAAAAACATAAAAGAAACTCCTCAACCCAATGTGGGACTTTTGCACACAACCCAATGACTGAACACCTTATAAAATGGCCAAAAATTAAAAAAAAAAAAGGGTCAGGAGTTGGAATTAGGCCATAAAAATTGAGGTCCATGGATAAAATCCTACCCTCTACCACATACTAAAAAATTTAGAGCGATCCTTTACCTTGAAGTGCTGCAAAATTGAAGAGTTCATTGCGGGAGGGGTTGGCCCACCATGGGTTTCGAGCAAAAGGTATGTAGACAAGCATGGAGGAGAGACAAACACTTTTGGTGGATTGTATTCTTTATTCAGAGGATCATCGGAGATGAATTCCGGTGAGAACGACCTCTAGAAAAATGACTTGGGTGTGAAGATGTAGACGAGTGAGAAAAGGAAACTGAGTTAGGTAGGATTGTCGTAGAAATTATAAGTTTGCCACTCGTTGTGTGGACATGGTTAATTTGTGGTATTCCGGACAACGAAAGGGTGTGGAGTCTTTACAAAAGTTTCTCCAAATTAAGTTAGCTTTCCAATGAACCGGAGCGTGAAACGATTCGAGGTCTAGAGAGGAAACTCAACTTCTACAAAAATGAAGACCATGTCTCTGATAAAAGTGCACTCCGAGAAAATATGGGTTTCGAGATGTTGAATGACCAAGGGTTGAAGACGAAAGTTGCTCGGGACAACTTGAGCGATCTAATGAACCTAACCCGTTATTTTTTTGAAATCCCCAAAGTACCCTTGACACTGACCAAATTTACCAACCTACCCTTTCTAAGTCAGAACTTGGTTGACATGCAATCAAACCAGTTTGAACCTTATTCAAACACTAAGACCTAATTAATTAGCCATTAAACATACTTAATTAGCATCAAATCAAGGTAAGTAGGTTCGGGGTCTTACCACCTATAAATGCCACGAGATATGTGCGCACACTCCAAATCCCATTGGGATGTGTGCGCAAGTCAGTTTCCTCTACTTCTCTTATTATTCCTTTAAATCAATCTGGGTACCATCTTTCTAGCCTGTTACAAATAATCCTATTGGTTCCCTGCTATGGGTCCTACCAAAACCCCTTAAGCCATTAACCTAATTAAACACTGATGTATCCTTGTGGGGTCCCTATGTTTCCTTATCCAAACATGCAAAATATGGGTTAGGCTTCTGAGGTCCCAACCCAGGGGTAGTTACCACTGAAATAAAACTCACTTATATTAATTGTATAATTGGTTTTTTATGGGCACAATCCCAATTGAGAACCAGAGTATAAATAATAATATATATCCGGGTCATAATATTATATTATTCATAATAATACTAATAATCACCGAATATATATATATATATATTCTTGATTATTAGCACAAATAAAATAGATACACGCACACATATATCGAAGACAAGTCTAATATTCCAATATATTCAAGAATAATCAAAGAAATTAATTATATATATTATTGTTAAATATTCTAGCCCCTATAACAGGGTCTTAGGTATTTCTTATTTACTATGCAAAATTGGGTTCGGGTCTTTACAATTGATATAACAAGTAGTTAGATAATGCTTTTGTGCCTTAGTCTACAAAATATTATCAGCTATGGTAACTGATATTAGTTTAGGAAGAAAATTGGCAACAAGATTGTACATGTGCATATCTTAATTCATACTGGTTTAGAATTGGCTACCATTAAAAATGCCAACTATTTTCAACTGCTTTTTTTCCCCTTTAGAATGGTAAATCGAACTCTAATTTTGATTTGCACTCGTTTTAGATATTTCTCATCTATGTATTTTAACTTTTTGATTTTTCTCCATGAGCTTCTACATAAATTGTTGATGGTAAACTACTAGTCTCTCTCTCTCTCTCTCTCTCTCTCTCTCTCTCTCTCTCTCTCTCTCTCTCTTATTTATGATATTTTCAGTTTCAAGTTGTTTTCTTATTTTGTGATCCAGATATTTGCCTGCCTTCAAGAACTTGTGGGGAAAATAAATCCAACAGATGTAGAAGGTTTAACTTGGACCGTTTTGAGATCAGAGAAAGAAAACAGACATTGTGTTGATACATCTGCTGTTGGCCGTCGAACTAAGTATCATAAGAAGCTCTTGGTTGCATGTCGGGTGCTGCATGAATGTTTTGAACGGATGACTGATCCCTGTACTAATAGAGATATAGTCACGGATATTGTTTTCAATAATGAGTGAGATTTACTTCTCTTACCAGTTACCATAACTGATGCTATCACTACATGTTTACTTTATGAATATATGAAAATAGAAAATTCAAAGAGAGACTCAACATAAATTGTGGAAGGATGATTATTGGAGGATCTCCATAGAACATTTTTCCAATGCGGCGAGTGTAATACATAGGTTATTTGTTAGGTGGTCATGAAACATTCCATGGTTGAGAATAGAAAAAGTGTGACACGACCTTCTCTGTGACCACGGTCTGTAAAGAGAGGTTGAGAAAGAGAGTTCAAATTTACTCTATAAAGGGAGGTCACTTTTACTATATATATCTATATATATATATATATATATATATATATGGGGAATATTCATGTGCATCTATCCCTCACCATAGGGTGAGGGGCACTTTTCCTTTTTGCACATGAAGACAAGTGTACCTCACCATATGTACTTGAAAATTCACTTTTGTACTTGAAAATCCCCATTTATGGAAGTGTCCCTCACCCTATGGTGAGGGATAGATGCACATGAATGTTCCCCTATATATATATATATATATATAGAGAGAGAGAGAGAGAGAGAGAGATCATTTCTACTCGCTTTAAAGCACTCCTTGAAAGAAAGTTAGTTGGAGGTCATTTTTATCTCAAATATTTCCTAAAAAACATTATGTTGGGGAAAAATGTCACTGGCTCTTATATTGTAATTTTCTGAGGTGTACTTGACTGTTAGCTTGTTTTCAATTGATCTTGTTTGTAAGTATGGTACTAAGTGCCGTTCTCATAATGCAGGTCTGATTTGAACCAAACAGACTATAGTGGTTTCTATACCATGCTTTTGGAGAGGAAAAATGAAATTTTTTCTGTGGCAACAATCAGGTATTTAAGGGACTTCTTATATATGTATGTATGAAAACTGATTATGTGCTGGTCGATGTTTTCTCTTATGATTTTTTTTTTTCATTTTTCCAATTTATACTGAAATATGAGAATCTTTTTTGCTTGGTTTGTCCTTATTCTAGGATCTTCAGTGAAAAGGTTGCAGAAATGCCTTTAATTGGAACAAGTTTCAAATATCGTCGAGAGGGGATGTGCCACCTTTTAATGAATAATTTAGAAAAGGTAATCCAATATGTGTTTATTCTTCAGACTTATATTATAATTGTTCGTGAAAGTTTGTTCTCTATTTAATAAACCACAAGTGTATGTGAATAGTCATAAATTATAATATCATTTTGGTGACCCCCAAATGAGTAAAGTGATGCAGGCCCTAGGGTTAGGGCTTGCGTAGATGCCAAAGCATGTGTCAAAAAACACCTCAAATTATCTTCGCAGAGATTTCTAACACGAGGAAAACCTCTCCAAGGGAAGATCCCAATTTTTACTCAATTCCAAATATGAGATTATCATCTCTACAATGCAATATAAATAGGCAAAGTAAACTTAGGGCCTAAGAAACTCCAATCTAATGATAGAAACTATACTAATCAAACTAGGAAACCAAATAAATCAGAATGCTGATCTTAATTATAATAAAATTTGAAACTTTTGACATAAAAATAAATTCCTAAATCTAGTGGGCCTATGTGGGCCCTACACATATGGCCATGAGGTCTACGCTGCATCATTCTCCCGAACTTGAATAGAACTCGACCTCGAGTTCCGAATATGTCCACCCAGATCAAAGATCAACCGAACGAACTTTCTATTAGTTGGCTCATCTTGAATCTGTACACACATCTTGAAAATGCTGCACATGACACATCCTTTGATTTGACGGTGGAAGTGTGTTTGGAGGTACACATGATCTGTTGGGAACGCCACATGTGGATTTGCATCATCAAATTGCAATATTTGACTAAGCGTTCTTGATCTCCTGATTTCCATTGTTGATCCCCAAAAGTGAAATCAATTTGAGAGTTTATGTGTGGAATATTAACAACTTGCTCTTCAAGGTCAACTGTAGATGTGGAATCTTCTATGTATAGCTCTGGCTGATCGGTTTGCATATCCGCTGGCACTGGTTCCTCAACACGGTCTGTTATTGTGGCGACTTTTCTTTTTGAAGCGTAACTTCCACTAGATGAGATTTTTAAGTATCTGCTCCACACGAATTGCTTCCAAAAATGCCTCATGGATGGACTTGTAGTCACACATTCTCTCCACTATGTCCGGTCTCAAGCCTCTTACAATACTAATGAAATCATGTTCTTCATCATCCTCCATTCCACATGCATCTTGGAGCCTTGAAAATTCGTTAGAATATTCAAGAACGGACAATTCTTGTTTCAAATCAAGAAAGTGCTGGAAATTATTTTTATTTACAGCATACCATAATCCATATTGACACGCATATCTGACTCCTTGAAGTGCATTGTAGAACTTACTGATATGGAATTTCATTATGGACTGACCTAATGTTTAGATTTGCTCTTCACGATCACAATGATGAAAATGGATCTAAAATCTGATGGTGGATGACTGTGATTGTGTGGAAACAAGATCCAACGGTTGGTCTTGGTCAAATCTTGTTGTTTGACTAGTTGTTATTGATGCCAATATTGTTGCTATCATATGGATGCTATGCTGGCCTGGGCTTCAAAATGGATCGGGTCTTCAAGAGTTGATTTTAACTCTAGCCAAATTTCTGAAGAACCACCAAACTTTGTGGTGCTGCAATACACCAACTCCTGAGAAGGACAACTTAGAGAAAGTACCGCTTTTGTAAAAGGAGGACCTCTTTACCACTTCTCACTTTGCCTTCATTTCTGGATTGTCTTTTTTTTTTTTTTTTTTTTTGTTTTTTTTTTTGTTTTTGTTTTGTTTTTTGTTTATTTCTACACTTCTCAGAACTAGAGATCAGAGAACCCAGATCCGGCTCTTCGCACCCTATGATGGCCCACCTCTTGATCAGCTCCCAAGATCGAGAGCTCTCTTCTGTACTCTATTCCTTCTTCTCCTTCTCTTCTTCTTCTGCTTTTTTTTTTTTTTTTTTTTTTTCTCCTTCTGGTATGGGGTTTGGATAATGGTGGGATCCGGTTTGACTGAGATAGGGTAGGGTTTGGTATTGGGTTGTATGGTAGTGCTAGGATTTGGTCTATGCTTTGGGTGTGGATGTTGTGATTTATGGAAAGAATAGGTTTGGTTCATGCAGCAGGGAGGCGGGAAGTGGGTTGCAGTAGGGAGGTGGGGATAGGCTCCGATCGATGACCGAAGATGGATTGAAGCGATGTAGATCTTCGCTCTGATACCAACTGATGCAGGCCCTAGGGTTAGGGCTTGCGTAGATGCCGAAGCACGTGTCAAAAGACACCTCAAATTGTCTCCGCAGAGATTTCTAACACGAGGAAAACCTCTCCAAAGGAAAATCCCATTTTTTACTCAATTCCAAATATGAGATTATCATCTCTACAATGCAATATAAATAGGCAAAGTAAACTTAGGGCCTAAGAAACTCCAATCTAATAATAGAAACTATCCTAATCAAACTAGGAAACCAAATAAATCAGAATGCTAATCCTAATTACAATAAAATTAGAAACTATTGACATAAAAATAAATTCCTAAATCTATGTGGGACCTACACATGTGGCCATGAGGTCTATGCTGCATCATAAAGTTAGGCACTTCAATTTTTCTTTTCTGTTCTTTTCTTCTTCACTTGGGGTTAGGAACTTCCGTTTAGTTAAATTCATGGTTGAGTGATCTGAGGCTACTCAATTGGCATTCATTAGATAGTTGGAACTGTTACTTTCATAAGATCTTGGAGATTAGCTATGCCTTCAAGGCTTTCCATTCATCTCAAAATATAGTACAATACATTAGATTCAAATGTAAGATAAGGCCTGAAACTAAGGAGAGATTACATCTTTGGACTAAGTCTCATTGGGTCCACCCGACTCATCGGGTTGACCTCTGTCTTGACAGGAATATGGTCCTCACATGTATGGACTTGGGCACGTCATGACCTGATAAACTCTATTATATTAGTTAGGGAAATGCTCATCTAATTTGGTAATTTGCTTCAACAATTTTGATGCAAAATCAAATCATATTGAATGGGTGCATGCTGATGACTGATGTTTATTCCATTTTTATCTCTTCTATTTTCTTTTCTTTCTTATTTCCAGATGCTTTCTGGCTTAGGCGTGGACAGGATATTGTTGCCCTCTCCTCCATCTCTCTTAGAAACATGGACTGGTTCCTTTGGGTTTACCAAGATGACAAGATCTGAAAGGTTGCAATTTCTTCAACACACCTATATGGAATTCCAAGGGACCGTGCTATGCCAAAAACCCCTGACGACATCTACGAGGACAGAAATGGAACCAAGAGGTATGTATTGATGCAATTTCATTCCTAGTGGATTAGCTCAAGATACTAGTCTCCCTTTCCCCACCAAAAGAAATCATCATCATCGTAATCATCATCACCATCACCACCACCACCATCACCATCACCATCAAAGCCTTGTTCCAACTATCTTGGGGTTGGCTACATGGATTCTGTTTTTCTGTTCTAATCTTTCTTGAGCCAAATAAATCCTTGGATAGGTTGTTCTTCTTAGGATCCAATCTCACTACTTCCATTTATGTCCTCTTCGGCCTACCCCTTCCCCTTGGTGGGCCACCGGCACCTTTGCTAGCCAGTGTTGGACATGTCCAAGCCATCTCAAATGGTGTTGGACATCCCAATCAAAAGAAATGAATAAATAAATATAAAACGAAAAAATGCATTAGCAAATTCACATTGGATATACCGAAAATCAATATTTCTTAGCAAGGCACGATGGGTCTACCGAAAATCAGTATTTATTATTTTACTTCCAAACTGAGTACATTTAATACAAATTTGGTCGAATTTTAAAACAGAACACTGTCAGATCATTTTACTGTTCTAATTGTGTTCAATTTTGTCTCTTTGCTCTTTATCATGATAAATGCATAGTTTGTTGGGGCACGGGATCTTGGATCAATATCCGTGGAATGTATGTTTAATGGAAGGATTTCTCTCTAATGGGCCAAAGGCTAGGAGAATTTCCAAAATTTTCTTGATTAATGACCTCAAAGATTTTGGGGAGTATAATCCATACTGGTGCAATAATTATGTTCAATGGTTTCTATTAAGTAGTTAGTTTGCTGCACCTTTAACGCTTAGGCATTTTGGGTGTAATGGTTAGCAACTTGAGTTGGTATCAGAGTCAACACGTCCTAAGCTCGAATTTGAGCAGGGCAAAAAGAAAAAGGCCCTATGCTGCATTTTGTGTGTGGGCACATATGCATAGGGCAAAAAGGCCCCATGCCGCTTCTTGTGTAGGCGTGTGCTTCGAGTCTGGGTGGTGTCCATCCCGAGAGGGGGGTGTTAAGTAGTTAGTTTTCCGCACCTTTAACGCCTAGGCATTTTGGGTGTAATGGTTAGCAACTTAGTGTCAATCATGAATCACTAAAGAAAGTATTTATGTGGCATCACAAAAAATCAGCTGCTTTTTGCAACTTTTCCTCACGGAAACAATTGTGGAATAGTATGACTGTAGGAAATTGGAATCTTCCACTGGCATTTCTACGAAAATGGTGTTTATACAGAAGTGGACTAAATGTTAAAACCATAGTTGGTAACGTTTAACTCTCTGGGTTGCCTTCCATGTAAGTACACTAAATTCATTTGTGTGGAAATGTGCTATTACATGATGCAACTGAAGAAATGATTGTATTTTGGTGAATTTTGTCCCTCTTTCATTTCATTTGAAGGGCAAAAGAAAGAAAATATAGCTTGTAGCAACATCTACTAGCATAATTGTGGTACACATGGTTGTGACAATGAGCACCTTCCAACTGTTCTATGTGCACGTTTGTGTACAGGTGCTCTCTGTGAAATGCAGAAAATGCCACATTAGCAAAATCCATGGTAAGTGAATGCCACATAAAAGGATTTCCATGGCGGTTGAAAATTTGTGTTTGGTTTGCAACTTTTTTCTTAGGGGAAATGATACTTTTTATGTTTGGTGTGATTGTGAATTTAGTGAGGAGTGCCAATGTTTTTTTTTTTAGTGCATCAATTTTCATGGGTTTTAGAAAAAGAAAAACATAAGCGTCTTAAATATGAAAAGATGATGACGAAGGGAAAAAACAATGATGCTATTGCTTTATTTTAATTGGATCCATTCAGTGAGCAAAAACTGTAATTACCTTCTTGTCCAGGCTGTCTTACTTAGCAACTGATTCGGGCTCCAAATTTGCTTGAAACTGAACCAAATGAATCTTCTAATCTTCTTCCTCTCGAAGATCTATAATTTGTCTGAAGTATTTTATTTTTATGTAATCAATAGGGAAATCACCCCATGACGAGTCGACTGTGAACGAAGAATGGATCAATGAGGTGTTTGACTTGGACTTTGATGGGGAATATACCCAGTAATAAAGGATGAGTTGCTCAATACATTGAAATTGGCCCTACACTGTGCTGATCCATCACAAACATCCGTGCAAGAATTTCAACAAGTTGTGGTGCAGTCGGAGGAGATTAAAGCTGAGTAGGCTGTCAGTTCCAATGATGATGCTGGAGTCCCTTCCACAGATAAATGGAGACCTAAGCAGCAGTAGAATTGAGCTGGGACATTGATTCTTTCTATTGTCTGATTCTTTAGTTGGTTATGGATTAGTACTGTGCACAGGAACAAGTAGCGTTGGCTAGAATTAGATGTTTTTTCCCTTTCCAATTATTCTTTATTCATCATGCAATAAGATTACTCAGCGAAGAAGAAGGGGGTGTTTGCATTTATCTAAGTTTGCAACAGATAGAACCATATGGCATAATTTCATTTTTTGAAGATTACATGGGGCCATGTGGACTGAGAAGGCTTGCAAGGGTTGGGTTCAACATTGAACAGTTCAGATGGAAGGTTAGGTCCAGGGAGCAGTTTAAAGCAGAGCAACCAGCCCATGAGCTGTTATAGAATTTATGCACAGTTGTTGGTTACTGGGTTTGGCATAATGGGCGTCTATGGAAACCCAGCACTGCAAGGGTCGTCCAAGGACCTACAGAGAAAATTATTCCAGCTGTTGTGGTCCTTGTGGACGTCCCTTTGTAATGGAAACTTCTATATTATTCACTTTGATTTCTTTCCTTTCTCTTCATCTGGTCTTAAGAATGGGTAACATTTTCTCCCTATCTCCAAATTAGAGTCAGCTCCACATTATTTTTCCAGCCAAGTAGTTATGGTTGAGACTAGAATTAACAAAATCTTATAGTCCAGAGAGATTCCTACATCTCACATGATAAGTTAGGATTTCCACCTTATCCCAACTTACCTATTATCTGGTGTGATCATTGTTAATTTATGGCATCATTATTCTTTCTTTTTATTTATATATATATATATATATATATATATATGATTGGCCTCAAACTTGATATCTGGATCCATTCAATGTGTCTTTATCCATCCCCCCATTTCCGTGATCAGTAGGGCCCAAGTGGGCCTCATCAAGTTTTCCCTCACTATAATGCATTTTATTTTCCATCTGCATTCAGCTTTTTATCAAGCCTTGCAACCTTGTTTTCACTACCCAGAGGCTTCTATCATAATGCGGAGGGAAAATCAAAGCACTAGATCTAATAGATATCAATATCATGTACAAGTTCAAACCTAGGAGAAGAAATGGGCAACAAATGTTACTTCCACTAAGGTGAAACGTGGGCTTGAATTTCAAACTGTATGAGGCAAAAATGACATTAGCTCTGTAATGATGAGAGACAGAATAGAAGGTAGCAAGGGTTTTTAACTACCAGAAAAGCTTAATAGAGGGGACTATTATTGCATTCAAGATCTTTTGGACCTTTCAATTTTCACTTACACCCTTCCATTTTCGGTTCAATCTTCCATCAGAAAGTAACAGATTTGTAACATTGCCTTTATGATGATAATTTTTTTTCAATATACCTTTGATGGAAAAAAAAAAGGTTGTTTCGATAAACTTGTGTTCTTACGCCCCACGCTATAGCTGAGCTAGTTTAGGACACCGTACATCCCCCTTTAAGGAATTATAGAGTGCGTGAGTTCAAGTCATGCCTAGTAAAAAGAAAAAATTGTTGTGTTATGGGTTTCATCTAACTTAAAGAGTATCTCCCCTTGTTTTTCTTCTTCCACTATCAACTAGCTTAACAGAAGATTCTCTTCTCAAATGCTGGTAAACTAAGCGCAAGGACAACCAAAGATCCTAACAATTGAAATGAGTTGCAGACTTGGAGGTTAACAAAATAGAAGAATAGTTCCAGGCAAATAGAGATGTATGTAACTAAGCTACGAAGCTCCATCATCCATATTTTACGTGCACTTGTTCAAAAGATCCAGATGGAAAATCCCTAATGGGCTCATCATACAAACTGACATCCAAACACAGAAAAAAAGGACTATTTCCCGTATAACTAGAGAAAAAATTGACTCTTTTACACAGGTTCAAATGAAACAATTGTCCACCAAATTATAATCATAACATCTTTTCCATATTATTTGCCATTGTCCAACCTGAACAAAGTCATTGAACATATTGAAAATGACAGAATTTATACCTGCATGAATTTCTCAATACAATCATAATAAAATTACCTCTTAGCATTGATAATTCATTTTTTCAACCCCAAAATTTGACAAAACATACAACCTGCATATACACCAAAACCCATTATTTACAAGCACTATGAGCATGTCCAACTTCATAACTATCATCATCAACACTCCAAATGTGGTTGCCTAAACAGAACTTAACTTGTAGTATCCAGCACAAGAAAAAAAGAATATCAAAAAGAAAGTGTACAAAATCACCCAATTACAAGGTTAAAAAGTATAATTACCAATGCTCACCAATCATGTTTTTGTTGTCCACTTTGGAGTTTGTCATCCAATTATATATATAATTATATATATATATATATATATATATATATAAAGTGAAAGGAATGCAATTGAGAAATCTGCCGGATTGTATCCAATTGATTTAATTGATTTTGACCACAATAAATTTACTTTGACCGCTACTTTATTTTTGCTAAACCGAGTGCAACCAACACTTTTTCTTCTTCATGTGTTTCATCTCTAATGTAACTGCCCCTTCCAAAAAAACTCTGATGTAATGTTCCATTTATCAAATTCTCACATAGTTAATGGAATAATTGCATAAAGCAACACTAAAGGCCCTAAACGTTTCATCTCCTCTTCCGTTCTCTTCGTGCGACTTGAAGTCTCATCAACTCCTTCTTTCTTTCTTTCTTAAAAAAAATGTTGCATCTTCTTTTTATTTTCCATCTTTTTGCTGCCCCATCTTATTTTCTTTTTTATATGAAAGGGACTGGTTTCAATCGAAAAATCAGCCAATTGATTTTGACCATGTGCTCAACTTGTTTTGACTTTCCCTTCTCAATGTCACTCCACCTTCCCATATCCCCTCCCTTATTCTGTTTTCATTTCTTTTACACATTTTGACTTAATTCTAATGTTAATTGTAACTTAATTACATACTTAAATTTACTTAATTTTGTTGGTAATTGTAACTTAGTTGCATATTTAATTTTCCATTCCCTTCAAACCGTCGCACATTCTTGATAATACTAGAGGAAACTTCTCTTTGGTTCCATCAGCCAATCTCTACTGCTTTCTCTTTTTTCCTTCTGTTCTTATCTCTTCATTGAGCAAAAGTATGATTTGATTTCTTTTTCATTTTTTCTTAAATTGTAGGAATATCAACAGTACTTATTCAAACTGCAAAAAATTGCAAGTGAATGCATGAGAAAGGAAGATGAGCATGGTATGGGCGGTTATTTGGTGGAAAGCTATTCTCATTACTTTTGTGTAGAAGAAAGAAAAGGATGGTATCTTGTGATGATTTGAAGAAAGGCTAAGCTTTAAGAAGATTGCTTGTGGCAGCGTTGCATGGAATAGTAAGATTTTTTTTTTCCTATTGATTCAAAAACGAGAGAGAAATTGTGATGGGTCAAGAAAAAAGAGAGGAAGAGAGCATGTATGATTCTGGGATGTAAAGATTGCCGACCTCTTTATCAATCTATTGACATTTGTGCAGAATGCTGGTCTACCCATGTAGATCTTTGATTTAATCTATAGAACAGTTTTGCATTACTTGAACCATAGGCATGGTCTAGGGTTCACTTTGAGATGCCGTGGCACCTATGATTTGATTGTTGCAGATGTGTGTCCTCTTTGAAGAATTATAGCCTCATTTTTTTTTAGGATCCTCATCACTTGGTGTCGCCAACTGATATTATGTCTAACTTCCAGTTTATGTGGTATTACCAAATAAAAAAAAAATAAAATTTGCAAATGTTATATGTAGCTTCTGCTATGGCACCTATAGTTTGATGATTGTAGATGTGTTGTTTGAAGTGGGGGAGTTAAAAAAAAGAAAAAAAAAGTCCACCATTGTCTTTGATAAAAATGATGTATTGATCCTGTGGATAGTTACTATGAACCATTGATTTATATAATCTAATAATAAAAGAGATTCAATCTTGACCTATCTCGATTTGTTCAATCTGGTAGGGTTTATGTTTAGGCTCATTCTAATAACAATTTCTTTGCCCTATAGCAAACCTGACTGTGTCTGGTATAGTCCGGGTCAGGTGTCCTAATGGATTGCTTTCTATTCATTTGAGAATAAAAAATTTATTTGGAGGTGGATAATAATTGAACGTAGCATATTACAGATTACGTTACTATAACTTTATACCAAGTAATATAAAAGTTAAAGGTAATTATGCTAGGCCAAGCCCAAAGCCTAAACTTGCCTTGATCCTGACTTAATCAAAGTTCAGAGACTCATAGCAAACCCGAACCATTACAAAAAAAAAAAAAATGAAGAAGAAGAAGAAGAAAACTCACTATCAAACCCTACCAAGTTAGGAAAACGTCACATTTTAGATTTCCTATTAATTATTCTCATCTCAATATAACTTATACAAAAATTACCCTATTTTACATTTTCTATTTTAGTTTTTATATATTTTTAATATTATAGATTATATTAGCACGGGCATGTTTTGCAAGTTATAATGAAGAGAAACCTGCAGTTGTTCACAATAGAATCCCAACAATTATGTATTATGGCTAGCACAATCATCACATGGACATCTTACAATCCCCAATGTCGTGTTCTAAAAAACCAAAAGAGCACATAGTATTCGGAAATGTGATGTATAATAGAACTATATAATCATACACTATCCAAAAGAACGTCCAACAAATTATGAGTATTAAGTAGACTAATGATCATTCCACATTCATTGAGCAAGTGTGTCACTGACACACAGGCAAATTGTCATCCTCACTTGAAACTAATGCCACTTCTCTTTCATTATCAGCATTAATGTCTTCATCATTAGTATTCTAATATGCATGCTACTTAAAAATCTTCTTGCCACATAGTTATATTGCTTGATAAAATTATGCATGGCACATGTAACTACTATCTTCACTTGTGTCTAGGATCCATGATCCATGGGTATTTGCATAACCCATATCTATGTGGATGTATATTTCAATAGAAGAAGTATGTTTCTCAGGTGTGGGTCATAACCATAGTCCCCACCTAGACCACATTAAATGTGCTAGGCTTAGGTTGGAGCCCAATGATCATAGATGAAAATGGTTTGTGTCATAGCCGGGTCCAAAACGTCCCATAACTCAGTCTGATTCAGTTTTGCAAACCCATGCTCCAGCCAATCACCCAACAAGTCCATATATAGCTGCAGACCCAAACAGGCCCGGTATGTAACACATCCATTTTTCTGGTCCTCTACCAGTCGAGTAAAAACATGACCATCAAAGAACCATAGGAATTAGAAAATGGCCCATGGAGCATATAAATTGGGACAAGAACCAGCACCAGCCACTACATCAGATCATAGTGGGGCCTACATAGGTAAGGATTTAGTTATCATCAAGTAGTAGAGATGACCCACCCACCACTCACATGTACAGGGATCCTCTTCTATAGATAATAGTGGGGTCCACATAGATAAGGATTTAGCCGCTATGCCATTAGGTCATCACCTAATACAGGTCCCGTCGAAGCAGGGTCTTAGGAGGGTTTACACTGAAAACAGACCAAACCTTCGATAATTTTGTACAAAGTGGATGCTCACCGTCTCAAACTTTCGTTATTACGCATGACACCCGAGACTTTAACCATTACACCACAACAATGACCCTATATGTAGACCCCCAGTAGCTGAATCTCTTCTTTACAGAGATTTTGCAAGAAAAGACAAGCATATTGAGAGAGTCATATTTTGGCCACTTCTTTGGTCTTCTAAACATTAAGAATATATCGGGACTTTTAACAACATTAATTCAATTAATGTCAGGACTTTTAACAACATTAATTCAAAGATAGGATTAAAAAAAAAAAAAAAAAACAGAGTTTTAGATTTACATTTAGGATTTTAAAATATAGTTTGTTAGATGCATCATTAATATTAAGATTACATGTACTTGGTGAGAATATTGATTTTAAAAAAAATAAAAATAAAAAGGAAGAAAGACTTCTAAAAATGAAGATAGTTTTTGTAAAAAGTGTTTTCCTAACAATTCCCGGCACAAGCTGTTGTTTATAAATTGGTAAATATGCAAGTTTCTAGCGATGAAATGAAAATTGATTTCATTATATTAAGTTTTTTTTTTTTTTATCTTTGATTTGTTTTTATTTGCATCAAATAAATATTTAGTAGGAAAATGATGTTTAAATATATTTAAAATATAGAGGATATTCCAAAATATGCGTGGGGTAAGGCTGTAAGAGATTTTTTTTTTTTTGTTAAAAGAAATTAATTATATTAATGCAAATAATATAAACAAGAAGACCATCAAAGGCTATATGAAGGGATGTACAATAGCCCTAATGGTATGTATTCAGCACTTAATTCCAACAAATGATTTCAAGTTTTATTTTAGATTTAACTAGTTTAATATAATATAATTGTTTTTGTTTTCTAGGTTCTCATATGAGCACCCTATGGTGTTGAAATGAGACAATATCCAATTTCATCTCTCTAGGTATTTGAGGGAATTTGATAATTTAAAAAAAGATGTAAGTATTTATTTTTAATTTCATAATTATATTATGTATTTACTATGAAAAACTAATTTCATTTTATATGTTGTTTTGTAGGTAGTTGTTAAGATTTTCCCACTGAAGATTAGATGAATAAATTTGTTCAACAGTCCCTTCAATTGCAAGGTGAAGACGAACGAATTGAAATGAAAATGGAATTTGAGATATAATTTTATAAAGTTAGTTATATGAAGTCAAACACTGGGATGCTTTTTTTCTTGAATTCTAACATATTGTACTTTATATTTCTCAGCTTGAGCAAAGAGAAAAAAAAAAAAGAGTCTAATTTCAACAATTTTTGGAAAAAAAATTTGATGAAATACAAAAAAATCTTGTAGAAGAGGTAATAAGATTGTCTTTAATTGTTTGATCTACAATTGTTTTTTCCAATGAGATATTCATGAGTAAAGTTACTATCTTATTCTTTTTTCTTTTTCTTTTTTTTTTTTTTTTCAGATTATCATATGTGATGATATAAAATATACTTCTTAATTTGCAAGGGGAATAAAAGATGCAATGAAAAATTCTAATGCGGATTTTCTTTTTCTTTTTTTTTTTTTTTTAAAGTAAGCTAGCTTTAATTAGGTAGGTGCATTTTCCTATTAAATCATTTATAAGGAAAGGTAACCATCATAGATTTTTTTTGTTTAAGGAAAGTGATGAGAAAAATGGTTCCAAGGGATAAAAAGAAATAAAGGTGAATTTGAGTTTATATTTTTTAATTTTCATTGTCCTTTGGCATAGTAAAAATAATCATCATAATTTTCGTTGTTTTAGAAAACTGAGGAAAAAAGGACGGATGACGATGATACTTATAATTAAAGAATTTCTTATGACAATTTAGAGGTAATAAATTTTGAGGTTGGAGATAACAATAGTGTACTTGAAATTCTACATTAGTTTCAATTTTTATTGTCTTTCAGCATATGAATCATTCGAAAGTAGTACTAACATAATTTTGTTTTGTCATGCACAGGATGACATAAAGGCACAATACCAAAAGATTGAAGATTAGAAAAAAGAAGTTGAAAAAAGCCGAGCCAAAGCAAAAGAAAAGGATACAGTGACTAAATTTGAGACTTTGAAAAAGGGAAAAAGCGAAGTCCCATTTTTATAAGTCACCGTATGTTCCTTATGATGGAAAGAAAAGAAAGAGAGACAGAGAAAAATGAATTGCATGGAGAGAGAGGTTAGTGATCATTTTATTCATTAAAAGCAACATACAGAGTCCTTATGCTATCTTTGTGAATCCAATTTGTGACTGCTAATTATGGCTTACTTCTTTAACTTGATTTCACTATATTGGTTATGGAAAGGCACATGGCTATACTAGAGGGCATAAAAAGAGATCCCCTAGGCCAAGGTGATGGCGGGCCACGATATTGAATTGGATGTCAACTCATAATTGCTTAATGCTTTATTCACATGCTTCATAGTTTCTCCATGATGAAAACCAATGGCTCCAGTTATTTATTTATTTATATCAGTTACCAATGGCTTCAGTACCTTGGAATTCTAGCTGCTTTGTGGGCTTCGTGAGCAGATCCTTAGAGAATTGGGATTCAAAGATATATTCAACAAAGTTGAGGTACATGTCAACTTCACAAAATGTGGAGTACCAAACCAATATGTCATCATATATAGTTTCATGAGGATTTTACCCAAAAATGCGCTATATTTGCCCGCTGCACAAGAATATGAAAATTATTTTCCACTGAACGAGATCATTTATTCCTCCCGTTTTTTCTTTTTTTTCTAATTTTTCACATGGGACGATAGCGTCGCCTAAAAAAAGCATGCGTCGCTCTTCGCTATATATTTTCTGCCCCGAAGCTGAACTTTTCCTCGTCTGTTTTCCCTCATCCCTTTTTAGGCCTCCTTCTCTACATGAAAAAGTCCACAACCTACCTCTTCTTACACACTCACCCACCTTTTATTGCTCATTTAGATCCATTTAAGAGGTTGTTTTCCTTTATTGAAGAGGTTGGTTGTCTACTCCCAACTAGTTGTTTATATATATATTAGATGAATTTTTTATGTGTGTTCCTTCTTTTTTCCAATAGATAATATCCACATGCATATATGCACGTTAGTTGCATCTTATTCCTCATTTATTTATGTAATTTAAGGACTGTACACATATTTTAATTGTTTCTTGTCTCTAACTAACCATGGGCTTTTATATATATGTTTTTTTGGATAATAAAAAATACATTTCCATGATTAGGATGTTGGGCGGTGATTTAATAGTAATATTCCACTATGATGGGGATTTCGAGTTTGATATGATTCGTCCGCTTTACAAAGGTGGAAAACAGAAGATGAGGTTCATTAATAGCGATATAACATTCAATTCTCTGGTACACATAGCTGTTAGAGCATCAAATTTGGAGGAAAGTTAGTACTGCTCCCGCCCGAGCACGCTTAACCTCGGAGTTCTTATGGTTTTCGGGGCCGTACGGTTTTAAAATGCCTCATGCTAAGTTAATACGGGGTTTGACTTATAAGCTCAGGGTTAGGACTTGGATATTTCCAATGCGAGCTAACGGAGACTCGCCATTTGAAGCCCGTGGTTGACACGCTACGCCCCGTAGTTAACTTGCCGCCCGGACCAAGTTCTCACATTCTCCCCCACTAGAAATAGAGCCGTCCTCGACTCTGATACTAACTGTTACAGCCCCCCCCCCCCCCCCCCCCCCAACTCAGCATGAAATTGTCCACTTTGGCCCACGAGCACGCTCGAGGAATTCCCAGGAGGTCACTCATTCTAGTACTGCTCCCGCCCGAGCACGCTTAATTTCGGAGTTCTTACAGTTTCTGGGGCCGCACGGTTTTGAAAGGCCTCATGCTAAGTTAATACGAGGTTTGACTTATAAGCCCAGTGTCAGGACTTGAATATTTCCAATGCGGGCTAACGGAGACTCACCGTTTGAAGCCCGTGGTTGACACGCTATACCCCGTAGTTAAGAGTGTTGCCCAGACCAAGTTCTCACAATACATAAGGAGGAGACTAGTTTGTTCAGCTGAATGCTTGGAAAAACAAGAAAGGTAATTACCACGATCGCAAGTCATTAATTCATATCAAAATCAGTCACTGACTTAGCTTTTTAATTCATATCTGATTGAGTCACTAACTTAGCTTTTTGATTTATTGTATTTATTGAAGGTCGCATGGGACGGAGAAGCGCTTGATAAGAGATCATGAACTTGCTAGAACAGGAAGCAGTTATAATGCCAAACACAAAGTAATTCATGGAGGTGATGCTATGCATCCCACCGTAAACCTCGGCGAAGACAATGACGTTCATTTCTCATCCAGACCTATACTTGGCAGTGATGAAATGGCCAAAACAGGTATGGATTCCTACAAGATGGTGTTGATGTGGCAGAAACGGATGAGAAGATACCGGTCGTCAATGTAGAATCTAGGAATCCGGGCAGCAGTGTTGATGTCAGTGCAGCTCCATGCACACTTATGGGATGTTGGCAAGTGGAAATGTCCTTCCCGTTATGGATGAACCATCGATAGGGCGTCCATAAATGTATGTAATGTCTTCCAACTTCCAAAGTGACTGTGGCTTCGCCGGTAGGCAAATGAAATGTGTTGGTTTCCGGCCTCCAACGTTGTAAGACCCCAACCCATTTACCTCAATTAATGTTCATTAAGTTGTGTGTTAGTTCTAAGCGTGATTAGTGGATTCGGTTTAGTTTGGATTAGAATGGCTTTGTTATAACTTTAGGGAATTTTGAGTGTCTTTGTGATTAGTGGGGCCCTTTGGGGGTTTCTTTTATGACTTTGCGTTTAATTGGGGATTATCCGAGATTTCGATGATTTGTATTTTTATCTTGTTTCACTTATCTTGTTAATCTCCACAACTTTCATGTTGATCCCGTTTCCGTTCGAAATCCCGAAACCCGACTTTCCTACCTTCAAGGGCAAAACAGTCTTGGTATTTTGGATTTGAAAGTATGAATTAGATTTGCTACATGCTTCCGCACTTAAAAGAAATATTCATGTTGTTGTGATATCATCACCACGGACACCTGTGGGAAATTGAGTATATGAGTGACATCTTTTTATCGACTTGTATGTGTATTGATTAAATAAATTCATAGTATGGACTATCAATCATCATTCAATTTAGTCCCGATCCCGGATTAGGCCCGTGGACCCGGTCCGGGGTCGCGACAAACGTTCAACCAACCCCGTAATGAGGGCGTGGTCAATTCTCATATAGTCTATCTCTGAAAGGTGAAATAGACCAACCTCCCTAACCATGCCCTTTTGCCTATCCGTTAAAACCCATATTTTCTTATCCGGGTTCGTATTTATGCATCGATAAGCGTCGGGTTCAACACCATTTATTATGGCCTTTGAGACATGTGAGTCTTGCTCATAACACAATTCTCCACCACCATCATTTATGTATCCTTTAGCCATCTGGGCAAATTGGAAACATGTAACAAGCACATAGGACGTATCTAAAAACATCAATTTAATATAACACAAGAATTCAATAGGTAACCAGATATGAGATTGGTTTCTTTTGTTTTACGGATTGGTTAATGGAGAAAACACATTTGGGATTGCCTTTCTATGATAGTTGTGAGAAAAACAACTCCCATTGAGTATAAAATGTAATTCAAATGTATAATTACATGTACTAAATTTTATTGTATACATTGGTATTCTACAACCAAACTGGACTTTGATCAGACCAAATTTTTAATAGGGCCCAATATGAATCAATTCTAGTTATTAGTTGGTTTACATATGGTGTGTGATCTTGTCTTTGGTGTGCTGGTTGCTTAATTCAATGAACACACTGCCACATATATTATCACAGCATTGTTAATTCAGAAGGACTAAATTAGCATACCACACTAAACTGATATGACACAAATCCTACCAACTAGGCATGTCAAATGGGCCATGCCGGCCCCAAGCTCAGCCAGCTCGTGCCATGGGCCGGGCTGTGCCAGGAAAAAACCCTGGCACGACACGGCCAGCCATGGATCAGGCTAGAGCGGGCCGTGCTGTGCCGTGCCATGCCTCCATGTCGGGCGTGCCTCTTTCATTTTTTTTTTTTCGATTATTTTTTTTTGACTTTTCAGTATTAAAATTAAAAATTAGAACACAAGCACGGAGAATGACAGATATTTAAGTGGTTCGGTCAAACTTGACCTACTCCACTGAGAAAAGAGAACCGTTTGGATCTTAACTTCTTGAAGGTTTCTAAATAGGATTACCTTCAAAACCTTATAATCTTTTTTAGAAAATAAAAATAAAGAAAGAATGAAAACTTATATATTTACAAATTACAATGAAGGAAAAATTAAAAAATAAGATGTGTAGTCCACTAATGTATTCTACTGGATCATAATCTTCCATTTCTGTTAGCTCTTGCTTCCTCTTATCTGCCAAATACCAGTCTCATAGGCAAGCACAATACTCCATCGTTTCTTCAGGTAGATTTGTTCTTCTATCATCCACCACACGTCCACCTGCACTAAAAGCCCATTCTGATGCTACAAAAGACATTGGAATAGTCAATAGATCACGAGCCATGGCGGCCAACATCGAAAAAATGCTTTCTTGTTGCTTCCACCAGGTTAAAAGGTCAAAACTAGATGCATCTTGCACCCGTATTACACCGATGTCAAAATACGATAATAACTCCGTCACTGTGTAACTTGAGCTTGAGCTGGATGCCATGCCCGTGGACAGGGAAGAATACCACACACCCCACTGACTAACACTTGTTTGCTGGACTTCTGAATGGCCTATACTAAGCCTAGTTGTACCCATTTGCTCACAATAAAATTGAAAAAGTGCTTGTAAATTTACCCTTATATTTGAAAAAAATATTTAAATCTATATAATTCATATTTTTATTTATTCCATCAATTAAAAAAACTGTATATCACTTAATTTTAACCTAGGATCAAATACAACAGCTAAAGAAAATGCCATTGGACCCTCTTTCCAATATTTATTAAAATTTTCTTCCATGTTTCTAATAGTGTTACTCAGTAAAAAATTATCTCTAAATCTATTAAGTTGTAAAGTAATTTTAAAAGCCTTCATTAAAGCTTCATTAGATCTGGGATAATATATCCCGGAAAAAAAATAATGTTGAAGTATAAAAAGCTTCTAATAAATCTCTTATATGGGCACGTAACTTCCAATGTTCATCACTAATCATCAAATCTTGTGCATGAAAAGCACAAAATTCATTCAAAATACTTTTCCAGTTAAATGCCTTGTTTAACAAATCATACATAGAATTCCATCTATGTTCTACCTCTTTAGGTATTTTAATAACTAATACGCCTTGCCTCGCTCATATTTGAGTATACAATTGTCTTCTTTGTGCAGAGCAGAAAATAAATTTAGCAATGTATTTAATAGCATCTATGTAACTTACAATATGCTTTAAACCAACTTTTGCAATAAGATTTAAGATATGACATCTATTTTGGAAGATAGAACTATCTATCAAAGTTGCAAGTGGTATCTGCATTCTCATTAATTCAATAGCCACTGTATTATTACTGGCATTATCTAAAGTTATAAATATAAATTTTTCCTTAATATTGTATTCATCTAGTTTTTTCAAAATAAATGTACTTATTCTAGTGTCATTGAGTGGCTATTCAAGACAGCTAAAACTAATTATACGTTTATTAATAATCCATTTTGCATCTATGTTATGTACAGTAATACAAAGAAACCTATCACCCCCTTTAGAAGTCCACATATTTGTAGTTATGGCTATTCTTCCAAGAATTTCTGCAAGTAATTTTTAATATTTGTTTTCTCTTCCTGCTAGAGTCTAATAGCATCATTTCTAGTTGTATTTCTTGAAATACTATGAAATTATGGTTAACAGTATTTCTGGACCCATTATTCAGAAAAACTCATTTTCAACAAAAGAAAATGGTAATTCGAATAACACAATCATTTTAACAAGATTTTGTCTAGCACTTTGTGCATTAAAAGAAAAAAGACCAAAACTGCTACTACTACTACCACCACTAGTAGTAAAAATTTTGGTCTATGAACTAGGCCTTCCTGCCTCTGCATCCGCTGGCTAAACATTTCTGCCTATGTCTTGACAAATGGCCGGTACCCGATTTTGAATCGGCACAATAAATCTTACTACAAAATTTTCATTTTGCCTTTTCAACTTTCTTTCCATTTTCAATAACATCAAACCTTGTATATATATATATCTCAAACTACTGAAGTTATATTCCTCTTGGTTGGTTTACAGGAACTCTGAGGAAAAGGGGGTGGTAAATCACATACTTTGTAACATCTCGAAATTCCAAGGTTGTAATTAGTTTCGTTAATTGTGTTTTTAGATAATTAAGCTCGTTTATAATTAAGCGTGCGAAGTTGGGTTGAGATCCGAGCCCGTTTGGGTATAGTAGGGGTGTGTATCGCTATTTCCGGAAAGTTCCGAGGGCTTTTCAGAATTTCCGCTTTTCGAGATTATGGCACCATCGGGTAGATTACCTAATTTCCAGAACTTTGTCCTGCTGTTGCATCTCGATCCAGACCCTCGAACCCGACCCAAAACCTGACCTGACCCAGACCCACCTAAGTTATTTTATTAATTTTCTAAAAGTCAAACTCCAACCTCACCTAACATAATTCCATGTGGACCCCACCTCACTCACATCATACCCCACCTCCCTTTATCCCACGTGCAAGCCCCCACCCATTTCCCCTTTTCCCCTTTTCTCATTTAGGTCAAAACCTATCTTCCCCTCCTTTATTCATTTCACTCCCAGCAGCCCCCTCCCTCTCATTATCTCATCTCTCTCATTCTCCCTCCCTCTTCCACGAGTTGCTGCCATCGTTGCTGAATGCCGCTGCCAGCCACGATCATCTCCGACGAACACTTCTCCCTTCTCCATTCTCTCATCTCATCTCTCATCTCTCATTCTCTCACTCATCTCTCCTTCACCCATCTCGTTGCCCCACCGTCCCGGAGCACCACTGTCGCCATCGGCGACCAGCACCCTCACCGCTAGTTGCCCCCATCTCTAGCAAACCCAACCCACTCCATCTCTTTCTCTTTTCCCTATTTCCCCTTTCTTCTTTTCCTTCCCTATTTCTTTCTTCTTTCTCTGTTTTCTTCATTTTTCACTCATCTCTTCCTCCACCCTCCTTACTGCCACATGACTGAGCTCCCCATCCACCTCATCTTCTCATTCTATTTCTCATTTCACTCCTCCCTACCAACGTGGGATGATTCCCATCACCCACCCATCTCTCTTGTCTTTCTTTCTTTATTCACTCTTTCTCTTCCTCTCTGCTACTATTCTTTCTCTGTTTGCCTTCTTATTTCTTTTTCTTTATTTCATTCTCTCCCACACTCTTTACTGTCAATGTGTGGTAACCCCTCACCCATCTCACCATGTCATCAACTCTCTCTCTCTAATTGTCTCCCATTCTTTCTCTCATTGTTTTTCTTTTTTTCATTTTGTCTTGTTCATTCTTCTTGTTAATGGACCACCATGATCCTCCATCACCACTAATCAGTAGGCCACTGATCAAGTGGGCCCCACAACCTCCGATCATCACCATCATCTCCACGTGGACACCGCGAGTTTCTCATCCCCAATTTCAAGCTTCATTGTTTGGTAAGCCCCTCTTTTCCCTTAGGTTTGAGTTAATGCACTTTGGGTGTGGAGTTGTGTTAAGATAGCTTAGAGCTTTCCATATTTTAATTTTATATTTAATTTATTTTTATTTTGCTAATTACCCTTAGGTTTGGTTTGTTGGGCTATGGAGCTAGGATTTGTGGATTTCTACAATTTCGACCAAAGGCAAGTAGATATCTATATAATGGCTTTGATATGTTCGTCTTTCCATTGACTTGATGATTGATGATGATTTAGATGACCACATGCTCATTGATGTATTAGATGTTTGAAAACATGATAATTAGGTTGTTAGCCTAATGAAATGGATTTTTATGTTAATGGCTTGATCAGAGGTATTGTTAGGATTAGAATGGACTTGTTATATCCTTGATTTTGATTGTGTAACAGGTTCAAGAAGAGTGGAATGGATTTGGACCCATTCACTACAGAACAGAACTTGTAGTTCTGTTTCCGTAGTGCATGTGGTTGACCAGCTATGGGTCTTGGTCGACCGGCCACACAGGGTCAAATTCTCTAGAACCTGATCAAAACATTGTTTACCATTTTCGTTTACAACCGCCGGTCGACCGAGCCTGGGCTAGGTCGACCGGGTACACATGGAGGAGGTCGACCTGATCTTCACAGGTTGACTGGGCCTCCTGTGTGCGGGGTCGACTAGGCCAATGGCTAGGTCAATCGGGTACAACTAAAAATCCTCTGTTTGAGGGTGTTTCTCACCCAATCTTTGACGGACTTAAGTGGAACCTCGGCTATCCTTTTTGGACTCATTTGACTATGTACGAAGAATGTCTTGAGCCGATAATTCTCGTAGTTATTTCCGTTTTCTCGGGTTTTAACTCATCTCAATCTTGAACGGAATGGGATAATGGGATACCCTCCTTATATCTATGCACGAAGAGGTTCCGTTCGGGTATCACAAACCCTAATTCCTTTCGTTGACTGATTAGGGTTGTACGAAACTCCGGGGATAACAATGACTTAGGATTGGATTGTTTATCGCTTATGATTCTGAATTGTACCGTTTGGTACTCTCCGCATGAAATGTCCATGTTCTTTAGCCTCATTTGTTTTGATTTGTTTGGGATCATATGATGAACTTAGAAGATGGACTTAGGATCCCTTTGATGTTCCGTTTGTTTCTAAGTATGATTGAAGTGTTGAGACTAGGCGGCTTTGATTGTAAACGCTTGTTGAGAACTACCTATGATGATGATGTTTGATGAAGTTTGATGATCTTGGCTTTGATTTGATGATGGAAAGGTGGTTTCTCTTTGACTAATGAATCTTGCTTATGCAGGAAAGTTCCTCACTATTGTATGTTTAGGACTCTTATGTTCGGCACCACTCAGCTGTTAATGCCCAACACATTTGGGGCACCATTTGTGTGAGGACTTTGGATTGAATGTCTGCGCAGTACGACTTTTGATATTTTAGATGGATGTACACCATCAGATACCTGTTCTGAAATAAGTATGATGTTTTGTTTTGTTTATTTTGTTATAAGGGTATCATATGATTGCTTGCCGGGTTTTCATCCCGTGCCTACTGCTTACTCTACCACAGCTCTCATGTTGAGCCAGGAGGGTCAAGTGAAACTATCCCGTGGTGATTAGCTTATGTGAACTGCCTATTTGATAATGTTCTGTTAGTCTGTTCTATGACTCGATTGCTATGCATTTCTTATGATCTTGTCTACTCATTTACTATGATTCATTTTGCATATCTGTTGATGTTTTATATTTATATCTGCCTGCCGACCGTTGTGTTTGATGATGCTACTCTTGGCGCATAGGTACAGAGTGCATCTACCTTTGGGTAAGTGGAGGCATCGCTTCAGGTAGTTTAGCTTGATGGTGAGTACGAGTTGTGTGTCGACGGTATTTTCGTCGTGACCAGCACACGAGTGCCTTCATACTTTGGATAGTTCGTATTTATTCTTTTTTGGCTTAGGTTTTGTTAGAAGCCATTAATTAATATACTTTTGTTGTCTTTTGCTAAACTTAAATTATAGAAAATAAAGATGTGCATACTCTGAAATGTTATATTGTACCATTTGTTTAATTATGATGTTTCGCTGTGTTTTGTGGTTACCGAGGAAATATTTATACCTCACCGCAGACTTCGATCCTATGGGACATGATTGGGAACAGGTTGCATTTGATTAATGTTGGAAAAGTTTTAAGTAGCCCTAATCTCACGCATAATCTCCAATTTCAATTTTGGGGGCGTGACATACTTCATCTTCTAATTCAATAAAATCTTCTTCTACCCCTAAATTAATGGAAGAAGATTCTGTGAGAAATCTTCTAGCCATATTTCAAAAAATAAAATTTAAAAATCATAACAGTAATAGGCTAATAGCCTTTTTTTGTGATAATTAATATAAGAAAGGGGAGAAAATGAGAGTTAATATAATATATTATAAACTTATATATGGAATCTCAAATTTAAATAATATAAGTACCTCTAAATCTTTGAAGGCCCATTTAATCTTGTTTCTTGATGACTTGATCTTTGGCCCTCCAAAAACTTCTTAAAGAGAGTGAAATAGTTGAATGCTTTGAGAGAGAGCTAGATCGTATATAGAGAGTGAGAGAGTTGTGTAAATTGGTGAGGAATGGGAATGGGAGGATTAGGGTATTTATAGACTTTGTAAAATTGAAAATAACAGAAAATACCCTTTATATGACCGTTT
Source organism: Camphora micrantha (assembly GCA_003546025.1). Taxonomy (NCBI): domain Eukaryota; kingdom Viridiplantae; phylum Streptophyta; class Magnoliopsida; order Laurales; family Lauraceae; genus Camphora; species Camphora micrantha. Next base: position 50,215,171 of record QPKB01000003.1, on the reverse strand, counting down.
TATAGCTGTTGAAGGGGTAAAATGGACTTTTTAAAAAAAATAGCCCTTTTTTTTCGTTGGGCGGGCCTGGCGGGCCGTAGGGGTCAGCCCATGTGCTTGGGGGGTTGTGCCAAACGGGCCATACGTGCCTAGGTGCCTCGGCCCAGGTCCGTGCCATTGACCGAGCCATGGGCCGTTGACTGGTTTGGCACGGCCCGACCCATTTGACATGCCTACTACCGGCTCTTACATTTTTGATGAAATTCTCATTTCAAAGAAAACAATTCCAGAAACAATTTCAAAGCATTAAGTTGAAAGTTCTTGTATCTCATTTCCTCCTCTTCCTTAGATAATAAGTACCCAAAAGATCCCTACTAGGCACAATTTGGGAATGACAGCGGCTGACCCTACAGAAGATACCATACAACTTAGACAAGTTTGAACTTTCTTTTGCAGAAGATTACATCTGGTTTGTAACCCCTATCATTAGCCAAAAAATAAGAATAATTTTCCTTAATTCCATAAAAAGTCCTTTTTTTGTTTTAATGGGATCCCTATGATCCTTGAACTCTCTTTCAAGGTTGCAATAAACAATGTCATTGAATTCTGCTTTTAATCGCCATCGGAGGATCTAAACTTCAATTCTTCTGATCAACCCTTTTAACAATGAACATCTATCTGCCTTAAAAAATCTTTGTATACATCTTGCCTTCCATACTCTCCACTAAAATATAATCTAATACTCGACAATTACAACCAAATCAGTTGGTTTCTGTAAACAAGTTTAAAACAAATATAATACTTTCATTTATCATTAGAAAATGTAGCATTAATAGTGGGCAATGCATTAGACTCTCGACAGTCTCAATGAATTAAGTTGGCATAATGAAAATATTTTTATAGACAAGATTGGATCAAAGATTAACATTGAGCAGAATGTCTTGGATGATTGGTTGAAACCTATCATATCCTTCTAGCAGCATCATCATCTTCCCCATCTGTTTATTAGGTGTAGGGCCTGCCCTTGCTTGATCTATCCATTTACATCATACACTTCACTCCTTTTCTTTCCTTTTTTTTCTTTTTTTTTTTTTTTTTTTTTTTTTCTGAAGTTTACCTTTGGTCCTAGTTATTATTTCTGGTAAAGAAATATGATGCCATCTTTCCACTTTATTTTGAACTCAAAAACTCAAGGCCCTAACAATCTACACATAACTTTGCATAATCAAGCTCAAATAATTCCACATGTTGCACAAAAATATCAAATGGCCTATGAAGCATTATAACAAACGCTTGACATACAATTTTCATTTCAAGTGTTAATACAATACGCAATAGCTTATACCAACCATTTACAAATTGAAATGCATTTTTAACCCATCAAGTGTTAATACAATACAGAACTTCACTTCATTAATCAAAGTAAATACAAGAAACAGTTGTCATTGTAGAGAGAGGGAGAAACGTAGCACAAACAACTCCAAACCACAGACATCAGTGTGTCACAACTCAAAATGGACTATTGGGAAGAAAAACTAAATGGCACCACCCATTTGCTTCAAACAACTGATTTGAAGCCATTAAGCCAAAAATAGACAACCAAACAGCAAAGCAAAAGAAAAAAAAAAACGGTGGATGGAACTTCCAACAAAGGGTACATTTGAACATACCTACTTTAAGTCGATGAGCGATATCGGAATGAGGGTGATAGAGAAAGGAGAAGAGAGAGCATAGGAGACAGGGGGCAGTGGTGTCGACAGAGTATGGGAGAAGAAGGAAGGACAAAAGGGAAAAAATGAGAGCGAATGAGGAAAACTAGGGCTTTATGGGATTTAAGAAAAGCGGCACTAGCGCCATCTATCACAATATGGAGCAACGCTAGCGTCGCTTGTCCCAAAGTTTTGAAAAAAAAAAACAAAACAAAACCATGCCTAAGGGAGGGACTACGTATGTTCATGAGGAAATAGTTTTTATTTTTTCGTGCAACGGTCAAATATGGTATATTTTCCTGTAAAATCATCTAGTTTTATCCATATTTTATAGTTTTATTAGTATTCAGTTGTTGTCCATATTTCAAATTGTCAACAATATAAGTAGAGCATGTAGAAAAGGTGTAAAGATTTCCTTAGAAGTAGTGCACATTGTTACTAATAAATTATATAATACAGAAAAAGGTGTTCTTCAAGAGTGGTTCAAAGTTAGATTCAATCTCAGGATGTATCTGATTCAATTTGATCAAGCTCCAATGTTGTGTTGATTTTTGTTTTCTTCTCTAAGCTAGCTCCATTCTTCCTGACGTGCTTCTCATTTATTTGTTAAAGCGTGCAGAGGTTTTGCCAAAAGATGGAATGTCTTTTCTAGCAAGATGTCAGAGCCTCCTTCCTTGACCCTGGGTTATCGTTGACTTGGATCTTTCAAACTGAAGTGGAGTAGGAAGCCTTGGAAGAAGGTGGACTTATTCTTTCTTCTTCTACCTTTGCTTTGTATGCTATTCTAGCTTTTTCCTAGTCTTTAGTTTGACCAAATTTTCACAAATTCTTTTTAACACCTCAGTGATCTTCTTCTTCGTTTTCTTTTCTTTTTTTTATTGAGTTGTTGAGACCATGAAGATATTGGATTTTCATGTGCACCCGTCAACCATACTCATAAATGTCTGTTAACATGTATGTTGATTCAAGTGATACACATTCAAGTGCCTTACACATTGAAATTTATACAATATATCCATTTTCAGCTGGTCACTCTTTTGGTGCTGATACCACGCAATAAAAATGTGCTTCTTCATGTGGAAGTTTGAAAATTATTCACCGATTGCCATTCTAATTCTGGACTTGGTATTTCTTTCCACTTTATGGCCCACGACTTCATGTGTACACTTCTCGTGGCTATTTTGAAGGATCTTGAAGTTTTTAGAGGGTTTCGACAAGATCCGATGCTTGAAGCAGTTTCGCCCATTGTGGCCTGATGTAGCTTCATGTAACTTCTTTGATTTTGAAAGTGTATAAAGAGGTAAAGTGACATTTTTGGTGTTAACATTCATTCTCGTGCAAAGGTAGCTGACCAAATCCGGAGCTAAAGAAAATTTCATCCTAAAAGCCATCCTGTAGGCAAGGTAAAAGCAAACATTCAGACCTCTTTGCCTGTGATGGGGAAGATGACTTCCGAAAACCAAACTGCCAAGTTCATAGCCGTGAGCTGCCTCCTCGGCATATTCTCAGAACAAGTTCTCTCCAAATAAGGGAAGAACTATGGGCAGTCGACGTACGACGTGATATACTTGCGCATCTTCTATCTTGGACTTATCAAAGAAGGATCTACAACCACTACCTTCTTAAAAACATGTGGATCCTCCAAGAATGTAATCTTATTAGCCAGTCCTTTCGGCAACATGTTCTTGATCCAAGTCCTCGCCTTGAATTTGTGGTGTTTATCGTGAGATGTCTCTGCCAGAGCAAAAACTTGTTTGAACACCACGCGAAACTCTTCGATCTCTATCTAGAATGGAATTGAGAGGGACAACTTTTCATAAAACTCTCCAAGAATCGGAAGACTGAAGACATCACGCATTTCAATCAAAGAAAATCGTAATTCTGTATTAGGGATGATGAAAGTATTGGTGGAAGGGTAGAACAACTCCATTATTGCCCTGCAGGCTTCCTTTGCCTTGGAGGGCTCCATCGAGACGTCACCCTCACTGCGTCTAGCACCCATGCATCTGCATGAATGTCGCCGCATTGTTCCATAACCTCTCTTGTCCATAACTCCCAATCATGGAAAGGGGTGAACAGTCCTCTAGGGTTATGCTTCTTGCAAACCCAGGCATTGTCATCACTCACCAGAACTCCCAAGCTGATGGTTGTAAGTTGTGGCACGTTACATCCGTCAGGTAGAACCATTCTTTTTGGAGCCATCATGTCAACCTTTGTTATCTCGGACTCCTTGAAGTCGGGCTTGTCATACTGAAAGGTGCTGGTTTTAAAGGTAAGCTCACCGGTACCCCCAAGCAATCTTGCTATCATCCCTGGCTAGTATGGTCGACTTGAAAGTCAAAGCAGAAGAACCTCTCGTGCTCGGTTGAGACCATGATAGCCTCTTCGGTAGTATGGATGAATGAAAAGGTGATGCGTTTAGTAGAGTGACGCTCTTCGTAGTCACTGATGTCACCGAAGATATAATCAGGCTTCTTCAAAGACTCCTGGCGTCCATCACTTCAAACAGCATTCGTCAAGATATCACTATATAATTTTTCACTTCTAGGGGAATCTAGAAACTTGGTCCTGAACTTCTCCAACTCAGCCTGGACGATATTGTCCACATTCAGAGAAATATTCTCCATTTTCGTATGACCTTCTCTAATTATTCTGCGAGGAGGAGGAGGAGCTTGCGCAGTTTCAGTTGTTGGAACTTGTGGAGTCTCAGCAACAGGCTGCTTGCCTTTAGCAATGGCAGCATCATCAGCAACAGAGGAGGAAGAAACAATGTTCTTGTCTGTTAGAAAGAAAAAAGAAGATGTTAGAAAGAAATGTTTGGTCATTAAAATTCTATAGAAAATTTGGCAGCACCTCCCCATACTTTGAGGGTGGGCCAAAATCCCATAGAAAGAAGAATACTTGATTTTCAACCCCGGTAGTACAACAAAGTGCGCACTCAGAAGGCTTTTTAATCAAGGTCTCCAGTTAAGCAAGGCAACTGAATGCTCACTAAAACCATACTTATGTTAGTTTGTGTGGTCTCAATCCATCAGATGATGTAATAAATTGATTAATTTCTTTATTTATGAATAAAATTATGCTTTCCTTTCATGAGATAATTGGTGCTTTATTACTTTATACACATAACCAATACATATGACTTGATGGTTCATGAGATGAACCGGGTCTCATTAGTATATTATATGTGATATATGTGTATAGATGAGATCTATACGGGAGACATGTGTCACAAATCTTATACTTAAATATTTTCACAACCAGTGATGAGACTGGGTATCTCATCTGATAAGATTGCAGCACTTTGATCATTATGAGATAGTGTGATTTATTTTAATCATCAGAATGTAAGATTCTGGATCACGGTGCTGGTACATTGAATGTATTGAAGAACCATGAGAAGCACCTTATGGAACACTGTCTCAATTTTAAGGTATGCTCTCATAATTTCCTAACAATAGGCTCTCAATCTTGAGTCATTGATGAACTTAAGTTTCTGTCTATTCATTTGCTTTGAGTCACCAATAAGTGAGGCCAACTGTATGTCAACACATCGGTGTCTTGTATACGTGGTAGTAGGACTGTGGGAACATTCAATGGTTAAGATGGAATTTAACTATATTATCCTTTTGTGCCAATTAATGGATTTATCATTAGTAAGTGCGCACCCATCTCGATTAAGAGTTAATTGGATGGTACTGATGATCACTGTGATTAATTGGGTCTCAAGGATAATAAGATGTGGATCTAAGATTGGAAGAAATAGATTTTATCCAATTGATCCATGGATATTGATAGAGGGGCCTACTTGTGGTCATAGGGAAGTTTAGGGTCTTATTTGTAATATTTTTCTAATACTGGAGTGCAATTGCATTTATATAGTGAAGTCATTTTCAATTAACTATGGGCCCAAATTGCACATGATATGTGGGGTCAGGATGTCCCAGTTGGAGTCAGCTTTCGATGGAATCCCTAGTGGTCCCCACGCTAGCTCAAGATTGGATAATTACTAATTCTACTTGAACTCAAAAGGAAGGAATTAGAAAGTTGCTATTTCTATTTGAAGTGAAACTTCTAATAGTGGTAATAGTAGGTTACTAATTGTTGTGGAAGTGAGACTTCTATAATAATTAGAAAGGAGAAAGTTATTAATTCTTAATAGAAGTAGGACTTCTATTTCAATTGGTAAAAGAGGAGGTTGCTAGGCTATACAAGAAGAAGAAGGGAGGGTTGGACGCCCCATGCATTGGAGTCCACACCCAGCCCTCTCAAGTGCAAGAGTTGCACACCTATTTCTCTTTTTCCTCTTCTAGTTTCTTCTTCTATTTTCCTTAGAACTTTTAGTTGATTTTCTTTTGAAGATTCCACCATTCTTCTTGAGAAAAGAGATCTGAAACGGGTCATAGCGTGGAAGACAATAAGGTCTTAGATATCCTAATTTGCTTCAAGTAGAGTTCTTGTTAAGCTTATTGTCTTCTTCTACATTAGAGCACAACCGAGTTCCAAATGTATAATCTACTTATTCCTATGTTGTGGATTGTTTTGGTTGCGTGGTGTTGCTGATTTCTATCTTCTAGATAGAGTTCATTACTGTGCATGATTGATGAGTTTGAGGGATTGGATCCTGGATTGGGTTTTATAACCTTATGGGTACTTGATCACTGAGTCAAGTGGGTCAAAAAGTTTTGAAAACCTATCCACGAGGCCACCTACTTCCAACAACATAGACATGAAGTAAGATGTAAAAATGCATGAAAATGATCAAATGCGGTGAGGGTGTGCACTTGACAGTTTTTTGCAAAAGATCCTAGCGCCCAATAGCTGCTAATTTGGTCTTTAAAGGCCTAAAACGGCCACTGATAAATCTCAGCGGTCATAGATTGCCTTTTAGCGTCCAACGGTTATCAATCTGGTATCTCAGCGTCCAGCAACCATCAAAACTGGCCTTTCAAGAACTGAACGGTCATTTTCCCGCTACCTTAGCGGTTAGCGGTTAAGGTCTGGTCCGTGATCAACACTCAGTGGCCAAAGTCTAGATGGTTAACAGCCAACATCAAGCCCTCCAGCGGCCAGTGCCTAAATTCAACAATCAATGTATTTAGCAATCAATGACAACTTCTCAAAGGAGGTTAAAAATCATCGGTCGATGTTTTCTTTAAGTCTTTGCTTCATGGAATTAGAAGAGGGTCGAACCCTAAAATTTTACTCTTCGGCCAAAAGGAAAACGGGGGAAAATCCATTCATCCTTTACATGTCAAACTCAAAAACCCACGGTAATTCATCAAACAGTGGGCAGCGAAAAGAAAAAAAAATGAAAAGACAAAAGGGAAGATCAATGAAACTACTTCTGTCCTTGTCCCTTCGTTATCAAAGATTGAAGTGCATCTACTTTAGGGTAGACCCGTTATCAATGAGGCCAAAACCCTCAAAGTTCTCCACAAATTTGTGAAGCACAGTAAAAAAGATCACAAGCGCTATGGTAGACGTTGAAAGGAAACATGCAAAATGCAGACACAATGAAGAGAAGAAAAGCAAAAATGAACTCTGGAAAATCTGGAAATCTGCAACGATGAAATGAAGAAAGAAAGAAGCCGCACATTTATAAGCAGTCTAGCGCCGCGGTTCTTGCAAAAGGCGACGGCCACTCTGGAACAAGGCTTAGTGAAAATGCCTTAGCGGCTAGTGTCTAAGAGCGGAAGAAACCAAGCATGGGCCGGTCAATGCACGGTTCAAGGAGGCGTCGTTTTAACTTCCAACTGCCTTTTGAAATCCCTGGAGCCGCTAAAATTAAAAAATGACTTCATCATAACAGTCTATTTGAAAATATCTTCGAATAGACTGGTCATATGCCCAATTTTAGGTCTATTTGCCTACCCAACCAGTGGCAGACTCACCTTATGCAGACCTGGGGCGACCGATCCAAAAGATGTTAAAAGTATGGGCCATAGGGCTCATGCCCCATTCCTATAAAGTAATCGTCCCACCTCAGGTCTCGAAAAACCCGTCACTCTTGGTCTCAGAGATTTCCCGAACGAAAAATCTTGAAACCCTTTGTTCAATCGTTCTCCTTCTTCCACTTCAAGCTCATGCAGTTCAGTCTCTACACAATAGTATAGCATAAATGTCAGCGCTCTCACTATACCATTACACAATATGTGGGGAAGCAATATGTTTATTGGTAGTGGGATATAAGTTCTTTATATTTAATTTTCTAAAAAAAATAAAAAAAAAGAAATAATGTCTTTAAATCATGTAATAAGTGGAGATTATTGGTAGTCAGTGTTGGTTTTGACATTTTCAATTTTTAATTGACCATCGTCCGCCCCACCCAGATGAAAATCCTGGGTCCGCCACTGTACCCAACTCTCCAATTTCATCAAAAATGATACCAATGCAGCAAACCCTAACTTTTTACACTCATTTTCTCACTAAATTTGGATTTGTCTCCCACAAAATCGTCATTTTCATCATCCAAAAGAGAATTCTTCGAAAAGTTGTTTTATACCTCTGGGATTTTTCTTTGAGCGTTCCCCATAATCCCCGTAGAGATGCAAACACTTGATATCTGCGAAAAAGTAAGGCATAAGAAGCTCTTAAATTGAGTTTTCTATAACTTTCCATCCAAATCCGGATTCCCGTGCAGAGAATTAAAATTCTCGAGGCATAATGATTGCAACACATTCCCGATCATTGTATCTTGAGGGGGCATTTGTTGGCACAAAAAAAATTCTCTCATTAATGCATCACACTCCCCAAGGCAAAATACTCATTTCAGAAGAAAAATGTCATTTTTACTGACTGTTGGAATCTAACCGACCATAGTGGCAGCACTCTCTAGCAGTCACTCCATCCAACTTCACCGGCCACTTCACCTCACCAAATGTTGACCGTTAGGAGTCTGCTATTTATCATTCACATACTAGTTGTTGGATGCTACAAGAACATCTTGGCACCGCTGAACCTCTTCGCTAGTGGCCGCCGCACGACCGTCACCCATGATCTAGGCAGTTGTGCTTTTGATGATTGCTGGAACAACGAAGTTGCAATTCCAACTTCTATTTGTTGCGGTTTCCAAAACTACTCGACTCCCCACGATTTGCAGCATTCCCCCACGACTTGCATCAGTTACGCCCTCTCAAAGGCTATAAAAGATACACTTGGGCAAGCATCAAACATATCTCTAATCTAGGGCGAAAGTCCAGAAAGTCTGTCATTTTCAAGACAAAAGACTTTCCATCTCCCTTCCTCAAGATGAGAGTCAGGTAGCAAGTATTCTCTGGATTAGGTAATAGTTTCTAAAACCAACCTTTGTTCTTCTCACCATGAAAGAAAAACGAGAATTGTCTTTCCTATTTTGAGGCAGACATTCTTATTAATTCTTCTTCCTCACAAAAGATGATGAATTACAAAGATTGGTGGAAGAAATTAAGATGCAGACTTTTTCAACTTCGTCTCAGGGGTTGTATAAAATTTATAAACAACTTACACTAAGAAGGTGAGACATGTAAAATACATGTAAACAAAAGTGAAGGCTTTTCAAAGCGCAATTAAATACATGTGTAAGTAATCTTCACATCTTTCGGTAAAATACTCTGGAATGAATAAAATCCCCCTTCTTCATTTTTGAACGAAACACAAAAGAAGGGGACTGCGGAAAGAGATGGTTTGAACCCTTGTCAGCAAGGTAATAACTTCACTGCTGACCACTAAGGTAAGGAGCCGGTTTCCACCATGTCGATCTTATCGATATGAGCAAAGTCCGGATGATTTTAGAAATCGCAAAAAAGTGTGGACGGCCAAATCGAATCAATTGGTCCACAGTGATCTACATCTGACCCCCAATCGAACATCACCTCCTATTTATGTCACTAGCTGACATCATTGGCTGACTTCATCCCCTAGCGTGAGAGTTGGTAAATAATAGGCGGTAAAGTCTCAAAGAACTATACTAACTACTAATTATTACTGGCGACAGAAATGTGATATGAGATTGAATCGATCTCAAGTGGGCCACATAATTGAAATGGAAAATGGCCGTGTGTGAATGAGGTTTAATGACATTTTTCTTATCACGTGTCAATGGAATCCAAGTATGGGAGGGCCAGGACTACTTAGATGGATGTCTAGCTATGGGAATGAGAGGAAGGCGGATGAAAAGGTCTCCTCATAGACACTGGAAAGCCGAAAATAACCCAACTCCATTAGACTGTCTTAGCCCTTGATTTAACAATCTTAGAGTTTGATTGGGTGAATTTTTATTTGATGCGATTCAACGGTGAGTGAAAACTCAATGAGTACAAAATCGGGCCTGCACTGATTAAAAGTGAGCCTAAGTGAGGCCCACAGAGCCAGACTACACATGCATTCTGGTCCAAGGTGAACATTTGAGGATACAAAATTAAAGCCTTGATATGGCATAAACCTCTAATCCACACTCAAACCATCTATTACCCTGCTTGATTTTTTATGCATCCAGTGAGCCCCACGTCACATGAGCCTGGCATGGGCCAAGAGGATGTAACCACCAAAGTTGTAAATCTAGCGGCGTTTGCTTGAGTGGAGTCTTCTCTTTATGATGACTGACGATGACCTCAGTCATCTTGTTGTATTAAACTAAATAATAATAAGTGGAACCGACACGGCTTACTGCATCTTTCTCGTAACAGTTACAGAGATGCAAAAGATCGGGGTTCCACTTTACTTTGGTTAAGGCTTGGATTTGGAAGACCTTTCACCTATTCATCCGAAGATGACAGTTGTCACCCCCATTCAATAGCATTTTGTGGGGCCCGCTTAAAGGGTTGAAGGCCCTTTCACACTTTTATCCCTCATGATTTGGCCCACCCCCAACTTCACTGTCACCAAAACCCTGTTTATATCTTTCAAAAAAATGAAAAATCCTTTTTTATCCGCATTTGGATTGAATCTCAAAGAACTATATCATTAAAAAAATTGCTAAACTTTATGGCTATTAATTTATTAAATTAAGTGCTAGGATGATTTGATGGGGCTGAAGTTTTTGTTGGCCCTTGTCCATAAAGAGATTTTCCCATGTACTCTACACTCGAGTCATAAGTAGATATCTAAGTGGGCCCACACGCTGGACTACAAATGAGATGATGTAGGGCCTGTTTTTTTTTTTTTTTTTTATTATTATTATTATTATTATTATTGGAATTCATAAAATTTTTCTGGAGAGTTTTAAAATTCTCAGACATGGTGGAATTCATGAATGCTCCCTTGTATTTGAGCATTCAAAAACTCCACTACAAAGCAAAGGGGGATGGAATTTCTAGAGTTTGAAGGTCATTTGAGGGCTTTTAGGTAGTTGGAATTTTGAGATGCTTGTAAGAAACATAACATTTGCAAATGTAGGAGGACAAGATGTGACATTATGTCAAAAAACCGAATTATGATACATTCTTGTCGGAAATTCTTATATAGTGCTTTAGGAGAACATTTGCCCTGCTCTTAGTTCATTTTTCATTTTTCTTGTGGTGTGTACACTACTTTATTAATTGAAACCCAAAAAAATAGGAAAAAAGACTTTTTGAACCAAAATGAGCATACATTTTAGAAATATTACTCTATTTATCACCAGATACCAAAAGAATTGTGAGAAAATTGTGAAAAATAGGAATGAAAAATAAAAAAATAGAAAAAACCAATGAAGATCATGTATTAGTAAAACTTTGTTCTTATTTATTATTTTTAATTATCTAAATGTGAATTTAGTCTCCAAGAAAATTTTCCCATTATATCCCAAGAAAATTTTGAAAAATATTTTAACATTTTTCCTAGACTATAATTTTCCCGGCCAAAAAGATATTTGTGACAGTCTACAGTATGAATTTGAGTTGGATTGATCCTGCACTTGCAGATGACAACAGAATCACGTTTCTTACCTCTGAATTGGATTACTGAAGAATCTGAATTTCTAACTATCCTTTCCCAAGAAAAAGTGGTCTAGTAGCCCACCCAACATGGAACACGCTACAAAAAGGCGAGTGGGTCATGAAAAACATACAATTCAGTGATGATGCTAGAATGAGAGAACCCAAGTTTTCAACTTGGTATGAGTATATGATTCTTTTTCATATTTTTCTCTCAAATTGGAGATGTTTCTTTGGAACCAAGCAATCAGAGGTAACTGGAACCTTTGACAGACTTGCCGGGAACCAATTACACTACCCTTAGTCACAAGTGTAAGTACTGCTGCACAATATTCATGAGAGAACAAATGATACTAACGAAGAAAAATTCATAAAAGCGTGTAGTAGGCATATGGGCTGCTTTAGTTTTAAAATAATCACAGGTCGTTATCTGTGAGGCTTACACCTTTTCTCCTTTCTTTGGATCCTCTCTCTTTAAATCCTCCACCATCCAACACTCTCCATGTCTCATTGTATCATCAAATCCCATCCCCCCATATTAGAGATTCAAGGGAAGTTGACAGAGAAATGGTGGGTTCTTGTTCATCCCTCCTCCTCCTCCTCCTCCTCCTCTCTCTCTCTCTCTCTCTCTCTCTCTCTCTCTCACACACACACACACACAAAAACACATTCATGTTTGGGTTTTTGTTGAATATTTGGGTACCATTTTTTTTTTTTTTTTTTTGTGTGCGCGCTTTGTTGCAGGAAGAGGGGCATGAGTCAGAGAGATGGATGGGGTATATGGATTGGAGGAACCGACCAGCCTTGAGAAGTCAACATGGAGGCATGCTTGCAGCTTCTTTTGTGTTGGGTATTTTTCTTAACTTTGATAATAAAAAGGAGATACAAATAACTTCACAACCATAAATCTCTCGCTTTCTTCAAACACGTTTTCTTTTGGTGATTCATCTAAACAAAAAATTTTATTTTGTAAACAACCCACTCAATCAGCAATTCAGTAGTTCTCCCTTTAGATACTGCTCTACCTTTCTCTTGATGCTATACTCACCTTCTAACACCCTGCTTCATCTGCAAAGATTCAGTTTGAGTAAAACCAACTACCAATTTCATAATAGTATGACTTCAACCTTCAAAAACAAATCATTTATTTACTTCTGTAATAATAGCAAACAAAAAAAAATGTAAAAAATTATTAGTAATCCTGCCTGACTTCTATTTCTTACGACATCCTTATCAGTTCAGCTGCATCATCTGTCTAGCGCTTGACCTTATATGATAAAAATCACATACAATCAAAATAAATCTTCTGAAAAAAAAAAAAAAAACTTCCATTGATTCTTAATGATTAGTTTTATAGTTTTTATCATGACTAATGGAATTCATCAGCATTCCTCTAATGCATTTACATTGAATATGGGTGGGCTGTTGTAGCTGTGGAGATACTGGAGAATCTGGCATACCTAGCAAATGCCAGCAACTTGGTTCTTTATTTGGCGAATCTCATGCATTTCTCGCTCTCTAGATCGGCCAACACAGTAACCAACTTCATGGGGACAGCATTTCTTCTAGCTCTTCTTGGAGGGTTCTTGTCTGATGCATTCCTCACCACTTTTCACGTGTACCTGATAGGTGCAGTCATAGAGTTCTTGGTAAGCATGTGACAGCAAACATTATCTTACTTGATACCTCCCTCATGGCCTGATTATTACTTAATCTGGATTTTTGCTTGATTCTAGCTTGATTATAAACTTTATCTTCGGTTTGGCATGGTAACATTATTGGTATTTTCTACCTTCATATCTACATGGAAATGAAGTATGAAAAATGATACAACACACGACGATGCCTAATTGCCTATCTTTTTCCTGACTTCATAATATTTTTACACACGAAGATCGCTGATAAAGAGCTTTCCTTTTTATTTTGTTCTTTTGTTCTTTTTCTTTTTCTTTTTTTTTCCTTCTTTTACCTTTTTTTTTTATTTATTTATTTGGATAGGTTAATGGGGACCCCATAGAAACAGTGACAAACAAGTAGATAGGTTTTAATAAGTGTTTGTATTCTTTTTCCTGCTTTTTATACTCCAGCCTTTTAAACTTTAGACAAATAAAGCATTGATTGACCCCCACTTGACATAGATTGTTTGGCTATGGCAATAACCAGATTTTTATGCAAATTGTGAAAGCACCCATCGTCAGTTGCATTCCTCTCTCTCTCTCTCTCTCTCTCTCTCTCTCTCTCTCTCTCTCCTCCTAATTCATGTAAATCCAATCCATTTGCCACAGTATCAAGATCACCAACTGATAGGCCTGTCATAATAAAATCGACCTTTAGACTTTTGGTGAGTTTAAATTAAGAAGTAAAAGTATTTTATGATCAAATTCCTAATTAGGAGGCATTTGTTTGCTAGAATTTTTGAATTTTGTGGTGGGAATTTTATGTGTTGAGAAATTTTTGACAGTAATTATGTCATTTTTTAAAATCTTTCCTTCAATAAATCATTTAAGAGAAACACTCATGTCTAAAGCAAATCACCTTATAGTGGGGCCCACTTCACCTACCTTTATGCATGAATGGCTTAAAAAAGAGGATTTGAAATGACGAGAATACCAACTTCACTAAATGGTCAAGATCATCAAAATCCAAATGGCCAGTTTTGGAAGGAAAGAGGTTAAGAAAAGATAAAACACATTATAAGGGAAGGGTATTTTTGTCATTTCTCAAAAGAATTATATGGAAAGGACCAGATTGAGATAATTGTTAAAAAAATACTTTCCTACTTTTTTAAAATATTCAGCTCTTGTGTACTTTTTCTAAAAATGAGCCAAAGATTTTATACTTGTTTGAAGCTCTCCCAAAGAAGAATTATAGATACTTTCCAACAAAAGCTTTCTGAATTCCGACAACAAAAAGTCTACTTGGACAAATTTTTTTGGACAGAATTTTGAACAAACCCTATTGTATGCCTTGAATATCCCCTATGATATTCAAGGCATACCATAGGATTTGTCCAAAATTCTGTCAAAAAATGTTTGTCCAAGTAGCTAGCACTACTCTTCCAATAAACAAACACCCTTTGAATTTTCCTTTTTTTCTAGTTATCTATTTTATGAGTACTTTAGACCACTTACGATAGTTCAATGAAATAGACATTCTATATATAGATGACTAATTCTAGGCACCCACTTGAATAAGTCTGCATCATTGAAATATCATTAATTAGAGAAATTTTTACGTTGACCCAGTCATCCCATCATAAAATTAATAACACAAAAACTTGTGAATTAACTTTTTTTTATTTTATCTTAATCACATGCTTAATCAGATCCGGCATAGTTTCTTGTGCTAAAAGCCATCCATTTGCCAGTGACATATCCATGCACATCACTCAGTTGTGCCTTCCCCACCTATTACTCTGCCGATGAGTTGGAGTCAACGGCCTCACCTCCTTCATTCTTGCAAATACAACAAACATATGATGCATTCAGTTCAGCCGCCACTTTAGACACTACGTTAACCAAACAACGACTAATCCCAAATCTAAAGTAATACAAGTTTAATAAGTAACAGTGATATAATATTTATAGGGCAAGGATGGAAGTGCCAACCTGGCCGTGTCCCACTTTCCCCCAGGATAGGATCGATTTAAATCCCATCGACTCAAGCACTCTATCTACAATTGACCCATCTGAGTTTTGAAGGCCTCTAGGCAGGTTTGATGAGGGGAGGAATTTTTAAAGATATATAGATTTCTCATTTTCAGTGAAAGAGATTGAGAATTTATATTGCTGAGGATTTCACATCAATATAAGCATGTGTATATCGATATGTAAGAGAGAAATTGGTATAAAGTCGAAAATTCTTAAAAATGAGGATTTCCAAAATCTATGTGGGGGACGTCAAGCCTGAGAATGCTCATCACTGGCTAAAGTTCTTAGGGATTTCTAATTGCCAAATGTGAATTTTCTTTTATAACTGTGTGGGGATATCTATATGATACCAAGATTGTCATCCAATCTCAGCTCGGTCAGCACCACCTCGATCAGCACCATCTCAGCTCGGTGAACATCACCTTGGTCCTAGGTCAGCACCACCTCGGTCAGCACCATCTCAGCTCGGTCAACACCACCTCGGTCCTCACCTCAGCACCTGAGTTCGGTACCTCAGCACCTGAGCTCGGTCCTGACCTCAGTACCTGAGCTCGGTAACAATACCAGCTCAGCTAGGCATCTCATCTCAGCTATAGTGCCAGACACTTCCACCTCGGCCAGGTGCTTCACCTCGGCCAAGTGCTTCACCTTGGCCAGGTACTCCCACCTAGGCAGCAGTGCCAGAATGCTTGTCGAGACTAATACAGATAGTTGTACCTCTATGGAGATTCAACCACGTTACAGAACGTGTTGAGTAATGATGACATACATTGGGTAGAGATAAAAAGTTGTCATTATCCGATGGCTACGTCTACATCAAGTCGCCAGAAGTAAGGTCCCATAGGACTACAATTAAAGAAATATGGGCTATGATGGGACTCCCTATCACGAGTCACGAGACTCCCTACCCAAAGTTAGATGACTTCCCCACTAAAAATACAAGGAGCAAACTCCAGAACAGATAACATGAGACACACTCATATTCACGCCCAAAACTCTGTCTCCCTTCTTCTCCATCCTTTGCTTAGTTGCAGAACTGACTTAGGCAACGGAGAGCCTTGCGCTGACCGCAGCCAGGGTCTTTGATTGCTTTTCTTTCCTCCCTTTTTAGGTTTCGGGCACTCAATCTTCTCTAAGGAACTCCAAAGAAGTTCTTAATCCATCTAAGTAAGTCCGTGAGATTTTTTGCACTTACAACTGGCGCCGTTTGTGGGAAACGATTAAATCAAATCTTCCCAAATACTATGCCTCTAAAAACCAGAAAGGGCGAAGATTCATCAAGGGCCTTACCACCATCGCTGATATCGTTGCCACTGGTACTACAGGAGGTAGTGCCAGCGCAGCTGCCGCTGGTACTACAAGAACAGCCGCCGGCCCATAGCAAGAAGAGATCCGGAGAAAGGCCTGGTCCAGCGAGCGTCAAGGGGCCTGTCACTCAGTTAGGTTCATCTTCAAGGGGGGTGACAGTACATTCCCGGCAAGATAACTGTCTGATCAAGCATCCCTAGCAAAACGATCCTCAACTAGAGCGTCCCCGGCGAGATAAAACTCCAGTGCAAGCCAGGTCTCATCGATCCCCTCAGCAGATTGATGGCAAAGACGATGAAAACGACTCTCTCCTCGCAGATATCAGGGCCCAAGACCTAATTATCCAAGAGAAAGACAAGTTGATTCATCAACTTCAGCCTCGATCTGAAGAGCTTCGTGGGCTCGGTGATAGCACCACCCTCAATCTCAACAGCTTCATGGCCTCGATGACAGCACCAGCCTCTGCTCAGATGCCTTCGATCATGCCAGCTCCGGCTGTGGCCTCGGTGACAACACCGGCCTCAGCTCGGACAGCTTCGATCACAGCTCTAACAGGCCTCGATGACAGCACCAGCCTCAGCTCGGACAGCTTCGACCACAGCTACAGCAGGCCTCAGTGACAGCACCAACCTCCGCTCGGATGCCTTCGATCATGCCAACTACGGCTGTGGCCTCAGTGACAGCACCGACCTCAGCTCGGACAACTTCGATCACAGCTCCAACAGGCCTCGGTGATAGCACCAGGCTCCGCTCGAATGCCTTCGATCATGCCAGCTCCGGCTGTGGCCTCGATGACAACACTGGTCTCAGCTCGGACAGCTTCGATCACAGCTCCAGTAGGCCTCGGTGACAGCACCAGCCTCTACTCAGATACCTTCGATCATGCCAGCTCCGGCTGTGGCCTCGGTGACAGCACCAGCCTCAGCTCGCATAGCTTCGATCACAACTCCAGCAGGCCTTGGTGACAGCACCAGCCTCTGCTTGGATGCCTTCGATCATGCCGGCTCCAGCTGTGGCCTCGGTGACAGCACCAGTCTCAGCTCAGACGCCTTCGATAATGGCAGTTACGGCTGTGGTCTCGGTGGCAGCACTAGCCTCAGCTTGCACAGCTTCAGTCATGGCGGCTTCAATTCTCGCCAAGTTACAGAACTCAGTGGGCCTACCAAGATCATGCTAGCTCCGGTAGAGTACCAGCTCGGCAATCTTGGTCTCGGAATAACCCATCTCGGCAACAGTGCCAGTGGAGGCATCTTTGTAATGACATGATCGTTCTAGCTCCAGTAAAAGTACCAGCTTATCACCTCGTCTTTATCCACCTCCGCAATTCCAAGGTCACTCCAGCACCGGTAAGAATTCCAGCTCGGCACCTCGACTTTTGCCAAAAGTACCAACTCCCCCATCATAATACTTAGCTCCCGACCTTCAAGAGTTAGGGAACTCTAAGAGGTCAAGAGCTAGGGCGTAATTGTGTGGGGATATCTACATGATACCGAGATTGTCATCTCATCTCAGCTCGGTCAGCACCATCTCAGCTCGGTCAGCACCACCTCAGTCCTCACCTCAGCACCTAAGCACCTAAGCTCAGTCTTGGCCTCAGCACCTGAGCTCGGTAACAGTACTAGCTCAACTAGGCATCTCATCTCAGCAATAGTATCAGACACTTCCACCTCGGCCAGGTACTCCCACCTAGGCAACAGTGCCAGAATGCTTGTCGAGACGAGTACAGATATCTGTACCTCCATGGAGATTCAACCACGTTACAGAACGTGTTGAGTAGTGATGACATGCATCGGGTAAAAATAAAAAGTTGTCATTATCCAGTGGCTACGTCTACATCAAGTCGCCAGAAGTAAGGTCCGATGGGACTGCAAGTAAAGAAATGTAGGCTATGATGGGACTCCCTATCACGAGTCACGAGACTCCCTACCCAAAGTCAGAGGACTTTCCCACTATAAATAAAAGGAGCAAACTCCAGAACAGGTAACATAAGACACACTCATATTCACGCCCCAAACTCTGTCTCCCTTCTTCTTCATCCTTTGCTTAGTTGCAGAACTGACTTAGGCATCGAAGAGCCTTGCGCTGACCACAGCCAGGGTCTTTGATTGCTTTTCTTTCCTCCCTTTTTAGGTTTCGGGCACTCAATCTTCTCCAAGGAACTCCAAAGAAGTTCTTAATCCATCTAAGTCCGTTCGTGAGATTGTTTGCACTTACAATAACTTTATGGAAAAAACCAGTGAAGAATTCCCAAGAATTTGATGGTCAAATATAAACTTAGATTATTTACGTGAATTTGACATAATCCCAGTTTTATTTAAGCATTAAGAATTTGGAATTTTTAGTCTCTGAATAATGTTATTCTCATGCTTCAAGGTATACGTCACATGACAGCTCATTGCACACAGGCCTGCAAGGCGCTCATTAATTTATATGCTACTAAATTAAACATTTTTTTTTAAGAGGGCTAAATTAAACATAGTATAGCAAATAGAAGATTATAGGGATTTTTTTTCTATACAGTCACTCAAATTCATCGATAACCCCGTCTTGTTACCAAACTATACAAATTTACCTACACGTTCTTCGTACCGTCCATACCTCTGCATAGCCAAGAGTTACCTTTTGTTTTGTGATGTCACAACAAATTTTGAGATATTGCAATTTAGTACTCGACTGTTTTTTTCGCTCCCTGCTTCAACTTTTCCTCATTTTCACCTACTATTACTCGCTCCCTCAGCCGATTTCACTCTCCTCCTCCCTCGCCAACCTATTTGCAAATACGCAAAGCCCCCAGCATCCGTTCGACGTCGATGAATCAGCATGGTCTCCATTGCCTCCATCGACGAGGGATTTTGGCCTCCATTGTTTCAAAATCTGTGTGTTCCTAAGCTTGGTGTTGTTGTAGTCGCTCTTGGTAATCCTTATTCTCTCTCTTTTTTAGTGAGTTTGTTTTCGGACCCACCACAGGGTGGGATCAACAAGACATCCCACATTATTTTTTGCAACTGGATGTCTAGTCCAAAACCCGAAGTGGTAATTCATGATATGAGAACAATATGATTTTTTTAGTATATCAACAACCAGATGCTCAAGTGTAATTGAAATTCGGTAGACTGTTAGAAAATATAAGAGTGGATGTCCACATTTTCAACGTAGATGTTCATAAAAAAGTGAGGCTCTACAAGTCCCCTATAAGGTCAATACTAATATTTATACAAAATGTTTCAAATATTTCTACATGTGGGATTCCTTGATACCCTAACTACGTTCAAAAGACACAAAAGAAGAACAAAAAATAACACAATAAATAAGGAGATACATACAGGGTGGGAAAACGGGGAATGAAAACTGATGATGGATTCGACAATGGTAGCGGAGAAAGATATGGCAGGACACTCATTGCTATATATGAAAAAAAAGAAAGGATTCACTTGTAGGATTCACTTGCAAAGAAAGGAAGCAATGAACTCAAACAAAAGACGAAAGCTACAGAACGGAATGAAATTATAAACAGAGATACATTCGTTGACTTTTAATGTAAAACTTTATGTGATATCACAATATAAATTGCGATATCGCAAGCAAATAATTTGCGATATTGCAAAATTTGGATATCGCAAATGAAAAAGTGACTTTTGGATGTGCAGAGGTACGGAGGGTACGAAAAGCGTGTAGGTAAAATTATCTAATTTGGTAACAAGGGGGAGTTATCAATGAGTTTAGGTGACCGTACCGAAAAAATCCAAAGATTATATACTATACTGAAAGCTTCTTCTTTAGATGGAGTGGACTTTGAAGTTGAAAACATGAGTTCAGAAAAAAGTTAAGCAGAGAAGTAGAAATCACAAAGCCAACCTCAAATAAATGAATCTGGATCCCTCTTAAGACATGAATCTAGAGAAATTCGAAGCGAAAGGAGTGGAACTCTACAGTTGGGCCCACCTATGAAATCCAAACTGTTGAAAATGAATTCCATCTTGGTATATATGGTATCCTTAGATTCTATGTCAATCCAGGTTTGCTCACCATTGGGTTGAATGTTTGGTAAAAATATGTGATTTAACATAATCTTATACATATCCATTATCTCGTTTTTCATCAAACAATTGATCCAATGGTGGAGCAAATCTGAGCGGACGTAAACTTCAAGGATACCCTATAAACCTAGGGTACGTTCGACTGAGCATTTCGGATGTCCATAGGTAGGCTCCACTGTGGAGTTCCGCTCTCGTGAGTCAGTATTTCTCTAGGTGATTCATCTCTTTGATTTGATAATGCTTTGATGACATTGGTGCTTCATCTTTGACTTAGCCACACTATTCATTCATGTATTGACTCTCTAACAACTATTGAAGTTCCTTTTTATTTCTGTTTTTGGTAGAAAAAAATAAAAGTACTTAAGTTCAATAGACTGATTTGACAATGGACCATCAATGGGTTCAGAATCTTCTACAAAAAAATTAACTATTCTAAGGGACCCAGCTGAATCAGTTCAAATCTAGACTAATTTGATGGATTTGTATAAAGAGGCCAACAAACTCTTCTTGCATCCTCTACTGGTTGTTTGCTTGCATCATTTACTGTAAATATTACACATGTTGCGTATACACAAGTTTATTCGCACTCATTTACTTAACACATAAATTAAGGCGCTGTTAATACAAATTTCACTCAGGAGAGATATGGTATCAAATCCCATAATTACCTTGTATTTTGTGAACTGTTCAAACTTTTTAATGACCCATTAAAACCCTAATGTTTAGTTTTTTTCCTTCAAATCTTAACAGATTTTGAAATATATGAGGATTTTACATATAATCTGAACTGTTCAATGTTTGCTGGTATGAAAACAGTCATTCCAAAATACATGGTAATATGTATGCAGATTTTACGTATGTAAATCCCACTTTCATATTCCAATCCTTGGAAGACAAACGACCCCCTAGCTAAAAAATAACTTGAATCCAGTGGAGCTCCCGTCACACTAGGCTGACGGGTGACCCTTCAAAACTCCCTAATTCATAACAATGTAACGACAGGGGCTAGTGATACTCACAGTGCAAGCTCACTCCCACTCTCTGAAGCCTCCTGCATGCGACGCTGTAGCTTTGCAAGAAGTCCCATGCGAGCAGGTTTCTGGTGGAAAGGCCGCAACGCTTTTCGCGGGACTTTATCTGGTGGCGTTGGGGGTTGGCGGTATAAAGGGGTCGCTGCCCGCCCATGGCGCTGAGCAGTTCAATGAGAACACGCCTCAAGGAAGGAGGCAAAGGTCCACTTTCTTCAACTACTATGTGTTTTGCCTCGCCTGTGGAGCACTGGTAGCTGTGACTCTAGTGGTGTGGATTGAAGATAACAAGGGATGGCAATGGGGGTTTGGGATCTCAACTGCTACAATACTTCTCTCTATTCCTCTCTTCCTTGCTGGCGCTTCTACCTACAGAAACAAGATTCCCAAAGGAAGTCCTTTAACAACCATAGCAAAGGTAAGAGAAGTACCCTGCCTGTCTTCATTGTCAAAATCTTCTATAGGGATGATATTGAACGAAGCTGTCTAGCATTATCAGAAACTTGCTGTCTAGCATTATCAGAAACTTGGAAGGGTGATAATAAGAGTTATAGGGATTAAGACCCATGAGGATTTGGCTTAGGATATATCGGAATGGACAAACAAAATTCATGTAGCCGACCCCAACATGGTAGAGACAAGGCTTTCATGATAATTATGAGGGATCGAGACCCCTAAGCCCAGATATAGCCCAGCCCATTGGCATTTTCAGACCCTATATGGATCTAGGCTTTTAGTCCAGGTCAACAAACGTAGACCCCAACCCAGACCAGATCAAAATCCAATGGAAAGCCTTTCTATATTTGTTTCGGTGCTACTGGAATAATTGGGCCTAAGGTTGGATGTCACAGGTCCTCATTGCTGCAATCTGCTCCGCTGGCCCAAGCACTGCCATCATGAGCATGGAAACAAGCCCAAGCAACCCCACCAACAGCAAAGAGGAGAAAGGTGAAGCCTCGATGCAGCCGAGCCAAACAATGACCAACAGTCTTACAATTCTCAACAGAGCAGTAACAAGCAAGCCCATTTGGCAAGGGCTCCAGTGCAGTATAGAGCAAGTAGAAGAGGTGAAGATAGTGATCAGAATCCTTCCCATCTTTGCTTCCACCATAATGCTCAACTGCTGCTTGGCCCAGCTCTCCACCTTCTCAGTCCAACAGGCAGCCACCATGAACACCAAGGTAGGCTCCCTGAAGGTCCCACCTGCATCCCTTCCAGTCTTCCCTGTCGTCTTCATCATGATCCTAGCACCAATTTATGACCATATCATCATCCCTTTCGCCAGAAGAGTGACTAAAACAGAAATGGGTATATCACACTTGCAACGCATTGGTGTTGGGCTCCTACTATCAATCATAGCCATGGCAGTGGCGGCCCAAGTAGAGATCAAGCGCAAACAGGTGGCTACTGAATCAGGCCTAATTGACTCACCAAATCCATTGCCCATATCTTTCTTCTGGATAGCCTTGCAGTACTTGTTTTTGGGTTCTGCCGACCTTTTCACATTGGCTGGACTACTGGAATTCTTCTTCAGCCAGGCACCTGCCAGTGTGAGATCATTGGCAACATCACTATCTTTCGCATCGTTGGCCATGGGCTACTACCTTAGCTCGGTCCTAGTCTCCACTGTGAACAATGTTACAGGCAGCAGGCCATGGTTATCTGGTGCTAACTTGAATTACTACCATCTAGAGCGTTTCTACTGGCTAATGTGTGTGCTGAGTGCATTGAACTTCATACACTTTCTCTTGTGGGCAATGCGCTATAAGTACAGAACTGCAGGACACGATTGAATGGCTAGTTTTCTTCCTTTGAGGTGAAAATCAAACAACTAATCCAATGAAAAGGATGCAAAGGAAAGACTACTGAGCTCTTACAGCACTTGTTTGATCCTTGATACAGAGCTTCAAGTTGCTGAGAACTCATTATTTTGTGCAAACAAAAGCATCTGTCATCCTGAAAATAAATTGGACTTTTCATTCTCATGCACAACTTCTAATAAGATCTATACACATTGGCTATTCAATTTCTTTTTCCCACTGATCACAAGTGACGATCCCAGCTCATTATAGAAACCATTGCATACAGCTGCATTAGAGTAAATGTGGAGCAATGCCTTCATTCATCAAAGAGCACCACTCATTGACACTCAGTCACTTAGAAGAAAATGGTCAGTACTTCCATGCTCACAGAAGTTACCACACCAACAGAAAGAGCATTCTGACAGGCTACAGGTGGAAAGCCTTTCTGAATGTTGTTCTTGCATGTTTACCCCAATGTTGAACCGGTGAACTTGTGACACTAACTATAAATAAAATGGGGCATTGCATTTTATAAATTAACAAATCAAATAGTTTCTCAACTATAAATGAATCCACTTTAATCACATGTACTCGGTAACACAAAATAGCCCCATCATGTTGCAATAACGGTACATTATGGTTTACAGCGTCTTCTTGGAGGAGTAAGTTCTCCTCTAAGCCAGCATGGAAAATATGATCAGAAGAGCCCTAGGGGTGACAACCATTATAAAAAAAATACATGTCTAGGAAATGATGGATTACCCATTTATAACTTAACAAGGCTGCTTCAGAACATTGCATTTATGGTTGTAAACCTAGATCTTCTTAGATCTAGGGTTTTCTTCTAAAATATCAAAGAAGTGTGAGCATGGAAGAAGATGAAGTAGAGAGAGAGAGAGAGAGAGAGAGAGAGAGAGAGAGAGAGGAAGCCATTGAAGAGTTGAATGACTTTGGATACGTTGAAGGAACCCATATATCTGTCACAAGCCAATATATGGACCCCTTCAACAGATTAAAAGTCGTTCGACTCTTCTATGGCTTCCTCAATTCCTTTCTTGTTCTCTCTCTGTTTCACCTTCTTCCCTCACACTTTTTTGATATTTTAGAATAAAACCCTAGATCTAAGATGATCTAGGTTTATGTATGAATTGTGGTTCCAAGGGGCGATTTAGCATGTCTTTGGCAGTTTGCACTCTCTTCCTAACCCCTAGAGATATGAGCTAAAGTTTCATATTATTGTCCCAGCTTGCCGCATACTTAAAAGAGGTAAACAATGCTTGACCTGGTAGGGCTCAACACTGTGTATAACTGAAGCCATCTTTCTGTGATCCAGTTCATTCAAATGGTTGGACATGTTGAGGGAAGAAACTCATCCAGCAGACAATTTCAGGCACCTGACACAAGGCAGCAAATGAAAAAAAATTTAATTAATATGGTTAATGAACAATTAAAAGGATAACAAAGCCAACAGTCATTTTCAACTGAACAAGACGAGAAATAAACCAGTTGGTACATTTACATTGCATTTGCCTACTTAAACTTTAAAGTGGGTCACAAGATATGGAGCAATGGTAAAAGTCTCAGGTGCCATGCTTGATAACGCAAGTTCGAGACCCGCAAGTAGCCACTTTGTGCAAAATTGCCAAAGGCTAAGCATGTCTCCAGTCTAGACCCTCCCAGGACCCTACTTCGGTGGGACCGCATAGGGTGATGACCTTTTTTTTACAAGATCTGAATCAGGAGTATGCTTGGTCCAAATTACATTAACCATACAGAGGGACAAACTTATAATACTTATATTGAGTAAACGGAAAGAGCACAAACCTTTTTTGTTCCTTCCTTAATTTTAATATAATTTACTGTTGCCAATCAAAGAAAAAAAAAGGAGTACAATACCTGCAGTAAGTAATGTTTCACTTTTCAAACAGTGGAAACTTCAAAGGCGGAACAGTATTATTTTGGAAGTAGTAGACCTGAATAAGAAAATCTTTCACCTACGACAATGATTACAACATGTGTCATTACAACCAAATAATCCAGGCTATAAGTTTGGCCTTCAGGCCAACTGTTGCAGAATTTTCATTAGTTTAAAGACACCAAAATAGGACAAGAAAATATTTGCATTAACATTTTGGAGCTAGAGTATCAAATTATCGTCATGTTAAAATATTGGAATAAAATTATTTATGATATCAAGCCTGCTCAGTCACATTTAAACTATATTTTCATGGTGAAGAGAATGTTGACAGGTTTCTGTTTTTGGCAGAATATTGCAACATCAAAATATTCAGCTTAGAGTATTTCAATATTCAGTAGAAACCAAACACCAAACTGACTGCATCCCGATTATCATGCTCGGATAAACACCTGAGATATCATATAGGCTTGTCCAAATGCATAATTGCCAAAAGCTTATCAAGATTTCAATCATCATCCAGAAACCAAGGGAAAAGCATGGGTATATGAAAGAGATTTATGAAGAGAGGGTCTTGACCTGACATGTCATTGGAATGAAATTGGAGCACCTTGCTTCTTGTTCACAATAGCCACTGCCAAATATCGGGTACCCATACCGATAGGTGTCTGTTCATCAGGTCCCTCCCAAAATGGAGCTTCACCATCACCGACAAGTCTCCAATAGCCGGTCCTCAGAGATTCTGCCTGCTCATCTGTGCAGTTCTGTAGAAGAGATTCCACGCGGAAGTTTATACCAAGAGAGCCCAGGAACTGAGATTGAGTAATTGGGCCATGGACGCTGACATTTTCTGCAAAATGCAACATACTTTAACACCATAGCCAGATTCTGTTTCACAAACACTTGAAGAAATATTTACTAAGTTTTGAATGTGCTATCAGGGAAAGAACCTGAAGCTTCTTCTGCAGAATACTTAATAGAAGGAAAGTCGACATAAGCACTGAGATCAGCTGACCCCGGATCATCTAATATGGTAACAAATTGATGCTTCCTTATAGCCTGTGCACAAAAATAAAAAATAAATGCAATCTACAGGCCCGTGAAGGAAAAAGATTTTCTACAAGCAAGAAATGCTAGCAAAAAGACACAAGTCCAACACATTGGTTAATTGGTGTTCATTTTCTTCTCTTTGATAATTGACAACATTTATCAAAACTTAAAAATGAAAAATGCATTTAGAATCCAGGTCACAAAGGAAATAATTCGCCTCGGGTTTGAGCCACCAACACAGCTATTGTCTCTCAAGTCTCAACCCTTTAGGTTGACTATACACAATTGGAATTGGCATCTCTCAATCAATTTTAAAATCTATCAACACAAATTGTGAGCACCTCGCTAGTGCTAAAAGATACTGATAACTAATCTATTATAAAGTGCTTTTCTCTACTTTTTTTATATTTTACACATTTTATGTCCTCTTCATGAATTTTCTAAGAAAAATATAAGGAAAATTGGTGTCTTAAGCATAAGGCAAGGCGCTAGAGCCTTCAAAGAAGCAATGCTTATTTTGTATAATTTTTGAAACAGCTTTTACTTCTTTCAAAAGAACATAAAAAAATGAAAAAATAAAAAAATTTAGGAAATTCTTGAAATAAATGTGTATATATTTTATACAAATATATACTGATTGTGTAAAAGTCCAATACAATTTAGAATTGCATACAAATTTCTAAATATGTACACAATTTTATTTCAATAAAAGAGCATAAGAGCCACCAATAAAAACTAAACATAATTGAAAAATATTCAAATTAAGAAGCTATGTAAATTGTAAACTGTAAAATAGTAAGGATCACTCATCAATCACTAAAAGAACTGGTCTGAAGTCCCCAAAACATATGACTTCATCAAACTCTTATATTAAGTTTCAGAAAAAAGGAAATGTTAGAAAACACCAGGCCCTTTTCTTTTCAGTTCTTGTCCCAAAATAAAATAAAATAAAAAGATCAAGAATCATAAGCCTCTTCACAAAAGGAGTAAGGCATACCAAGAGGAGTATTAGTTCAGGCCTCGCCATGTAAATCCTCAAGTGCACCAAGCCTCAAGGTGAACAAATTTAGCACATTTAGGAAAGTCTAGCCTCGAAGCAATTCTCAAGGCTTAAGGCTTCCTCACCTTTTAAATCACAGAATCATATATGTTACTCCAGGTCCTTTGCATTTGGCCAAGTTAACAAGTTAAATGAATCATGTCTTTGACTGAAAAAAGTGAGGATCCAAGTCCTTTTTTTATGACTACAAACATAAATAAACTTTCATTTTTTAATTATAAAAGCTAAGGTGTTGAATATTTGTTTATAGTTTCGATTGAGTTTCCAAGCCACTCCAATATTCTTTTGAGTCAATTAACCAACTCAACCATTCATCTTAGTTCAGTATACCTACAGAGTTTAGAGAGAATAGATTATTAAGAAAAAGAAAACCATAATGGAGGTAAAGTAAGTGATAAGTGCTTAATTGTTTATAATTTGAGCCCTGATATTTGGGTTTATCTTGTGCTAGTTCATGGTTATTTTATTTGTTTTTACATTTTCTTTGTTATTTTTAATGAAAAGGTCAAAAGGAGCTAAAAGAGAAGAATTTCACCAAGAAAAGAATTGATGACAAATTCAGGCGCGAATCCCAAGGAGGAGGAGCCATGGTGGGCCCATCCAAGTTGTTTCAAATTTTCAAGATTCCTTTCTAATTCTGTGGAGAACCAAAAATTCAAATTTGAATTTGAATTGGAGAGGAAAGTGTAGCATAAACAAAGAAGGAAAGTGAAGCAAATAAAGAAAGAAGAAAAACCCAACCATGTGTTACACGCCCAAAGGGCCCCACATCTATTGCAAAGATTGGAATTTCAGAATTTGGAAATTCTCTATCAAGTCCAAGTTACGCCCAAGCGTAGAGAAGAAAAAGGAGAAAAAGAAGGAAGTTCCCAAGCAAGAGTCCAAGCTAAGCTAAGACATCCAAGAAGGGGGTCCCACAATCCACCTTGCACGCCCCATATGGGCCCACTCTCATGTTCAAAGATTCAGATTTAGTCCCTTGAAAATAAATCTCAGATTTGAGGGTCCATGTGAGAAACTTCAAGAAGCTATAAAGTGGGAACGAGATTAGAAAGTCCTACACATCAAGAAAAGAAGACTTCTATTCTCATCTAACTAGAAAACTTACTCGGAAAAGTAAGCAAGAGGTTTAATCACAAAAGGAAACAAAGCCTAAAAAGGAGGAAACTCTTTACTAAAGAGAGCTTTTGCAAAAAGCATAAAAGGGAGCCAAAGGGGGGTGGACGACCAGCACTCAATACCAGCCCGGCAGCCCTAGCAGCCGTACATCAGCAAGGAGGAGCCTTTTGGAGCAAGAAAAAATCAAGCTTCTAGAGTTTTTCTTATGACCATCTTTTCTATGTTATTTTCCATTACAAACATGAGTAGCTAAACTTTTAGGGCTAGGGTATAATTGAAACCCTAGCCTAATTTTATGTAGGTCCTTTTGGCATTCTTTAATTGAGAATTCAGTTTTCTTGGTTGGGTTCTAAACCATGTTTTTGATTTGATGAGTTGTGTATATGCCATGCCAACCATGCCATGTTCAATTAAATTTAAGATTAGCTAACTTATCTTTGATTGATCTTAATGTTAAGCATCTAAGATTTAGAACCATGAATAACCTAGGTATATGCCATGCTTAGACTCATGCATTTATCATTCCCATTATTATTATGCATCATGCATATATTGACTAGGACATATGCCATGCTTAGTTTTTACAACTTGATGAACAATTCATGTAGTATGTCACTCATGAATTAGGTTTAGGGGAATCATAATCTAGATACATATGCCATGATCTAGGTTAATAAATGTCATCAATAATTCTGATTTTTTATTAAGGGAGAATAATGGACATGCATAGGATAGGTTAGGGGAGTAGATGAAACCCTAGTTCATTCATTCTCATTGTTTTCAATCCTAGTAGTATTCTAGTGTGTTAGGTTACTTTCCATTAAGCTTTTGATTTATTTTAATAGTTTAATTTACTGTTTTTAGTAAATCTCATTCAACCAATCAGCATTCAATCACTTTTTGATCCATTTAATATTCTGAATTTTTAGTTATTTTTGACATTATTTTATCACAAGTCTTCGTAGGATCGACCTCGTACTTGCAATTCATTATACTACATAGTGATCTTGTGCGCTTGCGAGTTTAAGTTGTGTGCATATTAAGTAGCTTATTTCGAGGTTACTTGGTGCATGCCCGTAAGCCATTATTATTTCCCAAAAACATTGACTTCACTAAGGGGCTAACTTTTTCCAAAATAAATTTCAAGGGTTACGTGCTTTGTTTCATTGACCTTTTTTCTACTTTTTCCCATATTATTCTCTTCACAATCTGTTTTATCCAAATGCAACCTGATTTTTCAATACTTGGCATCTATATTTCACAAAGACAATAGGTAAAAGATAGATATAGCCTAACCTATTCGGATAGTCCAAGGTCAAATGGATTGTCTTTTTGAGGCACAAGCATTATCAAATAGATTGTCTTTTGAAGCCATTTTTGGAAGCTCTTACTGTTTATTGTTATTCCTTTAAAAAAAAATAATAATAATAACAAAAAACCCTTTAGTGCAGAGCGATTCTTCCAATTCCGTATCTTGGGCGAAGTCTCTTTGGGGCCCTTGGAAGATGTGATTCCAATTAAGCATTTAATGTCACTAAACCAGGTTTCTTTCCAGCACATGAGTAGGTCAGCAAACGGGATGGCAGATGCTCTAGGAAAGCAAGGGGTAGATTGTTTATGTAGCCTTAGTGCTCCTATTATGTAACATCTCCTGGAGTGCGGCATATCACTCTTATAGCATCACTCAATTTTGTTGGTAATTTGTAGTAGGATGTAACTTTCACTTTCTTAATATAATTCACCATGACAGATTAATAAAAGAGAAAAAAACTGATAGAGAGAACAAATATGTATGTATGTGTGTCTATATATATATATGAGCTATCCAATGCATTAGGTGTGCATGGAGCTTCCACATGCACCTCGCTGTGGGGCACTTTGGGATGGGAACCGGGAGGCAAGATCTGGGTCGGCCCTACATGTGTACAGATTTGGGGGATAACAACATCATCCTTCCCCTTGATCAAAGGCCCATAAATTTCATCCCTTAAAATCCATGCATAGTTGATCCAACGGTGCAATCCATTCAGATGGGTGCAAAAATAGGATTGGTGATATCCTTAAGTGCACTCGTGAAAGAACTTAATGGTGCACTCGACTCCTAGTGGGGCCACCACTGATTCCAGGGTTTGTCACCCATCCAAATGGACTAGACTGTTTGATCAACTGTGCACTCATTTTAGACAGTGAAAACTTGTGGGCCAGGCCATTGATCAGG
Source organism: Camphora micrantha (assembly GCA_003546025.1). Lineage (NCBI taxonomy): Eukaryota > Viridiplantae > Streptophyta > Magnoliopsida > Laurales > Lauraceae > Camphora > Camphora micrantha. Next base: position 50,184,403 of record QPKB01000003.1, on the reverse strand, counting down.
TGGTTAGGGTGATAATCCAAGCCTCCATCACCATACACAAGAAGGGGGGAGGGAGATCTTTCACTCTTTCAAATCCCCCCACCCACCCACCACAAATACCCCTGTTGCACTGATGAGCTCACCAGAGGGTGCCCCTACATCCATCCATCCATCCATCTAAAATAAGAACAGTCAGACCTGTAAGCTATCAGAAACTATTCCATTCAAGCCATAGTCAATTATAAGAGCACCACCACCATCAGATCCTATTCTTTTTGCAATTGCATGAGTCAGCTCCATCGCTTTTGGACAAACTTCAATGTGATTCAGCCTAGCTATTTCTTCTGTTGAAGCCCATTTGCAACGCTTCTTCAGATACAGAAGTGTTGCAGGAGTAGGCAGAGGGGATAGGACAAAACGAAACCTGCCCAATACAATCAAATTATTATACTACCCTCCGCAGTAGAAACAGTTGATATTTTCTTTTAAGGTGTAATATATAGAGATGTTCTTTTTATGAGACAATTAGAACAGCAGACTTGATTGTTGAACCCTTACGATGAATCTTCTGCAACATCAACCATTTTTTCACACCAGCCAAGAGACGCCTTCTGCAAGCAAAGTTTAAAATCAAAATTCAGACATTATAATGACACTATCCTGAATTTCTCTATTCTGAAAAGAAGTAAAGATGCTGATCAGTTGAACCATGTCACACATCCGATTATAGTTTAAGAAGATACATAATTTTCGACTCCAATAAAACATTTATAGTGCAAAACAATTCCACATCATCATGACATACTGTGAGTCGCGCCAAAACTGTCCCAGAATAGACGATAAATAACACAGAATGTCAGTTGCAAAGGACTTGGTTTTAATCTTGCTATACATTAAACAAATCGCCTTGAAGATATACGAATAGCTTCAATCGACAGTAAAGGATATTTACAGCATGCTGTCAGCACTTAAAACAAAAGGTATGCAACAAAGCATCGAGTCATATTTACCATCATGATAGCTGTGAATTCCAAAAAACTTAAAAGCATTGGAAGAAAATGAGAAAAGATAATTTCAAATATAGATGGCTGCAGTCATATAAAGCCTGTCCCTCAAGATTGATCACGAGGTCTGTCAAGTTCTAATTAGTAGTAAGTTCATCTGATGGGAGTAAGTATGTCATCTGATGCATGTTGCTTTCCCATATAGAATATTTGCAGTTCTGTAAGGCGATTGAGGTAAATTGTATGCATTCCTCTCAAGAAAGTCAAATAAATTAGGTTGAAGGTTTTATTGGTAAGTCTTTGTGAACCTTTTCAATTTGAACTGCGTTGAACTACGTGAGGGTGATACAACTTCTATGCACTTTGGATGTGATAAAGCAGATGATTTCCTGTCAGGACAATGAGTGACCAACCACATTCGGGTCTCCATCAGTAGAGCAAGAAGCTCACAAATTAGTATGATGCTATTGGACAGTAATAGCTTTCGAGTAAACATGCTCTGTAAAAATGTTTACCAAAGGAAATTGCACTTGAGTTATATCCTTAGTCGCACAAAGGGGAAACAAATGCAGATTCAGGTGAAAGGGATGAAAGCAACAGTTAATGAACCAGCTTAACGATTTAAAACGTTCTTGTACTGACTAAAAGCATGGAAATTAGTAAATATATTTAAAGAATATTCAAAAAGAAAAATAAAACAGTAGAATGGAGAAACAATTAACAGTACAAAATTGAGTTGTGTTAGAATGATTTTGTTATTAGCGGTCGTGGTAAGTGTTAACATGTCATGTGACTGACTGGGTCAGGTCAAGGTCAGGTCTGGGTCAAGGTTGACTTAGTAAGTTGCATATCTGTGTTAAGATTAGATAAGATCTGTATATGATTAGATTAAGGAAAACAACCCTAAAACCAAGGGATTGGAGAGCTGTATCAAATTGTAATTACAGAAAGTTCTGTGTAATAAATGAAGGCCCGACCACAATGGTAGACATCAAGTTCTTGTGCAAAATCAATTCTCTTCCTTTCATTTGAGTTGATATGGTATCAGAGCCTACTCTGATCCAAAAGAAGATTCTTCTTTGATTTCTCTTGGTTGCCTGGTGATATTTCACAACACTGCTTAGAGTTTCTTGGTCATCTCATGTTTTCTTAGTCATGGTCGTGGAGTGCTATAGCCATCAAGGATATTTGGCCTAAGGTCTATTTTTTTATACAAATCTGTCTCTGTTGGGGTAGATCTAGGAACCTTGATCAGCATCTGGAGATTTTTGAAGCCAGCAACACAGCAGTCGACCACCGTCTCAGACGACTGGGTCAATTTCTTCAGTGGGGCCCACTTGGTGACGTGATCAGTCCAAAAGTAGCAGAGCAGGATCGTCAGCTATTATTAGCATTTTTGAAGATTTTTCTGGGATTTTTACTCTTCCATTGGCAAAAGATCTAAACCGTTTCTGGAGTTTCGGTTTTTCCGCAACCAGTTTTCATCAAGACCTAGTTTGCTGATTTCAGAAATTTCAGTTGCAGTACTTGGGAAAAACTGTAGTGCAGCTATGAGTGGTTGCTGATTTGCAAAACCATCATCTATTTAGGTGCAAAAATCTGTTTGGTTGAAGATTTCTTGGTTGTCTGCACTGTTAATTTTTTCTTTTTTCCCTTTCTGGACTTTTGAGTTCGGCAGTTCAAGGGAACTGTTTGCTTCACCTGGTTGCTCTTCCAACAGTAGATTTCTTATTTTGTGTTGGATTCTCTCTTTTCCATTCCAAGGGTGGAAAATCGAGGTTTTGCCAATTAAATTTAATGGAAAAAACTATTTTTCCTGGGAGTTTCAATTCAGGATGCTTTTAACTGGAAAAGCCCTTTGGGGTCATATTGATGGAGCAACGTCCAAACCTACAGACACCACTAAGTCCACTCAATGGATTACAAATGATGCAAAAATTATAAGTTGGATCCTCAGTTCTGTAGATCTACAAATTGTGCTCCATCCAAGGCCTCAAAAACTGCCAAAGGGATGTGGGAATACCTCAAGAAGGTATATAATCAAGATAACTCGGCAAGACGGTTCCAATTAGGACTTGAGATATCAGAATATTCTCAGAACTAAATCAATCCAGGAATATTACTCTGGGTCTTTGGACTGAACTTGGGGAATTAGTGTATGATACTGTTCCTGACGCAGCTCAATCTGCTATGCAAAAATATCATGAAGCAAACCAACGGGATCAATTTCTAATGAAATTGCGCAAAGAGTTCGAAACCGTTCAGTCCAATCTGATGAGCTGAGTACCAGTCCCATCCTTAGATGAATGCCTTGGAGAATTGCTCTGAGAAGAGCAATGCTCTCAAAAACTCATAGGGACTCACACAAGCGGCCCCTTTGGATGTGGTCTATGCAACACAAGCCAAATCAAGAGACAAAAGCAAAATTCAATGCTACAGCCTACAGCTGCAAAGAGTTCGGACACATTACTAGCCAATGTAAGTGGAAAATGTGTAACGCTTGCAAGAAATCTGGTCATATTATTTCAGAATATGGACATCGGCCACAAAATAGGAACAATAATGCCTTTCATGCTATGGTTGAAGGTTCCACCAACAATGTTTCCACTCCCATACCTGAATGGCCTTGCTCAAGATGCCCCCATGCCTTCAGAATCTACGTTGACTCCCGAAATGGTTCAGCAGATGATTCAATCTCTTTTGAATAATCAGAAATTGCATTTTATATTAAATAATGGATTGATATTGAATAAAAATTCATTCTCTTTTAAGGATTTTTCATTTGATTGTTCTAGCTGCAAACTTGGAAAAAGTAAAATCCTTCCTTTTTCCTAAACATGATGATACTGTTACTAATTGTTTTGACTTGATTCACGCTGATGTCTATGGAATTGCTCCTACTATAATTGCTAATACTCATCATAAATATTTTGTTGCTTTCATAGATGACTACAGTTGCTTCACATGGGTTTATTTTTTGCATACCAAATCTGAAGTTTTTGATGTTAAAAATAAAAAATAAATAAAAATAAATAAATAAATAAATAAAACCTTGCTTTAATTAAAAATCAATTTTCAAAAGCATCAATTTCTTAAGGTTAGATTTTTTGTTGCTGTTGTTGTTGCTGTGTGTGTGTGTGTGTGTGTGTGTCTAAACAGTTCCAAGGTTTCTTGAAAATAAGGGTACCATTTCTCAGCGAGCGTGTTCCTACACTCTACAAATGGCGTTGCTGAACGAAAGAATGGGCATCTTCAGGATGTTGTTTGGACTTTGTTTGTTGAATCATCTGTTCCATCCAGATTTTGGGTAGAAGCACTTTCCATAGTCGTGCATCTCATTAACCGTTTGCCCACACCTAAGCTACAAAATCAGTCTCCACATTTTCAACTGCATGCTGTGCATCCCACTTACCATTATCTTCGTACCTGTGGATGTGTATGCTTTTTTTACCTTCTTCTTCTAGCTCATGAACGAAATAAGCTTTCAGCTCAATCAGTCAAATGTGCCTTTCTGGGATATGCTTCACATCAAAAAGGGTATCTTTGTTATGATCCTTCAATTCATCGCATCCGTACTCCTAGCAATATTATATTTTTTTGAAAGCACGTTTTTCTTTCAGCATCATATTGATTCTCCTCCTGCTATTTCCATCCTTCCAGAATTTTCCGAGTAATCTTCTTCTGCAAGAAGATATAAACCTGGAATGGTGTATATGCAGAGACACAATTAAGGCAATTCTGCAGATCGGCCACTTCCTTTGGAACCAACCCTGGTTACCGATCCTGCTCTACTCAACCGAGTCGTCCCCCAGACCATTATGGATTTTCTCACACCTTTTTGCTTGTCACATTATCCAATATTTATTTACCTAACACCTACTCGCAGGCTATAAGGCATGACTGTTGGACACAGGCAATGAAGGAAGAACTAGATGTTCTTCAATTGAATCATACTTGGGATCTTGTCCCATGTCCTCATGTCAAGCCTATTGGTTGCAAGTCAGTCAAGCTCGAATCAAATAGCTCGTTGGATCGCCACAAAGCTCATCTGATAGCTTTGGCTAACGGGCAGGAATATGGAATTGATCATGATGAAACCTTTGCCCCAATTGCAAAGATCACTACAGTTCGCATTCTTCTTGCTCTTGCTGCTTCACACTCATTGCCTCCTTTTCAAATGGATATGAAAAACGCATTCCTTGATGGGTACCTCAAAGAAGTTCACATGCGACCTCCTCTGGGACTTTCTATACCATCTGACAACTATGTTTGTCGACTTCGAAGATCCCTTTAAGGGTTGAAACAGGCTCCAAGGGCCTGGTTTGAGAAATTCCGGAAGACTCTTCAACATGCTTCATTTTCTTACAGCCAGAGTGATTGTTCAATGTTCCTTCATCACACCACTAATGGCATCACCATACTGCTAGTCTATGTGGATGACATTATCATAACAGGGACTGATCCAGACAGTATATTAAAGCCCCGGCAATCTCTACATGCATCTTTTCAGATGAAAGATTTGGGACCCCTTACTTCCTCAGTCTTGAAATGCACAAACTAAAACCCGGCGGTTGAGGTTCGAAATTTCACTACCACACTAGGGTTACAGGGGATTTACCTGGCTCCCCCCTGGGCCCGTAGGGAATATTTTGGCCCAAAGGGCTAGGACACCCTCCGTTATTTAAATAAATAAAAAAAAGCACAAAATAAAGCAGGGACTGTTTGTTAATCAACATAAGTACTCCTGGGATCTTATTCACCAAGCTACATTGTAAAATACTACTTCCGTGGATGCCCCATTGGAGCTTAATGTGAAATACAGCAAAACTGATGGAACCCCTCTGACAGACTCAACTACATATAGACGGTTAGTTGGCAGCCTTGTCTATCTCACCATTTCCCTGCCAAATATATCTCGTGTTGTCAATATTGTTAGTCAGGTCATGCACCAACCAACAAGTCTTCATTTCATTGTTATCAAATAGATCATACGACATCCTCTTAGGACACCAGAGCATGGTATTTTCTTTTCCATAGACTCTGACTTGACTTAAGGCCTATTGTGATGCTAACTGGGCAGGATGTCCAAATACTCATCGATCAACAACGAGGTGGTGTGTCATTCTAGGTGATGCACTTGTATCATGGAAACATAAGAAACAAGATCATGTGTCAAGATCTTCGCCTGCAGTTGAGTATCACTTGACGTCCTCAGCTTGTTCCGAAATCGTCTGGTTGCATCGCTTGCTTGCAGAACTTCGCTTCTCACAACGAGCAACTCCTTTACATGCAGATAACACCAATGCAATATAAATTGAGGCCAATCCTTGAAAGTGCAAACTAGAGACAAAAGCAAGTCCTAGAGGGGAATAGGGCTATTTGAAAATTATGTTTGATTAAAAATTACAAGTCCTAATTCAAACAATGATCACTCAATTTAAGCAACAAGATATAACTATGTGTGAAAACAAGTGCGTGCTGAAATGTGCCAATTACAAGTCAATGAATATGAACCACTAGGGAGCTCAAACTCTAAGAATCTACCAAGAATTTCTTAATGTGATTTAGCACATGTGAGTTGTATGCAAATCCAAACAAGATATGATTATCTTGCACAGATGTCTTATAGCACAACGATTTGTACTAGTTCAGTCCTGACCTACGTCCACTCCCAAGAGAACCACACACCAATGGTTTCTTGGCTTTATGATAGGTTTTCAATGTGCACCTCACAAACCTTTACGCCTAGGTTTTTTGATATAGTGGTTCGATCACAAAGGTCTACTCCACCATACTATTTTTTATAGTGGTTTGATCACACGGGTCTAATCCACTTTGCAATGATGTAAAAATGAAATAAAACAAGAATGCTTGCCTCTTTGTAGATGAATCTAACTTGATGCACGTTCTATAAAGCTTGAACTTGAACTCCAAGCTTTGACTCCTTGCTTAGCTCCTTTGGTCATGAAGATGCTCCAATTGTGCTTAACTAAGTGAGGAAGGAGGTCTAGGTCTAGCGCGACTAAGATATACCTATGGGGTCCAATCCCTAGAAATGGATCTTTCCACAAGACACTCTTTGATGAGCTTTGAATGCTCAATGATATACCAATGAGGATCTTAGAGTGTGTAAAATAAGGTCTTGAAGGTCTAAGAAGGTTTTTGCTAATTAGGAGCAATTAAACCTCAAAACACTAGATCCTGTTTCCACTAATCACTCTCTTTTGAGCTTTTAATGCTCTTAGATCTAACTATCAAATCCTTGGAGAGTGAGTGGAAGAGGATTTTGAGGTCTCTAAAATGTGTTTAACTAGGGGCCAGTTCATAGTTTAAGAGGGCTCTCAAAATCACATTTGTTGCAGCCATTGGAATGAACCTAAGTATATATCGAATGGCTCTCAACAGCTAGTCAATGGTTAGCCGTAAATTGCCTATTGCTAGCCGTAAATCCCAACGGCTAGTTTAACAAAATAGTCAACTGGACAGTTTGTTCTACGGTTAGCCTTATGGCACGCCGCGGGATGAGCTATGGCTGGCCGTAATCTCGTCATGGAACAAAATGGCCCAAACATAGCTCTCTAGAAAATCTCACCGAGACACTCTTACGGTGAACCACCGTAATAAATGAAATTTGAGCAACTAAGTTGTTCAGTTAAGCCATTTGAACCCTATTCATTTTATTACTTTGGTTGAGGGTGTTAGGGGCCTTTCCTTGGTTTGCCTAAGGTCCATTTTTTCCTGAATAGGTTGGCACAAATTGGGATATATTTCAATCAAGCACTGGCCTTCCAAGACTCAATTCTTCTGCGCTTGAACTTGATCTACCTAGTTGAATCTTCTAGAGGCAAGGTCTTGGACTTAGCCACGGAATTGACAACCCAGGAAACTACAGATTTAACTATGGCACTAACAATCTTGTTTTTCATGAGCGCACCAAACACATTGAGGTTGATTGCCACCATATCCGTAAAGCTTTTGATGACAAGATTATTATTACTCTTCCCCATGTCACAACAGATCTCCAAATTGCTGACATTTTCACTAAATCTCTTCTGTGAGTGAAAATCAGTTTTTTGTTGACAAAATGATGTTGGCTACTTCACCCACATCAATTTGAGGGGGGATATTAACATGCCATGTGACTGACTGGGTCAGGTCTGGGTCAAGGTTGACTTAGTCATTCATATATATCTGTGTATGATTAGATAAGATCTATATATGATTAGATTAAGGAAAACATAACTAAAACCAAGGGATTGGAGAGTTGTGTCAAATTGTAATTACAGAAAGTTTAGTTGCATAAATCAAGGGATGAACCACAATGGGAGACATCAAGTTTTTGTGCAAAATCAGTTCTCTTCCTTTCATTTGAGTTGATAGTAAGAGCTATTTTCCATGCTGACGAGCAGTAGAAATATTTTCTGGATTCTGACTGGGAAACAAATAGATGCAATGATTCAGCTGCAGCAGATCATGACGCACCAACTGGCTCTCACAACAGGTGCTATAATTCAGCTACCGAGAGATGGGTAGAACACTATCATTCCAAGAGCCATTCAACAAATGATATGATTCTAAAAGGCTGCTTTGATTTTTGACTATAATCCTTGAGCACAATAACCAAGATCTTTTACCCATTAAACAGATCATTTGCATTTATTCTGCAAGAATGAGTAAAGAAACAAAATAACATTCCCTGAAATTTTCCAATCTCAATTTTGATATAGAAAAAAAAAAAAAAAAAGGACAAAACCAATCTCAAATTTGATTTAGTTTGCATAATTGGAAATGAGGGACATGACACTGAAAGTTGAGGTTTATTGGAAGTGCCAATGTTCTAAAAGAAGGTATTGTCACAAATTTCCACTTTACAGAATTCGGCAAGCTTAAATAAAAAATTGGTCAGCAGTACGAGCATACTCTCATTGACAAAAACTCTGAAAACAGGTCCTGCTAGCTTGAAATTAGATTAAAGTCATGTTAGAAAAAGAAGGGTCGACTTAGGATGTCCCTCAAATTAGACAAACCTGAAACTGATGAACTGGCAAAGCATCGTAAAATTCATGTGCAATGATGATTGTTGGCACTGAAAAGAATAACAAATATAACCATAAGGTGAGAAAAAACAACTAAGAAAAGTGCAGTACTGAATTAATGTAATGTCAAGATTAAGCAAACAGAAAGGGTAAAATAAAAGTAAATGATGATTAAATGGGAAATCCAAAAATTGGTTTACACAGCTCCGAATATATTAGTATATCTTACCTAAAATATGTGAAATGAGAATTAAAGTATGAAGTAGATGATTTCATGTGGCTAATGTAATACATGCACGATAATTTATCCACTCATAGCAAGCTCTCTTGTTTTCTTCAATAAACTTAGAGCATTACACATAAACAAGATAATTTTATTGAAATGCTGGTCAAACACATGGCCACCATGATCAGGTAGAAGAGAGTGAGACTCCATGTTCAACACATACAAAGAGAGTTAGAATGGCTCTAACCATGAGATCCCAGGGTCTCATAGAAGAAAAGGATATGACAAAAGGTTAGAAACAATATTTATGCAGGAAAACCTTCAGGAAATATCCTGAAAGCCATGATAACAGTGCCCTCTGAATAAAATATGCCAATTCAAAGCCAGAAAGAACACAAGGAGCTCAATGTGACTGAATGCATTCAAGCTTCCAAAGCACCACTATTTAAATCTCAAACGATTTTAGAGGCCATTTGTCTTTTACGCATTGGTTATGAAAATGGGTTTACATATGTGAATTTTACACGTGAAACACAACACCATGGTTGTTTGGAAGCACCAATTTCACATGAGTAAACATTGAATAGTTCAGATTACATATATCTAATCTTCATATAACTTAAAATCTATAAACTACACGCTATGGGGTTTAATGGGTAAATAAAAAATTTAAATGGTTCAAATTAAAATTTTGGGGACCGCAAAAGTAGCAAAAAATAAAAGGTGGTGATTGATTTGACACTACAACCTGTTGGGAAGTCCCACATCCCACATCGCACAAGTCCTGAGTTGGACAGGGATTCATATACCTGTTTGGGCCTTCCACCTATAAGCTTGAGCTTTTGGGTTGGTACATGGCATCTTACATGGTATCAAAGCAGGTTCCGATCCCGTCGTTCTTATGTAGCCCACGTGGCAAGCCCGTCCACGAAATCTATTGGGCCTGCATGTGAGGGGGGAGTGTTGGGAAGTCCCACATCCCACATCGCCCAACTCCTAAGTTGGATAGGGCTTCATATAACATTCCACCTATAAGCTTAAGCTTTTGGATTGGTACATGGCATCTTACACAACTTGTCCCAGTAGACCTCCGTACTAGCAAACTATCCCAAGTCCCAACTCACAAGGAGGTGTGTATACGTTTCACACCATTTTAGGTGTGAAAGTTTTCGTATAAATGACCTCAGTTGCACACCATTTTCACACTTGAGCAACTAAACGCAAAGAAGGTGATCATGTGTAAATGTTACGAATGTTACGCATGTGCAACATTTAGTGTAAACAAATGACTCCTTACTGTCTATACTTAAATAATGCTCTATTGCTCTTTTTCATTAGTTAAATCTTAAAGAAACGTTTGATCTTGGCAGTTCGCACAATTTCTTATATCTCATTTGTTCATATGAAAAGATAGGTTCTTCATCCCTCGAGAAATTAAGCATGCACTCAAAAAGATGATGAAGAATCAGATTAACAAAGTAATTAGGTTAAGGCTTTTTATTTTTTATTTTTTGTAATGGGTAAAAGTTTGGATTGATGGGTAGAATCTTACAGTCTTAAAGATTTTCAGTGTATGAATCGTCCCAATGAAGCCCATTATATATACAGTTTCGATCACTGAACCCTGGGCCACATGTACAAAAAGAAGAAAGTAGGAAAAAGCATTATATACTGCCCTTAGGATAAAAAATGGAATTGTTAAATACATCCAAATTCCAATAAAATAAAAGCCTATCAATTCTTCAGTTACTGTTTGAAGACGCAAACCAGTAATATGATTATAAGACTTGTTCTTTGCTCTCTACCAACATGAACTCACAAAAACTTGCCATTTTCACGAGATTAAATGCATCAGATATGACAATGGATAGATCATTAAGATATTAAATGGCAAACTAAGAAAAAAAACCAAAATCATGTGCTTTTATTTGCATGTGAGTGGGGAAAAAGTTTTAAGATTCCATACATCCTACTGGAACTTGTTCCAGGGTGGAATGCCAAGAAACAGTAGCTCCTGTCAACGTGCTAATGGTTTTTTTATCATTATTGCTGTCAGTAACGTCTTCATCCTCGCACTTTAAGGTATTGTACTGAAGCTTCTGTAATGCAGGACTGCATTCTACCAAGTGTATATGCAACGACTTCTTGAACTTCTCAAACTTTGATGTACCCTACAAAGAACCTAGATCTCTTAAATTGCCACTTTGAGGAAACCATAAAGAAATGGGTAACACACAGAGAAATAACGGAAGTTAACATTTTAGATTAACATTTGTAACTTAAATAACAACCTAAATCAACATTGGGATTAGGAAACAAAGACCACCACAGTTCAAAATAAGTACCAGTTGCAGTAACAGTAGTAGTATTGATGCTTACCCGGAGAAGATCGGCCATAAGGGTACCACGTCCTGGGCCAAGTTCTATTAAGTTCACTTTCTCTGGGTGCCCCATCTGCTCCCAAAGGCACATGTTCCACACACCAACCATCTAAAGAAATATCAACACATTTGAGTCTCATCTTAGAAAACAAAAGTGGTTGACTAGAGTTAAAGGTGCAATATAACATTACAGAAGAAATAATATACCTATGACTTATGAGTTATGAATGATACTCTTTAACAAGTGAAGTGGAAATTTAAGTTTAATTGCTTTCTACGAAGCCCCTAATGAGGATATGAAAGTACATAGATGATGACTTTGACCAAAGTCAAGTTGGGCTCACTGTCCATTCCCAAATATGCCTTGTGCATATGCCGCAAACAGGGGAGAGCTTTCTCCTTCAACTATTTTCTTTCTTTCTTTTTTACCCCCCTATTTGAATAGGATAGGTATTCTTTGTTTAGAAAATTTGTCACTTGTAAGTAAATCAAAGGCTTTAGTTTCTTATATATCTATAACTTAAAAGGATTTTATTTTTTACAAAGCAGTGCAAGTAACAATTTCAATGGTAGTCTTGGAGTAAGGAAGAACTTCTTTGGACTTTGGTCTGGAAAGCCTGGAATTTTTGTTTAAAGTGCTTAACCATGTGAAAATGTGAGAAACCTGCACTTTTATCATTCATCATGTGGTTCTACCGCTTGGCCTCCATCTGCATTTTCTTTTACATTGTTTTGTTCCAATACTTTAGCACTAGACATGATACTTTCTCTTTTTTTGTGTGCGTGAGATAGATTGTGCTGGAGGAGCTTTACATGCATATTGCTTGCCTTCTATTAATGTTGCATGCATGCAGTGACAAAGTCAGTATAGAAATAGTTTTGCTTTCTGTAATCAACTATTGCATTCAATAAGATATTAAAGACAGAGGAAATGCCAGATGAATAGAAAAGTGTTGTAGTACCTATATACAAACACAAAGGAGATATACAAAACTATTCCACTTATTCTTATGAGTAAGACTATGACACTGTGGGAGAGAATAATGGAGTAAAGACTTAGGCACTGATTGGCGATCTATGGATAATAGATCTGTGTAGAATAAATCTATGTGGAATAGGAGTTTTATAAATGTCATAAGTTAAAGGGACTTATTCGTAATTTTAGAATTAGTCAACAAACTTTGATGTAAATGTGATAATATTCAGGGACTTTTTTGTAATTTCAGAAATTAGTAAAATAAAAATATAGGAGTAATTGCCCAACCTAGAGGGGCAGATCATCCTTCTATATCCTCTTCTTTCTCTCTCATTTCCCTCTTTTTTCCTTTTCTTATTCTTCACAACATATCTAGAGAAAACTCTAGATCTAAATGAATCTAAAGCTTAAACTATAAATAGGCTGGTTGGTAAGACAAATAAAAGGTCTGAACTTGACATTTCACTTATCCGATGGTTCACATTTCTCACAAATTTCTCAAGAACTATCGCGAATCAAGGGCTAAAATTTCATCCCCTAGCCTTTTTTAGCATTCCAAAGCAGATCAAAGGTTCAGAACTTGCTTGTGGGACCCATAGAAGTCCAGATTGCACATATAATGGTTCACATTTTATCACAAATATCTCGAGAATGGTGCATCATCGACAGCTGAAGTTTAGCCAAATGATTGTACTTCCTTGTGCAGAGATCTAATGGGTTGGATCATTCATTTGGGGCCCAAACTGAAAAAAGGTGACGAAACTGGACTATCTGCCATCACGTGCAACAGGGTGATTTTGACATAGCAGGATCAATAATCCACAGCTATTCATGAATATCTTGAGATCCACGGGATTCAAGGGCTGGTTTTTTTTTATCCCATATCCATTCTTAGACTTCTTAAGAGGATCAACGGTTCGGATCTTGATGTAGGAGCCCACATTAGTCCAAAATGCATACAAAATCATTTGCGTTTTTTCACATACACCTCGATAACCGTGAAGCATCAACCAATTGAAAATTTTCCCAGTGGGTGTGTCTGAACTACTTAAGAGATCCAACGGTTTGGATTATACTTTTGAATCTCACAATTGAAAATAAATAAATAAATAACAGAGAGATTGTCTTTCATCACGTGCAAGCACAGTAAGTGTTTTGAGAGAAGTAGATCAACGGCCCACAGTTTTTGGTTGATATCTTGAGATCTAAGCGGAATCAAGAGCAAAAATTTGGGTCCATAACTATTTTTAGCATTCCAAATAATATCAATGGTTCGGATCTTGATAGAGGGGCCCCCATAAATCCAGAAATACAAATCTAGGGTTTTCGTTCTTTCACAAATATCTTGACCCGTGAAGAATCAACGGCTCAAATTTGACATGGTGGCCATGACTTGGGCTTATGAAGATATCCAATGGTTCGGATTGACATTTAGGGCCCCACAATTTAAAAAAGAGAAAAAAAACAGTATGGGCATGAAACTCACAAAAATATACTATAACACACATGTATGTCCGCTTTAGTGCAATATGTATGTTCGAGAAAGTATGGTTTTTGGGTCCTCAAAGAGACAAAAAAGCTCTAATGTTTGGTTCAAACAGACATGTCATTTTTTGAAATGGGAACGGAAATGTTATTTGCAACATCTGAAGGGTCTTTTGGGTCTAAATGTCTTTTTGAAATCGCATTAAGAGAAACGACCTGAAAATTAAGCATGCCAAATACCACCTTAGACAAAAGACCAAGATATTTGAAAATCAATTTAGTTTCATGCCAGGAAGGTCAACTATGGAATTTATCATCTCACTTAGGCAATTAATGGAAAAATAACATACGAAGAGGAAAAACTACGTCTGGTATTCATTGATCTAGAGAAAGCTTATGATATGGTACCCAGAGATGTAATATGGTGGGTTTTAAACAAAAAGACTGTTCCAAGAGGATATATTGAAATTACTAAGACATATATGGAGGAGTGGTAACAAGGTAAGAACTACATGTAGAGTAACATGTGAGTTTCCAGTGGCCATAGGTCTGCATCGGGAGTCAGCTTTAAGCTCTTATATCTTTACGTTGATTATGGATGAATTAATTGATCATATTTAAGAGGAGGTACCTTAGCGTATGTTGTTTGCAGATGATATAGTGTTGGTGGACGAATCAAAGGCATGGTGAAAATGGGACACTCGAGAGATGGTGGGAGGCTTTAAAATAAGTCGTACAAGGACAAAATATACGGAGTGCAACTTCAATGAACATGTACAAATAGCTGAAACTACTGTAGGAATTGAAGCTTAAGAGATACCGCAAAGAGATTCATTTCGATACCTTGGCTTGATGAATAGCAAGGATGGAGAGATTAAGGAAGATGTAGAGCATAGGATAAAAGCAAGATGGTTGAAGTGAAGACTTGCTTCCGGAGTGCTTTGTTACCTATGCATGCCTACAAAATTGAAGGAAAAAAATTATAGAACGGCAATTAGACCAACTATGTATGAGCTGTGGAGCAGAATGTTGGCCCATCAAGAAGCAACACGCACAAAATGAATGTCGCAGAGATGAGAATGTTGAGGTTGATGTGTGGTAAAACTAGAAAGGATAAAATCAGAAATTAGTGCCTTCGGGAGCATTTAGGGGTAGCATCATAAGATGACAAAGTAAAAGAAACCTGTTGAGATGGTTTGGGCATATCCAACACTGGTGAAGAAAAGTTTTTCTATGCAAGTTGATAGCCCATCAAGGGGAAGGGGTAGGTCGAAGAGGACATGGATGGAAGTAGTAAGGTTGTATCTTAAGAAGTGCTACTTATCTATGGATTAGGCTAAGGATAGATCATAATGGTGAAACAGAATTCATGTAACCGACCCCAACAGAGCTGGAACAAGATTTTGATGATGATGATGATGACGACGACTCAAAACCAAAACAAAGAGAAGGTTTTAATTGTAGACCATATCTGTAAACTATCATACATGTAGAAGAAAGATGAAGACATTTCACATGGAAGGTTTACATGTGCTCAGAGAGCTGGTTAGATTGGGCTACTAGATTATTAAACTAGCTGCAACTTTAGAATCTAAACAGCCCAGTCACCAGTAGATAAACTCTACTGAAAAATGCAATGGACTGTTGTTTGATACCATTGTGGAAACTAATGCTGATGTTGAAGGAACAAATAACAGATGGTTAAGCCTATATAATTGGTTAAGAGACTACTATATGTACTTGGTGAAATTGATCGATGCCCCATGTCGGATTACTATGAGAAAGAAAGTCCTATTACAGATCAGCCAACATCAAAGCTCATCCATGCTCGACAGTTAATGGATCACAATCAATCATGTAATCGAAATGTAATAAACTCCATATGGCCAGAATAGATAGGCCAGCAGATTCCAATAGGTTGGAGAGGATCAAAGGTTAGGGCATCATCCTCAACGGAACAATTCAGCATTCGAAATTTAATAAACTCCATATGGCCAGAATAGATAGTCCGGCAGATTCCAATAGGTTGGAGAGGATCAGAGGTTAGGGAATCATCCTCAACAGGACAATTTCCATCCATATAGCTATCATCGCATAGGGATGAAAGATCAAAAAATGGCCCGTGTCAATGGAAGGAAAAGGGACATACAACTTCCTTAAGTGAATGGTTCTGGTGTCAAAAACACTCCTCCAAGATTGGTCTCCTCAACTTTACTTCATGATATATAAATGAGAAAATATTCATGAATGTGGTGTCCAATCCATATATTATATACATCTTGAACTCAACACAACCCAGCCAGACCCATCAGAGAAATTTTCAATTTGGACACACCCCCATTTCATTTTTTTTTTTTTTCCTTTCTAAAGCTTAAGTTTGATGGATCATTTACAGCTCACAATAGCCTGGGAGGGATACGAGGCATTATTAGAAACCATAAGGGAAAGGCAACATTTTCTTATGCAGAAAATCTTCTACAAACAATCCGATTACAACTGAAATTAGAGCATTTTACAAGAGGATTCACCTTTATATGTATTCCAGGTCCAATACTTAATAGTGAAGGAAGGTTCTCACCAAATCTTACCGTAACTCGGCAGGAATAGCACTTTCAGTCATGATTGGAACACCAGAAAGTGGGAACTAACAGGTACATGGAGATAACTATTCAAGGTAATCAACAAAATTCCTTAGCTAAAGACCAGCTTCTGTAACGATAGGACCATTCAACACCAGACTTTCTAGCCAGTTAGCGCAATAACCCTGATCCTGATAGCTCTACCAAAGCCCAATCGGCTTCAGACCTCATAACCCAATAGTCACAGGACCACAGCCCCCAACCCAACCCACCCTAGCCAACCACCCAACATCATCTCATTCAGCAGCAGCGCCCTAACAATCTGTAAAAAACAAACTACCCACCATCCAATGAGAGTATCCATCACCTCCAACCCAATGTGATGTGATGAATCTCCATCCAGTGACTTGCCCCTATTAGAAGTAGTTCTTTTTTTCTAAGTAAAAACTAGGTTCAAGCCCCGGTCTCCTCTATGAAAGAGGACATGCCTTGCCATCCACTTGCACCGGGTGGTGAAATTGGCCTATTAGGGGTAAATATGGTAGAGGTTTTGACAGTTCAGTACAGGTTATAAAATAAAATTTCTACCGGGTGCATTTAGGTTCTTCCTTGCCCAACCCATCCTAGCTCAAAGTATGGGATAACCCATACTAGACCAAAACCTAGCCATATCCATCATAGGGCACATCAGGTACAACATGGGGCAGGTATGAGTCAGAGGCAGGTAGTGACCGCCAAATCTGATCCATTGCCATTGTTGGCACAAACCAACCAACTTATTTCTATTTGGCTCAACCATCTTTGATCGAGTTAGATAATCACCTGAGTAAGAAAATAATTTTTAATCCCTGCAGAGCTGTACTTGTGAAACTTGTATTTATTTATTTTTTTTAATTTTTCCAGTGAAGCTGGCTGAGGTTAGTATGTAGTAGAAAGAAAAAAGGTAATATAGTCATTTCAGAAAAACCAGAGTGCAAAGACGAATCACGAATGTAATACAATTGTTTCAGAAAAAATAGACTTCTGATCAACCTATACTGGTAAAAGATGTCTTTAAACACGCTTTCAAGATTAAGCTATAGAATATCCAAGTGATGTACCTCTCCAAACATCTGGCTTACTTCTGGAGAGGTAATAAAATCACCCCCAGCCCCAAACACATCTCGGTTCATATAATACCCCGCATTAGGGTTTGTCAAAACTTCCTCCATATACTCTGCAACTGAGATTGGCCCTCCACGAAACTGATAAACGAGCACATGAATCAGATTACTGATCAAAGAGAAGGTTCATGCAAACACAGAGTACCTGAACTAAAATCAATTTAAATTTTTTGCAATGTTTGCTACTATAACTGCAACATATATACCCATACCTGCAAGCAAAAGCAAGCAATGTTCAAAGAAATAGAAAAAGAAGAAAAAAACTACAAATCACTGACTAAATTCTTAAAAGACCACTAATAAAATCAACAGCTAGAACACTATGAAAACCCAGAATGGTCATAGGCAGGAAAATCAAAAATACGCCAGGCCTAGATTTAGTTTCTATATCATGATAGGCAAGCTTTGACTTAATTGTAGTAATTTTTTAGTAGATGCCACCACCAGATTTATCTAAAAAAATATGCAAGAGGCCTCTGGCATCTACAAAGGAAGAAAAGAAATGAAGGTAATAAAAGCGAATACAACATTATAAAACTAAAGCCAGACTTCTAAAAACTTGGGTTCCAAGAACTATGAGATAGAAAAGGTCATGTGTTGGTTAATCCTGCAGAACTGTAATTCTACATTTCCAAACTCAATGTTAAAGATGGTAAATGCAAAGCAAGTGATGCCATGACAGTGCCCAGAGCTACCAGTATTATCCATTAGACCCCTATCCAATAAATAAAACTTTCAAGGCACTCAAAAGGTGTTGATGCTTGACAGTCCCGGCAAGAATATTACTAGAATATACAACATATGAATGGTGAGAAAGAGTCATCCTTAGTAATTAAGCTAACAGCCTACCGTATGCGGCCCCCGTAGGGCAATCCTACCCCTTCACACTTGGTACTCCCCCATGAATTGATACTCGGCCAAAACTGACACTCATCCTACCAACATTAACCGCTGCACTGATAATGAAAAGATAGAGAAAAAGAAAAAAGCAAATACATGTCCTTAATAATCCAAGGGCGGAAAATTTTGATCGTCGAGATTATCAGACGGTCCACATTTTTTGCACGCCTCTAGGTCACACAATTACCTCTCTATCCTTGTCCCACCATGATCGTCATGGATCCAAGTGGGCACCATAGGCCTGGCCACTAATTGCTTAAATGCAGCCTGGCTACTGTAAAGAACAAATGAACTAACAAAACCCCAACTTGCAACAAGTAATTATACAAAAAGCCAAAAAAAAAAACACACTACGCCTCCCATCTCAACAATATGAACCATGATTTGAACTCCATAATCACTAATTATATGTGTTAATGTAACACATTTGCGGTAATATTGCCACTAGGAATCCCCACCACGGTCCTAAAACATAGTTTTAGACGATGAGTCTTCTATAGGCCAGTTATCTACATATTCCGAACACTATATACTACCCAATTTTCAACACCAAAAGTAAAACCTTGCAAGTATTCGGTATATGAAAAACTGAGAATCTTCATTTTAAACTTCTTTTGACTGTTTTTAAATTCGGTATATGAGAATGGACTGCAGCATGGCCAAAACCTTTATGTATAAACCTAAACTAAACTATTTCGATCGAGTTATACAAATCAATGAACACCCCACAAAAGCAAATGAGTCCATTATAAGAATACAATATAGTGAGAGTGATAGAAAGAGGGGTATGGGATTCCCAACCTTAATTATGCTCTTTAAATGCGCAACGAGCATGGAATCCGAACAGGGTTCGTGGGAATGATCTGTAGATGGAAAACCCAAATCAAATTGAACGCTTTTCTTCTATAAAATTCAATGATGAAGAAGGTATAGATACCTGGAGGATTGTACAAGGCGGAGCGATCGACAGAGATGGTTGCGGAGGAGGAGGAGGCGGAGGGTTGGGTTGGGTTGAGATGGTCATGGTTCTGTTGGGGAGGAGACTGAGAGGGTTGTAGGGTTTCAGAAGTAGTAGAGAAAGAGTGAGAATGGAAGTGGGTATTCCAAGGAGCCCGGAATCGAAAGGCAACAGCTGCATTTAAGAGACGAGAAGAGGAAGCCAACCTTCTCAGCATCATTCCTGCAGCTTGTGAGTCGGTGAGTGCGAGGGAGTAGCAGCCGCATACAGTGTGGCTTTGCGTCCTAGGGATTTTAGAGTACCTTTCTTTACGCCAATTGAAGGAAGAGAGCTGCTGTCGGCACACTGGAAAGGGCTCTCCACACACTATAATAAATCTAAAATGCTCACTTACAAATTTATCAAAATGTCTCCATTTTACCGCAGTTTTTACACACTGCCTTTTCCCTCCCGTACACCTCGTTTTTCCTCCCATATGAAAATATGAGAAGGGCTTCTACTTGCAACATTGACCCCTCTCCCTCATATAAAATAGCAATGATTCTGAAAATACATTTCACTATTGGTCTCACTCCCATTACTATCTCCTCTCTTTTATCTTCTCTCTCGATTTAAATCTTCACCACATTCTCTATTTTACTTAATCTCATTAATCTTGATTTCATTCATAGTTGTTGCCCATTTAACTAGCATTCTTAAGCAATGGACGAGTCAAAGGACAAGCAGATGATGGTTCCCGATCATTCTAGCAGTGTCGAGGTAAGCGTATTCATCGCGATTTGTTTTTTTGGTCTGAGACGAACCGTTCAGCCCTACATATTCATTCCGTTGTGCTTTGGGCGACAACACAGTATCGAACAATTAATCACTGAACAACACTACAATGTCGTACAAAAGAATTAATTTCGACAATTCGCGACTGAACATAAGCAATATGTGTGGTTGTTTTCGTCCGAACAAAATAATTCTGTCCGGATATTCAAAGCCGTGCAATTGTATCATTTACATACTCTAACAAAATTGGTTCCATAGCAGTTTCATGCACCTACTGAATGCAGTAAGGTTGGCTCGGAATGTGTGGTGGACTATAGTAGTGAGTTTATCACCCAAAAGGTAATAAATGTAGATGAATCATTCGATATTTAAATTGATGCGGTCACTTGGTTCAATATAATGTTGTTTGGTTATGTGCGGATATTTACAAGCCGAGAAGCCCTAATTAATTGGGCTTGTGACATTGGGAGGATAAATGGTTTCATTATTGTGATTAAGACATCAGCAGCTCCCAACAGGAGAAATAAAAAACCAAGGCTGACCCTTGGGTGTGAGAGGAGTTGGTCTTATAGAGACACGAGGATAACTAAAGATGGGACTGTATGGAAGAAATTGAAGTCGACTGGTTCGAAGAAATGTGGATGCCCATTCACGTTACAAGGCAAAGTGGTGGGCTCAGATGAGGAATGGATGTTGCATGTGGTATGTGATGTGCATAATCATCCAGATGCAGACTTCCTAGAAGGACACTCATTTGCAGGGAGAATAACAGAGGAGGAAACTTCATTGCTGGTAGACATGTCCAAAAATATGGTTCGGCCAAAGGATATCTTGGTGACATTGAAACATAAAAGTGAGTTAAATGTAAGCACAATGAAGACCATTTACAATGCACGCCATAGGCATAAAGTTGCGGAGAGGGCTATACGGAGTCAAATGCAGTAACTTTTGAAATTGTTGGCAGAGCATAAGTACATTGAGTGGCATAGAAATTGTCCTAAAGCAGATACTGTCATTGACTTGTTCTTCACACACCCTACCAGTGTAGACCTATTGCATGTATTTCCTCATGTGTTGATAATGGACTGCACTTACAAGACCAATCGGTATCGAATGCCCTTATTGGAGATTGTTGGGGTGACATCCACAGAGAAGACTTTTACAGTATGCATTGTATATCTCCAAAATGAACGTGAAGACTGCTATTCATGGGCATTGGGTATTTTGCACAAAGTTATTGGCGGGGGTGTTCTTCCTAATGTTATTGTCACTGATAGAGAGATGGCTTTAATGAATGCCATATCTAATGTTTTCACCAGCGCCAAACATCTTTTATGCAGATGGCATATCAACATAAATATTTTGGCCAAATGCAAGAAGTTGTTTGAGACGAAGGAAAAGTGTAATCGGTTTATAATGAGCTGGAACATGTTGGTCTCCTCGTCCACAGAGGAACATTACAATCTGCAATTCAACTTATTTCTAAAGGAGTTCATCACCTATCTGGCAGCACTTCAATATGTTAGAGCGTCTTGGTTAGATCGGTGCTTATTCCTACTGCTGTTAGGCGGGAGATTACAATAGGTTTTGTCAATCAGATCCACTTCGTTCAGGTGATAATAGTATATGCGTAGATGTACTTATCTTATTTTGCCTAAATGGTAATATGACTCATTTGAACTAATTGTCCTGTATAGGTTTTCCTCGTACAAGGTCATCCAATTCCACCAATTGCTGATAATTGGCAGCGTCACCATCACCCTTCAGCTGATGGTTGGGACAAAGCTTATCAATCCCGGATACAACAATTCAAAGAAATTATAAGTTCATTAGTTGCCACATGCAAAACCATAGAGTTGGAATGATTGTTTTATTTTATAAATATGTAGACGGATGTAATATTTTATTTCTCAATTAATACAAGTCTTTTTGTAACTTTTTCACTTGTATTGTTATAAAAAGAACCTTCCATTTATTTTAATGATGCAGTACATCATTTCATTTGAAGAGGCTAATTTTGTTACATTGCACGGTCCTCATCAGCGACAAACCTCCGACAGAGTCTCCTGTTCAACGCCGTGGGTCGAATCCTAGAGGCATGAGGCACATCCATATCTAAGAAAAATCAAAGAAAACCAGTCAAAAATTAATACAGAAAATTAGACAGTTTTACTGTTCAGCACTGAAACACAGCCCTAAAGCATTGTTCGTCCCTGATTATCCGTGTGGATAATGAACATTCGGCATTTACCTCACCGTGAAATTGTGACCCTTTCGGTCAAGTAGTGTCATCAAAATCTAATATGTTCGGACCTATGATGCCGTAAAGCCTCTTCGTATTATGAACCACAGTGCCGAACATATAAGATCTTTACGATAGGTTAAAGCCGAAAAGATTATTCTTAATCGGACTCACAGTGCCGAACAGTGTCGAGAAACTGAAACAAAAAAACGATGACAATGGCTGGAAATGGGGGAGAGAGAGGCGTAGGAGGGGGAAAAACCTCTGAATAAACCAAACAATGGATCTTAAAAGAACGCTACAAGCATTTTTAAGCAAGCAAAAGATATCGAAATCACTCACAAAGATTGAAATGGGTAACAGAAAACAGTAATGCAAAGAGAGATGGCTGAGCAAGAGGAGGTGCAGCGGAAACGTCCTAGAGGGGGGGTTTCGTCAAGATAGAAATTGCAGGAGAAAGTGCAGCGGAAACATCCTGGAGGGGGGCTCGTTGAGATCGAAATCATCGTGGAGGTGCAGCGAAACGTCGAGTTAGGGAGGGAAGAAGACGTTGAAATGCAGTGTGCAGGGAGAAATCGAAACAAGTCCAGTAAATGGGCTTTTTAGGGAAAATGTAGTGTGTAAAAAGAAACAAATGGAATATTTTACACTAAACATCACTGTGTAAAGAGATGCAGTGTGTGAAGAACATTTTTCAATGTGCAGGTAGTAGCACTCTTCAAGGAATTCTCACGACTGTGGAATCCTTGAATTCTTTGAGCTTGTTTAGCAACTCTACCCTTAGAGTCAAGTAAGGTAAAGCCCCAATTTCTATTAAAAAAATTCCATCAAAACACTTTAATTCAAATTTCCCACCATATTTTTCAAAATAAAAAAAGAAAGTAAAAAAGTAACCTCATTTCTCCACTAAAAGACAAAAAAAAACTCCACTTTTCAATAAAAAAAAATCAAAAAGATTCCATCACAAACAACTAAAAATATGATACCATCATAACCCACTTATATTTTATTATTTCCTTTAAATAACCTTTACTCCACTCAACTCCATTAGTAAAGCCCCCAAACAAGCCCTAATTGTACTTTGGCATTAAGAAATTCCACTAAAAAAATAAAGGAGTCTAGGGCCTGATTCTTTGTTAGGAATTCCTGAATTTCCAGACATAGTGGAATTCCTAGATGCTCCTTTGGGAGTGGAATTGCACCAAAATACCAAGGGAGTGAAATTGTTGGATTTCCAAAGGTCAAAAGAGACATTTCTTGTGGTTGGAATCAAGAAATGCTAGTGAAGAAACATGAAATTCAGAAATTCAAGAGGACAACATGTCACATCATGTCTAAGAATTCCTGGACATGGTGAATAAGAATTCCTGGACATGGTGAATTCCTGGCAACGCATCTGGGAATAAACGATTGATCTCTATCAATAGACCCGCCAAAGACCCGAACCATGGAGTAGTTAGCACAGGTGCCATGGAGAGATATGTTTTTATATCTCGCATTAAAAATCCTCCTTCTTTTTCTTTAACTTTATTGACTTTATTATATATTGTAATACATATATGATCAGATGCATATGTAGTTAAAGATAATTTGTACGAGGAATCTCTAACCGAAATGGATATATACAATGATTTGGTAGATGAAATCTACCTGTCCCTTAAACAGAAAAAGATGTCCAACAATTGCAATGGCTTCTTTATCTCTTCATGTTAAAAAAAAACAAGATTGTTTAGACTTGATCGGACAAAATTTCGTCAATTTATTTCAACACTTGGACTTGGATCATAGTAGGGATATCCATTTAGTGGAATATGAGACGACATGTGGCTCCCTCCGGGCACAAATAAAAAAAGTGATTATACATGCGGATACATTATATATGGATAAATGCATGAGGAGCCTTTGGGAACGCGGACACAGGTGGTGCACGGCTGTCGTAAGGTGTTGGTTTAAGTCTCGCAATGAGCACAACCCTCATGTTTAGTTGCCACCATTGAGTTTGGAACCCTGAACAAACCGCCGGTGATAAGCTGGAGGAAGGTGAGGATGATGTCAAGTCATCATGCCCCCTATGCCCTGGGCAACACACGTGTTACAATGGCCGGGACAAAGGGTCGCGATCCCGCTAGGGTGAGCTAACTCCAAAAACCTGTCCTAAGTTCGGATTGTAGGCTGCAACTTGCCTACATGTATTTATATTACTATTAAATTCATAAATGAAGTAGTTAATGTTGTGGTTACCATTATCTTTTTTGTAGTGACGAATCTTGTATGTGTTCCTAGGAACCTAAGAAAAGGAATTTGTCCCTTTTTCGAGGTCTCAAAAGGGAGTGGAAACACATAAGAACTCTTGAATGGAAATTGAAAAGAGATGTAGCTCTAGTTCCTTCGGAAATGGTAAGATCTTTAGCGCAAGAAGAAGGGGTTGATCCGTATCATCTTGACTTGGTTTTGCTTCCGCAATAAAAAAGAAACTTTGATTTTCTTATGGAACATAGATATCAATATGCATGGATCATACCTTTCGCTCTACTTCCAGTTACTATGTCGATAGGGTTGGGACTTCAGCTTGTTCCGACCGCAACAAAAAATCTACGACATATGTGGACTTTTTCTAGTGTTTCATTGCTAAGTATAGTTATGGTTTTTTCATCCGATCTGTCTATTCAACAAATAAATGGCAGTTCTATCTATCAACACCTACGGTCTTGGACCATAAATACTAATTTTTCCTTAGAGTTCAGCTACTTGATCGGTCCACTTACATCTATTATGTCAATACTAATCACTAAGGTTAGAATCATGGTTTTATTTATAGTGACAATTGGGTCTCTATGCCAAGTGCTCTGGCTGTGGCTTCAGGGGGTATTCACATTTGGCATATGCCTGCCTTGACCAAGATCTTTGGAAATGATTCTGTACTACAGTTAGGTGGAGGAACTTTAGGACACCCTTGGGGAAACGCACCTGGTGCAGTAGCTAATCGGGTGGCTTTAGAAGTGTGTGTACAAGCTCGTAATGAGGGACGTGATCTTACTCATAAAGGTAATGAAATTATCCATGAAGCTTCCAAATGGAGCCCTGAGCTAGCTATCGCTTGTGAGGTATGGAAGGAGATCAAATTCGAATTTGCCGCAATGGAAACCTTGTAATCCAATAATTCTTGTTCATTCCCCTAATTGTAATTAAACTCGGCTGGGTGGGGGTGGGGTGGGGGGAGCTTGAAATTTTAAAATACTTTTATAGAAACATGATATTTACAAATGCCGGGAGACAAGTCATCATTTCATGTAAGAAAATCCAAACATATCAAATTCTTGTCGAAAGTTACACTAAAAGAGTAGTGTTGCCATTCAAAAAATACTAAATGCTCCCAATAAAACAAGAAGCATCCAAGATGAGTATAGGGGAAAAGATGAAAATATATTCTTCAATTTCTTCAAATTAAGGATCAAAGGATGAGAACGACTCCTTACCTTAGTGGTGAGGAGTGGCAGTTCTCATTGGGAGGTCTTGGGTTTGAACCCGACCTCCTCCCCCTTTGCATATGTGAGTTTTTATTAGCTCATATGTGTGAGTTGTGTTTTTCCATCACCTCGCAAGTGTGAATTGTGTCTATCTCTCCTCACACATGAGAGTTCCTGTGAGACCCCATGCTTGGTGGGCCCTCATTTTGAATTTAAATATTATTAATTATAGTAATAGTAGTATAATTGTACTAATTAATAGGGATTAGTAAGGGTAAATAGATAATTTCCTAAGTTTTAGCCTATTTTATAGGAATTAGGACTATTGTGTATTTTATAGGTTTTGTAGGGTGTCTATTGTAATAGTATAGGGTTCTAGATTGTTGAGGCCCTGAGGCCCTTACTAGTAAATATGACTTTATAGGAGGGGTTTTCCACACTTGAGAACATTCTATAACCTTTATCGAAAGACCTAAATGCCCATGTCCTTATCCTCATCTCTATCTTATCCCAAAGGCCCTTTCGGTAATTGTCCAAACCCTAGCCTATATAAGCTAAACTATTGCATAGGAATGGAACCCTAAATTTACTCTCATTTATCTCTCATTTACATCTCATTTCCCAAAAACCCTAACTCTAGAAACCCTAGCTAAAACCCTAATTCCAAAACCCTAGCTACAAGGAGTCCACCCACAATTTCAGCTACTACAATCTCCAAAGGACTCTCTTTTGTCAATCTATACTTCTTCTACAAATCAAGGTAATCTTCCCTATCCCATTTCCATAGTCAATTTCCATTCAATTCCCTCTTTCTCTCTACGATTTCCTTTCCAAGTCTTGGTTCTCTTGTCGATTGGGTATTAGGAGCTGTAGTTTGGATTTGATTAGGTGTGAGAAGGCCATTAGAGGTTTGGATAGCTTGGATTGCTTCTTCTTGTCATTTACCTTTGCAAATTTGGATTTGAAGCAAGTGCAATATACTTATTTAGTATAGAATGCATATTTACTGTTTTTGAATCCTGACATTCTATTATATGATGTTAGGATGCATATATTTACCTTTGAGCTTGTGTGTATGAATTTTGGCCATTGATGGATAAGTTTTTTTCATTTGGAAGATCAATGGTCCGATTATTGTTGATTGGATGGTTAGTGAAGTGTTTGTATTGTTTTAGTTGTTTATATGTTTTATGGATTTGATTGGAGATGGTTTGGAGAAAAAATGGATTGAAAAGGGTGAAATTCTGGAAATCCAGATTTTTGGGTTTTCTAGTTACAGGTGCGTGTACTCGGTCAACCTGCCTGTAGTGGGGTCGACCGGCTACACTAAAAAGTGGGAATTCAATGTCTTAGTTATTTTACTAAGAGAACTTCAGGTTCAGTGTGCTCAGTTGACCGAGCCCTGTGTTCAGTCGACCAAGTACACTGTAAACTTAGGGTTTAGCTGAGACATGGACTTCCATCTTCAAACCCAGAATCTAGGGTGCTCGGTTGACTAGCCCTGTGCCAGGTTGACTAAGGATAAAGGAATTGCTAGGAATGATAAAATCTGGAAAATGCCTTCAGCTCAGAATTTCAGTGTGTGGGGTCGACCGCCGAGGCCAAGGGGTCGACCGGACACACAGAGATTTCTGGGAGCAGGCCTTTGCTTGCTAGGTATTTGTTCACTGTTCCCAGTGTGCGAGGTTGACCGCCCAGGTCAGGGGGTCAATCGGGTACACTGTGTACAATGACTTTTTTTTTCATATTTCAGTTTCTAAGATTGTGATCAGTTGTGGGGCCCATTGACCATCCAAATAGACTTCCATTGATGTGCCAAGTATGAGTCACTGGTGTGGCTCAACCTTCGACGACCTGCTGCTGATCTATTTCTTTACACCCCCTCTCAAGCTTTGGATGGGAAAATGTGACCATCGAAAGCTTGGAAACTAGCTCCGAAAAACGAGATGTGGAATGGCTTTTGGTAAAAAAATCTACTATTTGTGCAACTGAAGAAATTTGGAAGAGCTTTATAGTACCACTCTAAACATGTTGACGAATGAAATGACAGTCAACTTTAAGATGTTTGGATCGTTCATGGAAGACATCATTAGTTGCTAGTTTCCGTGTACTTTCACTATCCGTAAAGAGGGTTAGATATAGGAACTAGAACTCCTAAATCCCGAAGTAACCAGCGAAGCCAAATAATTTCAGTAGTGGTGTGAGATACATCACGATATTCAGCTTTAGTGGAAGATCGTTGATGAATGTTAAATCTTGCATATTTTACCCTTCATTAGTTCGAGTTTTATCGGTATATCATATGCATATCATTTGCTTTACACAGAGATTTTATTGTTTAATCACATTAACGGATTATCGGATTATCATGCATAAATCCGATTATTTATAGCGCATTTTTATGTAATTTCTCTTGTGTAGGTGGACCCCGCGACTACCCCAACCTTCAGGCTAGTGTCCCAAGGCATCAAGAACAGATTTCAATAAAGAATTTACATGAAGAAATCTTATTGAAGAAATCTTAGGAAGAGTTTAAGAATTCCAAAATAAGAGGATAAGACTTTAAAGATAAAAGAAGTCAATTTCTAACATCAATGATTGATTGGTGTATTGATTAGAGCTTAGGTTCCTATGGAATAGGTTATGGGTTCAAATCCAAGCAATTGTATATTAATTTTTTTACATATAAAATATTCCATCCAACTCACCTTTTCACCAATCAAAGCTTGATTAAAGCAAGAGGGAGATTTTTTGGCAAGTTAGTCTTTCTACAATTTTATTTACTTTTAAATTGTAATTAGGTGCTTCTTTGTAACTAATATAGAGAAAGTGTGTAATTGAAGATCATTAAAGAAGATTTGGAGCTCTTTCTTGATGTTTAGTGGCTAAAGTTCTTAGATTAGGCTCTCCTTTTGAAGCTAAGTAATGTGATTAGTTCAATTCCATGCATGTTTTAGTTTAAATTTCCTACTTGTGCCTTAATTGATTAGTAGAGTTTAGATCTAATTGTGCTAATGTCTCTCATTTCTCATGCTCTATTTTTGCACTTGATGCTTTGATCATCTCAATTGATGCTTTGTAGTTGGATTAGTTCTTTCACATAGTATGCTCTAGAGCCCTTATCTTTGATCTTTTGTAGCTTGATTTTGATAATTTATTGTTAGGGTAGCTAGATGATGATCTAGAATCTTGGCATTTGATTTTTTTTATTTCGATCTTCATTGCTATATCATCTAATCCAATTAGACAAGAGTAACTTTGATAACCGCATAAGTGGGATCATGTGGTAATGTAGGGCCATATTTGTATCTTAAAAGGCCCATGTCTAACATTCTCCCACTTGGCCTGAATTGACACAAACATTTTAAAAAAATGCAATTATGTTCCCTTATTCAGTTTTTTCAGGAGACTGTATGTTCAAATAAAGAGTTTCAGTCTACGAATCATGGTGGTAAATAATCTATTAGTCAACTATCACCTTCCATGTATTACAATATCATTCATTCCCTTTAGGTGAACACTTTATGAGGCATGACACTTTATGAAAGGGCTATCAAGGCCCATTCTAGGTCCAACCTTATTGTCCAAACAGACAATTTGTGACTCAAAACAACTTTATGTATGCAAACAATAACATAAACGTTGAAATATAATTGCAGTCATCAAAATAAATGATTTCTTATATTGACATAGTAAATCAAGTATGAAACAAGCCAATGAGTCCAATATGGTCCACGTGTTCTTTATACAACTTGTGTGGGAGCCCTTTTGTTAGAGGGTCTGCAATCACTTAGTGCTTATCTTCTCAATAGCCACCTGAAGTTCCCGAACATGTTCTCTATCAACAAGGTACTTTATGTTAATATGCTTGTTTGAACTACCACTCTTGTTGTTTTTAGAGAAGTAGACTGCATCAGAATTATCACAGTAAGCCTTTAATGGCCTAGAGATAGAATCCACAAGTCTAATTCTTGTGATAAAATTCCTCAACCGTAGGGCCTATGAAGTAGCCTCATAGCATGTTATAAATTATGCTTCCATAGTAGAAGAAGTGATCAAAAACTATGTTACACTTCTCCATGAAACAACACCTCCTGCAAGTAAGAATACATATCTTGATGTAGGCTTTCTAGAGTCAAGGCATCTTGCATAGTCCGAATATGGATACCCAATAACTTCTAGATGGTCCGATTGTTTATATGTAAGCATGTAATCTTTGGTGCCTTGTAGATATCTCATCACCTTCTTTACAGCGCTCCAGTGATCAATGCCTAGATTGCTTTGATATCTGCCCAACATTCCAATTGCAAATGCTATGTCTAGTCTTGTACAGACCTGAGCATACATTAGACTTTCTACCGTAGATGCATAAGGAATGTTTTTCATCTGTTGCAACTCAAGATCATTTCTCGGACATTGATCATAACAAAGTTTACCACCATTGATAATGTGTTACACCACATGAATAGTCTTTCATTCGAGATCTTTCTAGAACTTTATTAATGTAGGTCTTTTGAGACAATTCTAAAATCCCTCGAGGTTTGTCTATGTGAATCTCTATGCCAATGACATAAGAGGCTTCACCCATATCCTTCATATCAAAGTCATGTGTGAGAAACTTTTTGACCTCATGCAAGAAGCCTAAGTCACTACTGGCAAGAAGAATATCATCCACATATAGGACTAAGAAGATGAATTTGTTCCGACTAACCTTAAGGTATATACATTGGTCAACGATGTTCTCCTTAAAATTGAATGAAGATATTACATCGTGAAATTTGAAATACCATTGACGTGATGCCTATTTTAGCCCATATATGGATTTCTTGAGTTTGCAAACCAAATGACTTCCTTCAATTGAAGAAAACCCAACAGGCTGACTCATGTATATTTCTTCCTCAAGGTCGCCATAAAGGAAGGTTGTTTTCTCATCCATTTGAAGTAACTATAAATCAAAATGAGATACTAATGCCATAATTATCCACAATGACACCTTTTTGGAAATAGGAGAGAAGGTCTCCAGGTAGTCAATGCCTTCATTATGAGAGAATCTTTTAGTTAAGAGTCTGGCTTTATAGCATTCTATATTTCCAGTCGAGTCTCTTTTTTTATTTTGTAGACTCACTAACAGGTAATAGCTTTGGCTCCTTTAGGCAATTCAACTAGATCTCATTTTTGACTTTTAGCTATTGAATCCAACTCACTTAACATGGCATCATACCATAATATGGGGTTTCTATCACTCATGGCTCGCGAAAACGATACTGGATCTTCCTAATTCCTATGTCATAGTCCAACTCCTTTATGTACACGACAAAATCAGAAGAAATTGTAGAAATCTTTATGTTGTAACCCTGGACCGGGTTATCGACCTAATCCCGGAATGGCGAATCAAAACAATAATAATAATAAAGCTGTGCCAAGTGTATTGGTTTATATGTGTGCGACCCCGAATCGGGTCCCCAAGTGGGCAAGCCTAATATGCGATCGGGACTAAATTGAATGATATTGATTGGATGGTGATCATTTTGTACTATGAATTTTATTTAATTGATACGTATACGAGTCGATAAGAAGATGCCACTCGTATACGCGATTTTCCACAGGTGTCCGCGGTGAGGATATCACATCAACATGAATATTTCTTTTAAGTGCGGAAGCGTGTAGCAAATCTAATCCATACATTCGTGTCTAGATAGCATGATTGATAACATATTTAAAATCAGTATCAAAATGAGCAATGATCATTAACTATTCCCAAATATAAGTTAAAGTGTACATTAAAGATCATTTAATTACATTTTCCAAAAATAGAGGCCAACAAAGGCCAATGAAACAAAAATATCTATTCCCCAAAAGAATGGTTAGTCCTAACTCAAAATATTACGCATCTCGAGCGAATTGTCTATTGGAATGGTTCGGAACCCTTTCTGGACAGGTCGCTCGAGCGAACTGTCCAGAAACTGATTCTGGGACAGTTCTGCTCCTTCTATCTTTCTCTTCTTACAATTCATATGAGTTTCATTTCCACTCCAATATAGGAGGCTCCAAAACTCCTTTCTAACACCATTCAAATCCCACATCAACACTTCCACAATCATCAAAAGAAGAACATTCTTCTTAATCACAGTCAACCACAAAAGATAAAAGAAAAACCAAAATCACAAGGAGTCATTTAAACACAATCAAGTAATAAATGAAAAGCTATCAACCACATTTTCAAAACAATAAATGAGTTAGCAAAACTCTTAATGAACATTCATTTCAAGTCAATGCAAGTCAATAATAGCATAAAACATATAGTGAAATCATCAATGCATATCATGAAACCCATTCAAAGCTCAAAATATCAAATCATCCACTTACCTCAAGCTCTCTAATCAAACAAATCAAGTCTCTATTCACTCTCTCCAAGTAAAGCTCCAAAGCTACACAAAAAAACACCAAGTACAAACCCTAAAATGGGTCAAAACAAAGATCAAGAAGAAACAAGTTTCAATAATGAAAATGGAGCTTCTCAAGGGCTTCAAGAATACATATCTAAGAGATGGGGAGGGTTGCTTACTTGTGGGTTCTCCAAATGGGTAAGACTAGCTCAAAGAGGATCTTGAAAATGGAGATTTTCTCCAAAAATGGTATCAAGATGAAGCCTTCAAGGAGAGAAAGAGAATGGTGATATCTATTTCTCAATTTGTGTAAGGTTTGGTGGAGATTTAGTGATGGGAAGCAAGAAGAAGAAGGAAAAGCAAGAAAACTCTAAAATGGTTGCTTTTGAGCTGGAAAAAGGGGAAAGGAGAAGAGAAGGTCTCCTTATAAAGCAAGTGTGAGTGGGCTCCACCATTAGAAAACTTGGAAGGCTGAAATCATGGCTTTCGGAGCTTCAAATGAATTCGACGAAGAAGGAAGAAAGGATCTTCAAAATTTCTAGTTTCCAAAAAGTATATGTTTCGTGGGTTTCAGGGATATCAAATTTTGGGTACAGGTTTAATGTAAAAAGATTGTTTCGGGGAAAATCAGGTTTCGGGATTCGGGACGGGAATGGGATCAACGTGAAAGTTGTAAAGATCAACAAGATTAGTAAAACAGGATAAAAACACAAATCAATGGAATCTTGAGTAATCCCCAAAGTAAACGCAAAGTCATAAAAGGAACCCCCAAAGGGCCACACTAATCACAAAGGCACTTAAAATTTTCCAAAGCTATAACAAAGCTATTCTAATCCCAACTAAAATGAATTATACTATTCACGCTTAAGGCTAACATACATCTTAATTAACACTAATCGAGATCACTCGGGTCGGGGTCTTACATCCTCCACCCCTTGGGATATTTGGTCTTCCAAATAAAATACAAAACTCACCTTGGGTAGTAGATGTGGATACTTCTTTTGCACTTGTCT
The DNA here is from genome assembly GCA_003546025.1 of Camphora micrantha. Classification (NCBI taxonomy): domain Eukaryota; kingdom Viridiplantae; phylum Streptophyta; class Magnoliopsida; order Laurales; family Lauraceae; genus Camphora; species Camphora micrantha. The sequence goes on along the minus strand of QPKB01000003.1, from coordinate 50,150,834 downwards.
CATAATTCCCATGTTGCCTCTTCCAGTCCATGATTCTCCCAAAGCACTTTCACCCATTGAATAGTCCGTGTCCTCAATTCTTGTTCCTTTGTGTCGATGATCTGAATAGGCTTCTCGACATAGGTAGCATCTTCTCTGATTTCTAACGGTTCATGCCGGAGAATATGTGAAGGATCGGAAACATACTTCTTCAACATAGACACATGGAAAACATTGTGTACGCCGGATAACCCGGGTTGTAAGGCTAATCTATAAGCCACGTCACCAATCTTGCTTATAATGTCGTAAGGTCCAATGTATCTCTTTGATAACTTGCCTTCTGCCCAAATCTCAATGTTCTCCTAGTCGGTGATACCTTCAAAAAAACCTTGTGTCCTTCTTTGAACTGTAGATCCTTTCTGTGAGAATCTGCATAACTCATCTATCTACTCCGGGCTACTTTCAGACGTTCTTGAATTTGTTTGACTTTGTCACTGGTTTCACTAACCATGGTTGGCCCATGTAAACTGTGGGTACCAACTTCTTCTCAACAAACAGGTGTCCTACACCTTCTGCCATACAATATCTCAAAAGGTGCCATCCCAATGCTCAGTGGTAGCTGTTGTTGTAAACGAACTCACACAAAGGTAGGGTCTCATCCTATTGAGTCTTAAAGTCTAACACACAAGCATGGAGCATATCCTCAAGAGTCTGAATCGTTTTCTTTGATTGGCCATCTGTCTGCAGGTGGTAAGCTGTACTGAACTGTAGCCTCGTACCCATAGACTAGTGCAATGTCTTCCAAAATCTCAAGACGAATCTGCTGTCTCTATCAGATGTGATGGAAACTGGCTAACCATGTCTGCTGACATTCTCATTGACAAACAACTCTGCCAAAGGTAACATGTGCATCTTCTTTCCGGTCTTTTTCGGGATGAAGCGAGCTGACTTGGTGAGGCGGTCCACAATGATCCAAATAGCATCTTTGCCTTTGCTGGCCCTCGGTAATCTCAAAATAAAGTCCATGGTTATGTGCTCCCATTTCCATTCCGGAATCTTTAACGGTTGCAATAACCCTGGAGGCTTCTGGTGCTCTGCCTTAATCAACTGACATGTCATACAACGGGAGACAAACGCTGCTATCTCTCTTTTCATATTGTTCCACCAAAATCTGCCTTTCAAGTTTTGATACATCTTCGTGCTGCCTGGATGCATGGAATACCTCGTACTGTGAGCTTCTGTCATGATGTCGTTCCTCAATTCTTCAATGTTTGGCACACACAAACGGTCATGTTAGTACAAAACTCCATCAACAATGTGAAAGTCAGGACGATTTGCTATATGTTCTGAAATTTTGGCCAACTCTGGATCTTGCAACTGACTACCTTTGATCTTTTGAATAAAGGAAGGCTCTGACACTGACATGTTTACTAATATTACACCCTTCTTCAGTGGCTGAAGATCTATTCTTAACTCTTCAAATTGCTCAAAAATACAGGTGCCACTGAGATTTGCCAAGCCCACTGACTTCTTGCTCAAAGCATCAACAACTACGTTTGCTTTCCCCGGGTGGCACTTGATTGGAAAATCATAATCCTTAATATATTCCATCCATCTTCTCTGCCTCATATTCAACTCCTTCTGTGAAAACAAATACTATAGGCTGCGGTGATCGGAGTGTACCTCAAATTTCTCTCCATAAAGGTAATGTCTCCACATTTTCAATGCAAATACAACCGTTGTTAACTCAAGATCATGTGTAGCATAGTTCTTCTTATGATCTTTCAACTGCCGGGACCCGTAGGCTATCACTTTTCTTTCTTGCATCAACACACATCCAAGTCCAACATTCGAAGTATCGGTAAAAATAGTAAAACTGCCGCTTCCGGATGGCAAGGTAAGGACTTGTGCTGTGGTTAATCTCTTCTTCAGGTCTTGGAAACTAGCTTTATACTTATCTGACCACACATAAGGCACATTTTTCCTTGTAAACTTCGTCAAAGGTGACGCAATTGACAAAAATCCTTGCACAAATCTCTGATAGTAGCCTGCCAATCCTAGAAAACTCCTGATTTCTGACACATTCTTCGGTCTTTCCCATTGTACTACTGCCTCAATCTTGGACGAATCTACTGACAATCCTTCTCTAGAGATGATGTGTCCCAAAAATGCTTCTTGCTCTAGCCAAAATTCACACTTATTGAGTTTTGCATACAGCTGGTTTTTTTTCAAAAGCTGTAATCTACTCTCAAGTGCTCTTCATGCTCTTCTTTGGTCTTGGAATATACCAAAATATCATCAATAAACACTACCACAAACTGGTCCAGAAACTCTGCAAATATCTTGTTTATCGATGCCATGAACACTGCTGGTGCATTAGTTAATCCAAATGGCGTCACTAGAAACTCATAGTGTCCATATCTTGTCCGGAAAGCTGTCTTCAATACATCTGATTCTCTGACTTTCAGCTGATGGTAACCGGATCTCAAATCAATTTTTGAAAAATAGGAAGCACCTTGTAACTGATCAAACAGTTCATCTATTTTTGGCAATGGATACTTGTTCTTGATGGTCACTTGGTTCAATCTCCGGTAGTCAATGCACATTCTCATTGAACCATCTTTCTTCTTGACGAACAATACCGGAGCTCCCCATGGCGAAACACTAGGTCTTACAAAACCTTTGTCTGACAATTCTTGTAATTGTGTTTTCAACTCTACCAATTCCGCTGGAGCCATATGATATGGTGCAATGGAGATCGGAGCGGTCCCTAGTAATAGCTCGATAGTGAAGTCTATCTCTTTAATGGGTGGCAAACCTGGAATCTCCTCCGGAAAAATATCCGGGAATTCCAAAACAATTGGGATCTCCTCCACCCCTTGGGACCATTTATCCTCCGTGATAAACGCCAAATAGGCCTCACATCCACTTTTCAGAAGTCTATCAGCCTTCAACACTGAAATAAACCACGTACTAGGATTACTCCTGTCTCCTCGAAATAATACTCCTGCTGGTGTCTCTTCTAATTTGAAAGTGAGGGTCTTATGAAAACAAACTATTGTAGCATGGTACCCTACTAACCAATCCATCCTTAGGATGACATCGAAATCATACATCTCCAATAGAATGAGATTTGGCGGTAACTCTATCTCTCCTATCATGACCGAACAACTAGGGTAAAAAGTCCTACATATAACTTCTTTACCTATTGAGGTGGCCACAGTCAAAATAAAATCCAGATCTCTAGCATGCATATCAATCATCTTTCCAAAAGCTGGTTGAGGTTGGATTGGTTTGGGCCTCCTCTGTAAAACCTTTAACAATTGCCTTTGTATGTCTTACAGTTCCCTAGCGTGGTTTTCATCTTTCTTGAGCATCTGTTCTTGCAATCTGGCCTGATTCTCATTAGCCTGACGCTACTGATCTAACATGGCTTGCATCATTTGTTGGAATTGGTTCTGCATGGTGTTGTCAGGAATATCTTCTACAACTGATCCTGTGTGATCAAAGTTACTAGCGGTAGGATTGCCATTTACTGTCCTTTTACGAGGTGGCATAACGCTACAAAAATTTTGTTAGCACATGATAATAAATAAAGGCTCACACATGCTCACACGATACTAGCTAACGGAAATTCTAACGAATCCTCGCCACGTCCTTAGGATTTCTAGTTTCTTTTAACTGCCTGAAACACATCTCGCTTTGATACCAGTCTGTCGCGACCTCGGACTGGGTCCCCAAGAGGGCAAGCCTAATCCGGGATCAGGACTAAATTGAATGATATTGATTGGATGGTGATCATTTTGTACTATGAATTTTATTTAATTGATACGTATATGAGTCGATAAGAAGATGCCACTCGTATACGTGATTTCCCACAGGTGTCCGCGGTGAGGATATCACATCAACATGAATATTTCTTTTAAGTGCGGAAGCGTGTAGCAAATCTAATTCATACATTCGTGTCTAGATAACATGATTGATAACACATTTAAAACCAGTATCAAAATGAGCAATGATCATTAGCTATTCCCAAATGTAAGTTAAAGTGTACATTAAAGATCATTTAATTACATTTTCCAAAAATAGAGGCCAACAAAGGCTAATGAAACAAAAGTATCTATTCCCCAAAAGAATGGTTAGTCCAAACCCAAAATATTACGCATATCGGGCAACTGAATGTCTAAACGACATTATCGGCGTGCCACTCTACTAAATGCTGTGGTTCTCCAACTGCCTCCTCAAGCTCTTCCTCGAGGAAACCAACAACGGGACCTGAGTACCAAAGCAAATGGTCAAACACGACGGTTTGCCAAGTGGGTGAGAAGATATAATAACAATTAAAATTACCTTGGAAAACATTTAAACTTATTAATACAATAATTCTCATAAAACAGAATAATCATTTACTGGAAAATAGTATGCAATATAAAACATGTAAGGTATCCAAGGAAATCGGGAAACAAGTAAGATGGCAACCACACGAAGCTAAGTCCTTTATCATCGAAGTGACATGAGCATATCGGGATGTTGACCTCAGTCACCGAAATGAGGAGAAGTAACATAAGTAACATATACATATACATAATAAATATGGGACATGACCATGGTAGCGAACCGGGCATCTAGAGCCACAGTATCAATATGCGGCATCGGGACGAGACCACGGTAATAACTGGGTAGCGGGATCCAAACTGCAGCTGGCGGGACGGGAGGGAGATCTCCAAGTCGGTGGATTAAACCGGCAAGGTAATCCAAGCTTAGTGGTGCCGACTCATAGGTCAAATGACATAAAATAAGTCGTGTACAAAATTCATATGATGCACTTATATAAACGGGCGAGACTGGATGCTCAAAGGCACAAATATCATTTCAAACAGGAAGTGCATATCGGGACTATCAAAATGCAAAATATAGTTTCAATACTTTCGGGAATGATAAATCAAAATCCATAATTTTCGATTCAAGTATCGAGATTCAAAATTGATCAAGGTGAATAAGGGTCCCGTATGTCCATTTCAATAAAATTGGTACTCCTTGAGTTTGGAGACATTCCGGGCTCTTTATACACCTTAGGGATTTTCAAAACTTCAAATGAAAGCTTGTAATTCAGCTTCTCTTTTCAAATGGGTTCAAACAATTCTCATAGGTCTTCCCATAGCAATAAGGTTCCCAACAATAATCTCTCAATCATTTAAACATTTCATTTATACTCCCAGAATAACCCCAGGTGAATAGTGCTAATCACTCGAGCGGACAAGACGTTCGCCCGAGTGATGAGCTCTCTGGAATGGTTTTCTGGGGTAATCCCCCAAGTAACAAGGTTTTGTGAAGTTCTGGGAGAGTTCATCGCTCAATGGGCAAAGTCAATGGAATCTCGAGTAATCCCCCAAGTAATCTCGAGTAATCCCCCAAGGAAACGCAAAGTCATAAAAGGAACCCCCAAAGGGCCCCTCTAATCACAAAGGCACTCAAAATTTTCCAAAGTTATAACAAACCTATTCTAATCCCAATTAAACCGAATTATACTAATCACGCTTAAGGCTAACACACAACTTAATTAATACTAATGAGGTCACACGGGTCGGGGTCTTACAATATGACCACTACGTACACGGAGTTAGAAAGAATACTATATTATACAAGCACGTGATTCCCCATAGGTTTATGTGGCGAGGATATCAAACACACATATCATACTCATTCAAGATAAGGAAGCTTATAGCAAATCAAGTTTGTCCATGCAATCCATGATAACAAGACTGATAGTACAAGTACATAAATCGTGATGTTAGAGTGAGTAATGATCATTATGACATTTCTCAAAAAAGGTGAAGTTAAACGTTATTACAAAAGATCAGTTAATTAATTACTCCCTAAAAATAAAGGCCAACAAAAGCCAGGACAACCAAAATAATTCCCCAAAAATAGGTTAGTCACAATCTCGAAAGATGTTCGCAACTCAAGGCTTGACCACATGTCTAAACGACATCGTCAGCCTACCATTCTCCTTCTAGTTGTGGCTCTCCGGTCGCCTCCTCTGGATAACCAGTAACTGGATCTGAGTGCCAAAGAATGGGTCAGACACGACGGTTTGGCAAGTGGGTGAAAAGATATGAACAATAAAGTAAAGCAAATGTTACCTTAGAAAACATTGAAACCTGCTTAAACAAGAATTTTCATAAAAGAAGATGCATCATTTATGAGAGAACACGTGTGCATTATAAAAACATATAAAGGTACCAATGAATAAGGAACTATCAAGATGAAAACCATACAAAGTTAAATCCTTTATCACAAATGTGATGAGAGCACATCGGGGCGTTGGTCTCCGACACACGAAGTGACTAGAGTCAATGAAATAAGTAAATACATATAACTATATGGGACCACGTGTGACGCCTCGGAGTCCCATATCGACTATAGAGAGGAAAGTGAATGGGGTTATATGTAGAGCTTATATCCTTACCTTGCATGAGGCCTTTTGATGGGTTGAGGCCCATCAGAAGCAAAACCGTGAGGCCGGTGGGCCAAAGCGGACAATATCATGCATGGGTATGGGTGGAGCATTACAAATGGTATCAGAGCCGACTCTCGACTAGTTCGAGTGTGGGTCCCCTGCCGTGGTCTGGTGCAAGTGGGCGGGTCTCCATGTGGGCGGGCCAAGAGGGCTGGCAGGCTACAGAGACTGGCAGGCTACTGCACAGGGACGTGCAGCCTTTAAGGGGGGTGAATTGTGACGCCTCGGAGTCCCACATCGACTATAGAGAGGAAAGTGAATGGGGTTATATGTAGAGCTTATACCCTTACCTTGCATGAGGCCTTTTGATGGGTTGAGGCCCATCAGAAGCAAAACCGTGAGGCCGGTGGGCCAAAGCGGACAATATCATGCATGGGTATGGGTGGGGCGTTACACCACGGCCGCGGACCTGGTATCGAGATGGGACGGGATCCAGACTGTAGCTGGCGGGAATGAGAGGGGGACCGCCAAGTCGGTGGTACTGGCCGACAAGGTCGTCCAAGGTTAGTGGTGCCGACTCATAAGTCACATGACAGAAATCGGGACATATGCATACATCTATATGGTGTATAACACCCAAGCAGGCCGGACGGGGTGCCATAGGCACAAATTTCACATTTGTATCGAGTTAGGCATAACCTGGACTAGCCAAAAATGCTAAAAGTGCAATTTCGGTATTTTCGGTGCATGACTAGTTAGGCATCATGAAGTTTGAAGAGTATATATGAAACTCAGGTAAAAATAGAACATAGATGGATTTCCACAAATTTCTAGACCATACATTGAGGGTTCAAGGTTTAAATCAGTGTGAATAAGGGTCCCGTATGTCGGTTTTGATATTGACTTGGTACTCCATGAGATTTGAGACATATGGAGCTCCCCATACACATTGGCAAGCCAAAAACCCTCACTGAATCTCCGTGATGGGGTTTGTTTCTCACCCGGGCTCCATACATCACTTCCTAGGTCTCCCCATCGCATTAGGCTCCAAACAAAACTCTCACAAGCATTTAAACATCATTCCCATGCTCCCAACATAACTCCAGGTCAACAGTACACATGGCTCGAGCGGACCTGAAGTTCGTTCGAGCTAGGAGCTCTTTGGGAGGGGTTCGCTAAAGCGGACCTGCCTAGGTCAGGTTGGGGAGTTACCTCATCCTCCTCCCCCGGTTGAGGATCCTCTAGGATTGCCTTGGATAATCCGGGTCAGTATAATAATAGTAGATGTCCTCTGCACACCATGAAATAAAGGATCAACAACATGTTGGCAAGAAGATAAGCAATATACGTTATTCATAACATGTTTTAAAAGAGAATAAAGACAAGTACATGATTATAAGATAACAAGGTACAAGCTATGCATAAAGCATGAGTATTACGAGAGTCAAATAACAATGTAAATCCTAACAAGATAAATAAGAATAACCATCCATGAAATGTAATGTCAAGCAAGAGGGGACTCCTTCGATGTCCGAGCCATCTCACGGTGGTATAAGTGACGTCCAAGCCGACTACGAATACCCAAAGTCTGGCTCTAGGGGGATCCTAGCTTCTGGTCTTAGGAATAGCCGTACGGTCTGAGCCCGCTCTTAGCTATTCGCACCATGGACGCCGTCCAACGCTGACTGTCCACCCTAGTATCCGGTGTTCAGCCCACTTTATAATCATCAGTCTGCAGTTGGTCATGAATGCAAGATGATGATGATGGTTTATATACGACACAAGTTCCAAGACAAATACATGTGGATATGTTCCCAAGTACATGATAACAAGTTGATGGCTACTCTAGCCAAGATACAAGTTAAGTTCCAAGTTCCATGAGTAGTCCTCTTTCAAGTCTATCCACACGTGTTCATCAATACAAGACAAAGGTACCAAGGATACACTCTAAGTCCAATCAAATCCTAATTCTACAAGTTACAACCTATACAAGTATAGAAGATTAGAGTGTACAAGGTACGACAAGCTACGAATACAAGATTAGCGAGTCAAGAGTGAAGAACAAGCCAATCCTAGGTCAAGAGTTGTCCACCGTATATCGAACGTGTCCCCCAACGGAGTCCGTATGGAGAGTGAGTCGATGGTGACCTAATTTGGTGGGCCCATGGTGTACGGAAGTTGTTGGGCACCAATTAACTCATTTCCACCCGCATTCGGCCAAGTTACATTGATATATGAAAAATTCCGGACAACCGATGAAGCACACCAAGCCAAACGTGCTCTGTTTTCATTTTTCCCAATCGGTCATGCAAGGGTAGGGTCAATAGGTTCCAACCTAGGGTCCATACTAGGTTTAGAATCCCTTTCCAAAAGAGATAAAGGCTTGGTTCATTGATCCAATACCCACTTCCTTTCCTAATCTCTAATCATTAAGATTAGTGAACCATTGGATTCTACATCTCGAGGGCTTTCCGACGATATATAGAACTCCAAATTTCGACGAACGGGTCAAAAGTTATGGCTTCTGGAAGATGGTCATCCTGAGCCCAGAACAGGTCCGCTCGAGCCGACCCCAGGTCCACTTGAGCTGACCTCCCAGAAGCTCCTTGGCTCGAGCCGACCCCATGTCCTCTCGAGCCAACCTCCCCGTAGATCCTTGGCTCAAGCGAACTGAAGGTTGGTTCAAGCCAAGTGCCCATAATTGTAGAAAATGACTCATTTTTTAGTCCAAACCTTGGGGAATCAAATCTCCTCTCCTCCAAGACCATCCCTGCAAGAAAAGGATCCTACTTCTCTCTCCACGTCCATTCCATTCCTCCCATCAACAAACTCAACCATTCAATTAGGGTCCAATTCCATTAAATACCTAATCTAGCATGTGAAATTCAATAAACCAAACAAGCTTGGATTTAGAGGTTGGCTAGACAATTACATTAGCAAGAATGAAAGTAAATATACTTGCATGTACAACACATAGTGCTATTCTATTTGCCTTCAACAAAGAGAGTGAAACAATGGAAATTTGAGAAGATAAAGGAGGAAGGAGAGCTCTCCACTCACACCCTAACCAAACCACTTCCAAAAACCTTTCTCCTACACCCAAATAGCACAATGGAAGAGAAAGAAAGGAAATCTATTAACATGCAACATCTCTAAAACAATGAGGAAGGAAATTAGGGAAGAAAGGGTAGAGGAAAACTTACCAATTTGGATCAAGATGTAGAGGAAGAAGAGGGAAAGAGAATGGTGAGCTTGGATTCTTGAAATCTCTCCCTTAGGTAGCACATGTAAGAAGAGAGATGAAGAGGAGGAAGAGAAGTGTCTCCTAGTAGCTGTAGTTTTTTTGCAAATGAAGAAGTGAAACGATTAATGGCTGGAGTGAGTTTAAAATGAAGATGGAGAGGAAATGACTCAATTGCCCTCCTTGAGTGAAACGAGAGAAATGTGATTAATTGAGAGTCTTTGGGAAGTCGAATCATGATGGGTTAAGAACGAAAAATAAAGAGCGCAACGAGATCTTTTCAATGAACTCAAATTCGGCGAAAACTAAATTTTCCAAAAAATGACTAATTTTCCTATTAACCACACCTAATCCCCTATTTCAGACTAATAGCACTCAGAATCAAACGAAACTTTGTAAATCACTTTCTAATGATAAAAGAAACTCTCTTAGCCACTAAACCCGCCTAATTTAGCTAGAATCACAATTAATTAGGATAATCGCCAATATTTGAAAATTAAACACCCTATTAAGGTCGGGGACCTTACATCTCTTCCCTCTAAAAAGAACATTTGGTCCTCCAAATGCCTAAACTTACCTCCTCAAAAAGAAGATGAGGATAGGTTTTCCTGATTTGGTCCCTGAGTTCCCACGTAGCCTACTCTGGATAGTGGTGCTCCCATTGAACTTTGACCCAAGGAATAGTCTTCGTTTGCAGAACTGTTTCCTTGGTGTCTATAATCCGCGCTGGCTGCTCAACATAAGATGCGTCGGACTGAATCTGCAGCGGCTCGTGTGGCAACATGTGGGTGGGATCTAGAATATACTTGCCCAACATCGACACATGAAACATGTTGTGTACACTTGACAACTCTGGCGGCAAGGTAAGACGATACGTAACGTCACCAATCCATGTACGAATCTCAAACGGCCCCATGTATCTCTTAAAAAAGCTTCCCTTTCTGACCGAATTTGACAACACCACGCATTGGAGAAACCTTGAGGAACACCTTATCACCAACCTGAAACTCTAGTGGTCTCCTTCTCTTATCTGCATAGATTTTCTGACGGTTACGAGACTCTTTCAAACGCATATGTACAAACTAAACCTTCTCACTTGTATCACCAACCACAGATGGTCCGTGAAAACTTTGTACTCGTACCTCTTCCCAACACACTAAAGTCATGCATCTATGTCCATACAATGCTTCGAACGGTGCCATGCCAATGCTATAATGATAACTGTTGTTGTAGGAGAACTCACAGAGGGGCAAACTCTCATCCCAATCCTACTTGAAGTCCAACACACATGCCCAGAGCATATCTTCTAGAGTCTGAATAGTGCGCTCTGATTGTCCATCCGTTTGAGGGTGGTAAGCTGTGTTGAATCTCAATTGTGTGCCCATGGATGACTGAAGTGTAGTCCAAAACCGAGAGACAAGCTTGGCGTCTAGATCAGATACTATAGATTTAGACTCCATGTAATTTGACAATCTCATCATTGTACAACTTAGCCATCTTATCCATAAACTGACCAGTCTTGAATGGTATGAAATGGGCTAACTTGGTCAACTTGTCCACGATCACCCATATAGCATCATTCCCTTTCCTGGTATTTGGAAATCCTAACACAAAATCCATAGAGATGTGCTCCTGTTTTCACTTTGGAATATCTAACTGACGAAGTAAACCAGGAGGCTTCTTGTGTTCAGTCTTGATCACCTGACACGTGTAACACTTGGAAACAAACTCTATAATCACTTTCTGCATACTCATCCACCAATAGCGGTTTTTCAAATTCTGGTACATTTTAGTGCTACCCGGATGTAGAATATCTCGTATGGTGTGTGCATCTGTCATCAGCTCTGTCTTTATGTCCTGTACATCTGGTACGCACAACTGGTCCTTGTAATACTAAACTCCTTCAATCAATCTAAACCAGGCCTATCATTTATGTGCTCAATAATGCGCTGTAACTCGGGGTCATCCTTCTGACATTCTTTGCTTATGTTCATTATCTCTAGTTCCCATGCTGTCATGCTAGCAATCATCACCTTCTCACTAATAGGCCAAACCTCAACATCTAAGTCTCTAAATTGTTCCATCCATCTCCATTCTAGCATTATACACCCGCTGAACGTTGACTTTCTGCTCAGAGCATCTACTACCACGTTGACTCTTCCAGGGTGGTACTTAATAGGAAAATCAAAATCTTTAATGTACTCCATCCACTGTCGTTGTCTGTTGTTCAACTCACTCTGTGTAAACAGATACTGTAAACTCTTGTGATCTGAGTGCACCTCGAATTTCTCTCCGTATAAGTAATGTCTCCATATCTTGAGTGCAAGTACCACGGCTGCTAGCTCTAAATCATGGGTGGCATACTTCTTCTCATGTTCTTTCAACTGCCTCGAACCATACTCTATCACCTATTCGTTTTGCATAAGAACACAACCAAACCAACTCTTGATGTGTCTGTGTAAACAACAAATCCTCCATTGCCAGATGGTAAAGCAAGAATGGGTAATGTGGTTATTCTAGCCTTCAGCTCTTAGAAGCTTTTCTCACACTCGGAATGTTCTTCCTAGTCAACTTAGTACGAGGGGCTGCAATAGTAGAGAATCCTTTCACGAATCTTCGGTAGTAGCCTACAAGTCCTAGGAAACTATGAATCTTTGCTGCATTTTGTGGACTTCTCCAATTGACAACTGCTTCTATCTTCTTGGAATCCACTACCAATCCTTTCTTGGAAATCACATGGCCTAGAAATGACAACTGTTCTAACCAGAACTCACATTTACTCAGCTTGGCATACAACTGGCTGTCTCTTAGAAGCTGCAATGAAGTCCTCAACTGATGCTCATGTTCCTCCTTGAACTTGGAATAAACCAGCACATCATCAATGAATACCATTTCGAACTGATCAAGGTAAGGAGTGGATATCTTGTTCATTAAAGCCATGAACATTGCCGGTGCATTCATCAAACTGAAAGGCATCATTAGAAACTCAAAGTGGCCATATGTAGTCCGGAATGCTGTCTTAGGAGTATCTTCCCCTCTGACTCGTAGCTGATGATATCTTGAACGTATATCAATCTTCGAAAAGAACTGAGCTCCCTGTAGCTGATCAAACAACTCATCTATTCTTGGAAGCGGGTACTTGTTCTTGACTGTCACTTGCTTAAATGCCGGTTATCGATGCACTTCCTCATAGTCCCGTTCTTCTTCTTAACAAATAGAACCAGAGCTCCCCATGGTGATACACTTGGCCTGATGAAGCCCTTATCTAATAGATCTCCTAACTGAGTCTTCAATTCTTTCAACTTTGTAGGAGTCATTATGTACGGAGCCTTCGAAATCGATGTAGCACCTGGTAGTAGCTCTATTGTGAAGTCTAACTCATGCACGGGTGGCAAACCCAGAATCTCCTCTAGAAAAACATCCGGGAACTCGCATATTATTGGAATCTCATCTATGGGTTTGGACTGCTTGTCTTCCGCGATAAACGCGATGTAACCCTCACATCCGCCCTTCATCAAGCGGTCTGCCTTTAATGCAAAAATCAACCGAGTGGAGGTGGGCTTCTTCACACCAACAAACTCAACACTACAGTCTACACCCTATAACCTCACGTTCTTGTTGAAACAATCCAACACCGCATGGTTTGTCGCTAGCCAGTCCATACCAAGAATGACTTCAAAGTTGGACATCGCCAGCACAATCAAACTAGTGGTCAACTTATTTTCTCTAATCTGAACTGTGCACCTAGGATAAACAAAATCACATGCTACTGATCGGCCTACTAGGGTAGCAACCACTAGAACAAACGGTAACATCTCTTTATCCTTCCCAAAATGTAATGCAAATGCTGATGCAACAAAAGAATGTGTGTAGCCTGGATCAAACAAAACTCTAACATCAAACCCGCAAACTGAGAGAGTACCTTCAATGACGTTCCCTGCTGCCTCTGCCTGCTCATGTGTGATTGCATATGCCTTTCCTAACTACCTCGGACGCTGATACTGCTGATGTGGCCTCTATGCATAATATTGTGGTTGCTGCAATGCTGGGGGTCGCTGCAAGGCTGGGGGTCACTCCGGAGCTCTACACTAAGGAGCCGGAGCATGTGGTTGTGGCGGTCTGGGAGGTCAGACACTAACTTGTTGCTGCTGCTGCGGTGGTCTAATCTGTACTGGAGATGTTTGCCTCAACATCTGCGCAGGAAAAGGAGGCCTAGTCGCCGGAGCTGGAAGTGCTAGGGATTCAAACCCTGTCTTCATTGTGAAATTACAAACCTTATGTCCAGGATCTCCATAATGATAGCATGCACCGGACTACTTCCGGTAGTCTCGGGAGTAATGACCTCCACCACAATGCATGCACTCTAATCTCTGCTGCGGTTGTTTGAACCTAGGTTCCATTCTCAGCCTCTTAGGCTGCTGGAGAGGAGGAAAAGGAGCAGGAGCATGTATAAATTGTCCAATAAGCTATGGTAACATAGTCATAATCCTTTATTGCTCCAACACTATGACATCCTTGAGTGACACCTCCGCCCAATATGCCTTCTTGACTACTGCATCGTACTTTGTCAACTTGCTCTGCTGAACTTGCAACTTGATATCGGGCCTCAGCCCCTTGATAAACCTATGAACCTTCTTAGAATCCGGCTTGTTCAAAGCTGTTGCAAATCTGGACAAACAAGTAAACTGGATCTCATACTCCTAAACCGTGAGAGTATCCTGTATAAACATCTCAAATTCCGCTATCTTCTGCTCTGTGTAATGCTCAGGGATGAATTTGTCCTAAAACTGCTTGATAAAATTCTCCCATGCCTTGTCGTCCTCGACGGTGTCACAAACACTCTTGATGGTCTTCCACCATCCTTCTGCTGGCGCCTGAAACATGTGAGTTGCCAACTGAACCTACTGCTTACCGGTGCACTTGAACACTTCGAAGATCTTCTTCATCTGTACTATCCACTCATCTACCTCTGTAGGATCCTCTATGCCATACAACTTTGGAGGAAATCTCTTCATAAACTTCTCAACCAGGTCGTTGAGATCTCGCTCTTTGGCCCAAGGCTTAGACACCTTTTGCATTACCTCCACCATCTGAGCTTGGAAGGCGACTTGGTCCTCTCTCTGTTTCCTATCACGTTCTGTTTGTGATTGTAGATAAGCATTGAGGAATTGTTGGAATTTGCTATCCGGTATGGGAGGTGTGGAACCTGAACCTGATGCTCCGCTACCAGCCATGTCACTGCAAGAAAATGTGAGTTAAACCCTATGCCTAGTAGATGTGTGGCATAGAAAGAGAGAGGGATCATAAGGGCTCTGAGTAAAGCCACTCTCGCAGGAGCGACCCTTGAAGGTTTCGATCCATAAAGCGATTTTCGTAGGCGACAGACGGTCCTCTTTACGAGAGAGGGGACGCCTTGTGGTATCCGCATATAGACTTCTTCTTGCAGATCGCCATGGAGAAATGCATTTTGGACATCCATTTGGTATAATGGCAAGGATTTAAAAGCAGCAATGGTGAGAAGTAACCAAACAGATGTCATTTTTGCCACAGGTGTAAACGTTTCCTCATAGTCAATGCCATACTCATGTCTGTTTTCGAGTGCCACAAGTTGAGCTTTGTGTCTATCCAATGATCCATCAGATTTAAGTTTGATCGAGTATATTCATTTGCAACCAATGAGTTTAACTGCTGAAGGACACTCCATTGTTAGATTGTATGGACTTAATCCATCAGATGATGTAATAAATTGATTAATTTCTTTATTTATCAATAAAATCATGCTTTCCTTTCCTAAGATGAATGGTGTTTTATTACTAAATGCACATGACCAATACATATGACACGATGGTTCATGAGATGAACCATTCCCATTATTATATTAGATGTGATATATGTGCATGGATGAGATTCATATACGGGAGACATGTGTCACAAATCTTATACTAAAATATCTTCACAACCAGTGATGAGACTGGGCATCTCATCTGATAAGGTTGCAGCACTCAGATCACTATGAGATAGTGTGATTTGTCTCGATCATCAGAATGTAAGATTCTAGATCATGGTGCTGGTACATTAGATGTATTGAAGGACCATGAGAAGCACCTTATGGAATACTGTTTCGATTTTAAGGTCTGCTTTCATAATTCCCTAGCAATAGGCTCTCAATTTTGAGACATTGATGAACTCAAGTTTTTATCTATTCATTTACTTTGAGTCACCAATGAATGAGGTCAACTGTAGGTCAACACTTCGGTGTCTTGGGTACGTGGTAGTAGAACTGTGGGTACATCCAATGGTCAAGATGGAATCTATCTATATTATCCCCTTGTGCCAATTAATTAATTTATCATTAGTGAGTGCGCACCCATGTTGATTAAGAGTTAATTAGATGGTATTGATAATCAATGTGATTAATTGGGGTTCAAAGATAATAAGATGTGGATCTAAAATTGGAAGGGATAGATTTGATCCAATTGATCCATGGATATTGATAGAGGGGCTTACTTGTGGTAATTGGAAAGTTTAGAGTCTTCTTTGTAATTTATTCCTAAGACTGGAGTGCAATTGCATTTATATAGTGGTGTTATTTACAATTAACTGTGGGCCCGGATTTCACATGAGATGTGGGGTCGCGGTGTCCCAGTTGGAGTCAGCTTTCTATGAAATCCCTAGTGGTCCCCACGCTAGCCCAATTTATTATAAAAATACTAATCCTACTTGAACTCTAAAAGGAAGGAATTAGAAAGTTACTATTTCTTTTTGAAGTATGGCTTCTAATAGTGGTAATCGTAAGTTACTAATTATTGTGGAAGATAGATTTCTATAGGAGAAAGTTACTAATTTGTAATGAAAGTTGAACTTCTATTTTAATTAGTATTAGGGGTTGCCTAAAGTATATATATAGGGGAACCAACCCCTTGGACGTTCACTCTCAAGGATCCACGCCCAGCCCCCTTTGTGCAAGAGTTGCACATCTCTCCTCTCTCTCTTCTAGTTTCTCTTCTAGTTCCTTAGAGCTTCTAGTTGGGTTTTCTTTTGGAGTTTCCACCAATATTTTTGAGAAAAGAGATCTGATACGGGTCATAGCGTGGAAGACTAAGAGGTCTTAGAGATCCTAAATTGCTTATAAAGAAAGAGTTTCTTCATCAAGCAAATCTTCTTCTCCATTAGAGCACTACCGGGCTCCAAAGGTATAAACTACTTCACTATTTGTTGTGGATTATTTTGGTTGCATGGTGCTCCTGATTTCTATCTTTTAGATCGAGTTTATTGCTGCACATGATTGATAAGACGGAGGGATTGCATCTTGGATGTCATTTATGGCCTTATGGGTACTTAATCCCTGAGTCAAGTGGGTCAAAAGTTTTGAAAATCTATCCACGGGGCCCGCCTACTTCCAACAATTGGTATCAGAGACATACCTCGTTTCTAATCATGTTAGATCAACAATCTAGATGTAAAAGGCATGAGATGCGAAGGGGATAAACCTAGGGCTTTGTAAGGATTAGATTTGATGATTGTTTGCATATTGTATTGGGTATGAACGCAATAGAAGGGACTGGTTTAGACAAGAAAAAGAATTTTCTGCAGGTTTCGAGTAGGTCGCTCGAGTGGACCTCCATCCGCTCGAGCGAACTAAGTTCTGGAGTCCGCTCGAGCGAACTGGGTGTAGAATTTTTCTTTTGGCAGTCCATGATTTTCATCATGAGATGATGAATGGTATCCTTTGAGATCGAGTTCCTCCTATGTTCTTGATACTAACTTTGCAGGTTAATGTCCTCTCCATATGACCCATAAGTCTTTTACTTTATTTTTATGGTTGATGATTTATTTGAGGCTAAGTGTAAAGGGCATCATGGTTTCCTTAGTTTCTCGTGAGAGGGCAAGGCATGGTGGATTTCCCTATAGCCCTTTTATTTCCTTGTTTAGATTACCATGTAAGTCTCATTATCGAGGCATAGAAATTTATGTAATTTTTCTAAATTTGTAAATTCTAGCAATGTTTGAGACGAAGAAGGAAAATGAAGCTGGACTCCTAATCAAAAAGTTCGAAGATCACCAAAAGAGTTTTGGAGATGCCTAAAGAGTTTGAAGATTCTCAAAGTTTTGGAAAGTCTAAAAGTCCAAGAAGTCTATTCCGCTTGGGCTATGTGGAGGAGAGGACTAGTTTCTAATTTTAGCACTTTCTTTTTTGTGGATAAATGCTTGTTTTAGAAAGTTTCCAAATCTGATCCAAACATAGCAATTTCCAAAATTAGTCAAATCAAATTAATTTTTGGAAAGAGTTCTAATTAGTGTCTCTTGTTTGTTTAGTTTGAAGGGGAGGGGAGGGGAGGGGAGGCAAAATCTCCTCTTTGCCTCCCTCTTTCCCCTTCTTTCCCCCCATTTTTGAAGGAAAAATTTGGGGGTAAAATTTTCAAAATTTGACCCCCAAATTCCCCTCCCCCACTTTCCATCCCTCATTCCCAAACACCCTCTATTTTCACTTTCCCTCCATTTTCCTCTCTTCTTTTTTTTCATTCCCCTCATTTTACCTCCTTCCCAAACATAGTGTAAGGGGAAGTGGGGCATTTATATTATAAATCCCCATGGTTTTCCACCATAGGTCCATTGTAAGGAAAGTATTAGCCTCGCGCCATCTTGAAATGACCGTTCCCCACGGAGGGCTTTTATTTATTTAGTTACTAGATATGGATCTCCTATGGATAGTGTTAGTGAGACGGGGCGAGGGCCTACTCCCCAAGGCGGAGCTTATTTGTTGACTCCCACGATGTATAAGATATATGATACTGAAATAATTAATAGACCATCATTAAGGAGGAAGTCACCTTCATCTAATCCAACAAAACTTTGGCACTTGGGGCTGGGTCATATAAACCTAAATAGGATTGACAGGCTAGTGAAAGATGGTATCTTGCCTTCATTGGTGGTAGAACCAATTCCTGTCTGTGAGTCCTGTCTAGAAGGCAAAATGACCAATAAACCCTTTTCATCAAAGGAAAATAGGGCCAAAGATTTATTGGAGTTAGTGCATATTGATGTGTGTGGACCCATTAATGTCAGAGCCAGATGAGGATATGAGTACTTTATCACTTTCACAGATGATTACTCAAGAAATGGATACATATACCTTATGCATCACAAGTCTGAGGCTTTTGAAAAGTTCAAAGAGTCTCGAGCGGAAGCGGAAAAACAATTAGGTAAAAGTATCGAGACTCTTCGATCAGATCAAGGAGGGGAATATCTCTCTGCTAATTTTATGGGATACTTATTAGAGAATGATATTCGATCCCAGTTGTCTGTTCCTGGTATGCCTCAACAAAATGGAGTAGCGGAAAGAAGGAACTGGACTCTTTTAGATATGATTAGGTCTATGCTGAGTTTCTCAGGATTACCTATATCCTTTTTGGGATACGCCTTGGATACTGCGATGTACATATTAAACTTCATACCATATAAGTCTGTACTTAAGACTCCCCCGGGAGTTGTGGTCTGGGCGAAAGCCTAGTCTATAACATTTACACATTTGGGGTTGTCCAGCACACATGCTAAAGGTTAAAATGGACAAGTTGGAAACGAAGTCGGAAGTATGCACGTTTGTAGGATATCCTAAAGGAACTAAATGTTAGTTATTCTATAATCCCAGAGAGCAGAAAAGTGCTGGTGAGCACTGATGCGGTTTTTCTGGAGGAAGATTATATGATAAACCGAAAATCTTTAGAAAATGTGATATTGGAAGAGATTCAAGAGCAATTAATTCTAAATCCAAGTATGACCGAAATTGAGGAAGAACCACCCTTACCAGACCCAGTAGTTACACTAGTGCCTCGCTGTAGTGGGAGGGTTGTCAAACCTCCTAACAGGTTCTCGTTCTTGGGAGAGTCTTACGAGGCAATCCCGGAAGAACCGGAACAAGATCCCTGTAACTATGATAAAGCAATTAATGACAAAGATTTGGGACGTTGGCAAGATGTTATGAAAGCTGAGATGGAGTCTATGTATTCCAATCAGGTCTGGACACTTGTGGACATGCCTGCCAATATTAAATCTATTAGGTGTAAGTGGGTCTACAAGAGAAAAAAGGGACCAAATGGTAGAGTGGAGACCTTTAAGGCCAGGCATGTTAAGAAAGGATATACTCAGAAAGAGGGTATCAATTATAAGGAAACCTTCTCGCCGGTAGCCATGCTCAAGTCCATTCAGATACTCTTATCCATTACGGCTCATCTCGATTACGAGATTTGGCAAATGAATGTCAAGACAGCATTTCTCAACGGCCATCTTGACGAAGACATTTATATGGTGCATCCAGACGATTTTGTAGCTAAAAACCAAGAGCAAAGAGTTTGTAAGTTGTAGAAGTCTATTTATGGATTGAAGCTGGCATCCCAAAGTTGGAACATCCGTTTTGACTAGGCAATCAAGTCATTTGGTTTTTGTCAAAATACGGTGGGTCATGTGTGTACATGAGAAGTGAGGGTGACATGGTAGTTTTTCTGGTTTTATATGTCGACGACATCCTACTCATCGGGAAAGACATAGGAATGTTGTCAACAGTGAAAGTTTGGTTGGTCAAGACTATGGATATAAAGGACTTGGGACAAGCTAGCTACATCCTAGAGATCAAACTCCATCGAGACCGGAAAAATAGGATGATTGGCTTATCCCAAGCTGCATACATAAATAAGGTACTGGTACGATTTGCTATGCAAGACTCCAAGAAGGGTATTACACCTTTCAGGCATGGAGTGCACATTTCCAAGGATCAGTGTCCCAAGACACCTGAGGAAAAGGATCAGATGAGGTTGATACCATACGCTTCGGCTGTTGGTAGTCTCATGTATGCTATGCTATGTACTAGACCGGATATCTGTCATGCAGTGGGCATATTCAGCATATATCAGTCTAATCCAGGACCCGAACATTAGACTGCTGTAAAGTGTATTCTCAAATACTTGAGAAGGACTAGAGATTACATGTTGATTTATGGTAGTGATGAGCTGATTCCAGTCGAATACACAAATTCTGACTTTATGTCAGATAAGGATTCCAGGAAATCCACCTCTGGCTATGTGTTTATGCTTGGTGGCGGAGCTATTAGCTGGAGTAGTATAAAACAGGACTATATTGCTAATTCCACCTCGGAGGCTGAATATGTAGCGGCTTGTGAAGCAGCTAAAGAAGCAGTATGACTCAAAAGATTCCTTATGGGGTGGTACCTTTGGCACGACAACCGCTCATAGTTTACTGTGACAGCAACGGGGCAGTCGCTCAGTCCAAAGAACCTAGGAGCCATAAAAGCCAAAAGCATGTACAGAGGAAGTATCACTTAGTCAGAGAGATTGTGCAGAGAGGTGATATTGTTATTACCAAGGTAGCCTTTGCGGACAATCTGACAGATCCCTTTACTAAGCGTTTGACTACTAAAGTCTTTGCGCAACATTAGATGGGATGGACTTGAGATGCAACCCTGATTGGAATTGAACCCAAGTGGGAGATTGTTAGATTATATGGACTTAATCCATCAGATGATGTAATAAATTGATTAATTTTTTTATTTATCAATAAAATCATGCTTTCCTTTCATGAGATGAATGATTTTTTATTACTTAATGCACAGGACCGATATATATGACACGATGGTTCATGAGATGAACCGTTCCCATTATTATATTAGATGTGATATATGTGCATGGATGAGATTCATATATAGGAGACACGTGTCACAAATCTTATACTTAAATATCTTCACAACCAGTGATGAGACTGTGCATCTCATATGATAAGGTTGCAGCACTCTAATCACTATGAGATAGTGTGATTTGTCTCAATCATCAGAATATAAGATTTTGGACCATGGTGCTGGTACATTGGATGTATTGAAGGACCATGAGAAACACCTTATGGAACACTGTCGCGATTTTAAGGTCTGCTCTTATAACTCCCTAGCAATAGGCTCTTAATCTTGAGACATTGATGAACTCAAGTTTCTATCTATTTATTAACTTTGAGTCACCGATGAGTGAGACCAACTGTAGGTCAACACCTTGGTGTCTTGGGTACGTGGTAGTAGAACCGCAGGAACATGCAATGGTTAAAATGGAATCTATCTATATTATCCCTTTATGCCAATTAATGGATTTGTCATTAGCAAGTGTGCACCCATCTCGATTTAATTGGATGGTATTGATGATCACTGTGATTAATTGGGGCTCAAGGATAGAAAGATGTGGATCTAAGATTGGAAGGGACAAATTTGATCCAATTGATCCATGGATATTGATAGAGGGGCTTACTTGTGGTAATTTGGATGTTTAGGGTCTTCTTTGTAATTTATTCCTAAGACTGGAGTGCATTTGCATTTATATAGTGGTGTTATTTACAATTAACTATGGGCCCGGATTACACATGAGATGTGGGATCGCGGTGTCCCATTTCGAGCCAGCTTTCTATGAAATCCCTAGTGGTCCCCACGCTAGTCCAAGTTATTAGAAAGATACCAATCCTACTTGAACTCTAAAAGGAAGGAATTAGAAAGTTACTATTTCTATTTGAAGTATGACTTCTAATAGTGGTAATAGTAACTTACTAATTATTGTGGAAGATAGACTTCTATAGGAGAAAGTTACTAATTTGTAATGGAAGTTGGACTTCTATTTTAATTAGTATTAGGGGTTGCCTAAAGTATATATATAGGGGAACCAACCCCTTGGACGTCCACTCTCAAGGATCCACGCCCAGCCCCCTTTGTGCAAGAGTTGTACATCTCTCCTCTCTCTCTTCTAGTTTCTCTTCTAGTTCCTTAGAGCTTCTAGTTGGGTTTTCTCTTGGAGCTTCCACCAATATTATTGAGAAAAAAGATCTGATACGGGTCATAGCGTGGAAGACTAAGAGGTTTTGGAGATCCTAAATTTCTTATAAAGAAAGTTTCTTCATCAAGCAAATCTTCTTCTCCATTAGAGCACTACCGGGCTCCAAAGGTATAAACTACTTCACTATTTGTTGTAGATTATTTTGGTTGCATGGTGTTCCTGATTTCTATCTTTTAGATAGAGCTTATTGCTGCACATGATTGATAAGATGGGGGGATTGCATCCTGGATGTCGTTTATGGCCTTATGGGTACTTGATCCCTGAGTCAAGTGGGTCAAAAGTTTTGAAAATCTATCCATGAGGCCCACCTACTTCTGACATCCACAATATCCCAGGTGTGATTGTGATCCAATGCATTCAATTCCTCCTTCATGGCCTCTTTCCAACAATCTTGTTGTACAACTTGCAAATAAGAACTTGGGATAGAGACAGAAGATATGGTTGTCATCAAAGAAGTATGGGTAAATCAAAACTGCCCAGGCGGTCTCGAAGTTCTGGAGGAGCGATGCAAGGCATGAGTAGGTGGGCAACCATTTGCCGGTGGAGGATCAGGAAGACGACCATCTACATTGGTAGTTTTTTCCCGTCGGTGATATACAAAATCAGGATTAAACCTAGTAACAGTTGTCTGATCCGAAAAACCAGGTAAGAGAGCTAGTGAACATGGTTGAGGACAATCCATGTGAGTTTTGAACAAATACTGATTTTGAAAGAAAATAGCATTTCGAGAAACTCTGATACGTCGACTAATGGGATTGTAACAAACAAAACCTTTTGTATTAGTGGCATAACCCTAAAAGGCACACCTGCGAGATTGCGCTGTTAGTTTCGTTCTTTCTGTGAAAGATAGATGAACGAAGCAAACACATTCAAAGGTATATAGGTGATCAAAAACAGGATGATGGCCAAACAGTTTAAAATGAGGCGTGAAATGAGCAGTGGTAGGTGATGGAAGGTAGTTTATGAGATAGACTGCTGTGGTGAGAGCTTCAGTCTAAAAATGAGGGGGAACGAATGATTCAATCGATGGTGTTCTAGTTACATCAAGGAGATGTTTGTTTTTTCGTTCGGCGACTCCATTTTGTTGTGGAGTATACGGACAGGTACGTTGAGAATTGATTCCTATATTGTTTAGAAAAGATTGAAAATCATTGGAAACATACTCCTCCCATGAGTCTGAGCACAAAGTTTTAATGTATTTGGAGAATTGGGTTTCAACATAGCTAACAAAAAATTTAAATGCATTAAAAACATCAAACCTCGAATGTAACAAAATAAATCCAAGTAAATCTGTTGAAGTCATCAATGAATGTTACAAAGTACTTGAAATGACTATGAGAAGGTGTCGAAGTAGTGCCCCAAATATTACTGTGAATTAAGTCAAAACATGCAGTGGTCCGTGTTTTGAAGTGTGGAAAAGGTAAAATTTTACTCTTTCTTAATTTATAAGCATCACATTCAAAATAAGCAGAGTCAATAGGTTTATTTAATAATTCAGATTGTAATAAAGTAGACATTGTAGAGGCATTCGGATGACCAAGTCTATTATGCCACAGCCGAGAATTATTCTGAATGAAAACACAAAATAACTGATGTTAAGTTTTATTTTGAATAAATGAAGACATTAGTAAGGAAAAAAGTCTTCCACGCTTAGGCCCCCTCGCATCACTTCCCCCGACTCCTGGTCCTGCACAAAACAACCAGAAGAAGAAAATGAGACATTGTAATTATTTTCAACAAGTTGACCCACGGAAACCAAATTGGAAGTAAGATGAGGGGAAACTAAAACATTGGTTAATGGTAAGAGGCCAGGGGTATCACCAACAGAGGTGATGGGAAGATGATCTCCGTTGGCAGCTTGAACAGCAAGATGACCAGTGTAAGGAACGACATTTTGTAATTCTATGGGTAAAGAGGTCATATGATTACTTACACCAGAATCTATGTACCAAGTATTGGAAAGAGATGGGTCAGTACCTACGATGTTCATGGATGCAAAGGCATTGACAATCATTTGGTTTACCTTCTCAGGAGTGAGAGGAGCTGGGGACGTAGATTGTTAGGAGGAACCTGTTTGTGAGGAAGAATCATACTGCAGAGAACCATTGAAGTCAGAGGATGCATATTGTGGAGTGGTCACTATGTAAGCACTAGGAGCTGAGAGCGCTGTGTAAGTACCAGGGGCTGACTGTACATAGTTGTGGGAAGTAGAATTACGAGCTTTCTTCCGACATTCGTCAAGAAGATGACTAGTTGCCTTACAATATCTGCAGATTTTTGCCTTGCATTGGTTTGCAAACTACAACCGCCACTCCGGACCCACGGATACATGCTCCCATAATTCAGTTTGCAGATGTATTTGTTGTTCCAATGGGCCTTCCACCACATCGACAACAAGATCATAGCATCCCTCTCATCAGTGGGACCAATCCCATCAGCGTGCGGCCTTACAGGTACCCCCATTTTCAAAAGTCTGAAATTGAAAATATCATCAAGGATTTATTGCAATCTGGCGTGATAAGGCCAAGCACATCTCCTTTTTCCTCACCAGTCCTTCTAGTAAAAAAAAAAGGATGGGTCATGGAGAATGTGCGTTGATTACCGGGCATTGAATCAAGCAACTGTCAAGGATAAATTTCCTATACCTGTGATTGATGAATTACTGGATGAACTGCACGGGTCCACAATATTCACCAAATTGGATCTACGGTCCGGGTATCACCAGATACGGGTTAAGGAAGATGATGTCCACAAGACAGCATTTAGAACTCATGAGGGCCACTATGAGTTTCTCGTGATGCCCTTTGAGCTCACCAATGCACCCTCTACATTCCAATAACTCATGAATGAAGTATTTAGGCCCTATCTGAGAAGGTTTGTCCTAGTATTCTTTGATGACATTTTAATTTACTCAAAAACTTTCATGGATCATCTTGAGCACTTAAAAATAGTTTTTGAGATACTTCGGGCCCACAAGCTTTATGTAAAAGATTCCAAATGTACTTTTGGTAGCCAAGAAGTTCAATATTTAGGCCACGTCATTTCAAAAGATGGGGTTGGTGTGGACCAAGAAAAAATTGAGGCAATTCTCAAATGGCCCACACCAACAACAATGACGAGTCTTCGGGGATTTTTGGGTCTCACAGGCTATTATCGCAAATTCATCAAAGGGTACGGATTAATGGCAGGCCCACTCACAACTTTGTTAAAAAAAAAATGGGTGGGGATGGAGCGAGTCGGCTGAAAAGGCTTTCCATGACCTTCAATATTCACTGACACATGCCCCAGTCTTGGCCCTCCCAGATTTCTCCCAGACCTTTGTTATTGAATGTGATGCATGTGGGACTGGCATTGGGGCTGTTCTAATGCAATTGGGACGGCCAATAGCATTCCTTAGTCACGCATTACATGGAAAGAATCTTCTTCTATCCACATATGAAAAGGAACTCTTGGCTCTAATAATAGCAGTCCAAAAGTGGCGACCATATCTCTTAGGACGCAAGTTCATCATTCGTACCGATCAAAGAAGTTTGAAATTTTTGCTGGAGCAGCGAATCATAAATCCTATCCAACAAAAATGGCTCACCAAATTGATCGGCTATGATTATGAGATTGAGTATAAACAAGGGAGTGAAAATAGGGCTGCTGATGCCTTATCCAGATTACATGAAAAAACTTTCCATGCAATATCGTCTCCTGTACCTTCATGGATTACAAAAATTCAGGAAGAGGTCTGCACACATCCTTATTTTAAGGAGTTGAAGGAACGAATGGAGGGTGGGTCGTTGGATGTTTCCAAATATGGATTTTCACAGGGCATATTTTGGAGAAAAGGTCGCATGATTTTGGGGCCTGATTCTCCATTAAAGAAGGCAGTTTTTGATGAATTACATGCTTCTCCCTCATCTGGGCACTCCGGCTTTGCTAAAACTGCCAGGCGTGTGGGTCACTCCTTTTATTGGTCAGGTTGGCGCAACAACATCAAAAGGTGGGTCCGAGAATGTGATGTTTATCAACGTGTTAAAAATGAAAATGTACCCCTACCCGGATTATTGCAACCATTACCAATTCCAGATAAAATATGGCGTGATATTTCGCTTGATTTCATTGAGGGACTGCCAATCTCATCTAACAAATCAGCAATCCTGGTGGTCGTTGATCGGCTTAGCAAATATGGTCATTTCTTACCCCTGGCCCACCCCTACACAGCACAATCAGTGGCTAAGTTATTTTTTGAGAATATTTTGAAATTACATGGATTGCCAGCATCAATTGTTTCAGATCGAGACCCAGTATTTACAAGTACTTTTTGGAAAGAACTTTTCAAATTACAAGGGGTGCAATTAAAAATGAGCTCGGCCTATCATCCTCAAACAGATGGACAGACGGAGGTACTCAATCGTTGTTTGGAAAATTATCTTCGCTGTTATGCTTCTGACCACCCTAAATCTTGGGTGAAATGGGTTTCCCTAGCTGAATGGTGTTACAATACCACCTTTCATACGGCAACTCTATCCACTCCATATGAGATTGTCTATGGTACAAGTCCACCAACACTGCTATCATACATACCTGGTACTACCAAGGTTCAAGCAGTTGATGCAGAACTACGTGATCGTGACACAGCACTACAATTGTTAAATTACAATTTACAAATAGCTCAAGAAAGAATGAAATTGAATGCAGATAAGCACAGATCGGAGCGAGAATTTCAAGTAGGCGAATGGGTCTATCTAAGGCTCCAGCCATATCGCCAAAGCTCAGTCTCCGCAAGACGTTCTCAGAAGTTGGCCGTTCGTTACTATGGGCCATATCAAGTTTTGCAACGAATTGGGCCTGTGGCTTATAAACTGGATTTACCTTCTGGTATCAAAATCCATCCGGTATTCCATGTCTCCAAATTGAAAAAACAATTGGGCCAGGCCATCAATGTTTCTGCTAAACTTCCACCATTATCAGATGAAGGCTCCCTACAACCTTATCCTGAGGCCATCTTATCTAGGAGGCTTGTCAAACGAGGCAACAGAGCTGACGTGGAAGTGCTCATCAAATGGGTAGGGACCCCAGAATCTGACTCCACATGGGAACGTTACAAAGCCATGGAAGAACGGTATCCCGATGCCAACCTTGCGGACAAGGTTGTTTCTAGGGGGGAGGAATGATATGTCCAATAATATGTTTCCATGTTATATGGGTTGATGGGTAGGTTGGGTGGTAACTTTGTGGTAACTTTGTTGAGTCCATTTGAATAAGTCTTGCCATGTGTTTAGTTTGTTATTTACTGCGTGGGTTGTTCCCTGTAGATAAGGAACGATGAGGTGTTGAGCTAGTCTTTAGGATATCCACGTTGCATGTAACGTTGGAGTTTCCAGTTTCTCCATCCATGTATAAAACAGCAACAATCAATAAAGAGAAGAAAAGCAATTTATCTCAAAACAAGTACTCTTTTGTGGTGCAATCTCCCAGCTGAGATTATTATCTAAGTCATCCTCTTGAGCAGTGTCATTCCACTAACACCATAGCTCAAGGAAAGGGAAAGAGTCATACCAGAATTGCAGAAGAGGATATCTATCAGAGAAAGGTCTATCTTCATCCCAAGAGTCAAGCCAAAGGTTAATGTCTTGATCATTTGCAAAAATCCAAGTACTCCCTCTATGGATGAAAGGAGCCAGGCAGTGAGTTTTTTCCAAATACAAGAACCATAGATGGTATTCGCAGGGCTCCAGATAGGTTTATATTTGAAGCAACGATTCTTGAACCACTGAGACCAAAGGGAGGTTTCCGTGGAAGCTTGCCAAACAAGCTTGATGATAGAGGCAGCATTGACTTCTGAGATTTTCTTGATGCCTAGGCCACCTTCAGCCTTAGGGAGAGTGATGGTTGCCCAATTGACATAATTGATCTTAGAGTATGAAGCATTGCCTAACCCGAGAAATTGTCTCATCATTCTCTCTAGCTCTTTGCAAATGGAAGAAGGGAGGCAAGGTGGCTACCAAGTGAATTGGCCTGCTGGAGATCACATGCTTGATCAGGATGAGGCGACCTACAAAAGAGAGTGTTTTAGCTTTCCATGCTTTGAGTTTTGAGTTTACTGTGTCCAGAAGTGGAAATAAATGGTGTGTCCTTGGGGTGCCAAAGCATATTGGAATTCCCAGATATTTGAGTTGAATCGAAGACTCTTGGATGCTAAGGATTGAACTGATTCTGTTTTTCCTTCAGATACCAGACTTACCTATATGGAGATGACTCTTTTGAAGATTGAAAAACTGTCCAGCAGCTGCCTGGTAAGTCTCTAATCGATCTTGCAGAAGTAAGATGCTGGAGGCTGCCCTTTCATGAAGATGAGAATGTCATTTGCATAGAGTAAGTGACAGGGAGTGGAGGCGACACGAGATCAGGTGAAAAATGCCTTGATTTTGGAGGTCAAAGAGGTGGACGCCCAGGATTTCTTCTGCTAAAATGAAAAGGTAAGGAGACAAGGGGTCTCCTTGTCTGAGGCCGTAGGAGGAGCTGAAGAAACCTTGAGGAATACGGTTGAGGAACACAGAGCATTTGGTTGTGCAAACACACTCTTTGATTAGAGAGATCCAAGTTTCAGAGAAGTTGAAAACCTGGAGGGCTGAGAAGAGAAAAGACAAATTTAATTTGTCAAAAGCTTTGGTTACGTCGAACTTTGGGCAGAAGGAACCTTTTGTGTTGCTTGGAGTTCAGCTTCTGGTATAGCTCGAATGCCAGGCCCGAATGGTGTTGGATGTTCCTGCCTTTGATGAAGGTAGCCTGGTGATGAGAGATCAATGTAGGGAGAATTTTGGAGAGTCTGGAGGCTAGGATTTTAGAGATTATTTTGTATGTGAAATTCAGCAGGCTAATGGGTTTGAAATCAGCAAATGTAGCAGTGGATTTGGACTTTGCGATGAGGGCTAAAAAGAAGGTGTTTGAGGCTCTATGGATTCTCTTGGTAAGGAAAAAATGTTGCACTGCTAGGGAACTATTTGGCCAATGATGCTCCAAGCTGAGGTGAAGAAGACTCCATTGAAACCATCTGGGCCTGGACTGCTTTGTTGCTTGAGGCCAAAAACTATGGCTTTAATTTCTTCTATGGAGGGGATAGAAATGAGGATAGAGTTCTCTGAGTCTGAGACTTTTGGACTGTCAACCTGGAAAAGGGAGGGGCTGGGATGGCAGTCAAAAGGTTTGAAGAGGTTAGAGAAGAAATCAACTGAATGAGCTTGGATGGAAGTTGGATCATCTATGGTACTACCATTGACTGAAATATGGTTGATTTTTTTGAAAGAACTGCTAGCTTTTACAGATTGGTGAAAGAATTTTGTATTTTAGTCTCCCCCTTTCAACCAAGCAATTCTGGATCTCTGTTTCCAATGTTTCTCTTGAGCTTTGAGAACCTCATGAAGCACTAATTTAGTTGCCAAAAGCAATGCAGAACTCTAGCTTCAGCTGCAAGGATGTTCTGGTGGAGATTGCCGAATGTTGACTTACTCCATTGCTTGAGGGAATTCTTCAGGGCCTTGAGTTTTGGGGCAATGATGAACTAAGGGGTGCCAATTATAGTTGTGTCCCAACTGGATTTAACTACGTCTTGAAAGGAAGGATGGAGCAATCATTTGTTTTCAAATTTGAAAGGAGGATTGGAGGTAGGGAGTTGGTTTTGGTAGTCTAAGAGAATTGGGCTATGGTCAAAGGATATCCTGGGAAGGTGATGGAGTGTAAAGGGTCGGGGTATTTATTCGGCCATTGGCAGTTAACTAAGGCTCGGTCAAGTCTTGCTGCCACATAGGATAGGCCTTGCATGTTGTTGGACCAAGTGTATTTGTATCCTGAGAAATGGACTTCAACCAGGCCAGCTTGTAGCATAGTTGATTAATAAGAGCTAATTAAATCAAGGTCTGGAATAAGAGTTCTTTCTTCTGAGTTCTTTTGGGAGACAGACTTGTTTGTTTATAATGCATTATTGATCAAACGGATGAGATCCTTGCTTCTTTGAATTAGCATTGGGAATAAAATAAACTAAACCGAAGCAGCCAATTCCTGACCCAAACCCATAGAAACAAAACAAGCACAAGGAAAAATTTATAGAAGAAACAAAGAGGAACAATTAAAGGGAAGGGAAACAAAACCCATAAGAGACAATCAAATTCAACTAAAAACCTCGCCATAAGAAAATCCAATCAAAGACTGAATGAAGCAGCAGGTCAAACAGCAAGAACACTACGATCCCAGTAGGAGGAAAACGGGAAAAGAGACAAAATGAGTATATGCCAAGGCATACCGGCTCATTTCCAAGTTCTATTGAAACATCTTGGTAGCTGCTCTTCTTCCCCAGACTACTACCAGAGTATTGCCATCTCCAAGGCTATCCATAACAAGGGTGCATAGGCCGATTACTAAATATAAGTTCTGATTGCGAAACTTGATTAGAGGTTTATCAATCACTCAAATTAGTAATAAACTATCCTCAATCTATTTATATGACTGTTTCAAACACACAAAAGAAAGGAACCCCAAGAGCAAGAAGAATCATTACGTACTTGGTAATGAGGACTGGTTCCTCCAATCTAACCACCTATATTTACACTAGCCCATAGCATCATACAATGCTCACACACAATGACTATTTCATTCCCTACACACGGGGTTTCTCCAAATTTGGGTTTTTTCCATGGCTGCAACTTCCAGATAGTCATTTGTCTGCAAATACCCCAAACCAAATCCCCTCTCAAGAACCCCACAATTCCAACAGATATAGAAACTGAAAATGAAAAGAAAACAAGACAATAGAGAATGTGGAAGAGAGAAGAACTGAAAAAATCACCTTCACTGAAATCTCAAATGGAAGATGACGTTGGAGCAGTCGTCGGGAGTTCCACCGGAGATTCTGGCTGTAATTGCTTAGAGAGCAGGGAGCGTAGGGGTAGAGCAGGAGCTGGGACGTCGGAGAGAGGGAAAGAAAGAGCAAGGAGCGGAGAGGGAGATGGAAAGAAAAAGAAGGAACCTCAACGTCAGGGAGAGGGAAAGAGAGAGCAGAAGCCATAGCGTAGGAAGATGGAAAAAGAGAGCAGGGAGCGGAGTAGAAAGAGAGAGAGGTAGGAGAGGAGAAACTTTGGGAAAGAGAATGAAAAATTGTTTGATTGAGCTTTGAGGGGTATAATGAAATGACGATGTCGTTCGCACACCGAGCGGTAAAGGCGTCCAAATTGCGTGTACGAACACCAAAATAGGTGTTTTGGTGTGTTTCTGTTTAAATTTGGCTAATCCCTGTTTAGAGACACTTCTTTGGTAAAATTCCCTAGATAGATAGATAGATGCACATACATACATAAATGCATGAGTTTAATTTTGATTTAAAAAACTAAAAATAGGACCGTGTACTCCAACTTCAAGACATAATTGTAATCATAAGCGTACATAAAAATGTGCAAACCTCTTATTATTTTGGAAGTCTTTCAAACACACCGTTTGTATAGCAGAGGTTGAGATAATCTGTAGAATTTAGATAATTATTATGAAGTTATTTTTAATTCCAAAAGAACCAATCAATTAAACAAAATAAAAGCCAATCAAGAAGAAGCTGTCAGCACACCTGAGGTTCAATATCTGCATTGAAGAGGACATTAGAGGTCTCAATTACCCTATAGATGATCTGCTGCTTGTAGCTCTAGTGCAAGTAATGAAGTCCCTGTGTTGTTCCAATTATGATCTTATATCAGATCCTCCAAGCCATAGGTGTAAAATTCTCATTTATAAAGATTACAAAGAAGGCATAACACAATGAATGTCTTAATTTTCATTAGTTATAGAAATCAATTAAGAAACTTTAAATTAATTCTTTTACCATGAAGAAGTGAAGCATCAAAATAATACAAAGAGGACTCGAAGATTACATACAGGTGGTTGGTGGACATGGCCAATTGTCCTACCTCTGTCAAAGAACCACTACTACTTTAGATCATTAGAAGCTATCATCAGCCCCGACAATTATCATAACATCCTTCATCACTCCCCTATAAAACTCAGCATATCCACCTATCCAAACTCGATTCTCTGATGCCCATATCAAAGGAAACTATTCAAACCATAACCTTCAGCAACAACAAAAATAACAAAGCGTGGAATTGAGATATTCTATGTCATAACCATGCTAATAGCCATGAAAGTAGAAAAAATAAATGTACATCTTTTAGCGTAAGGGAAGATTTCATTATATAGAATTGCGAAGGAGCACAGGTTCAGGCATCATTTAGAAATCACATAGGTACAAAAGTTTGAAAATGAACAATTGTAAAATTTAATATGTAAACAAATATATTGCAATGAATATAGTAAAAATTTACACTCATGAACAAAAGGTGAATAGCATCTCAAAATCTTAAAAATAAATTCAAGTTTTTTTTTATGAAGGTACCATATATGTAACTACGAATTCGTAGTAGGTGTCTAAAGTTAATACATATAGAAATGAGAAAGAAACCATTAGTTGGCATTATGAAATATAAAAAATAAAATATTCCTTGACTAAACATGACAAACCAGAGGAAATTTCAGGTGGAAAAATACAATTGGTGTACTAAGAATGATAAATTGATCACCTTTAAGACATGCATGTGACTCACACTTGGATCACAAAGTTTGGAAAGCGTAATAAACAAAAATTTCAAAAAGAACGTAGGCAAAAAGGGATTGAACTATTCATATGTGACAAAAAAAAAAAAAAAAGGAAAAAAAAAAAAAACTTTTGTTATGGGATTGTATCAAAGTCGATCCCAAAATAAATTTGGGATCATCATTACAAAAAAAATCTCATCAAATTAGATAAGGTGGCTGCCTCAAACAAAGACCACTATTATAAGCATGGTCACTAGCTATTAATCTTGATGTAGAAAATAAAACATAACAGTAGAAAATGCATTTCAAATGGAAGATAAAACATATAGTAGAAAATAGGGAATGATTGCAATCAATGTAATAAATATCACGGACATTAAATATCCAGAAGGAGAAAATAATTTCGTTCGTCAACATTTAATGCATTTCAAATAGAAGATAAAAGATAAAACATAGATTAGAGAATAAGGAATGAGTTTGGATTAGATAAGATAGTAAAAGATAAAAGATAAATTAGATTAGAAGATAAAAGACAAAAGATAAGACATAGATTAGAGAATAAGATAGACTAGTTCTAGGGCATACGTTTCAAATAATATTATAAATAGATCAATATATATTCTCAATAAGATACCATAGAATGTAAATCTTCTAGTTTTCTCAAATTGGAAAACTGTTTATCAGACACTGATACACACACAAAAAAAAAAAAAAAAAAATAATGATTTAGAGAAAGTAAAAGACCCCAAATCCAATTGGGAAAAAACAATCCTTTCCTAAAACCTCTCATTAAGTCGAAAAACTCAAATCAAGGGACTACATCACAATCAATCAAAACCCAGACCAAAAATTCCAAATCTAACATAAACATATATAAAAGAAATAACCAGATTCAATAAAGCTACAATAGCAATATCAATAATAAAAAAAAAAGAGCCCACAATCAAAAGATCCCTTTGTCCCAAGTTAACCTGAAATAGGATTTGGATCTAAATCGACAACTATATGGACTTTTCAAAGAAAAAAAGAAACAAAATGGTTGTACCAGCAAATGTTAGAAGATTCTCTTTCAAGCATTTAGGAAGAAATAAAATTACCAGACAATTCAGTAGTCAAAAGGGAAAAAAATTAGCTGCAAAAGAGAATATGTAGGATCGAGAATCATAATTTTCAAACACCGCAAATTGTGTTCTAAAGGAGAAGCACTAATACTCATAGTTGTACCCATTTAAACGAATAATCATAACACCTCACTTAATCGAACAAAAGAAATCAACCAAAAAAAGAGATGAAGTGATTAAAAGCCTAAATAAAATACTTGGTATACTGAGGAGCCGTTGTGTTTCCTATTGGAGCAGAAAAAAGGAAAATCAATTGTCTTGGTACTAAGGAATTATGAAGAATGCAAAAATGAAATTCATCCAATCTTATTATTAGGCATTAAGAAGACTGTAAGAACAAATTGCGAGCACATTATTGGGTTTCCAATTTCTTAATAGGAGTCCAGAAACATACCTTTGTACTTTTCTTTGATTTAAACTGTTTCTTAATAGCTGTCATGAAAAACACAGAAAACAAATTGATCCAAACTGATACTATATGGGTGTCATGAAGAATGTAGAAAACAAATCGTTAGAAGTTTTGGGTTTCCAATTCATTAATAGGAGTCCAGAAATACCACCTCTGTACTTTTCTTTGATCCAAACTGATTCTTAATAGGCATAAAAAAGAATGAATAAACAAATTGCTGGGGAAAAAATAGATGCAAATTACAAAAAGAAAGGAATGACAAATTATAAGGAAAACAAATCGAAAAAAGAGATGAATCATAAACTGCTTAGGCATATTTGCATGTTGCAGAGATGAAGAGCAGAAAAGCTAATGCCCATTTCAGTGACGGTTTGAGTCATTGAGAGAAATTAGGAGACTGGCATGAAAACGGAATGGTGGAAAGTTAATGGAGCCTATTTTTCTAATTAGTGGAAAGGAATTAAAACAGGGTCAATCAAATATCTCAAGATATTCAAAATCAATTAGAAGCAATCTTCTGAATTAGACAATTGCATCAACTTCATGTAGCGGATGGGAATAGGGTATAAAAAGGGAATAACGTGTATAAATGCAGTTAAATGTTGCGGATGACCCGTTACTAAAGTAAAACAAACCAAATGGGTGCCAGTCAAAAGAAATTGAACAGTCAGTCAAAATCAATTAACAGCAATTGGTTGATTTAGGCAATTGGAAGCAGTTCGCTTCATATATATATATATATATATATATATATATAATATAAACTAGCGTAGGATGCCTGTGTAGGATGCCTATGCTTAGCACGGTCAAGCAACCAATGACAATTGCAGCTCAATCTTTTTAGTGAGGAAGATAAATAGAATATTGGAGATGCATTATGCTACGGCACAAATGATAGGTAAAATAAATAATATTTTATACTAAATTAAAGAGTTTGACATTAAGAAATGAAAGTAACGGTAAACATTGAATATAGCGTATCCTCAATCTTAGATTTGTTCACTGCAATCGAAAATCAAACTTGTAACCTTGGAAATTTGGGCAAGGAATGTAACTTGAACCCACTTTTAAGTTCATGCAGGGTTGTTCATGTACTTGATACTTGAACACAAGTATATTTTAGTAAATAGGTAGTTTAAGAGAGACGGAGAGAGAGAACTGTTTTACTGTTATCTTCATATTTGAAGAACACTTTTTTCAAGTGCATGTATCATGCATGCTATACATTCATGATGAGACCTAAATATTTCAAACACCAATTTACCAACTCTATATTCTTAACCAATGTCTCTAGATACTTAACCAATGTAAAATCAAACCCGAAAGTCAAATAGCAAACATATCTAAGTAGTCTCTTCCGCCATCACAACAGTAGCAAGAGAATACAATATAGCTAGAAAAAAGTTGAGAAAATAAATTCAAAATAAACAACTATATTATTTATTTATTTTAAATTCTATATACAAAAATCTATTCAAAAGTAGAAAAATGCAAAAAGTTACATAAACTACAAATGAGATTTGAATTTATAAATTTTCGCATATTTTGGTTTTCTATTATATTTTTTTAGCAATAAAAAATAGCAAAGAAGCATGTTAAGATTAAATTAGTTGATGTCTTATCTCATGATTAAAATGTTATTATGAAGCAAAGTTGATTAATTCCAATTTTTAAATACATACAATTTTTATATTTTCAAAAATTATAAAAATTCTCAAATACATTATTCTTCAATAAAAATAGATCTATTAAAAGTCTAAAATTTAAAATAATAATGATAAAATGAAGAAAGAGAAAATAACTCCCATATCAATCCACTTCAAGATATGGATGCTCATGGGCCAGGGTAGCCCGAATCCGGTCTAGCCCAGTCCACTGCGGGCCAGTCTGGGATATGTAATTAGGGTCCGTTTAGTAATTAGGTTCAGCTTAGATTAAGTGATATAAAGCCCAGCCCGGCCCGGCTTGTGTCAGAAATGCATGAAATTTAATTGAATTAGTTCAAACAATTGCTTGAATGCACACGAAATTTATAAAAAGACTAGTTCAGCCTGGCTTGATTGATTAAATGGGCGGGCTCGGGCCTAACTTTTACAGCTCATGTTGGGCTTGGTCCGGGCCTGAGCTAGTGTTTCCATAGTCAGGTTGGGCCTGGATATGGCTTAGATCAGCCCGGCCCATGAACACCCCTACTTGAATTAATGGTAAATGAATTGGGCAAAACTATGTATTTGGTCTTTCTGATAAACGTTTATCATTTATAAATTAATGTGCAAATCAAAAGTGGAAATACTAAAAGAAATATTTTAACTCCAAGTGCAAGAAGTGATTATAACTTACCTTAAATATGTGGCTTCATGTGAAGATGCAATTCTTGTCGCTATAGATCCTCATCAGCTTGATTTTATCTAACATATCTACTACGTGGACTTCGACATCAAATTTGATAAATTTTCATTCACGATCACCATCTAAAGAAGCAAATTGAAGGCAATATACAACACAACTTTCCCTTTTAAGCAACCGACATCAAATTTATGAAAATGAAATAATTGCCTCATACTACTTGAATTGCTCTTAGACTAATACAGAATAACAAAAAAGCTGAGTTAAGCCTTTTTTTTTTTTTTTTGTTTTTTTTTTGTTGTTGTTCTTAAACTAAAGTGCATGGATTGCTGTCACCTTGCCACGTACAAAAATTTGACAGAATGCACAAAAGGTCCAGTGATCCACAACTCTGTCTGAAATCACGAATGATGGTGATTCCTGCAAAGCCAATGTAAAGAACTTTTCAATATCAAATGACTAAATAAAAATAATAATGAAGAAAAGTAACTCTTCAGGGCATCTGCAAACCCTGAAAATGATGAACACCAACTAAAAAAGAAATGACAAAATACTAAATAAAGATAGAAAAAACTAATAGAAGTAGGAACTGGGACTCACAAAATACATAGCTAATGAACATAGCTATGGAGAAAACTATCTACATGAAAGTAATGTACCGCCAAAATTGATAAACATGATGATGAAAAAAAAAGTTGGTAGAAGTACAAAATGAATCTGTTTAGAAACACCAATTAGGCAAGTCATTTGAATGGTGGAAATGGGGTGCACTGCTGTAGTAGCTCACCAGGGTGATGGCCAGGAGGCCTCTTTGCTCCTTCCATCTCATTCTTCTTTAGCTCTTAGGTGAAATTTGGTGTGCCTCCACGTTCTTCTTCTTCTTCTACTTCTCTCTCTCTCTCAATGAGAAGAAGAAGGTGCTCTAAGACAACGTTAGCAGATTCTTAGGCTTTTAAAAATACATTTACAAGGAAGGAGAGAGTCATTTACCATTCATAATGGTGGGAGAGAGTGGAGAAGTTTTAAAATTAAAAAGTTAAATGGAGAGGCGATTAAGAGATAAACATTAATAGTCATTTATAAGGAAAGAGAGGAGACAAATCCTCTTTGCTGATATGGCTTGAAGAGAAGAGCCGTTGCCCTCTCTATTTCCCTAGGGAAATTTGGCTTTAAGTTACATTTAGTATCAAATTTAAGATACAATTAATGTGAATAAGAAATAAAAACACAAGTAGGCGAGATGAACGTATTTCTTATAAGCTTAAAATTAAATGGGCCGGCAACCATCAATGGGCCAGCAGTAAAAAAGACCGTAAAGCGGGCCATCAGTTTTGGAGCTCAATTAAGAAATTGTCAAAATCACTTAGCAGTCAAAATTAATAGGCTGATTTCTCAATTGATCTTAATTGGAAACACCCGCTTTCATATATTATAATTAGCAAAATGCCCCCATGCTTAGAATGGGCATTAAAAGTCACACAGAGAATAACATTTAATTTTATGAAATAAATAAAAAAATTTATTTTAATTTCATATATTTATATTTTATAAAATCTAAAATAGAAGTGTTTCTTACACAAATTTATAGGTTTCTTAAAAATTACACAATTAAGATTTAAAATAATTAATAAATATAGAAATTTAAAATTTGTAGTAGAAACATGAAATATGAAATATTGAGATGGTGTCAATGAGTAACCCAAATGTTTGGTAGTGAGTTGGTTGCCTTACGTCAACCAAGAGAAAATAATATATCTATTTCCATTATCACATATAGGTGTTGTGAATAATGATCTATGCCCGAAATTGAAATTAAGATTCATAAAGGGAAACTAAAATCACAAAAAAGGAGTAAAAAATATGCAAATACCTTAGTTTCTTATAGAGAAGACTCAATAAGACTGGCGGTTATTAATACGGAGAAAAGAAAAAAAAAATGCCACATAGAAAAGAGGCTCGTGGTGAGAAGACTTTGTGTGGAAAAGGTTACAACTCATTTTCTCAATTACTCATTTCAGTTACAGAAAAAGGGCTCCATATATGTCAATTTCAGTTACAAATCTCCATAACAGTTTTAAGAGTTAATAATAGGCTCAGGTGAAAATTAAAAGGAATTTAAAGTGGCATTAAAGAGGGTCAAATTGGAACCAAAATGGTCAAAATAAAATTGAAATGAAGTGGCTGATTTGTCAATTGGAATCAGTTCGCTTCATTATATATAATAGATTGAAGGTATCAAGCATATACATGAACATTAATCTCATTGTTTGTATGTTTAAGTTGGAATTCACTTTCGTATCAACCTATTTTAGAGGAACACTGTTGGGCTTTAACTCATCTCTCCTTTTTTTTTTTTTTTAGAGAGAGATTAACTCATCTCTTCTAATGTATTGTAGACACATCTTAGAGAGAAGAAATATAGTACAAAGGTTGTTGCCAAGCCTTGATGAGTGAAATATAGTAGGTCCCACCTATTATGACCCATCTAAACCTTTCAATGACATGGGACTCACCTTGGTGTTTGCACTCAACGAACGGACTGGATCATAGGATCGAATTTCAAAAATAATTTCGAATATAAAATCATTAGGTGGACCAAATTTGATATCTTGACCCTATCCATGTGGATCTTACCACCTCCCGGGCCCATCATCATTGGTACCTTAGGTGGACCTCATCAAGCCACCTCACTAGAGTGTATTGCATAAATATATTTGTATATTGAATTAAATATTATATGTGATAAAAATACAAGTATTAATGTCATACTTAATACTTTAGATTGACCTCACATATTGCATATAGGTGCACTCATAATCAAACATTTAATGAAGGCATGCTATAAGGACTACCATTAGGATTGCAAACGGGTATCTTACCATTAGGGTTGCAAACTATGGGCCACTTTCAAATTACAAATGGTTGTGACTTGTGAGTTATTATGAGTCACTTGCATGGTTTAGGAAAGCATGACCCTATAAACCAATAGTGGTGGGGGATTGCATTTTGGCTAAAGAGCCCTATCTCAAGAAGCGATCTCTTAGAAAGATAATCTCACCATTTGTGCTCCTATCTTAGACATAATTTTTCTTTAAATGGTTCCACAAAAGTTGAGACTTTAATGAGTTTCTTAGATTTAGGATGGCGTTACCCTTTCCACTTATATATAAAAGGATGCACAATCTTGACTACATGTTGACTAGATCCCAATATAAAGAACAAAATCTTGTAAAGATTGCATTATGGTACTTTCATATTTTGAAACATATTTTTTTTTCCTATAAAAAGCCCCTCATATCATACCTCAAAACTGACTTTCACAACTTCAAAAACTAGCATGGAGAAGACATCTTTCAAGTTGGCATTCCTGGTCATAGTTTTGGTGATGGCCTCTGGTTAGCATTAACTTCTTTCAACTTTCTAGGTCCCCTTGAATTGGAGTTTTACCACTGAAACTATTAGGTTGATTTTGTTTAGTCTGGTATTGATTTCCTAGGAGATATTAGCATTATCTTTTTCTTAAAAAAACCACAAGAAAATGATTTAATTGATTGATAAAGGGACCTCATGCAAATGATCTTCCCTATGAAAAAATTTATTCTCTCTAATCTAGATCTTCAACTTAATCCGGCACTCCTCTCCTCTTTTAGTTCCCTCGGGCTAATAAAATCCCCTTTACTATGATCTCTCTATAATACAATGTGAAATAAGCAAATGAGCCAAACTAAACACCATATTGTTTCTATAGGACCATATTGCCTCATGGATGCGTATTTGCATTAACCCCACAATCCCCGATACATGGATTAGATTATGAATGTGCTTTCAAAAGTTCACGTTGGGTTGTTTTTGCACTGGATGGCTTACGTGTGGTTCATTTATTTGACAATCTATGCAAGCATGCCATTTTCAACGGTGAATGGAGTTGAAGGTAGAGCAAATATATTGAATGCTTCTTGCGTCCAGCCCATAGATGACAGAGATTACTGTAAATCAGGCTGCATGAGAATACTTTGGTGGAACCGCCAATGCATCTGCAGATGCGATCCCTAAAGATGAAGTCCAATTTAGGGATCGCATCCGCAGATGCATTGGCGGTTCCAACAAAGTATTCTTGTGCATCTCGATTTACAGTAATCTCTGCCTTCTATGGGCTGGACGCAAGAAGCATTCAATATATCTGCTCTACCTTCAACTCCATTCACAGTTGAAAATGGCATGCCTGCATAGATTGTCAAATAAATGAACCACACGTAAGCCATCCAGTGCAAAAACAACCCAACGTGAACTTTTGAAAGCACATTCATAATCTAATCCATGTATCGGGGATTGTGGGGTTAATGCAAATACGCATCCATGAGGCAATATGGTCCTATAGAAACGATATGGTGTTTAGTTTGGCTCATTTGCTTATTTCACATTGTATTATAGAGAGATCATAGTAAAGGGGATTTTATTAGCCCGAGGGAACTAAAAGAAGAGAGGAGTGCCGGATTAAGTTGGAGATCTAGATTAGAGAGAATCAATTTTTTCATAGGGAGGATCATTTGCATGAGGACCCTCTATCAATTAATTAAAACATTTTCTTACTGCTTTTTAAAGAAAAGGATAAGAGGATTTTCCTAGAAAAATCCCCTAAGAGTCGTTATAAGCCAAAAATGCCATCAATGTCTTATAAAGACCATAGTGGTCATAGGAGCTGTGTTTGGTATTTTTTTTTATTTTTCCTCTAAGCGGGGATATCCCTGTTCCTTTTACTTGAAAAAGTCTCAAAACCATTTTTCCCCTTTCTGTTCTTCTCTCATCTTGGAAGAAAAGAAACTCTAGAGCCTCATCACCGCTGCAGCGGCAATTGCAACCCTTTCCATCCGCATGGGAGTAGAGAAGAAATCGGTGCTCTCTCGGTGGCTATAGGAGGAGGAGGAGGATACTGGAGATTGGGAAAGGGCGAGAGCGTCACTGCGATTCGTGTGGTGAAGATGATGAGACTGGGAGGGGTAGAGGCGGCATGCGCATGGCACGTGCATCACCACCCCCACCATTTTTCCCTTTTTCTTCTCTGCGATGTATATGTACTATTGAAATAGATTATGGTGATTATATTAGATAGAGAGAGAGAGAGAGAAGTGGATAATGGAAGGGAGAAGGGATAAGTTGTATTGGGATCTTTACAAGATTTTGTTCTTTATATTAGGATCTAGTCAACATGTAGTCAAGATTGAGCATCCTTTTATATATAGATGGAAAGGGTAATGCCATTCTAAATCTAAGAAACTCATTAAAGTCTCCACATCTGTGGAACCATTTAAAGAAAAATTATGTCTAAAATAGGAGCACAATATGGTGAGATTATCTTTCTAAGAGATCACTTCTTGACATAGGGCTCTTTAGCCATAATGCAATCCCCCACCACTATTGGTTTATAGGGTCATGCTTTCCTAAACCATGCAAGCGACTCATAATAACTCACAAGTCACAACCATTTGTAATTTGAAAGAGGCCCATAGTTTCCATAGCCAGATCTTCTGTAAGATAAATGTTGCGTGAAATTCAGCAGCATGGATTTAGTTTGTCAGGCCTGTCACAAGAGCCCACTTCTGCAGTTATTTGATTTATGCAGAGTTATCCAGCTGAGGCTTATTTTGGAGGTACCTATCCATCCCATCTCCATTATAGGAAAACTCTTCTTTGATGGGTAGAAGGTGATGCGGAGGGTGCTGAAGAGGGTCTCTAATCTAGCAAGAGAAAAACTTTGGTTCCTGTGACCCCATCATTCCATGCTTAAGGACTTGCATACATTAAAAGATTGCTCTCAAGGTTCAAGCCTTCAATCTTCAAGACTCCAAGAGATCGACAAATCTAATTGTCATTGCTAAAGGTATGTTCCATTATCTTTCGCATCATATACAATAGACGCTAACATTTGGTGTCAGAACGGAACTTCAGGCTGTGGTGTTTGATTTCTTTAAATTTATTTTATGGTTTTGTATGAATCTTATTCTATTTTATTTTTATAGCACGGACTGGAAAACATGCCTAAGTTAAGAAGGAATTACATCTATATTTCATGATAAATACATTTTTATTTTTTTGATTTCTTGAAGTTATTTTCAAAGTTCTCTAAAAAGTCCATCATTTTTGAACTTCTTTTCTCTGAATGCATCTGAAACTATTCTAAACCAATCAGAAATTGTGTTCTACCCCAGAACCATACATAATATGTGAAAGATGAAGTTCTAAATCGAAAGATATGAGGAAAAAAAATTTCTAAGTTCTCGTCGGGAATTTCACCAAGGGTCAGACCTCCGGTGGCCTGCAGCATGCCAGACTGTCATCAGCAATCATGGCCCCTCCGGTGGTGAGTTTAGTGGTGGTTTTGTTAATGGGGAATGTGATTCATATTAGTTTTCCAAAAGCTCGTCTCATGAGGAAGAAGAAGAAAAAATTAGAGGGATGATGTTTTGGGCCTGATAGGTTATTCTGACCTGACAGACTGACCCAATCCATTATTCTAGACCATTTATTTCAGGATTTTCTATGTAATTTCTGAAATCTTAAGGACTGTTTTGTTATAGGATTTCTTTATTGTTACTTATGCATGTTTATTTGAATCTTTTGATTCTATGTGGTCAATTTAAATACATTAACATTGGACATCGGTTAATATATTAATTTCTATTTTTTTATGGTAATATATTGATCAAATATCTAATTGACTTATAGAATAGCCGTAGCATCTCAAGTCAAATGATATAATGTTATCAAGTATAAGTCACACATTATGTGTGTTTAATAACATCAAACAATAGCATAAAAAAGGTTGTGGTTAGTATGTGAAATGTGACATCTTGACCCCACAGTGATGAAATCATAATTCATAAATTAATTGGAATTGGATGATA
The DNA here is from genome assembly GCA_003546025.1 of Camphora micrantha. Lineage (NCBI taxonomy): Eukaryota > Viridiplantae > Streptophyta > Magnoliopsida > Laurales > Lauraceae > Camphora > Camphora micrantha. The sequence continues at coordinate 50,106,881 of QPKB01000003.1, read as the reverse complement.
TATTATGCATTAGATTGGAAATATTCTAAATGCCCGCATGTAATAGGTCATTTCCACATTAATGTCACTAATTTATTAGTCTTATTATAAAGTTTTTTCGAGAAATCAATGACATGTTGTAACCTTGGCCCACAGGGAAGTTATTGCGATGCATAGATTTTTACTATTAGAATTGTTAAGTGGGTTGACAACCTAAATTATGGTTTTGCATGGCTCATAGCATTTTAATAAATATTTTTGTTTATAGTTTTGCAGCATTTGTCCTTATGTCTAATGGATCATCTCGTATCCCAATGTTAACTGGTGAAAATTTCTTGGGTCGGAAGGAGAAGATTCAACTTACATTAGGGTGTATGGACTTAGATTTGGCACTTCATATGTATGAACTACCCATCCCTACATAATCAAGTGCATCTACTGAAAGGGCCTCATATGAGCATTCGCTTAAGTTTAATGCTCATTAAGTCTCATGTGGGAAAAGGTATTCAGGGCTCCATCAAAAAATGCACTAAGGCAAAGGATTTTATTAATGTTGTTGAACAATAGTATGTGATCTCCGAAAAGGCACTGGCCAGCACTGTAATGAACAAATTATCATCCATGAAGCTTGCTAATAATATACGTGAACACATTATGGAAATGAGAGAGGCCTAACAACTCAATTGAAATCTTTAGAAGTCACATTCTTAGAATCCTTTCTTGTCCAATTTGTGCTTGATTCCTTGCCTGCCTGTTGAATATGGGCCATTTAAGATTTCCTATAACACACACAAGGGAAAATGGTCGATCAATGAATTACTGACCATGTGTGTTCAAGAAGAAGGGAGATTGAAGCAATAGAAACTAGAAAGTTCCCATCTAGTGGCTCATGAAAAGGAACAACCAAGAAAGGGGAAAGGTGCTCATCATAAGAAGAAAAACAAAAAGATGTCAACTGGTCAAGTTGACAATAAGGGTACTATCAAATGCTTTTTCTGTAAGAAGAAAGACTTGGTTTGAGAAGAAAGGTAATCTCATCTCCTTAGTGTGTTATGAATCTAATGTGGCCGATGTTTTTCATAACTCTTGGTGGATTGAATCCATATTGCCAATACCATGCAGGGCTTAATCAACCAAAGGAAATCAACACAAAGTGAGCGTCTTAGCTATTCTGAAATTAAGATAAGTTCGCTTGTGGAGTTAGTTGGGACCCTCAGACTTTTCTTGAAATCAGGCTTTGTTCTAGAACTAGAAAGAACCTTCTATATTCCATCATTTAAAAAAAAAAAAAAAAACTTATTTCTGTTTCTCGAATTGTTTCTTATGGTTTTTGTTTCAGCTTTGTATTGGTTCTTCTTTAAGTTTGATCAAAGACTTCGTTGTTGATGGAAATGGAACACTTGTTGATGGTTTATATAGACTTTTATTAGATCCTACTTTTGATCAGAGTTTCTTAACCTTGCATAGGAATGTTGGCATTAAGTGTAGTATCGTGAATGAGAAATCCTCCGTGCTTTTGCATAGGAGATTAGGACATATCTCCATATAGAGAAGCAAATAAAGACTAATAAGTGATGAAGTCCTTGAGACTCTTAATTTTCTTGATTTTTGTGTTTGTGTGGACTGCATAAAGGGTAAATAGTCCAACAAAACCAAGAAAGGAGGAGTTCTGAAATATTAGAAATTACACACACTTACATATGTGGGTAATTTCCAACTCTGTGTTTGAATGGTCAGAAATACTGTTGACACCAAAAATGTCACTTTGCCTCTTCACACATTCTGAACATCAAAAAGTCACATGGAGCTGTATCCTACTACAAACAGGCAGTGCTACTTCAAGCATCAAACCTTGTTAGAATCAAACAAAAACTGCAAGATTCCTCAAAACAGCCAAAAGGATGATACACCTGAAGTTTCGGGCCATTCCAACATCATTTGGTCTAACTTCACAACTCCGGCAACTGAAAAGGCGCTCCTGGCGGCGACAATGTCGAAGATATCAAATCTTCGATCAGAGCTTATGGATGGTCTCAAATTACCTCCAAAAGGCCTCATATCAACTTTCAAGTCAAACTGACAACGTTTGACCCTCCATCAAACACTCAAGTAGCAAAATCAAGCCTCTCGACGGCGAGAACCACCGAGGCCATTACTCATCAAACAAAGCACATGGGTAGCTTCTACATACTTCCAAAAGGTTGCATGTCAAATTTCAGGTCATTCCGACAACGTTTGACCAGATTTTGATGCTCGGGAACTAAATCAAGCCTACCAGCGACGGAGCACCCCGGGGCTATGACATCCAAATCAGAGCTAATGGATCGTCTCAGAATGACTCTAACAGGCTCCTTGTCAAATTTCAGGTCAATCGGACATCGGTTGACCGCACATCAAAGCGCGACATCTTCCTCGCGGTAAAATCAAGTCTAGCAGCGACGGGACCCCAAACGGCTTCAAAACTCAAACAAAAGCCCATGGTTGGTCCTATCTACTGCTTAGGAGGCTTCACCTCAAATTTCAGGTCATTCCGATATCGTTTGACCTAGTTTTGACTCTTGCCGGAAAATCGGCTACAAAGTCTTTGGCTTTCCAAAAAAATAGGAAACTTTGTGCTTCGATTCGCGCGGCTTCTCGTCAGGTTTTCTTTAGGAGAATCAAGTCAAAAAATGAGGAAAAATTTCAAGAAAAATACAGAAGAAAAAAGAAATAAAGAAGATCGAAAAACGGCCAAAAAACGACTAAAAGGGGAAAATCCCCCAAAAAAATTCGGGTCGCCGGATTTCTGTCGGATGGCCCGTTTTCCGATCCTTTTCACGTTTCAGGAATTCCAGCCCTTGCGATTTCTGAAAATCTGGTTCTTGATGCTTTAAATCGACTGATCTTCGTCAACATCACGGATCCGCTGTCAAAAACATGAAATCATCATTGGTAGCTCCAAGATCGTCGACTGGCTGACCAAGAAAACACACTTTCTGCCCGATCAATCGAGAAATCGATAGGACAGATGTCATTGGCCCGCTGTTATCAATCAATGTCTAAAGTTGCATCGCCATCTGACATTAATTAACATGTGGATCCATCGGCAATCATCGCAGAAAGAATCCCAAAAGACACGGCACGGCCCACGACTCTTCAAATCCTCGGCAACCAATTAATGGAGTTAAATGACCCGTTTCATGGCAAGTTAATGCAGTCATTAACTCATTATTTTGGACGGCTCAATCAGATTCAAGGAAAAAAGAGTTACAAGTCCAAGTAATCATGGCAATAAATCATGAAACTCCCCTCATCATGGAGATTAAAGGCGATTAAATGCCCATCATTCTCCATCGGCCAATCACAAGTCAAGAAAAAGGAGTTACAAAATCAAGAAATAAAAACTTGTAACTCCTCCCATCATAGAGCATCAATGCCATCAATGCTCATAAACGCACCCCATGGCTACCAAAAGCCTATAAAAAGGGGTAATTCCAAGAAAAACAGATCCAGAAATCAGAGAGAGACATAGACATATAAAGAGATCGAATCGAAGGAAAATCTCGAATCCAAAGAAGCTCTGCTACTTTTAAGAAACTCTGCTGCAGCAAGCACCACAAGGCGATTAAAGTCCCTTGGGGGCAACCCCCCCCCCCCCCCCCCCCAAGACAAAGCTCTCTCTTCTCCTATTCAACATGGCCTAGACATGGCTTTTTCAGCTCGTCTATTCAATTTTTTATGGGATATAGGACCTCCTCTTGGTCTTTATCTTCTAAAAAACTGAAGTCCAAGCCAAGCCAAGAGAGTCAGAGCATCATACATTCTCATCTGCAAGGACGATGGCGAAGTCCATACATGACTTGCGATCGTCGACCTAAACGAGTCCCCACAATCTCCTGAGAAGTCAGAATTCATTTTCTTACTTTTCTACTGTATTTTGTATTTCTTTTAAAGAGACAAAAAATCACAATTCTTTTCCTTCATTATTGATGAGATTTGTAAATCGCCTTTCATGGCAAAATCGCCTCTTACGGCATTCAAAGAAAACTTTCTCTTTTCTTAAATATATGTGCAATGGAAAGTTAGAAAAAAAGATTGATTTTCTTTCTATTTGTGAAGGTGAATCTCCGGATCACCATTTCTAAATTCCAAGTAGAAAAGAAAATCTGGCATGCCCGTACAAAAAATGTTGATACCCGCCTTTCTCTTTTTCCCTTCATTCGGCCTTTCGGCAGCCCCAGGGACGGATAAGAGAGGAAAGGAAGAAACGGGTCCATCAAGTTGGCACACCCGATGGGACACGTTCATTTGAGAACGTGATGCTTGGATTCTTTGGCTCCTTTCTAGTCGGTGGCCTATGTTGGATCCAGCATCTAAAAAAAAATGAGATGGGATTTTCTTGGAAATTTCTATTTTGAGTTTATTTCCATTCTTTCTCATTTCGCAAAAAAAATAAAATAAAATAAGAAATCTGTTTTCTCTTTCTTGGATTCAATTTTGAGAAACTTTGATCCTTTCCTCTTCGAACTTGATAGCTCACAGAAATGTTTGTAGCTATTATTCGTGTCAGGGATTGGGCCATCTTTTCTCTTTGATAAGTCCGATTGGAATTTTCAAAAAAAAAAAAAAAAAAAAAAAAAAAAAAAAAAAAAAAAACAATAAAAGAACTCATTTCCAATTTAAAAAAAATAGTTTTCTCTCTTTTGGATTCAAATTTGAGAAACTTTGGTTTCTTTCTTTTCGGACAATGGTTCACAGAAATCGTTTGTAGCCAACATTTGGATTTGAAGGGGCCATTTGCTCTCTTTGATGAATCTATTAGAAATCTTTAAAAAAAAATTTCACAAAAAAAAAAAAAAAAGCACTAAGGTTTCACTAGTTGTGTTCTTTGACCAAAGTGGATCTAAGAAAAGCCTTGTCCAGAGTGTGGAGACAGCTAGACTGTTCTAGGAAAGGGTCCTCCAAACGGGTTCATTAAGTAATCCTACCCTTAAATGGGGGCTGATCTATCTACTAAGGTTTCATAAGATCGAATTGGAAACCTATGTGTTCCTTTAAAAAAAAAAACTAAAAAAAAAAAAAAACTAAAAAAACTAAAAAAAATCCATCAGTTTTGGGTTCAGATTTGAGAAATTCTGGTTCCTTCCCTTTTAGACTCAATGCTCGCAGAAATGTTTGAGCCTGTGTTCGGATTGGAAAACCATTTGCTCTCCTTTATAAATCCAATTTTGACCTTTCAAAAAAAAAAAAAAAAAACTTCCGTCACTTTTGGGTTCAGATTTGAGAAATTCTGGTTTCTTCCTTTTTGGACTAAGTGCTCGCAGAAATGTTTGAGCTTGTGTTCAAATTAGAAAACCATTTGCTCTCCTTTATGAATCCAATCTTGACCTTTCAAGGATGCGATTTGCAGCATTTGTTCCTAGCGGTGTTAGTACGCCTTTTCGAAACTACTGTATTCGCAACTGACACATTTGTATCTCCAACCTTCAGCCAATGTAAAATTATTTTATGCAATTATAGATGTTAGCATCTATTGTATTTAACGCGGAAGATAATGGAACATACCTTTAGCCACAATGATTAGATTTGGCAATCTCTTGCAATCTTGAAGATTAAAGACTTGAACCTTGAGAGCAATCTTCTAATCTATGCAAGTCCTTAAGCATGGAGTGATGGAGTCACGGGCACCAGAGTTTTTCTCCTGCAAGATTAGGAACTCTTTTCAATACCTTCTGTATCACCTTCTTCCCATGAAAGAAAAGTGTTCCTATAATGAAGATGGGATGGGTAGTTATCTTCAAAACTAAACCTCAACTAGATATTTACTGAATTGGGATAATTGCATAAGTGGGATCATGTTGTAATGTAGGGCCATATTCGAAGTAAAGATTATTTTGAAGAAAAAATAAATTATAAGTGGGTTATGAAGGTATTTTTTTTAGTTTTTTGTTTTGGAGTCTTTTTTTACTTTTTTTTATATTAAAAAGTGGAGTTTTTTATTTTTTTTTTTTGTCTTTTAGTGAGAAAGGAGGTTATTTTTTTACTTTCTTTTTTTTGAAAAATATGGCGGGAAATTTGAATTAAAGTTCTTTTGATGCGACTTTTTTTTTTTTTTTTTTTTTTTTGTGGAGAAATGGGGGCTTTATTTTACGTAACTCTATTAGTAGTGCCAAACAAGCCCTAAAATGGACCACCTAATTAAAGAGTGCAAGTAAGGTCCCAATCCCTAATTACTGTGATTTGCACTAGTTAGTTATGATTAATACCTAAGTACGAGTCTTTAGATGCTAACCTAGTAATTTTGTGGGTTATAATAGTGTTTGGGAAGGTTTAGGGAGTTTCGAGAGGATTCGAACCAAGTTCGGTACTTAGAAGGGTCTAGTTCCAATTTCAAGTAATGTCAAGGGTAACCTAGAAATTTTATAAAATTGTCTTTTTGGGTTTATAAGATCGATCTCATCATGCCCAACAACTTTCATGTTCAACCCGTGTCTATTCAAAGTCTCAAAATCCTTTATTTCATCACATTTCACTTACCAGGGGCATAATCATCATTTTTATAAAAGTTGAGCTTTCTCTCGAGACCTTGTATCATTTCACATTCATTTCACGTTTTGGTCTGTTAGAGAGAGAGTTTAATTTTGAGAAACTTGTGTTCTTGGCGCGGGTCCATCCCAGGTCTGAAAGGCCTCCATTTAGTCGACCTAAGTTCTCACTTAAATTAGCATGCATTCATCGTTTTGAAAATAATTGATTTTTATAAAAATACAACCCCCACTTCGTTTCTTCCTTCTCTTGCATGCCCCAGCCACTGAAAGTCTTCTCCTTTCCTCTATTCCTCATATTACAGCAAATCGAGCTCGATATTCCAAATTTTGTCAGCACCACGCAACTAAGCACCCCGTCTTCTCCCTACATCTTCGTTGTCGCGAACTTCCATGCCCGACGGCCCCTTCCCCACCTCTTTCCTTTTAGTTAGAGCTGCTAGAGGTATACTCTTCCCTTTCTTTCACTTTATTTATGTTTGGGAGCTCATTATACCCTCAAATATCGACATGCATTGGCTCTCTCCATTTCTTGCTTCGTTTTTTATTTTCGGGGCATTTTAGTTGTAGATTTTAGGGATTTTATGGGAAGAGGTTCTAGCTAGTTTTGGTAGTGTTTTTAGAGCTGCTAGAAGGCAAGGCATTTCAAGTTTTCAGCATTTCACTTCACACATGATAGATTACCCATATTTCAAGCTCAAATTCATGTTTAATAAAGTGTAATTGTTCGTTTAGGAATGTTAGGAAACTCCCCTGTAATTAATCTTTTAGGAATGCTAGGAAATTCTCTAACCTTGTAAATCACGAAATGATGCAGAAAGGCCGAAAAATTGGAATCCAGAATCGAACCGCCAACTGTAATGTGTGCAGTGTTGGCATTTAAACATGCGTTACTAGTTGTGTGACATCATTCAAGACAGTAAATATATATATATATATATATATACTATATCCATATGATCATTCAAGACAGTATTTTAGATCATAAACCATCCAATTTTTCACACAATCTAATATAATGGTCAAGGTTTCGGGTTACCTGATTCGCCAGCAAAATAAATCCAATCCTCGAGTGAGCATGCCAATAATGGCTCTGATACCATGGATCTATAAAAGATGGCTGCTACAAACGCGACAAGGACAACGTCGGCTTGAATCAGGCACTGGTGTGGAGATCTGTGACTGTCTACGAGAGATCAGTTATGTATGATTCACTATTCAAGATCCAAGGACAAGGATGGACACCCTGGATGTGGAAGAAGGTGATGGAGAATTGTAGATTTAGTGGAAGGAAGATGTATTGTTGAAAGTAATGCCAACTGATATTCAGAGTGGATGATTTCAAGGGACCCTTGAAATCATCCACTTTGACATTTGTGGACCAATGAACGTGGCTAGTAGACAAGGAACTCGATATTTTATTACTTTTATTGGTGATTACTCTCGTTATGGTTGTGTGTTTTTGATTTCCCATAAAAATCTGGCAATTGATTTTTTGAAAATTTTTACAAAAGAAGTTCAAAATAAGTTTGATAAAAACATCAAGACCCTTAGGACCGATCGAGGTGGAGAATACACTTTGGAGATTTTTAAAAGTTTTTGCATGGAAAAAGGAATTTCTTGTCAACTGACTATGGCCTACAGCCCACAACAAAACAAAGTTGTAGAAAGACGAAACAGGACCCTGCTAGACATGGTTAGATCAATAATGGCTCATGCAAATTTACCTGTCTCCTTTTAGAGAGATGCGTTATTAAATGCAACATATATATTAATAGAGTCCCTTCTAAGTCTGTTCCAAAGACTCCGTATAAGTTGTGGACCAGTAGAAAACCTTTCTTGGGAGACCTACGCCCGTGGGGTTCTTTAGGGCGTGTCCTTAACCCGTATCCTAATAAATTGGAGTGTAAGACAATTCCAAGTATCTTTGTGAGATACTCTGAATTGTCAAAAGGATACATTATAGTTCATGAGGATGTCAACGGCAGATTAATTGAGAAAGAATTTCGTAATGTAGATTTCTTCGAGTTTCAATATCCTGAAAAGAAGAAGACAAGGGTGTCCATTGAACTATTCGAAATGGATGACATCTCCTACCAAGGGGAGCCAACACCACTTGTTGGTCTTAGTGAGAGAGATCTTATGGAGTCACGGGCAAGTGGGAGTGATCATGATGCCCTTCGTCGTTCTTCTCGAGGATTAATTCCAAAGAAGTATTTTGAAATTAAGGGAACTTCATATGCATACATTGTAACTAATGAGGACGAACCACGTTCTTATAAAGAACCAATGGAATCGGTAAAGTCGAAGGAATGGATGCTCACGATGAGTGATGAGATCAGTTCTATGCATAAGAACCAAGTATGGGATCTTGTGGATCTTCCCAAGGATAGGAAAGCCATTACCAATAAATGGGTTTTGAAAATTAAGCAAAAAGCCGATGGTTCCATTGACAAATTTAAAGGTAGGCTTGTGGCTAAGGGGTTCACACAGAAAGAAGGGGTAGATTATGAAGAAACTTTCTCCCTTGTGATGCGATTTTCTTTTGTCCGCATGAACTTATCTATTGTGGCCCACAAGGATTTAGAACTACACCAGATGGATGTTAAGTCCTCTTTTTTAAACGGTGATCTTGAGGAGGAAATATACATGAAACAACCGATAAGATATGTGGAAAAAGACCATGAGGATAAAGTTTGTAAACACAAGTGGGCCCCATCACAAATGCCAACATGCAGTACAGCATGGCTAGCCATGAGGCTAGACGTGGCACAGTCAACAGTTCACCCACTTGGCTGCTCGGCGGTCCATTTTATACACTCGGTAGTCCCCCTATGTGGAACTATTTTGACCTATTTTTATTGGGAATTGATCCTAGACTCTTCCCATCAATTTGTAGGCATTAGAAACATGTTAGGTCGGACCCGAGGTGATCAAACTTCACCCAATTACCTTGAAACCATTCATTTTGACAGTTTTGACCATCCAATGACCGATCGGTCATTGGACTGACCGACCCTCTCCCAATCGGTTATCCACCTTGAGATCAAGTTGTAGGCATCCAAATGGCTTAGTTTGACGACCTTTGAGCTACTACACTTGTACCCAACACTTATAGGTGGTTACCCTTGGTTTATGGGACAAAAAACCTAGAAATAGATGGATCCTTGTACCTCGAACATTATCCAACACTAGTTTTACTCGAGACTTGTGGAAAGTGGTGTCTTGAGCTAACACTCACTTTCCGGATTGCCTAGAGACATGTGGAGCCCACTGATAGGTCAACAGTGTTCGAACTTGGAGTTTGGGATGTACCACACCTTCCAATGCACCAAAGGTATTAAAACCCAACATTTAGACCCTAAGAGAGCATAGAGTTGAATGTTTTCGTGCTTGCATGTCGAAGGCAACTAGTGGCTTCGGATATTGTTGTAATGGATTCTTGAATGCTATTCTAGCTTGGTAGAGGTCATTAATTAGTAGTATACATTATTCGCATGTGTTGCACATGAACCCCTTCCGTGGTCATTTAATGCTCATTGTCATACGCATGGACCTGTTCGGTCTTAGTTTAATTAATGTTGGATATGTGGGGTCTCCCTTGGGATTAGCACGCAAAGTGTTGTTGTGCTTCTCTCTTGGACATATTGGATTCTCAGTGGGTTTCTTTAGTCGTATAACGGGCATTCATGCCCAGTTTCCTTTCGAGTTACCCCCTACCTTTTATATGCATTCTAGGCTACTTATTTCTAGCTACTTGAAATAATACCGCTTGTAATTAAAGTTGTTAGAAGAGTTTAGCTTCATTTAATCAAGTCTAGTCTACTAGTTTTACTTGTCCTACGTACTTGATGCGTAGTTTTGCCCGATACTACTTGATTTTGCTAGTTGAGTCTTATAAGAGGTTCTTTCTGTATGGAATGCCAATTTTAGCTGATGTACTCGTTAATCAGAGTAGTTTCCCTAACTTGAGATATTTTCTCGACTCAAAGCCTAGTTATCCCTTCTATGTGGAAAATCTAGAGTCTACATCACTTAACTCAATCCCACCCGATCGGACCTGCACATGTCAGGATTGATTTAAAACTGGTTTGCTCGTTGCAACGTAGCCTTCGATAAGTAGCGTAGAGTTTCACTTGGTACCTTATCTAATTATTGAATGGCCTATGAATATGTATAATACTCCTGGAGGAGTTTTCTCTAATCACACTAATCACACCCATCGTTTATACTTAGATTACTTGTTATTGTGCTATTTGCACTTGGCCATAAGCCGTATGCCCTTGTTATTACCAGGGGAATTTAGCCATGTGAATGTCATATTGGTAAGATATATTCTTGTATAGCTGGTTACTTATGATTCCCATCATGTTTACTCACTTTCACTATCATGCCTAGTTTTACAGCTTATTTGGTATCTTGCAATCTTACTTGTCTTTCATTCACTATTGGTATACATACCATTGAATTGACACATTGTCAGGCATTGTGTCTTATACGACACTTGGTGCTATAGGTGATGATCTCTTCCTCCTTGAACAGGATGCTCCGATAGTCCAAGAGGATGCGCCCACGATCAAGGAGTGGATACCCGATAATGTGATATGATACATCTAAGGCACCGTAAATCGTCATTTCGTACTCCTTCTGAGTTTTGGGTTTATTTTGGGAATATATATTTTTTTCTTTTGTCATTGGCCATTGTTTTTGTAAGGCCATTATTCTAAGATGTAACTGAACTTACTTTCTATGTAAATGTTTAACTTCAAAGTAAATGTATGGAAATGCATTTCTTTCTAGGGATTTTTACTAGAAAAGTGTGCTTAAACATGTATTTGGTCATTTTAAACACAAATACACGTATTTTCCCATTTTGGTGTTCGTACAGCCCATTTGGACTCTTTTAACCCTCCCTTTGCAGACTACATCATTCGATTCCCCATTTTTTCCCATCTTTCCCACTCCCCCGTCCCACCATAAACCTTTCTCCCTCTCAGCCCTCTCCCTCTCTGCATGTCTTCTCCAGTTCCTTTATCTCCTTCCCTCCCGCGTCGTCTCTCCTTCCCTCTCGATCCCTCTCTGCGTTCCTCTCGCCTCCCTCTCGCTTCCTCTCTCCTTCCCTTGGCTCCTTGCTCTCTCTTTCCCTCTTCCTTTCTGTCTTCGCCCCAATCGGTGATTCCGTCCGGATCATCTCACACTTGTAGCCAGCGATGCTCTCTCATCGCCGTAGTTGATGGAGAAAATCCTGCAAATGAAAGAGGGTTTCTAGCCAAGAGAGGTGAGAACTTGCATAATATCCATTTTTTGTTGTAGCATGTGCATGGGCACTCCTTGCATTCAATGCTCTATTTGTTTGAATGTATTTCTAAGAATGGATCAATGGCCATTTGAAATCCAAAAACTGGAGCTTTTGTAATGCATGGCTTCTCCATCCTGTAGTTATTGTAGCTTTTGTAATGGATGGCTTCTCCATCCACTTTTTGTTGTAGCATGTGCATGGGCACTCCTTGCATTCAATGCTCTGTTTTTTTGAATGTATTTCTAAGAATGGATCAATGGCCATTTGAAATCCAAAAACTGGAGCTTTTGTAATGCCTGGCTTCTCCATCCTGTAGTTGTTCTTTATTATTTGAATCTTGTTTGATTTACTTATTTGCATATGGGCCTCGATTTCATCATCTTGACAATTTTTGGCCTGTATCAACTTCCCATGTTCTGTTCCTTTAATATGAATGTATCGGTTTTGCAATTCAGCCGTGCATTTCTATGTGATAGTAAATTATTTTTTTTTAGATATATGGTAACCTTTTATGCTAAAATACTCGATGGCAATTTTGGATTGTGCTGCTGTTCACTATTTAAAAACCCAAATCAATATATGGTTGCTATTTGAAACCGAATTTTATACTTGTTATCTTTTTTGTTATGCTCTTTCTCGGAATGAGATTATGCATGAGAATGAGTATTTACGATTTGAGGGAATGATTAAGATAGAAGAGTAGTATGTATTGTTTTTTAAATGTTAAAACATTAGTGAATTCTTACAATCTCTTTGAGATTGTGTGATTTCTTCATTACTTACTTGACACAGGCAACAGCGACCATGCATGAGAAAATGCATTTAAATGGTTTATGGATTTTTGCCTTGTGGTTTACTTTATAAGCTCTCGTCGATAAGGTTATGTCAGATTTAGATAATCGAACAAAATCCAGTACTTGGAGATTTGTATATCCTTTTAAGTTTGGACAGGAAGAATTCGAATGTGTAGATTTCTATCTTCAATTAATAACAAGGGAAAAGAAGCTAATAGTTTTATAGATCGATCGAGCTATAGAGATTAGATAGTTGAATCTACACTCTTTAAGGTCCCCCACCTTCCCTTAATCATTAGTCTATAAAGCCCCCACCCCCAATCTTCTTCTATCCCTTATTGCCTCCTTCCCCAATCCAGTTATTTCCTTTTCCCCACCTGTTTCCCCATCGTCATCTAGGCTTCGCTCTTCCAGTAAATAATCACTTTGCTCATGTACAAGTAATCTTGATGGTCACTTACACAATATCTAGCAATTTGACTCGTAGTACATTATCATGTGTAGAAAAAGAATGAAATGATACTACTCATGTTTACATCTATTTTCTAGGTTTGGTAAGCAAATCACTAATGGCCGTTTTTAAAATAGTTGATAATATGAGATTCCAAGCCTTTGGACTAACTAATATGGCTACATAAAGACGTTCAGAGTGTAGTTCAAATGAAATTTATATCACTCATATTCACAATGGTAGTGAACCTATTCTCATATGAATGATGTTGAGATGACAATATGTGTGAAGCCTGTAAGTCTTTTCCATTGCTTATGCATGTCATTATATATTCATTATCGTGTTGTTGTATGATGCAAAAAATTTGACGAGAACCTAAAAATTACTGAAACGATATTGTTATTTTTCATTAGATTTGTTTTTCAGTGTCTTAATTCTCCTTCCTTGTAAATTTTCGTTTTCTGTTTCCTTTCAAACTTTTCCTTGGGTCTTGATTTGCTCCTATTAGTTTCTCTTGGGAATTGGCTTCTTGGGTTTTTGCCATGCAGAGTAATTGTTTGGGTGATTTTTTGTTCTTTTATGTCATGGGCTTTCCTGAAATTTGAAGTACCCATTAGAAATGTAGTCGTTCCCTATTTTTTGATGTCTCATCTCCCTGTTATTGACATTTCAATTGTAGGCCGTCAATACGATGTATTGAAAAGACATCGGTGGTTAAAATGCTAAAACCTGAAACTAAATCGCGTGACCTTACGTCAATTTTGGCTTGAGTTCAACTATAGGCTCATTACGCAATTCCAAGCATCAAGATGCTTTGGTTAACCTCGGTGTAGCACATGTCCCATAATAGTACAGCCCGAAATGTACATGGAATGGCTCCCACTAATAATATCGACGAAAAATATTCAGCCATGAAACTTGACGTCCCACTAACATATTTCTTGTTTAATTTACTTTTTTGGATATGGGGCTCGATTTAACCATCTTAACAGTTTTTGGTAGTATCAACTTCTCATATTCTGTTTCGTTAATATGACTGTATTGGGTTTGTAATGCATCAATGCCTTTCTATGCGATAGTAATTTTTTCCTAAGTTATAAAATAACTTTCTTTACACCGCTGATTGATAGTAATTTGTTATTGCATTGCTTTCCATCAATTTTTCAACTGATAAATGTATTATTGCTATTAGAAACCTACATCTATACTAGTATGTTGTTTTTTGTTAGGCTCTTTCTTGGAATGAGACTACGTATGAGAATAAGTATTTAAGATTTGAGGGAATGTTTAAGATAAATGAGTAACTACTAATTTTTCTTTCTTTTTTGCTGTTAAATGCTAGTGAATTCCTACGGGGTTTCTTCATTACTTACTTGACATATGCACCAATAACCATAAATAACTGCATTGAGACGGGTTATGGATTTTAGCCTTGTGGTCTACTCTATAAGCTCTCGTCGATAAGGACAACCAAGATATAGATACTCGAACTAACTCCAATACTTAGAGATTTGTATATTCTTTAAGTTTGGATATGAAGACTTTGACAGACGTAGATTTCTATCTTCAATGAATGTGAAGGGTTAAGAAGCCGAAAATTTTATTGATCGATCAAGCTTTAGAGATTTGATTGCTGAATGAATAGTGTTTAAGAACACCCCCCCCCAACACGCAATCATTTTCCCTCCCTTATTGCTTCATCCCTTAATCCAGCTATTTCGTTTTGCCCATCTTCTATGTCATCGTAATAAATGTCTTTTTTAATCACAAAGTAATCACTTTGGTCATCTACATGTAATCTTGATGGTCATTTACATAGAATGGAGCAAAAAGTGAAGGTTCGGACCCTCACAATGAGGGTTCGAACATTCGTTCTCTCTGAAATATGGCCCAGACAGGGCAAGTTGCAAAGGTTCGAACCTTCACAATGAGGGTTCGAACCTTTGATTTCTTTGGAATAAGGCGTAGGAAGGATAAAATTCGAAGGTTCGAACCCTTGATCCTAGGGTTCGAACCCTTGCGCAAGCTAGAAATTGGCAAAGGAATGGAAAATTACAAAGGTTTGAACCCTCAACTAAAAGGTTCGAACCTATGATCCCTTTAGAACTTTTATAATTATATCAGAAACAATATCGTTACGATCCGTTGTAGCTTTCCTTTTATAACCCTCCGTCCATCGAAGAGATGATCCTGGAAATCTATTGAGATACAAACTACGATGAGAAAAATGCTACCAGAGGTTCTAAGAAATGTACAACTTTAGCATATCATACCAACGAATTCGAAAAACCTATTAGAAAGCATGATATTCCCTGTTTTTTGATGTCACATTTCTATGTTATTGACATCCCAATCGTAGGCCCTTAATAAGTTGGAAGAACAAATACATCGGTGGTTAACATGCTAAAACCTGAAACCAAATTAAGTGGCTTTAGGTCATTTTTGGCTTGGGTTCAACTATAGGCTCATTACACTATTCTGAGCATCAATTAAATTTGGTTAACCTTGTTCTAACACATGTCCCACAATAGGTAAACCCGAAGTGTACATGAAGTGACACTTTTGGCTAATAAAATTCTCCAACTTTCTGCTTTCACAATGATGAAAATACTAATTATTTGTGAATCTAGGTAGGAACAGCCCCAACAGGACTTCTATTTAGACTGTTTGGGTGTGAAAGTTTAGGCTTTACAACCATTCTTCAACTTCATTTGTCCAGTACTAATCAAGTTGATTCCAACAACATTTGGGCCATATTTTAACCAAATTTCAGCCTTTGTTTAGGCTAATTTTGAGCCCATTTATACCCACTATTCAGACTGTTTGGGTGTGAAAGTTTAGGCTGTTGGGCTTTCTGTTCTTGGGCTAGTTGGATATAGAGTTTAACAACATGGTGGGCTCTTGTATTACACATAAACAACTATTTAGCTCTTGAAACCTTCCGCTTGTAAGAGCCCATTTGTCTTTGGGGGATTCTTTGTTTTTTGTCTAATTGGGAGGTTATGTCATCAAACCTTCTTAAATATGTAGAAACTTATTCTAGTTTGAAAATTTGATGGGTGTATTCAGAATTTTCTGATTTACATAAGCAAATATCAAAAATGAAAAAATCTCTGAAAAGTTGTTCTACTTCCATTTTGCAAAGAAGTAGTTGTTGATGCAATTACCAAAATAAAACACCTCAATTTTGAATTTGCCACATCATGCTCTTTTAAACATGTTCAACTCATATGCTCTCTTTTAAATTTCAGGTATTGTTTCCAAAGTACATAGATGTTGTTCACCTCGATCGAAAGTCATGCACAAGCAGCAAATGGGATCTTCTTGGCATTCCTTGTTCATTTGGCATTTGCTCCAGTGATTGTGATTGAACAACTTATATTGATGTTATCGAGCAACTTACCAGGAGGGGAACATATTTTAATTTATATTTTGGGTGTATTCTAAATAACTAGAGGAGAACATAATTTGTATATTTTGATGTATCCTCAATAACTAAAGAATAACTTATTTTGCCTCATGGTCATGGGTTATTTTGCTTTAATGTATAGGAGATCCCTTTACAGCAGATTCTTTTCAAGGCCTTAAAGTTTCTGATTAGTACTTGGAGGTTTGAAAACTCAGGAATTGTGGTTTGAGGGTCCCAAATCAGATCAACAATATGACATCCAACCAACACAATCAACAATTACGATTTTAAAGCATTGTCTTTTATTTTTGTTGTCCAGTAACGAGACTGACCCTGACTATAAATTGAAATACATAAACAATGAAAAAGGCTCACAAATTTCACCTAGATTAGTGATTTTTGATTTTTTTTTAAAACGATATCGTTAAGATCCTTTAGAGTTTTCAACGAGATTGGCCCTGACTATATATTGAGATACATAAACAATGTAAAAGGCTAACAAATTTCAGCCAGATTAGTGTTTTATAAATTTTTTGATAACGAAATCATTACGGTTCTTTAGACTTTTTTGGTTTTTCTTTCTTTCCTCCCCAACAACGACATTGGCCCTGACTACATATTGAGATACATAAACAATGAAAAGGACTAATGGAGGTTACCAAGAATATTGAATTGTTAATATTCCAACAATGAAATCGTTACTGTCCTTTAGAATTTTCAGTCTCAAATTTGTTATCCCGCAAGTTGATGGCCTCGATTTTAAAATGTGATATTTAAATAATGGGAAAGACTCATTGATGCTGCTCAGATTCATCTGTCAGTATATTCACGTAAAGCAAGAAAACAACAGAAAGGTTCAAACCTCAATCGTATCTGGAAATTGGCTCAGGAAGTGCAAGTCTACAAGGTTCGAACCCTCCTCTTAAGGGTTCGAACCTTTGTGTTGTCTGGAATTTGGCCCAGAGATTCCACTCATCAAAGGTTCGAACCCTCTTCTTGATAGTTCGAACCTTTGGGCTGTTTGGAATTTGGCTCAGGAAGTGCAGGTCTGCAAGGTTCGAACCCTCATCTTAAGGGTTCGAACCTTTGTGCTGTCTGGAATTTGGCCCAGAGATTCCACTCCTTGAAGGTTCGAACCCGAACCTCACTCTTGAGAGTCCGAAGGTTCGAACCTTCGTTTTGACTTCACTTCACTGCCTTCCTGGGTCAAATTCCAAAGAGTCCGAAGGTTCGAACCCTCGTTTTGAGGGTTCGAACCTTCACTTCACTGCCTTCCTGGGCCAAATTCCAAAGAGTCCGAAGGTTCAAACCCTCGTTTTGAGGGTTTGAACCTTCACTTCACTGCCTTCCCGGGTCAAATTCCAGAGAGTCCGAAGGTTCGAACCCTCGTTTTGAAGGTTCGAATCTTCACTTTACTGCCTTCCTGGGCCAAATTCCAGAGAGCCCGAACCTTCGAACCTTTATTTTTTGCACTTCCTGGACCAAATTTCAAAGAGCCCGAGGGTTAGAACCCACTCTTTAAAGGTTCAAACCTTTAATTATTTCCCATCCAGAACCATTTTCCCATTGTGAGCAGCATCCATTTTCAAGCTCAAACATGCAGACATCTCCTTCTCTAAGATTTACCCACAAGCTCAAAACATGCAGACGTCTCCTTTGATTCTACAAAAGGTCTGTCTGATTTCTAGGCAACCGTGTTGGGATTATTGAGAATATCGAATTGATCGTGTGCAATGAAGAAATTAGACCCATGTTGAAGGACGTGACAAGTAGGAAAGCACCTACAAAGGTAATTATAATAGAGGAAAAGCCCATCTCTTTTCCATGGTATGGGCTCCTGTAATCTAACATTTCCCATCTCTTTTCCATGTTATGGGCTCCTGTAATGTAACCTTTCATGATTTGATTCCATTTAATACTCATATTTTTTATCTCTTTGAGGGTTCGAACATATGTGCTCTCTGGAAAATGGCTCTGGAAGGGCAGCAAGAGAAGGTTCGAACCCTCAAAGCGAGGGTTTGAACCTTTGGGCGCTCTGGAAAATGGCTCGGCTTTTCCTGTAAAGTTTTTTATAACGATATCGTTACGATCCTTAGAGTTTTTTGTTCCTTTTTTCGCCCCCAGCAACGAGATTGGCCCTGACTATATATTGAGATACATAAACAATGAAAAAGACTCACGGAGGTTACCAAGAATACCAAATTGCAAATCTTCCAATAATAAAAAATGGAACACATATTGCATGTTGTCTTAGTAATTGTGTAAGTGCTCTTTCTCTCAACCTTCTTGCACTTCATATGCATTGCTTTTGTATTCAAGACTTTATGCCATAAAAAATCATACTTCTGTCTTTTATGAATAATACAAACAACATGTGAATGTTTGATAAATAAACTATACAACAGCTCGACATATGTCATTATATATTGATAGAATAAAATCCATACAAATTACATTCAGACACTCAAAATATGAGTGTGGCCAGCATCACTCAATTTTACACAAAATATTGCACAGCTCATATCTTTAGGAATTATTATACATACACAACGCCTGCCGCAAGAATTATAAACCAAACCCTTACAAATCAAAAGGAAATTGACATTGGCTCCAATGCTCTGGTTTCCACCATCTCCCATCGCGTGCTGTATTCTTCTTTTAAAGGAGTTGTTTTGATTTTGATATTCTTCATACTTCTTACACCTTCCTCTTTGTCGACCAATGTCATGATAACATCTCCAATCATAAGAAAGATCTTGTCATGGCCTCTCAAAGCCTGCAAACTTTGATGCATGCAGCTTATGGATCACCACTAGTCCAGGATTAGATAGAAGTAGCTGTGGTAAGAAAAAATAATGGATATGCGAGAGACTTAAAATAACAAAAAAAATGTATCAAAGATAGTCCACATAGACTAATCGTAACAGTCAAATATAAATAAAAGTCATGACTCTATGACAAATGTTAAAACACTATAGATAGAAAGAAAATCAAAGAACTTGACAAAAAATATGAAGAATAGATGGGAAGTGAAGTTATGCTCTATTTCCAGTAGAAATGATCGTTCTAATTTCCATTTCGAAGCAAAGTTATGCTCTATTTTTCTCTTTTCTGTATGTTTTCAAGAAAACTTATTTTTAGAAGGAAATATCTCTTGTCGACAAAAAAATTTAGAATAAATTAACTGGTTGTGCATATTTGTCTATTGAGTAACTGCACAACCAGTTAATTTACTCTAAATTTTTTTGTGGACAAGAGATGTTTCCTTCAAAAAATAAATTTCCTTGAAACATATAGTAAAGAGAAAAATAGAGCATAACTTCACTTCGAAAACGATCATTTCTAGGAGTTGTGAAACCACCAAAGGCAAAGTTCAAATTCAGAAATGAAACCAGAAATAAACACATCAAAATATCTCCATACTCCACACACCTATTTTATGTTCTTTTGTCCCCACCATCCCAAACCCAAAAAAGACTTCTCATTGCAGGCCTTAGTTTCAAGTCCACACTCACCCATCAATGTGGACTACTTAGAGAGGGAATTTAGGGGCCATGGAGTTGGTTCTTGACCTTGTATTTGCCTTTTAATATGACCTTTCATAGTTTTCACATGCAGGAGGACCAACCCACCATTTCTACTACCTTTGAATGTGAAAATTACAAGCACCTTCTATAGAAGAAAAAATGAGATTGAGAAGATGACATTCAAACACTGATTGGTCAGTTTCAAGTAACTACTCGATAGCCAGAGAAACAGGTGTCTCTTTGGTGCACTAAATTCATACCTTAATAGGGACTAAAACAATGCACCAGTTCTTGTTCAACATATGACAAATTTCAATCCATAACAAAATGTGCACTTATGCAAGAACTCATGCAAATATAAGGCATTATTGCTGCTTTGTTAAGGTGAATTCCTAGCATTTCTATTTGTAAAATTC
Organism: Camphora micrantha; assembly: GCA_003546025.1. Classification (NCBI taxonomy): domain Eukaryota; kingdom Viridiplantae; phylum Streptophyta; class Magnoliopsida; order Laurales; family Lauraceae; genus Camphora; species Camphora micrantha. The sequence continues at coordinate 50,086,482 of QPKB01000003.1, read as the reverse complement.
GTATGCATTCTAGAAAGCAATTAGGCCCAAAGAGGTGGGCTCATGTTGTTCTCTATTGACTTTGCCTGGGTTGTAGCATATATATTGGCATTTCAATATGCCAAGCTCAGGTTCATACTTGTAAAGGGTGTATTCATTCACGATTCACACTTCAACTTAATATCAAAAGTCAAGTATCATAAAAAATAATTTGGATCCTATCTCTACATGATAAACGAGCTCACATCTCTCACCAACCTTAAAAAACATGACTAGGAAACAAAAGAAAAGGGGATAAATCAGCATAGTAAGGTAAAATCATAGGCCTAACATTATATGAACTTGAATTCCTACTCATACGAACTTGAATTTTGTGCCCGGTATTGTTTTTTTTATAACGATATCGTTACCATCATTTATAATTTCTTCGTCCATTTTTTGTGTCCAACAAGAAATTAATGGTGACTTTATATTGAGATGTATAAACAATAAGAAAGACTCACGATTTCACTCAAAATCTTGTTTTCAAAAATTATCTGATAACGATATCATTACAATTATTTATAGGTTCTTCGCCCATATTTTGTCTGTAACAACAAAATGACAATGAATTTATATTGGGGTGCATAAACAATGAGAAAGGCTCATGAATTTGGCACAAAAATGCATTTTCCTAATAGGTATAGTTTGCCGATCACGGATTCACCACTTGGGTCACGAGTTCCCTAGTATTTGTTCCAGTTTTTTCTTTTTCTTCTTCTATGAACTGAACCTATATAAACACATCCCTCTTTCTTTTAACGTACACAAACATATATTATTTTTGTATATGGATAATTGGTTCAAGGCCTAATATAAAAAAAAAAAAAAAAAAAAAAAAGTAGAGTGGATCTCTACATGTCTGTCTATTATGACCACGCTTCTTGCAATGAAAGCATGTTACTTGTTACTTCATTGTCCTTTATTCGTATCCATAACTTGACCATTAGAGGTGACATTAGCCGGTACAATGATAATCCTGCCAAAGCCAGTTCAAGAATCAAAATTGGCAAAGATGCAAACTAAAAGATCTAACGTCAGAACACGAGAATATTGGCAAAAAATGTTGGTTCCATAGCTCATACAACAAGATAAACACGTAATCAATACTACATCAAACTTCTTGTGAAATCTCACAAAATGGAAGACTTGCATAACTCATACAAGAGGATCAACAAGCCACGCATTAATTTCATACTCATACAACAGCAGAAGCAATACTTACCCAATGCATTGATTTCATTAAGATATTAATTCATGCCCAATGCTAAATTAAACACATCTATAATATTTTAGTGAGAAAAGAAGGAAAGAAAAGAACACACAAACACCCACAAGGCAATTATCAAATTGACCAACAGTTAGTTCAAGAACATTGCAGATGTATAAGTATCATTCCAACACTCAGATATATAAGACATTTGTTGCTGCTCGCATTATGACATTCACATGGTAGCATGACTCCTACACAAATCTTGGATATAAAAGGTAACCACAAATTTATAGCACTTATAAGGGGAAGAAAGACAAGAACACCAAACATAACCAAATCTGGCCCACGTTGCTCCTAACTCCAAAACAAATCACAATTACTCAATCACTTTAAAATGTTGCAAAATTGGCAATAATGGTTCAAATGTTGCATAAAGCTCTAATTATGATGTCAAGATAGAATGCTTCTGTATCAATCTCAAGACACAAATATCATCTAAGAGGTTTCATATAATAAAACATTTTACTATACCAAAAATATACTAGAGTTTTGTTCATTGAAATGCACTACTTTCATACATAAAATTCCTGAAGGTTCAAAGAGAAGTAAAACATCTCAAGCACCTGAATATCATGAAAATCTGGATACAATGAATTTATCATTTCAATTATTCTTTTATGAGTAAATGCAGCTATCACTAGTTATATAGTAGTACTCATTATCCGACTATAAACTGATAGGATAAGGCCAAAATGGTGATGATGATTCTAAAATCATGAAGTGCATGGCTTAAATATAAAGTCCATTGCTACTAAAATGAACACAGAGTATATAATACAAACATCAATTTTTTAGCAAGAAAATAAAATTCTATATATATATATATATAAAAACTACCCACCAAGAGCAATGGAAAGCTTTGAAGAGAATCCTCGCACTGCTATGGTATATGGAATAATATCCTGTCAAAAGCTTCCACGATGACCATGTACCTGTACATAACATTTCTAAAACAACTTACCCAATTCTAAAACAATTGGTATTAATACGCATAAAGTATTCATAATCCACATTTGAGCTCAGTTAGCAACCAGGTTATGGATTCAAGCACATTACGTAACAAACTGACGACATTGCTTGGTTCAGCCCAGTAAATTCAGCACAAACAAAACTACTTTTCACTAACAAGATTGACTTGGGTTGAATTTACTTTCTCATAGTTTGCGCCGAGCCCCTGGACAGTGCTACTAAACCCTCAATAATGCTCCCTTCTTATAGGCATTTTATCAAACATGTAACATGCATGAAAAACATAAAAGTGTTTCCCTTAGTCCCCTTACAAATATCCACGATGTACATGTTTCATATATATGTCATGGTAAGAAATTGCAATGAATCTCTATTTCAACAAACACACATGAGGTACATATCTACCAACAACCCAGAAGAACTCGTTCCATTTCACCATGTTAATATCAAATGAATGATACAAAAGCACCTAGAAGAAGGAAAGAAAAAAATGTATTTTTATATAGAAACAAACAGATAAAGAATCAGCCATAGATAGAGATAGAGTAAGAGGGAATGAGGGAATCAAATCCCTTAGATTCACTGACGTCAATCTGGTTAACCTCATCCCCATCCATGGAAATCGAATATAAAAAAGAAGAAGGCAAAAATCGTTTTTTGTGCAAGCATCTTCCTTTCTACATTCTCCCAGAGAAAACAATAGGGATGTTTGCAGTGAGAGGGATGTTTACAGTTATTCACTGTCTTGTTATTTTTCTCTCATTACACTAACATCCATAAACAAAAGGGCTGGAGAAGCTCTGGCGGGAATGTGGAATAAAGGGATGTAGATGATGATGTCGTTCGATAAAGGAAGGGGCAAAACCGTCAAAAATCGACATACAAACACCAAAATGGGCATTTGAATGTATTTGTAGTTAAATCCGTATAATACAAATATAGAGACACTTTTTTGGTAAAAATCCCTTTTTTAAATTTTTTATATCAAGAAACATGCACAATTTATATTTTCTATTTTATTTTTCTATTTATATATATATGTATATATATTTTTAATTTATAATTATTCCGAAAAGTTATTCAAAAAATTTTTACCTAATTTTTAAAATACCAAAGTATTCTATCTTGATGCTAGACCAAAATGATGACCAAAACACAATTTACAACCATGATCTCTACTCCGAATGTAAAGTATAAAATGGGCATGCAATGGTCCATGATAAAATAAGAAACAAGAAGGGGACAAAAAAAAGGATATGTGAGATGCACGTACATAATGTGTACGGACCCACATCTAGATGGATTGTGGGGCCCACATTATATTTAATTGGTTGGACATTTACCAGAATACATAATAGGACAAATTTGATTTTATTCGTCTATCTACCTTAGGTCCATGAAAAAAAAATCCATCAAATTGAGGGTATATCCAAATAGGGACCATTAGATCAAGCCTATACTACTATCATATTTTTCAGGCGGGTGATTCTATTGGCACCCACATGTATTGCTGTACACACCCACTTGCTGAACTCACCACCATCCTTTAATTTTTTTAAATCTTTTTCCTGAGCCCACCCACAATATTACCCAAACTGCCCACCATCGTTCTCCTCCTCTGGCTTTCCCTCGTCCGACGATTTTGAAAAGCTGAGCAAAGGCTTCTCCTCTTCTTGGTCGTTCTCCCTCCAAACAGCAGCAGTGCACAGTGCTTCTTGTTCTTCTTCTTCCTCTTCACAAGAAGCTCAAACAAGGTGAGGTATTCTTCTTCCTTTTCTTTTTCTTCTTGTTCATAGGTTTATCATTTTGACATTCATTTTAGGTCGTAATTTCTTCGTTAGAGAGTAGAGACATTTATTTAGATCTTCATGGGGCTAATTCATGTGCATTCGAAGTGCAAAATCCCTATCCATTTGCCCAAAACTTATAGTTTTCGCGAGCTGCTCGACAACGCAGAACCGTGCAAAACCCTTCTGCACGGCAAACATATGCTGTGCAAAAAAATTTTGCACAGCAAACATATGCCGTGCCAAATGCTTTTGCACGGCACACTTTGGCCGTGCAAAACTCTTCTGCACGGCCTACATGTGTCGTGCAGAGCTCTTCTGCACGGCCAATATGTGCCGTGCAGACCTCATTTGCACAATATACATATGCCATGCAGAATTCATTTGCACAGTTAACATGTGCCGTGCAGTTGCATTTCCAAACTTGAATGTTTCTGGGGAAATTGTATATACATCCCACATCCCTTTATGAAAAGTGAGTGATTTTTAAAAATCACTTTTCACAAAGGAATGTAGGTGTGCTCATCATAATGCGAGGGTGCATATAGAATTACCTTTTCTTCTATTACGCTTTATCTATCCTCTTACTGATTTTTATTTTTAATAGGTTTGAAGAAATGCCGAGGAGACCATCACGCCGTATTGGTGGCACCTCACGTCCGACAGGTGGAGACGCTAGTACTTCTAGGGAACCATCGAGAGTGCGGACTAAGATTGGCGTTGCTAGACCTCCTCGTCGAGGTGTGCATGCCAGTTCTTCTACAGGCATCCGTCAATGGCCAACAGCGTCTGAACGAAGACGCAAAATGGTTCAGGATCCACTGCCCGAGCTGGTTGACGAGGATATAGAGAGCTCTTCAGAGGATGATTCCTCAGGGGATGAGGCAGGGCCGTCTAGTCCTCCACAACTGGCTAGTCATACTATGGAGGCAACAGGGGAGGATGATGGATCAGATGAGGATGCACAACCATCTAGTCCACATGCAGTGGCAGCAGGTGACGGTCCTATTCCCGGCGGTCCAGCCGACCTATCCGTCCTTGTGAGTATTAGGACGCACGAATGTTTTAAGTAATTGTTTTCCAAATAAGTTGTTTCATAGTCTATAATAACAGACGTTAATGAACATTTACACTTGTAATGTGCAGGAACGTGGCCCGCTCAAATGTATCAGTCATTGGCGTCAGCTGAAGGACTGGTACATACATCTTCCTGAAGATGGATTGGATCTCTACGTGCCTCTGTTTCGCGCTATCATAGACGAGTCTGGACTGGCAGACCTGAGGCATTTCAGCTACCGATATATCTCTTGCCCCTTGGTTTCGGCCTTTGTTGAGCGATGGCAGCCCGAGACCAATACCTTCCACATGCCGTTTGGGGAGATGACGATCACTTTAGATGATGTGCGTACTCTTCTCGGCATCCCAGTTACGGGACTTCCCATCCACATATCTACTAGTATGGGATTTACTAAGCAAGTAGATCTACTGGAGCGAGGACTGGGTGTGGATAGGGCATCTGCGGCAGCAGAGTTGAACCTGGCACGAGGGGGGGTAGTGAGGATGGGATGGATCCGCCGGGTGTGCGGTGATATATCTCCTGCGTCATCCGTTGAGGAGGTAGAGTGTGCAGCCAGAGGCTATCTTCTTTATTTGTTAGGCTGCACAATATTCACAGATAAGTCCGCCACTCGAGTCCCTATCTACTACTTATCTTTGCTGATGGACCTGACTCGGGTCCGTGATTATGCATGGGGGGCTGCTGCACTGGCGTATCTATATCGCCAGTTGGGGACCGCCACGAGGGCAGATGTGCGACAGATTGCTGGATATCTGACACTGCTCACGGTAAGAGCAATACAATTTGTATATACAATTTATATATTGTCGCGACCCCGGACCGAGTGCCCGGGCCCCGTCGCGACTGTAGAGTGGTGGTTGATGATTTGTAAGATAATTAAATCTCCCACAGGTTCCCGCGGTGAGGGTTCCGAGGACACGGGAAACCAACTCACATGATCAAATATACGGAAGCATGTAGCAAATCACATCATATTAAATCATAACAGAATATGAACATAAGTGTCATCGAGACTAAAATATCAGAATGGAGATATAACAAGGCATTCCCATAATAGTTCAAGTTACAAAGTTAACATAGTGTGTTAAATTGTTACAATCCCAAAATAAGAGGCCAACAAAGGCCAATACAATACCAAAAGTATATAAACCTAAAAAGGTGATACATCGGAACTCATGACCCGTCCCGACGTCTAGATGACGTCGTCGGGTTGCCACTCGCGAGCTAAGGTAGGCTCAATAGCCTCCTCCTGGCACTCCTCCTCAAGGGGATAACCTCCTGCACCTGGTCACCAAAATACAAGAATCAAACACGACGGTTTGGCAGGTAATCAATTTAAGCTAGAGCATGAAAAGGAATGTTTAATCGAAAACATATAAAACAGTTTATTAAACCAAGAATGAATACTTGACTGAAGAACATTTCAGAATTTATGACAAACTAGCATGAATACATAATATATCATGAATCGTAAATCCACAAAGAGCCCATCCTTTCTCTATCATTTGAAATGAAAAGAGTAAGCATGCACGACAAGCACGAATATACATAATATAACACGACACGATTCCCACAAATACGGGATTCCGGCCGCGGAACCGGATACGCACGATGTGTAATAAATACACGACTAATCTGCAGATAGCACACATGTTTAAGGACCCCCAGACAGTGGATCAGACTGAAAGGGCAGTCCAAGCTCTGTGGTGTTCACTTTGAATTCATGAATGCATAAAACACGCGATACAAACATGTCTGAATAAACGGGGAAATCACTTATCGAAACAAGACACAGCACGGCTAGCAAAATGCATAATATATATGCTCAAAACTTAAGAAATGATCCCCATTTAATACTTGAAACAAATCTTCGATACGAGCTTAAAACTTGACTTCAAAGCGAGTGCACAATATTACTTACGGTAATAAACCAACGTTCGAAACACGATAATTTCACCAAGTACATGCTTAGGCTATTCATTGACCCTTATGTGATTGGAACTCTATTATTAAAATACAAGGATTGGTGTCCCCGAAGTTAGTACATATCTTGGAATTCCAATTACATAATGTCAAGTTAAAGTCCTTAATATAGCCTAGTTTTCGAATTTTTAAAGAATATGCAAATGGGTAAAAATCTTCCTAAAAATGGAAAAATTCCAGTTGGTCCGGTCGACCTGGACCTAGGCCGGTCGACCGCGTACACAGTGAGCCCGGTCGACCAGTAGTTGTAACTTTAAATGGTGCACAGTGTTTTGGTCAGGTTCCAGGGAACCTGACTCTGTGTCGCCGGTCGACCGCGCCCCTTGGCCGGTCGACCGCGTGAACTGCGGAAACAGTAACTCCCGCAGTGCAACAGGTTATCCAACTGGGACCTAATCCAGTGTCCCCGATCGACCGCGCCCCTTGGCAGGTCGACCGCGTGAACTGCGGAAACGGAACCTAGTTCTGATTTCTGCAGTTCAGTGATCCATCCATTTCTTCCTTCTTTTTCTACATTCTTTCCAACCTGATTAGCAATTTAATTCATGAATGTAACAAGCTATCAAGGCTCACAATGGTGCATTTATTTCAAACTTAATCAAGCCATTAACATAAAAATCCATTTCATAATCCTTCAATCCCATTCTTATCATAACCAATCCAAACTTCAAAAAGATAAGGCCTAATTAAAAATAATAAGATCTGAAAGTTTGGAAAGCTATTTAGCATGCTTGCATTTTCTAAAGTAAGATCACAACATGAAAACCTAGTAAAACAAAGCATTAATACCAAATGACAAATCCATGAACACACATGCACAACAACCTAAATAGATTCCTTGCCTTGGCCAAATGATAACAAAACTCTTCTTCAAGCACTCCTACTCAAGAGCCAAGCCAAGAACTACAAAAACCCCATGAAACCCATTCAAAAACTCACCCAAAATGCAACCAAGCAACCCATTTCGAAATGGGTGTTACAAGTTAGAAAAACATGATCTTTAGGAGTCCAAAGAACTCCATTGAAGAGATGGGTAGGAGCTCTTACCTAGAGATGCCCAAACAAGATGCAAGGAAGGAAATGGAGATCTTTCCCAACAAGAAGCTTCAAGAAAATGGCATCAATAGAAAGCTTGAAGTGAGAGGAAGAAGATGATGGTCTTGGAATCTCTTGTGGAGATCTCTAGCTCATGCTTTCAAGAGGAGAAGATGAAGGGAAAAAGAGGGTTTCTCAACCCTAAGTCAAGAAAGTGTAGAGATTTGTGAAATGGGGAAGGAGAGAAGGTAAAGTTGTTTAAGTGCTTTTCAAGTGGGTCCCTTAAGCGCTAATCTTGCATGAGTAAAAACATGGTCTTGCGGGCCTCAAATGAAGTCGACGAAGAAGGATAAAACGATCCTCGACATATCTAGTTTCCGAAAAGTATATTTTTAACACGTTTTTGGGATCTCGAAAATTGTGTCCAGATTTAAGTGTGAAAAGGTTATTTTACCCTTTTTGGCCAAAATTTGAGTTTCTGGGCTACAAACACAGACGGGCTAAACACAAAAGTTGTACATAATCATAAAACCATTCAAATGAAATGAAATTCACGATTAACACAAAACCAAACACGATCTTCCCTCGCTTGCACGTACACCTAGGCCTTCCTGAGTGTGCCTAGTTAACACTAAACGTTCTCAAAACTCCCCAAAGCTATAACCATGACTAAAACTAATCATACTCTAACCCACGGTAACTAAACCCGATTAAGACTAAGCACACACTTGTTAGGGATTTTGTATTTGCAATTTGATGGATGCATTATCATTCAAGCATCATTCGATTTGCACACATATGCATTGATTTGAGAAATCTTGAAATCCTGTTTTATACATGCATTGTTTTTAAGAGTTGTAAAAGTATTGATTTATGCATGTTTTGGTTTTAATCTTGGATGCATTTGTTTTTTAAAAGAGTTTTTAGAAATCAAGCATGCCTTTGGTTTTAAATCTTTCAAATCAACTTAGGCATTTTAGGTTTCATGTTTTTAAAACTCTTAGAATGATTTAAAACATGTTTCCTAGCTTGATTCAATGGCCCAAAGCTTCCCACAAGAAATCTCTTTAAAATATGCAATTTGTGGGGAAATTGTTCCCAGGCCCGGGTCGACCGCGCAGTGTGGCCGGTCGACCGAGCCTATGGACCCGGTCGACCGGCCACACTACGCGGTCGACCGGGAAAGAGCCGTTGTGCTCTCTTTCAAACGGCCATATTTTTTACCGTTGAAGGCCAGGTCGACCGGGCAAGGGGCAAGTCGACCGGGGACTAGCCGTTGGGCAATTTTTGGTATAAAAAAAAGCTCATTCCCAAAGAAATTTTGAGGAACAAAGAGGCCCTCCTTGAGATGTTTTGAGGCCAAATAAAGGGGAATGAGCTAAGGAAGGTTAAGGGACATTTGGAAAGCTAAAGCTTGGATAAATGAAGCTAAATCTCTAAGTAAGCTTTACTTTTCTTAATCATATGTTTTCATACTTTGTTTTATTTATTGGTAAATCTTGTCTAGCATGATAAACTATGATTAGTTGTATCCTTAACATATATATATATATATATATATTTTTGAATTGATTTATTGTTTTGGATGCAACACTTTGAGATTCAATACAAGTAGTACTTTATTTGGTAAATCTAAGTAGATCATGTTAATGAAAGAATCTTTGAAATTATATGTAACATGATTCATATACTTGGTTGAATCTTTGGTTGTTGTTTTCCATCATAAGAAAATCACTTTCGAATCTATCTTATGTTTTGGATTCAACAACTTCACAAATCATATGTTTTCATGTCTTGCTTTATTTATTGGTAAATCTTCTCTATCATGTTAAACTATGATTTGTTGTGTCCTTAACATGTTTTATGTTTTGAATTGATTTATTGTTTTGGATGCATCACCATTTGGTTCAATCCAAGCAGTACTTTATTTGGTAAATCTAAGTAGATCATATTAATGAAAGAATCTTTGAAATTATATGTAACATGATTCATATACTTGGTTGAATCTTTGGTTGTTGTTTTTCATCATAAGAAAATCACTTTCAAATATATCTTATGTTTTGGATTCAACAACTTCACATGTACTTTTATTTTAAAGTTTCACAACTTGCTTAGCTTTGATAGGTATATCATTTTCAAGTTGTATTTTAAGTACATGTAATTTGTCCCTTGATTTCAATCAAATCTATTTTTGTGCTTTACACTTTCAAATGCTTTAAAGCATACATATATTAAGCTACATTGATAAATTGATTGAAATTCTTATGCATCACATGTTTTGTTCTAAAACTTTCACAACTTGCTTGAACTAGATTGAGAAATCTTTTACAAGTTGTTTTTAATAAACATGTGATTAGCATTCTTACCTCAATCATAAATGTTTTTATGAGCTAAAACTTAGAGGTTATTGCTTAGCCTAAGAAAAGCATAGTGTAAGAGGTTATTGCTTAGCCTTGAAAAGCATATTGTAAAGGTTATTTCTTAGCCTATTGAAAAGCATAAATAGTGGAAATCCGGTGGGGTGTTGGATCACAAGCCGGTAGTGGATGTAGGCATTGAGGCCGAACCACTATAAATCTTTGTGTGATGGTGCTTGCTTTGTGGTGATTGTTTTCATTAAGCTTCCGCATTTTATTTGTAATCACCACTTGTGACTAGTTTGTTTTAAATAAGTTAAAATTGGTTAAAATTGGTCATAAATGAAGCTCGCCCTATTCACCCCCCCCCCTCTCTAGGGTTCGGATCCCCGGACTTACAACACTAAGAAAACACTATTGGGTTAATCCTGCGTTGGGGTTTGACATCCTCCACCCCTTAGGATATTTGGTCCACCAAATAAATCAAACTTTTACCTCTGGTAACAAGTGTGGGTATTTCCTCTGAACTTAATCTCTCAATTCCCATGTGGCTTCTTCCGGTTCATGATTTTCCCAAAGTACCTTGACCCAATGAATTGTCCGATTTCTCAGCTCTTGCTCCTTGGTATCAATGATCTTGATCGGCCTTTCCACATGCGAAGCATCCTCTCGAATCTCCAAAGGTTCGTGCTGCAAAATATGAGAAGGACTAGACACATACTTCTTGAGCATGGAAACATGAAATACGTTGTGTACCCCGGAGAGTTCCGGTGGTAGCGCAAGCCTATAAGCCACGTCTCCAATCTTGCTCAAAATCTCATATGGGCCAATAAATCTCCTTGACAATTTGCCCTTCTGTCCGAACCTCAGGGTCCCTCTGATGGGTGAAACCTTCAAGAACACTTTGTCACCCACTTGAAACTGCAATTCTCTTCGGCGAGTGTCTGCATAACTCTTCTGTCTGCTTCGGGCGACTTTCAAGCATTCCTGAATCAATTTGACCTTGTCACTAGTTTCACCAACTATAGTCGGTCCGTGAAAGCTACGAACATAGACTTCTTCCCAACAAACCGGAGTCCTGCATCTTCTACCATAGAGAGCCTCAAAAGGTGCCATACCAATGCTAGAATGGTAATTATTATTGTAAGCGAACTCACAAAGTGGTAAGCACTCATCCCATTGAACTTTGAAATCTAGCACACATGCACGCAACATGTCCTCAAGAGTCTGTATCGTCCGCTCTGACTGACCATCTGTCTGAGGATGATACGCTGTACTGAATTGGAGTTTGGTACCCATGGACTCAAGAAGAGTTTTCCAAAACCTCGAAACAAATCTGCTATCTCTATCCGAAGTGATGGAAACGGGTTGACCATGCTTACTCACAATCTCATCAACAAAAGGTCTTGCAAGTGGTGCCATATGCATCATATTACCAATCTTCATCGGAATGAAGTGGGCAGACTTGCTGAGACGGTCTACAATAATCCATATTGCATTATTCCCCTTCTTAGTATTAGGCAATCCGGAGACGAAATCCATGGTGATATGCTCCCATTTCCACTCCGGAATCTCTAGTGGCTGTAGCAAACCTGGGGGTTTCTGATGCTCTGCTTTGATCAACTGGCAAGTTAAGCAACGAGACACAAAAGCTGCTATCTCTCTCTTCATGTTGTTCCACCAAAATCTATTCTTCAAGTTCTGATACATCTTCGTGCTACCCAGATGCATGGAGTATCTTGTGTTGTGGGCTTCAGTCATAATCTCTTCCTTCAGATCATCCACATTCGGTACACACAACCGATCACGAAAATACAATACTCCATTCACCATCTGGAAATCTGGACGTTCTGCAATATGATCCACAATCCTAACCAAATCTGAATCTTGCAACTGACTGTCCTTGATCTTCTGGATAAAAGTGGGCTCAGACACTGTCATATTGGCTAACATCACACCCAACTCTAGGGTCTGCACTTCAACACCTAGCTCTTCAAACTGCTGAAGAACACTGGCTCCTCTCAAGCTGGCCATGATCCCTGACTTCCTGCTCAACGCATCAGCTACAACATTCACTTTGCCTGGATGGTACTTGATTGGAAAGTCATAATCTTTGATGTATTCCATCCATCTCCTCTGTCTCATATTCAGATCCTTCTGAGAGAACAAATATTGCAAACTCCTATGGTCGGAATGGACTTCAAATTTCTCCCCGTAGAGATAGTGTCTCCACATCTTCAAAGCAAATACCACTGCTGCCAATTCCAAGTCATGAGTTGCATAGTTCTTTTCATGATCCTTCAACTGCCTTGAGCCATAAGCAATCACCTTGCCATCTTGCATCAACACACAACCTAGTCCCACATTAGAAGCATCTGTAAAAACAATGAATCCACCACTGCCAGAAGGTAATGTGAGGATTGTAGCTGTGGTTAATCTTCTCTTCAACTCTTGAAAACTCGTTTCACACTGTTCTGTCCACACAAACGGAACATTCTTCCTGGTCAATGTAGTCAATGGTGCTGCAATAGACGAGAAGCCTTGAACAAATCTTCGATAGTAGCCTGCTAACCCCAAGAAACTCCTGATTTCAGTCACACTGCTCGGTCTCTTCCAATCAACAACTGCTTCTATCTTGGCTGGATCCACTGCTAAACCTTCTTTTGAGATGATGTGGCCTAGAAAGGCGACTTGCTCTAACCAGAATTCACATTTACTGAGTTTTGCATACAACTGGTTATCTCTCAAAAGCTACAATGATGTCCTCAAGTGTTCTTCATGATCCTCTCTACTCTTGGAATACACGAGGACGTCATCAATAAACACTACTGCCGAGTGATCCAAGTACTGTGCAAACACTTTGTTCATAAGAGCCATGAAGACAGCGGGTGCATTGGTCAATCCAAAGGGCATTACTAGAAACTCATAATGCCCATACCTCGTTCGAAAAGCCGTTTTCTGCACATCCGAGTCTCTAACTCTCAACTGATGATATCCAGATCTCAAATCTATCTTGGAAAAGTATGCTGCTCCTTGCAATTGGTCGAACAATTCATCTATCCTTGGCAAAGGGTACTTGTTCTTGACAGTCACCTGATTCAATTTTCTGTAATCAATACACATTCTCAAGCTTCCATCCTTCTTCTTCACAAATAAAACCGGTGCTCCCCAAGGTGAAACACTTGGCCTAATGAAACCCTTGCTCAACAATTCTTGCAACTGAAGTTTCAATTCTCCCAATTCTGCTGGAGTCATCCTATAAGGTGCAATGGAGATCGGAGTTGTCCCTGGAAGAAGCTCTATAGTGAACTCAACTTCCCTAATTGGTGGTAATCCCGGGATTTCTTCTGGAAAAACATCCGGAAATTCACACACAACGGGGATTCCCTCCACCCCTTGGGACTGTTTATCCTCCGTGATAAACGCTACAAAAGCTTCACATCCACTATGAATCAACCTGCTTGCCTTAAGCACTGAAATAAACCCTGCTCTAGACGGTTTTCTGATCCCCTGAAACATCAACCCTGCTTGTTCTCCTTGCAATCTGAATGTTATGATTTTGCTAAAACAATCCATGGTGGCATGATATGCTTCTAACCAATCCATGCCTAAAATGATGTGAAAATCATGCATGTCTAGAACAATAAGGTTGGCTGGTAAATTAACATCTCCTAGCAAAACTTGACAGTTAGGGTAATAGGTTCTACACTCAACCTGTCTACCCACTGGTGTTGTAACAAGCAAGATATAATCCAATTGTCTATGTGGTGCATCAATCATCTTGACAAACATAGGAGATATAAAAGAGTGTGTTGATCCAGGATCAAATAAAATCTGTGCTTCTACTCCACAAACAAGAAGTTTACCTTCTACCACGTCTCCTGCAGCTTCAGCATCTGCACGATTGAGATTGAATAAACGTCCTTGCTGCTGTGGCCTGTTCTGTGCCTGATTCTGTCTGCCTTGGACATTCCTATTCTGCTGAGGAGGACGAACATTCTGATTCTGCTGTGGCCTTGCTTGCTGCTGCTGCTGAGGTGGTCTGACTTGATTCTGAATCGGTGCCTGGTTCTGAGGAGCTGCTTGCCTCTGCTGCTGGTTCCTGGTTTGCTGATTCTGAAGTTGTGGGCAATCTCTGATTGCATGGTTCATTGCCCCACACTTGAAACAAGCACCTGTGGCTTTGCGACATTCATGAGTCTGATGGTTCTTGCCACAGTGAGCACAACCTTGGCTCACTAGATTCTGCTCCTGCTTGGGTTTCTTGCTGTGGTGCTGTTGCCTCTGGTTCTGCTGCTGATAATGCTGTTTCCTGTCTAGAATGATCATATTGTTTATGTCTTCAAACTTGTATGCCCGCTTGACAGCTTCATCATAAGTAGCCGGTGGAACTACTCCAATAGTATCTCTCATGATGATGGGATTCAACCCCTCCAAGAATTTGTTGATCTTCTTCTGCTCTGTGTCAATCAGCTCAATGGCATATCTAGCTAGCCTCTCAAATTTGGTGACATATTCCAACACTGTCATGTTACCCTGCTTGAGTTGTTGGAACTCAATAGCTTTCTGCCTCTTGATATGTGAAGGAATGTACTTGTCTTGGAATTGAGTCTTGAAAGCTGCCCATGCTTCTTCATTGGCCATAGCCATGTAAGGTTCCTTCACTGTCTGCCACCACTGATCTGCAAGCCCATAGAACAAAGAAGCTGTGAGGTTTACTTTCTGCCTCCCCGTACAAGTGAAGACATCAAAAATCTTCTCAGTGTTGGCCAACCAATCATCTGCTACTAATGGATTCTCCTGGCCTAAAAACTCCTTAGGTGCCCTCTTCCTAAACCTCTCAAACAATAGATTAGGGTCATGCTCCCTATTGTAGATGACAATATTAGGAGCTACAGGTTGAGCCTCATGCTTATTCTGGAGAGCCTCCAAAAGTTGCCTCTGAACTTGAGCCATTTCTGCATCCTTCTTGGCCATCTGCTCTTGGAATCTAGCTTGTGCTTCATTGGCTTGCCTCTGCTGTGCTAACATTGCTTGCATAAGTTCTTGGAACTGATTAGCTGTGGGTGTTGCATTCTGATCAGTCTCATTCTGATTACTAGCAGAAGCATTGTTGGGAAGAACTCTTCTAGGAGGCATTGCTGTAAAACAAAGTGTTAGTACACAATAAATATGGCCAAATGGTTTCCTAGACGTCACACTAAGCAATTCTAACGAACTCACGAACTCTCACCACGATCCTAAGATCTTTCTAGTTTCTTTTTAAGTGCCTGAAACAAGTCCCGCTCTGATACCAGTCCTGTCGCGACCCCGGACCGAGTGCCCGGGCCCCGTCGCGACTGTAGTGGTGATGATTGTAAGATGATTAAATCTCCCACAGGTTCCCGCGGTGAGGGTTCCGAAAAACAATGGAACAACCAACTCACATGATCAAATATGCGGAAGCGTGTAGCAAATCACATCATAATAAATCATGACAGGATATGAACATAAATGTCATCGAGACTAAAATATCAGAATGGAGACATAACAAGGCATTCCCATAATAGTTCAAGTTACAAAGTTAACAAAGTGTGTTAAGTTGTTACAATCCCAAAATAAGAGGCCAACAAAGGCCAATACAATACCAAAAGTATATAAACCCAAAAAGTGATACATCGGAACTCATGACCCGTCCCAACGTCTAGATGACGTCGTCGGGTTGCCACTCGCGAGCTAAGGTAGGCTCAACAGCCTCCTCCTGGCACTCCTCCTCAAGGGGATAACCTCCTGCACCTGGTCACCAAAATACAAGAATCAAACACGACGGTTTGGCAGGTAATCAATTTAGGTGAAAGCATGGAAATCAATGTTTAATCGAGAACATAAAGAAACACTTTACTGAACGTAAAAACAAATACTTACGGAACACTTTTCTAAATCGGAGACGAACTAGCATGAGTGCATAACATATA
The DNA here is from genome assembly GCA_003546025.1 of Camphora micrantha. Taxonomy (NCBI): domain Eukaryota; kingdom Viridiplantae; phylum Streptophyta; class Magnoliopsida; order Laurales; family Lauraceae; genus Camphora; species Camphora micrantha. Next base: position 50,070,028 of record QPKB01000003.1, on the reverse strand, counting down.
TATCATGAATCGTAAATCCACAAAGAGCCCATCCTTTCTCTATCATTTGTAATGAAAAGAGTAAGCACGCACGACAAGCACGAATATACATAATATAACACGACACGATTCCCACAAATACGGGATTCCGGCCGCGGAACCGGACACGCACGATGTGTAATAAATACACGACTAATCTGCAGATAGTACACATGTTTAAGGACCCCCAGACAGTGGATCAGACTGAAAGGGCAGTCCAAGCTCTGTGGTGTTCACTTTGAATTCATGAATGCATAAATCACGCAAAACACGATTCAAATGTCTCGAATAAAAGGGGAAATCACTTGTCACAACAAGACAAGGCACGACTAGCAAAATGCATAATATATATGCTCACAACTTAATAAGTGATCCCCATTTAATACTTGAAACAAATCTTAGAACAAGCTTAAAAAACTGACTTCAAAGCGAGTGCACACGATATAACTTGCGGTATTAAAACCAACGTTCAAAACACGATAATTTCATCAAGTACATGCTTAGGCTATTCATTGACCCTTGTGTGATTGGAGAACTCTATTATTAAAATATAAGGATTGGTGTCCCCGAAGTTGGTACATATCATGGAGTTCCAATTACACAATGTCAAGTTAAAGTCCTTAATATAGCCTAGTTTTCAAATTTTTAAAGAATATGCAAATGGGTAAAAATCCTCCTAAAAATGGAAAAATTCCAGTTGGGCCGGTCGACCTGGCCCTTGGCCGGTCGACCGCATACACAGTGAGCCCGGTCGACCGGCCAAGGCCCGGTCGACCTGCAGTTGTAAAATAAAATAGGTGCACAGTGTTTTGGTCAGGTTCCAGGGAACCTGACTCTGTGTCGCCGGTCGACCGCGCCCCTTGGCCGGTTGACCGCGTGAACTGCGGAATAGTGGTTCCCGCAGTGCATCAGGTCATTCAACTGGGGACCAAACCCAGTGTGCCCGGTCGACCGCGCCCCTTGGCCGGTCGACCGCGTGAACTGCGGAAACAGAACCCAGTTCTGATTTCTGCAGTTCAGTGGCCCATTCATTCCTCCTTTTTTTTCTACATTCTTTCCAACCTGATTAGCAAATTTGATACATGAATATAACAAGCTATCAAGGCTCACATTGGTGCATTTATTTCAAACTTAATCAAGCCATTAACATAAAAAACCCATTTCATAAACCTTCAATCCCATTCTTATCATAACAAATCCAAACTTCAAAAAAAGTAAGGCTTAATTAAAAATGATGAAATCTGAAAGTTTGGAAAGCTATTTGACATGCTTGCATTTTCTAAAGTAAAACCACAACATGAAAATCTAGTAAAACAAAGCATTAATACCAAATAACAAATCCATGAACACACATGCACAACAACTTAAAGAGATTACTTGCCTTGGCCAAATGAAAACAAAACTCTTCTTCTAGCACTCCTACTCAAAAGCCAAGCCAAGAACTACAAAAATCCCATGAAACCCATTCAAAAACTCACCCAAAAATGCAACCAAGCAACCCATTTCGAAATGGGTGTTACAAGTTAGAAAAACATGATCATTAGGAGTCCAAAGAACTCCATTGAAGAGATGGGTAGGAGCTCTTACCTAGAGATGCCCAAACAAGATGCAAGGAAGGAAATGGAGATCTTTCCCAACAAGAAACTTCAAGAAAATGGCATCAATGGAAAGCTTGAAGTGAGAGGAAGAAGATGATGGTCTTGGAATCTCTTGTGGAGATCTCTAGCTCATGCTTTCAAGAGGAGAAGATGAAGGGAAAAAGAGGGTTTCTCAACCCTAGGTCAAGAAAGTGTAGAGATTTGTGAAATGGGGAAGGAGAGAAGGTAAAGTTGCTTAAGTGCTTTTCAAGTGGGTCCCTTAAGTGCTAATCTTGCATGAGTAAAAACATGGTCTTGCGGGCCTCAAATGAAGTCGACGAAGAAGGATAAAACGATCATTGACATATCTAGTTTCCGAAAAGTATATTTTTGACACGTTTTTGGGATCTCGAAAATTGTGTCCAGATTTAAGTGTGAAAAGGCTATTTTACCCTTTTTGGCCAAAATTTGAGTTTCTGGGCTACAAACACAGACGGGCTAAACACGAAAGTTGTACATAATCATAAAACCATTCAAATGAAATGAAATTCATGATTAACACAAAACCAAACACGATCTTCCCTCGCTTGCACGTACACCCAGGCCTTCCTGAGTGTGCCTAGTTAACACTAAACGTTCTCAAAACTCCCCAAAGCTATAACCATGACTAAAACTAATCATACTCTAACCCATGGTAACTAAACCAGATTAAGACTAAGCACACACTAAGAAAACACTATTTGGTTAATCCTAGGTTGGGGTTTGACATATATACATTTACATGCTCAATAATAATTTATCTTCTAGATTGAATGATTACTAATTATTTTCCATTTCCAGTCCTGGGTGTACGAGCACTTCCCATTCACCCGTCCTCCTTCACAATGGGGATACACTGCAGGGATGCCTCTCGCAAGCCGCTGGAATCCTGGTTAGGATTCCGGAAATGCGAGAGAAAACATACAGCTGATGCGGGAGAGATTGGATGCACTACATCCGAGCGAGGTGAGCACCCACCACATGAGAGTCCTTTACACATATTTTACATTTTTTTGTTGTTGCTTAGATGGAACATTATATTAATTTCTTGTTTCATTTATACGTGACAGGTCAGTTGGGATCCATACGTGAGTGCCAGGGCTCAGCACCCATTACATCAGATATCCTTCTTCTGTGGTTGCTTGAGAGCCCTAGATGTCATTGAACCCTACCACCCACACAGGGTTCTTCGACAATTCGGCTATGTTCAGACTATCTCATCCGCACCGCTCGCCCCCATTCATGCATCTCGGGGAACTACTGTTGGTAAATACAAGGTCTCTTATGCATTTCTCGATCAATACTGAGTTACCTGGGAAGACCATGTATTATCTTTGGCACACCGTGGCCATCGAGTCTACATCGAGTGGTACAGTAGGACATCACACACCCATGTACAGAACCCCGCCCGCCATTCCCACTATGACCCCAATGAGGGTAGAGATGACATGACTCCAAGAACTGTAAGGACATTTTTACCTATCATAATCCTTTGACATTGATGCATCATATTCCTTTGACACATTGTATTGTTTCTTATAGATCCATCGAGCGAAGGACCATATTCGTGCCACGCTTGCACGAATGGATGAGCCATCTGACTTCTATATTCGGGCATTGCAGACTACCCTCGAGATTCTGGATGGCTTGCCAGTGACATACCGCCGGCGTTCGTAGCAGCGTTGATAGTCATATCTTTGGATTGTTCACACTGAGTTTTTTTATGAGATGTATAAGAAACTTCATGAAGGAATACAATTACATTTTTTTTGAATCGATGTGTATTCCGAAAAATTAAATGTATTACAAACTTTAATGTGTCAATTGAAGAATTTTGTCATTGTGTATGGACTTCTATTATCTTTATCTTCTTATATGAGATGGTTGTTGTCTTTATTTTTTAGATGAAAAAATAATAGATCTGCTCAGCCAACAACCACCATGTATATACATTCTGCTCGGCCAATACTTACCAGGCAAATTCATTCTGCACGACACATGTTGGCTGTGCAGAATTGTTTTGCACGGCACACATTGGCTGTGCAGAATTGTTTTGCACGGAACATGTTGGCTGTGCAGAATTGTTTTGCACGGCACATGTTGGCTGTGCAGAATTGTTTTGCACGGCCCTTATGTGCCGTGCAATACACAGATTCATTCTCTTGTGCCATATAGAAAACATTGCTCACAAGGGTCTTCACTAATAAACACACAACATAATAGCATACAATATTGCTTCCATTAATGACACAATAACATAATAACATACAAGTTTACATCACATTGAATGTGCAATAATTTAATCACTGTCAATGTTAACCAACTCCTGTGTTGCGACACTGTCTCCAATAATTTCTTTGAATCGATCGATGCTATGAGCATATGGTATTTGTCATCCATATGCATTAGGGTGGTGGTGTATATGCTAATTTGTAGCAATGGAAGGCATGGGAGCCCCAGGGGTCATAAAGACCTATACGAAATGGTTTCCATTGACGAAACCAATGGCGATAATTTTGTGAGAGCAAGGTGGAATCGGGGATGACTTCAAAGGCAGGAAAGTAAGGCATTGCTGCACAGAAAGGTGGACCAATACAACGTTATAATATGAAGCAATCAGGTGACCCACGTCTGGCATTGTCATCCAACGATCATATGAAAGATTACTATCATAGTACGCCAATGCATAATACAGCTCCTCAACCCTCTCAGCTCCTCTATATACCAATGAATAATAGTGCTGATACCTCTACAGTTCATTGCTCAAATCCAGTCTAACCTGCTTCCAACTATCCTCACCCATGCCCAGAAGACCAGCTATGGCTCTGAATCCACAATTACCGTCGGCAACAACATCCTTAACAGTCTCTATATAAGGTCCTAGAGACTTAGGAAGCAAATGCTCTAACGTGCATGATCGAGTGCGGCGGACACTCAGTTTTTTAGGTTGCTTCTCCGTTACACCCAGACGATTTGATCCAGGTGGAACGCTATCTTCGATCGAGAGTGCATACTCAAAAGCTGATGGCTCCCGACGCGTAGACGAATCCAACTTCTTCTTTGTTTAGGATGAACAACCCCGAGTATTGAATTTAACATCCGGCTCAAGAAGAGAAGTAGACGAAGGACACCCCAATTCTCTGAGTTTTTTCAATATTTGTATTTTACCAGCGTCATCAGTACTCTAAAATTTCTTATTGATTAACTCGAATTCGGAAGTTGTAGTAAACTCGGGGGCTTCATTCACTTTATTGGAGTCTAAATTGAGCTTCCTCCAGTACTGATGGACACAACTCAGTGGTATTTGAGTGCCTTCCCTTATGTATTCGGCAATTTCATGTGCACATGGTAATCAATGGGTCCGTCGAATTACGCACCCACATGCCGCCGAATCAAGACCAATATAACCAGCTCTTATCGACTCATTCATGACTATATCCAAAGCATTCCTTGATATAAATCCTCTCAACTCACGAAATCATGCCGTTTGAACTTATGTTGCACGGTGTTCATGCTCTTTTCAAAAGAAGCCTTTATCTTCGTAAAGAGCAACTCCAGCAATGCATGTATTACCTTCCAAGACGCATCAAAGCTATAGTTCGATGTGCCAAGGTGTCTCTTCAATTTTGCATGTGCGCTCTCAGCCCTGTTCGTAGTTACATTTCCAAAGTGCATATGTCGATCCGTCCAAGCAGCCACAAAATGTTCCTTGTGGTTATTCAACCACGAGTTCTTCACATAATCAACAGCATGTGGATACCCGCAAAAATTCCTTTCCAATGAGCTTAGAAGTTGACTGTAGTCATTTTCCGTGGGAGAGACTACCAACATGTTCCAACAAGTTATAAACACATCCCATCTGTCGTTGGTCTCAAAATACTTCTTACAATTTGCAAAAATGTTCCTAGAAATATGCCACCTGCATAATAAGTTTGTTGCATTCGGAAAAACAATGTTAATTGCATTAATCAGAACTAACTCTCTGTCGGTGACAATCACACGGGGCATAATGCATCCATCCATTAATTCTTTCAGCCTCTCCAAAGCCCATCTGTAATTGGCCTCCCTCTCTGATTGAAGGTACACAAAAGCAACGGAGAAAGTCAGTTGAGTAGATGTAACACCAACAATCTCAAGTAAGGGAAGTCGATATCTATTAGTCTTGTACGTGGAATCCATTATCAAAACTTCTGGAAACGCACGTAACAACTGAATAGATGATAGATGTACCCAGAATAGGTCCATCATAGCATCTGTAGCGTCTTTGCTAGTGTGATACTCAATGTAGTTGTTCTGATCCAAATGCATCATGAGTTGCTGCATCTGTGATCGACTGGCCAATTCAGTCACCCTCCACTTCTGACGAGCATTGTAGATACTCTTCATCATAGTGGTGTTGTGTACGTCCCTTTCCTGTAATGTTCGAAGGATGTTCCTCGGCTTCACCATACTCTTCGACATATCAATCAAAATATTGATTTCGTCTCCAGAAAGCCTCCCGGCGAACGAGTGCCCCTCGAGATGTTGTGCATTTGGATGATTGTGTACCCCACAAACCACTGTTAACATCCAATCATCGTCATTTGCCAACTTCCGGCCCTTCAAAGCAAAAGGGCAACTACACTTCTTTGTTCCCGTTACCTTATTAGGATTTTTCTTATGGCAGACATTCGATGGACCCTTATAACTTCCGCTTCTCTCACAAAATAAAACTATTCTCGGCTTCCTACCATCTCCACCAGCATCTTAAGTTTTGATTACAATTACCAAGCCATGTTTCTTTCCAACTTCCCTTGTCCATTGGATTATGTCCTCTCGGCTTCTGAATATTGTGTCAGTGGTGAAAACATGAGTAAAATCCAAAGAGCACTCACTGGCACCGGTTGATTGAATCTCCTGAAAATATGAATGATAAATCTTAGTACATTAATGCACAAGACTATATGCCTTCCTTGTGGAATGTGCTCGGTTTACTTCTGCTGTGCAAAATTAGTTTGCACGGCACAGTTCTGCTGTGCAAGAATTTATTGCACGACAGAAGTGTGCCGTGCAAACAAATTTTGCATAGCAGAATTGTGCCGTGCAAAATATTTTTGCACGGAAAAATATTGCCGTGCAAATGCAAGATGTTTGACACTTTTTGGCCGTGCAGTATGCAATTGCATGGCTCTGGATTACCGAGCATGACGCGTGAATTTTAAATTAAATGTTGGAAAGGAAGTCAAAATGTATACCTCCTCTTCATAGATCGTCAGTTGCTTGTCCATATTGAAAAATGCCTACTTCCAATCGACAATGTGGTGTAGGGAGATGAGTACCTCCAATATCTTTGAACAAATGGAGGAGACTTGAAGAAACTTTTTAATAGTTGGAGAAGATGATGAGGAAGGTGAAGATGAGTGCAGATGAATAGTTTCGAAACAGTGGATAAATGTGATAATGAAGGATAAGAAGAAGGAGAAGAGGAGGAGGAGATGAGTAGAACCAAGGGCACGAAACGTTGCTAAACGGCCAAAGGAAGCAGAGGATGATGGAGAAGGGTTTTTTTGTCATTTCACATGGGGGCATTTTGGTAATAAAAAAAATTAAAATGTGGGTGTGTACAGCAATAAATGTGGGTGACTTTAGAATCACCCTTTTCAGGCCGGTAACTATATCAGTAGGTCTTGCCTTTCTTCCATCTCATTGCACAAGCCCTATTTTTCTGCACTTGTTACACACCACTCACAGACAAACACTAGTTTGATTTTCTGTCTGCAAGAAAATCATCCAACAAAGGCAATTGTAAGGTCAGTGATTCAAATTTCACACAAAATTGGAATATATGTCTTGTTGCTTTCTCTTATTTTCTCTCTGTGTTTGATTGATTAGTCTCTAGCTCATCATTTTCTTCCTCTTTCCTTGTCAGAGCTCTAGAGGAGGAGGAGGAGGAGATGATGATGTTGTTTTTATTCTAATATGTCTTTATTTCTGCTATTGCCATGGGATCCAATCCTCCTCCTCTTACTCACAATGGAGGTCAGATTCTCTTCTTCTTCTTCTTCTTCTTCTTCTTCTCTTTCGATCTCGATGTCGAATTCTCTTCTTTTTTCACGTCCTAGAAATCGGTCCTTCTTTTTGTTTATATGATTTTTTTAGGGAATCTGATTCTCGATTCTGAGGATCTCATTTAATTTGTTTTGGAATCGGATTTTAGGGTTTCTCTGTGATTACGATGGAAAAAAAAAGGATTTTTTTTTTCAATCTGATGAGGAGGAAGCTGACTTTTTTAATAATCTGTGTTTTGTTGGCCTTTCCTATATGGTTTTTGATGTGAAATTTATCAGGTTTGGATTGGTTTTAGATTGAGAATCTAGGGCTAGGGCTTGGATTGGCTTGTTGTAATTACAATTCGTGATGTATGTGTGTGGATTTATCTTGAATCGATGATGCGAAATTCGAGCTTCTTATCTGAATTTCATTGTGGTTTTGGCTTTGGGCCAGTTTTCGATTGAAATTCTCAGATCCACGTGGCCCTTTTCTATTTTTTTTGTTCCCAACAAACACGCACGCACGCACAAGAGATTGCTCTCTCTCTCTCTCTCTCTCTCTCTCTCTCTCTCTCTCTCTCAGCACACATGAACAGGAATAACATGAATGGTATAGTGGTTTATGGAGTGTTGTGTTCCATGCTATTGTTTTCTGTTGTTGCTTGTCTTATGATAGGTCCTTTGATGCTTTCAATTGTATTGTTAGTGTTTTGTCTAGTCTCGTTGGTCGTCTGTGTTGTCTCTCATGTTGTTTGTCTTAGTTGTTAATTTAATAAAATCTTTTTTTTTTAGCAAAAAAAAAAAAGGCATGTTCTGAAAGAAATACAACTTTCTCATTCTTATCTATAATCATGATAAATGATCAGGTTCTTGTGGCAATGTGTCTTAATCATTACAAAGATGCCCATTTGCTCTACCTATGTGGGGCTGGACCTATATATAACAACAACAGATGATATTGCCTTATGGACTCTAATGATTCATGTATTACTCATTTTTTTAGCTATTTTACCTGTTAGAACGCTCGAGTAGGATCCAAGATTATTGCCCCATAACGTCAATTCTTCTAACATTGATAGGTTGCTTAGACATGGAGGAAGTGCTCTGCCACCAAAATTATTTCCATCAAGATGTAAAACTCTAAGATTTTTCAATTCGGATAAACCTGCAAAATTCAATGGGCATGTATATTTTGATGAGTAACGTCACCTAATGACTGAAAACGGAACAAGTGGTCAAAATGGCCGGTTGGATGGTTTGGTCACACTAATTTGACGGATGTTCTTTGAGGTCTCCATAGTGATGTCAAAAGGAAGAAAATGAGGTGAAATTGATTGGCCTACGGTTTTGTGTTTAGGGTTTGTACGAATGGAAGAAAAGAGATTAGTGCAGATAATGATCAGTTGGCATGGAAGCAATTCAAGTTCTAGACCCAAGCCCATTAGGTCTTGGTTGAGTACATATATACCTTGTAGAGAGTAAATGCTTGCAGAAAGGTTATTCCTCCAAAGATCCAACTTCCTTAAGCTTTGCATCTCAGAGAAGGCTACAAAAAGAAAGAAAATTAAATATTAATATTAGTCGAAACATGACAATCGACAATATAATGTTAGTTAGGACAATTTCAAAACCGAAAATGAGGTAATATCCAATCCCACGTACATGCATCTATCTCCTTTCAATCTCAATCGTCCATCTACCATGCCTCTTTCCATTACCCATTGATACAATTAATCGGTGCCCAATCATTCATGAAACAAGGGTAATTGAAAACAATTGAGGTCCTCGTACCATAAACCCCTCGTACTTGCCCCATTTTAACTGGACCTTAGGGTCCTAGTACACCCCTTTTGATCATACGTAGAAAATATACATATATTTCAAACATCATGAACCCAATGGTACTAATAACTCCAAATGGGTCGACATCTGAGTAGATGCCCACACGTAGTAACGAATGTAATAGGAGAAAGTTAAATCATCTTGAAATGGAGCCTACATGGGCTATTTGATTTACCTTGAGGTGCGACCCATCCACCAATATGATTTTTCTCCAAATCAAGTTCTTCCAGTTCCTTGAATGCAGCAAATAAGGAAGCATTTGGATACCAAAGTCCCAATCTTTCATCTCTTATCGATAAAAGGTTGATTGAAATCACCCTAGATGAGGATGAATTGCATTCTACTCCATACCAGTTGCAACAATTCTTGCCTACCCATTCTTCATCAAGGGAAGAGATGTATGGATAGTTGATGGAGTCTTTGATTTGCAGGAGATGTGTCCTCTCTTCGTCTATGCACCCATGACACCGATAAAAGTAACAATACCAAATGATCACAAGAAAGACTGTAGTCTTGAACATTGGCACAAACATTGTAACTGAAGCTTTTGTCTCACGAGAAATTAGAAGTTTTTGTCTCACAAGAGATTGAATGCATAGCAAGAACACACTATATATACATGCAGATGGGGGATATTTTAGGCATATCACAGAAGTACCAGGCCATTCAATGGAAGTGTCAGCTTCAATTCACATGCATGGTCAATGAAGTCAACTTTGCAAAAGAGACAAAAAAAGTGTTCATATCATCAAATACTACAAGAAGTTCATCAGGCTACTTATAAAAATTAATCGAAATAAATGCCCATCTTTATGGCAATTTTTTGAGTTTGGTAAAACTCCCCCTTCATCTCTTCCAACATTCACACTGGAGTTGATGTAACAATGATGATGGCCCATGCCCATCTCTATGGCAATTTTTTGAGTTTGGTAAAACTCCTCCATCTCTTCCAACATTCACACTGGAGTTGATGTAACGATGATAATGGCCTTTTCAAATCAATTTCTTTCCCATTATCGCCCTTTCAAATCAATTTCTTTCCCATTATCGGGCAGCGATGAAAGCTTTATATGAGGGTTTGAGAATTTGTATCAAGGCAGGCTTTGAAAATGTATTTATAAAAGGTGATTCATCCCACGTATGGACCAAGATTTGAATTCTAAAAGGGCTGTAGGGCCCACTTAGAAAATTAATCAAAACAAATCCCCATCTTTTATCTCTTTTATGGGTTGTCTGTTGTAAAAATGTCAAAAATCAATTACATTCATACTCCTCTGTGAGGTGAACGGAGGCTAGGAATACAAAGGAGTGGGATCCGAGGGAGAACCATGTATGGTGCATACGAACCCAATTTACCTCTATAGATTCATATCTGGTTCATGTTATGATTCACGCACACTAAACCTATGAATTTTTACCTAATCTAATGTCAACTACAAATACAAATTTGAATATGATTTCGAAATAACAAGTGAAGTGTAACAGTGTAATTTAATAAAAGAGCTTCAAACTAAATTTTATATCGTAACAGCAAACCCATTTTGGAATTATTACTTGGTATCTACGTCCATTTACATCCATACATATGTGTCATTCCCGCTTTCTTCTTCCATTCTGGCATTCTCTGTAGAATTATTTTTTTCTTTTTCCCCATAATACTCTCCAACGTTCTTATAAGCTGAAGGGTGCAGGAATTCTCCCGTAAGACCTATCTAATAGAAATTAAAGCCACATGAACGCCCTCACTATGTGTAGGATATTCTCAAATTTTATTCTAGTAATAGTTGTTCCCTCCATAAAATTAACTTTATGAAAAGAAAAATTGTGATTAATAAATATAATTAATAATTAATAAGATTGTATTGATGACATTATCCATCATATGTTTAATTATTTGATGTTAATTTCAAGACATCTGGTGGGTGATACGTGATGAAGGTGTTTTTTATGAGTAACTCTGATTTTACATGTAGGCTCCACAGTATAAATAAGGTCGGTTTGATTCCGTACACTGAAAAAGGTATTTGGAAGACCTGGACTCCACTTATTGCGGTTTTGGGTCAAGTCGTCTACCCCTGGCCTCATAGCTCATTTCCCTCCAACATAAGTAGATAGCAGTCCAATCACATTGGTGCTGTGCGTTCACACCGACATCAACACCCTCTGATTTTTTACTCAGGCGAGTCCAGTTATAATAGCGCAGCCATTCATGACAAATTCAAGACATTCAAAATAAATGTCCTAACTATATATAAAATGTGCCAAAAACTTATCCCAACAAAAGTTGGCCTCATCATATAATTGAATACCATGATTTACATAATTGTAATTCAATGCATTGTTAAGCCTTAATTGGTATGATAGTATCTCTACACTTATTTGTCTAGAGGCATCCAAAATAGAGCCATAAAAAAAACAAAAAGGCAAAACTCTTATTTTTCACGAGCCCATAAACAAGTCCTTCCATTTGAAGAGGATTTGCCTGTACTTCTTTAAAATTGATAGAGGATAGAATAATATACCAAACGCTTTTATTTTCCAAACTAGATAGATATAAATTTCTTGAAGAAGTCGCCTATAAATATGCCACATGCAGGCTCCAATTATAGTCTTTCCAATTTCCAAGAATTTATATGAGATCCATTTCTTTGTTACTTGGCAAGATGTGTCCCTCTTTTTTTTTTTTTTTCCCCTTTGTTTTTGTTTTTGTTTTTGTGTCTGGTATGAAGTATTAGGAGTGATCGGATCCGAGGGAGACTCAAAGAATCTAGGAAAATAAAAGATGGATCAAGACCTTGATCAGGCTTGTCTACATAATACATGGTTGGAAGTCTACATAGCAACAACCAATTCATCAGGGATTAGCAGTTGGTATTTAAGTTGATTCATGTCAGATTATGTATGCCATCAAGCTTCTTGTTCTATTCTCTCAAAAAATTCTTGACTTAAAGGGGTGGAACTCTAGTGGTACGGTACCTACCCAGTAAAAACTTAAGCTGATCAATAAGAAAAATGCATGCAGGCCATCTCAGATATTACTCCAATAAAAATTGTACCCACTGTAAAATTGATTATATGATAAAAACTTTGATTAATGATACATCAGAATAGCCAACAATAGTTGTGTTGGTGTCTTTTGACATCCAAATTCCATACTCAACAGTCCCGTGGATGTATTTTAGAATTCTTTTCACAGCATGAACATGAGACAACTTGGGTTGTGCCTAATATCTTACAAAGACTCCGACACTATAAGCTATATCAGGACGACTAGCAGTGAGGTAAAGAAGACTACCTATCATGCTTCTGTACATTTTTTCTTCAGTATCCGTTCCATCAGTATCAAGACTGATTTTGACTGTGGTGCTCATCGGAGTCATAGCATGTTTCGATGATTGCATTCCAAATTTTTTCAGCAGCTCTCTGGCATATTTTGGTTGAGATATGAAAACACCAGATGGGGTTTGCTTGATCTGTAAGCCCAGGAAGAAGGATAACTCTCCAACCATGCTCATTTTAAATTCTCTTGACATATATTCAGCAAACTTTTCAGACAAAAATTCAAACGTTGAACCAAAAATGATGTCATCAACATAGACCTGAGCAATAACAATGTTGTTGTTGTCTCTTTTAATGAACAGTGTCTTGTCAACACTACCTCTTTGAAAATCATTCTCAATCAAAAATTCTGTTAACCTCTCATACCAAGCTCTTGGTGCTTGCTTCAATCCGTAAAGAGCTTTTCGCAATTTGTAAACATGAGTTGGAAAATGAGGATCTTCAAATCCTTTTAGTTGTTCAACATATACTTCCTCATTTAGGAAACCATTCAGAAAAGCACTTTTGACATCCATTTGAAACAACTTAATATTCAAAAAACATGCAAGAGCAAGCAACAAATGCACTGATTCAAGTCTAGCAACAGGGGCAAAAGTCTCATCAAAATCAATTCCTTCAATTTTCGTATACCCCTTAGCTACTAAACGAGCTTTATTCCTAATCACTTGACCCGACTCATCAGTTTTGTTTTTGAAGATCCATTTAGTTCCAATGACATTTGTATGAGTGGGCCTAGGAACAAGCTCCCATACTTGATTTCTTTCGAATTCAGCAAGTTCATCATGCATCTCATCACGTACCTGTTTCCGAGTTTTCATGGGAGCAGAAATTTCACCGATAACCTTGTCTAGAGGATGATCTTTGATAACTTGGCCTTTTAGAGATCGATGATGAACAGCTGATGGAGAGGCACTTTTCTCTTCAAAATGTCGAATAATATCAGGTACATTGAGATCAGAATAGGAATTCTTTGGACTGACAGGTTCAGCAATTGATGTTATTTCTTTATGCTTTTTCGAATCAAGTTTGGCTTGACTTTCAGATTCGTTGTCAACCTGTTCAGAGGAAGGAGAAAATATTAGTCATTCTTCATCATCAGAAAAATAATCAATGGTTCCTGCATCATCTACAACCACATTAATAGACTCCATGACAATAAAAATTTTCAGATGAAACACTCTATATGCTTTGCTTGTCAATGAGTAGCCAAGAAAGAGTCCTTCGTCACTTCTAGAGTCAAATTTTGACAAGTGTTCTCTATCCCAGAGAATGTAATACTTGCTGCTAAAGGTTCGGAAGTATTTAATGTTTGGCTTGACTCCTCTCCATATCTCATATGGGGTGGTTTTTGTTCCTGGACGAAGATAAACACGGTTGATAACATAGACAGTTGTATTACAGCTTCAGCCCAAAATCGTTAAGGAATATTTTTGCTATGTAACATCACCCGTGCCATCTCTTGTACCACTCGATTTTTTCGTTCAACTACCCCATTTTGTTGAGGAGTTTTAGGTGCAGAAAACTCATGTTTGATTCCATGTTTAGTGCAAAAAGATGAGAAATCAGAATTTTGAAATTCTGTTCCATGATCGGAACGAATCCTTGAGATGCCACCAAAATCTTATCCTTTATCTACAATAAGCAAGGACCACAAATAATTAAACACATCAAAAGTTTCTGATTTATCACGCAAAAAAGCACCCAAGTTAATCTGGAAAAATCATCAACTGTTAAAAATATGTATTTCTTACCACCAATACTTTCAACTTTAGTTGGTCCCCATAAGATCCATGTGCAACAGTTCTAAAGGTCTTTTTGTGGTAAGTGAATCGACCTTTTCATGTGGTGCTTTAATCTATTTACCAATTTGACAGGGACCATAGCTAGTATTCGGGGCTCTTTTGAGTTTGGGTAGCCCACGAACCAGTTCATGAGTTAACAATTTTTCCAGGTCTTTGTAATTCACATGGCCCAAACGTTGATGCCATAATTCAATGTCACTCATGATAGCAGAATTACAAGACAGATCTTTTTCTGAAGAGACAACGTAACAGTTGTCTGGATTTCTTATTCCATGCAGCATTGTTTTTCCCTTTTATCTACAATTGTGCAATCTTTTGCTGAAAAATGTACCTCATTTTTGTCATCACACAACTGACTGATGCTCAAAAGATTGGTTCGCAGTCCATCAACCAGATAGACATTATTAACTGGAGACATACCTGGAATAGTCACAATTCCTTTTCCAATAACTTTTGCCTTAACTCCATCACCGAAACGAACACTTCCACCACTGTAATCTTCAAGGGAGGTAAACAAAGCTTTGTTTCCTGTCATATGTCTGGAACAGCCACTATCCAAGTACCACACATCTGAATTTGTAGCACTAAGTGTTGTAAGGACCACATTACAGCGTAAATCAGATTTACGAACCTAGACAGGTTTGGTCCTAATCTGTTGAGTAGTAGAGTTTTGCCTTCTACGCTGATTTCTATTATAGTTTCTCAACTTATTATAGTGTGGTCGTATGTGTCCCTTAATTCCACAAAAATGACAAATTGGAATAAATTTAGGTTTGGAAAAATTCTTTGGATATGTAGTATTTGGATAGACAATAGGCGGTGCATTCATTGTAGGTCCTTGAACAAACACAGTTTTACCTTTGTCTTTTGAAGTGGAAGCACTTTGGACATAACCAAGTCCAGCTTTTGAGGACGGAGGCAATTGACTTCCCAGAATTTCATTTAACTTTGCTGATCCAGTATTCATCCGATTAATTGATGCTTTTGCAGATTCCAACTCAACTAGAGCCATCTTCAACTTTCCAGCGAGATTTTCTTTTTCAGATTTGCAAGAGTTCAACTCGTTTTGCAACTTGATCAATTCAGTTTCAGCCTTCTGAGATTTTTGTTGCAGACAATCGTTTTCTTGACCTGCAAGAATCAATTTGTCAGACAAAATTGTTCGTTGATCCTCTAACTGTCTTACCTTAGACTGAGAATCAGTCAATAAAGTTTGCAAAGATGAGTGCTTTTCTTCCATGGCCTTCAATTTCAAAGCTCTCTTCTCACTGATTTTTGACATTCTCATGGATTCAAGAAGTAACTTTTGATAATCTTCATCACCTTCCTGTTCTTCATCAAAAGTTTGATTAATATCTAAATCATCTTCAGACTTAGATTCTTGCACAGAAGGGATGTTAGAAAGAGCCATGAAAGCAACAAATTTTCCAGATTCACTCGAAGGTGAATCAGGTTCAGATACATCCTCATCAGAATCCTTATCCCAAGCAACATTTAAAGCCTTGCTTTTATTCTTTTCTCTGCGATCTGCACACTTAGAAGCAGTGTGTCCATATCCTTGACATTCAAAACACTTTATTGGCTTTGTTGCACCCTTTGAAGATTTTGTTCATTTTTTGGTACAAATTTTCCTTTATAAGGTGACTTGGAATTTGATGAGTAAGGTGGCTTGGAATTTGATGAGTCCTTCTTGTCAAAATTCTTCCTGTTTATCCAAATCGTTTTCAATTTCCTTGCAAGATATGCCTCAAACTGTTCATCATCTGTATCACTATCCGGATTACAAGTTTCATGATCATCCACTGAACTGGAAGATACTAAGGCAATGTCCTTTCCCTTTTTTACTTGACAGTGAATAGCCTCGAAAGTCTATAAATTTCCAACAAGTTCTTCAACTAATAAGGAATTCAGATCCTTATTTTCCTCAATGGCAACTACTTTTAGACGAAAACGTTTTAAGAGAGACCTCAAGATTTTCTTAACGACTTTGTGTTGAGGAATAGGTTCTCCCAGATTAAAAGATGAACTAACAATTTTAGACAATTTTGTATTGAGGTCATCGAAAGTTTCAGATTCTTTCATACGTATCGTCTCAAAGGCAGTTGTCAAGTTCTGAAGTTTAGTTTGTTTGACAATTTTTGGTCCTTCATGAACAGTTTGAAGAAGATCACAGGCAGCCTTCGCAATAGGGTAAGCAGACACCCTATGGAACTTAGATGCTGTGATTCCATTATAAATAGCATGTATGGCCTTATTATTGAAGTTTGACTTGTTTTTCTCATCAAGAGTCCATTCAGCTCTGGCTTTTGGTCTCGTTTGTCCATCAACAATTATGGTGGGTTCAGTAAATCCATTCATCGCAACTTCCCAGACTTGGTCATCAATAGCCTTTAAAAAAGCAATCATCCTTACTTTCCAATAAGAATAATTGGATCCATCCAAAAGAGGGGGCTTGCTGGTAGATGTTCATTCTTTATTGATATCCATTAGAGATCAGTAAAGTGATCACACAATAGATTAGTGTAACCTGCTCTGATACCAATGAAAAACCTGGATATCTACCTTAACACAGGCAGAGGTCCCAAAAATCTGATCTTTATTGAATATCAATCCACTGATGATTAAACTAGTAATTAACCCTAATCCAAATTAAAAGCAATCAACCACAAAGAGAAAGAGACGCAGGATTTTTACGTGGAAAACCCTGCTCAGGAAAAAACCACGGGCCTTATCGTCTAGGCCAACAGACAACCAAGCACTATTAGAATAAAAGTTACAAGATATACTCACAACCCTTCCCAGTTGTTGACTCAACCTAAGGACTGCGCGATCTTGCCGACTACACGCCGTTCACCTTCACCGTGCTTGCAACAACCAACTTGAAAGCCTCTTCAAGATGTCTCTATGTAAGAAGAATGGAACGAAACATTAATCCAAAGCTTGAAGACCTTCAGCACATCAAATGATAGCTTTGAAGGGAAATGGATCTCTCAAGTTCTCTCTAAGAATTGCTTAATGAGAGAGATAGCTTTGAGTAGAGAGATAAAGGATATTTATAGTCTTTAATTCGTGCCTCATTACTTGGGAAACAAGTAGGATTTAAAGTAGTAACTTGGAGGCAATTAGAAGACTGTTCTGGGCAAGTTTCCAATTTGGCGCCCAGGTTCGCTCGAGCGATCAGGTAGTTTGCTCGAGCGAACTGCTCTCTGTTTGACATCGTTCAGCACAGGGACTCCTTGGGTCGAGCGAACTATAAGGTGGGTCGAGCGATCAATGTTCTGTGAAGAGTTCGCTCGAGCGGACATTAGGGTCGCTCAAGCGAACTGTATTCTGTCTTCAGTATTGCGATCCAGAGGCTTGAAGGCTCGAGCGGACAGATGGATGGGTCGAGCGAAGAATCCTCTGTGTGGGTTGGTTCGAGCGAATGTGAGATCGCTCGAGCGACCTCTGACAGTTCTGAACTTTGAGAACTTCTTCTTTAAACGAATTTCTTCTTCAAAGATTTGCAGTCCTTTTCTAAGAAAAACACAAGATTAAAGAATCCCAGTTTTGTCCAATACCCAATGAATTAGCCAACCTAAAATAAAGACCTTACAAAAGTCATCAACTTCAATCCACCATTAGATTGAGACCTAATAAAAAAGGCACTCTCATAAAATCAAAATGATGTCCACATACAAATGGGAGGCATGATTTTTTTTAAAAAGACAATTATTTTCAAACAATCTTATATATAAATTTAAATCAATCATCAAAAGAAAAACATAGTATCATATTCAGATCAAATTGACTTTGTTATTTATTGTATCGGTGGCAATGATGCTAGAGCCGTCTCTGCTATATAACATACGTTGGGATGCAGTCAAAGAGGAGATTGATGTTGACGCTTCATTCTGCAATGAAATAACTAAAAATTCTACTTTCATAGGCCAGGGTACAGAAGGTGGGCCCCACCTCGAACCCGACCCGAATTAGCCCGACCTGCCCTATATTCATCAAAGGGATTGGGTTCATTTTAAAATTCGAGAAATGATGTGAATGTATAAATTAACTGCACTTGAGTTTAAAAATGCAATTGTGACCCAATATCTATTTCATGCTTATTAAATAAGGGGTCAGCTCTCCTAAGAGGGAGCTTAGGATAAGGTAAGCTCAATTGTATAGTGGGGCCCACATGGGGATGGGGATGGGGATGAGGGGGATTTCAAGGACTCCCTAGGACCCTCCTCCCTGAAAACAATCAGCCCCAGCCGTGGTTTCTAACATCTCCATCTAGGCACCAAAAGTTTAATGGTCAACGGTCCATTCGGATCGGTACACAGTCGATCCAATGGTCCAGTAAATTCGGATCTAACCAAAAGTTGGTGAGCATGTGCAATTTAGGTGAGTTGTGTGTTTGGCTCATTTGGATGGACCAAGGGTGTGCCCTAGAAGCATTAGCTTACAGAATCTTATCCTAAGCTTAAGCTTAGGAGAGCCTGTCCCATTAAATAATATACTTTACTATTATTTAATATATGTTATTATAGGGCCCAGGCTCAGCATGGATGTTATGATCAAAACAGTCCTTGTCGGATCACGGGTGGGCTATACGGATAAGGCTTTCTCCCCATGTAATGGGGGAGTTCTGTTGTTCATAGTGTTGCACAAAAATTAAGGGGCAATATATGGGTTTTGATGGGCCTCTAGTCAACTGGTTTGGCTAAGTTTAAGGGATTTCTTTATGGCAGGATTGGAACTGGACTTGGGTTCAATTGTAAGAATTGGGTCAATCATCAAAAGCCAATGTATTAAAGCACCAAGCATATGATGGCTACATTCTATTTTGTAATGAAAATTGTTGAAATAAAATCCTAATTCCCAAGGCCAGAGATCTTGGATTGTGGTGGAACTTGATTCACCACCTATTTCACATGGGTTTTTTTTATTAATCATCAATAGGAAGTGATGGGGTCAATCAAGCATTTCGAATCACCTAGAAGATTGAATAGATTGAGAGAGAGGGAATGAGATCATCTTGGGCCCGTTTGGATGCAGAGCAAATAGAGGGAGCACGAAAAGGAGGTGAAATACACTTTTCAATCCTGTTAACATTGATAAGGGTAACAAAGGGAGTCCGGATATAATGAATTAAAAAGTTTAAGGGTTTTTTTTGGTTAATTTAATAATACGTGGGGCCCATTGAAGGTAGCTAAAGAGAATTTATTATTGTATGCTATGTTTTAGGGAATGGATAAGTATCTTATTTGAAGAAATATCTTAGATTTGGATTGAGATATTTTAGGTGATGTAGTATTGGAGAGTTTGACTTAGTTTGGTGAGATTAGATTAGAAGGGTAATTTTGAAATATTGCGTTGCAAAAAGTTTGAGGATGCCCCACGTGTCGCACTCCCGTGAAAAGGCTGCTGTTACAATATATATAACTAGTGTGAGAGGCCCGTGTAAAGAAAAAAAAAACACATATATTACAATGTAGAAAAATATCAAAATATAAATAAAAAGAATTATAGAGGGAAGCGAGATGTGGGAAGAAATAAGGGAAAGATAAAGATTTGGATTGATTAGGTAGCCCTACATCCAAGTTGGTGTAATGTGTGCTAGCTTTGTTGGGCCCACTGTCAAAACCCAAAGACCTTTATTCACTTTATTTTCTCTTTTTGTTGGTTTAAGAATTTACGGGGTTGTTTCACATCTGATTGCGAGGACCCTTCTATTAAACTCAAATAAGTCAAGTAAAAATAATATACATTTATCTACTCATTCCAATTGGAGAAAGTACATTGATCACTAAAGTTATCTATGAAATCCAAACCACTAATAAATAATTCAGGAGATAAATTATTTTGATGATATGATAGAAACAATGACAAGTGTGAGAGAAAATAAATTAAAAAAAAAATTGAAATCGTTTCCTTTTAATTTCTCACTCAATCATAAAAGGCATATGTATCGTCAATCTTTTAAGATAAGCATTATGTTTACTGTTTCCTTAATTATATGATTATCAATCTTTTAAGATAATCTCTATATATTATTTAATTACAGGGCGATCAATCTTCTAATTAATATAATCATTATACATGGTTTCCTTATAGGTCATTAATTTTTTGAGGTAATCAAAATATACACCTCTCTTATTAGTTAATCAAATCTTTTAAGATAATTAGAATCTATGGTTTACTTATACGGTCATCTAATCTAATTAGAATCCATGTATGGTTTATGATGGATAAGGCAATTTCCTTAAAATATGGGCGCACTAAAAATCTAGACCATTCATTAAGTGGGCACACTTACAATCTAGACCATTCATTTAGTAGACCAGATGCATATGTTGAATATGGTCATAGGTTTTCGATACCCAGGCGAATTATATTAGCTAGCCTAGGCAGTCTTCATGTATGTCTGCTTAGTAAAAAAAATCAACACACAACATCTTAGTGGGCCTTACTATGGATGATCCTTGGCCATAGTATTGGACGATTTGCATGCAGTCCATAATCTATTTTAAATCAGAAAATGTTAATTGGTAACATCACTATTCTAATATCAATCTAAGAAAATTGACGTTAGCATTTTTTTTCCCCCTTTATTTTAACTATAAATAGAGAACATCATAAAACATCAAATTAAAAAAAAAAAAAAATGCTCTACAAACTTGATCCAAAACACTTTTTCGAATGGAAGAGTATCAAGACCAAAAAAGAAGAAGAAGAACATAAAGAGAATTCAGTGTTACCTGTAACAAAAGAGACGAAGGACGAAACTCTCAAACTATCTCGTCTTATTTCACTCACTATGACAGTACGACTGATGGGAGTAATATTTCTTTTGGGTTGGAATGTTAAAGAGATTAAACTGCAAAATGGGAGAGAAATTAGAGAGGAATTTCCAATCCAAGATTAGATAGGGGAGAGATTTTAATTGAGATATTTTAGAAAAAAAAATTCTTTTGGGGTGGAATCTTAAAGAAATTATGTTGCAATTAGAGTGAAATTAAAGAGGGATCTCGGAGATGGATGAGAAAAAAAGAAAGATCTGTGACGTTTTTAATGGATAGCCAGCCGGATTCACACGGAAGGATTTGTATAAATCCTCATTCAAATTTCGGTTTCCACTTTAATTCACTTTGATTGATTAGTTTCCTATCAGAATTATGGGTTTACCAACATTTGTCCAATCAAAAACAACTGTTGATTTTGCATCCTGAGAAAGAAAAGGCAACCTCAGATCTGATTATCTATAATCTTTGATTAGAAGATTATGGTCATGCATCAACACCTTAGTTCCCACTTTAATTTACTTCCAAGCTCCAATAGACCTGCCAAATTGCAGTAGATGGAGACGTTGTTAGAGGAGAGAAAGTAGGGATTCATCCACATGTCATCACGAAAGCTCAAGAGGGAGCCGCACGTGTCGCTCCCTCTAAATATATAATAACGGAACACTTTTGTGTACTCGTTGTTTTCTTTTCATAGTTTAATATTTTTACATGATGTCATTATAGAGTCAAAAATTGAGATGGGCTCTAGACGGACTGGTAATCTGATCTGTTAATCTCAGCAGATCCTCTTCTCTAGTTTGAGTGAAATTCTCCGGATGGGCCTTGTAAAGTTCAAACAAAGAAGTCTCGATCGGTTCCCTCCAATACTTAAGTCAGCCACTGAGATTGGAAATTCATGTAATTATTAGTTTTTCCTTCATCTCCCTTTTTCCCTCCTTTATTTCATTCCTCCTCATATTCCTCATGTTACTTGACACATGACTTTCCCACCTTCCCCATTACAGCACGTGAGAAGATCATGGCTCCATTTTCGTGGGATGCTCCTTCCCCACTTCCATTCTTGCCTCTCTCCCCTCTGCCAGCTGTCCCGACTTTGTTTGAACCAGTCTTACAACAGACAAATCCTCCTTCTTGGGCTAATTGGGTCTGTTTTGGCCCAAACCCACTTCCAAGTCATTCAAACTTTCCCCTCATAATTGCCCCCCAAGCCTCCTTTCTTCTTTTCCGTTTCTGAGAAGAAAGGGGGCTTGAGATTCTTAGGGGACACACGGTGCTTCCGAGGCTGCTTGATGCTTGGTAGAATCTAACGCTATTAATTCTTTCAAAGCTACTAAAGTTGTAGACGCTAAGGCGGTCGCTGCTTTGAGTCGCCTGATTGCAAGTGACATGGAGCTCGAGGTAATCCGTTCCAAGTTAGCTGAGATGGAGGTGGAGATGCGGGATGTTATGGAGAAGTCTAATGATGTAGTGTTTGAAGAGATTGAGGCGATCTATCTTGAGCAGGTCGAGCAGATCAAAGCCCTTGTATTCAAACGAGGTTATGACGTGGGTCTCAGTGATGCTGGCATACCTGAGGATTCCCCCCTCTGAGCTAAACACGCAGCTCAGTCCAAGGATGCTTCTCCCCAACCATTACCTATCGAGGTTCCTGCATCGGCCCTGGTAGGGGAGGCCGGTTCACCCAAAGTCAGGGATGGAGGCACTTCCCCAGCTACCGACCTTGCTCCACATGCCTCTGATGTTCCTAGTGATGCTTGAAGACTTGTTTCTACTGCCACTGTCGGTTCTATCCGAACTCTCCTTTTAGTCTAATGCTTGCATCATCATGCCTAGCCATTAGTTAAAAAGGAGATCAGTGCAGCATACCTAGTTTGGGATCTTCCTAGATAGGATTTTTCTCCTTCGGCATGAAGTAGTTGGTTTATTGCTACCCCTTATTTTTAGGCTTTGGCCTTATCTTGGCGTGGTTGTCCCGATAGGGTGTGCCCCTACTGCGGGTCCCTGACCATATACAAGTTTTTATGGAATTTCATCCTTGGCGCAAAAATATAAATAAGACAACTTCCATAAATGGAATGCAAGATACAAGAGTGACAATTTCTTTGGTACAAACAGGTTCGGTAGCCAAGAAGCACACCCAATGGGTGTGATAACAGTGCAGGTCAACTTAGTCGTGGAATTTCAGGTGGTAGATGTGCCTTCTCCCTACAACGCCATTATGGGGCGAACATGGATTCATCGCATGAGGGCGGTGCCATCAACCTATCACCAAAGGATACGCTTCCTGACACTGAAAGTGACCATGGAGATCAGAGGAGATCAGGCAGCATCTAGACGATGTCTGATCGCAGTAATCAAAGGAAAGACAAAGGGCGGACGATGAAGGCTTAGGTCCAGATAAAAAGGCCGATCAAAAATGGCAATTACAGTTAAGTCGGTCAGAGGTTGGAGATCAAATTGCCGACCTAACCGATAAGGCCGTAGAGGAGCTAAAAAAGGTCTCGGTACAGGAAGAAGATCAGGAACAGTACGAAGACTAACGAGCAATGGCATTTATATGTGGACGGAGCGTCCAATTCACAAGGCTCAGGCGCCGGCATGGTGCTCATAACGGCTGTGATGATAGGATTCAACGCGTCAAACAATGAAGTAGAGTATGAAGCACTAACATCCGGACTCAAGATAGCTAGAGAGCTCAGGATCAGGCAACTGATAATCCACTATGACTCACAATTAGTTGCTAGTCAACTAACCGGGGAATATGCAACTCGAGATGATCGGATGGTTACATATGTCGCATAAGCAAAGCACTTGATCCAAGATGTTGGAGATGTTAAGGTAAAGCAGATTGGTCGGGAGGAAAATTCACATGCTAATAGCTTGGCCAATTTGGCTACAACCATCAAATCTGAGCTAAGGAGAGAGGTCCTCGTCGACTACCAATCAGAGCCAAGCATCGGAGTTTGGTAGGTCATGTGCGCTGACCAGGTTGAAGAGACTCCAAGCTGGATGACACCGATAATAGAATGCCTGAAGGACAGCTCTCTCCCCGAAGACTCCAAGGAGAGTTGGAAGGTCACAAGAAAGGCAGCCAGATTTTGGCAATCACCAGCGAACAAGCTTTATTGGCGGTCTTACTTGGGACCATACTTACAATACGTCAACCCGGTTGACATTGAAAGCTTGTTATGAGAAATCCATGAGGTGTGATGTGGGAGGCACATCAGAGGATGAAGCTTGGCCCACCGAGCTATGTCGTAGGGCTATTGGTGGCCATACATGCAGAAGGATGCCTTACAGTTCGTGCAATGGTGCAAAAGATGTCAACGCTTCGACAAAGAAATCCATCAGCCTGTCGAGCAGCTAAACTCAATAGTGAGTCGATGGCCATTTGACAAATGGGGGATTGACATTGTCAGGCCCATGCCGAGGTCGGCAGATTTGGAACACCCGGGCACTGATGACTGAAAATGGGAAACAATTTGAGGGTAAGGTATTCATGCATCTATGCAAACAATATGGCATTATGCATCACTTTGCAACCCCCGTTTACTCACAAAATAATAGCCAAGCAGAAAGCTCCAACAAGACCTCGCTGGACGGTATAAAGAAAAGGTTGGACGTGGCGAAAGGAGGATGGGTGAACGAGTTTCCTAGCATCCTGTGGGCCTATAGAACCACCCCGCGGAGGTCAATAGGAGAAACCCCCTTCTTTCTAGCATACGGAATGGAAGCGGTAATTTCCTTAGAGATTAGGTTGCCAACCATAAGGAAGGAGGCATACAGTCATGGGAAAAATAAAGAGAGGGTTGCCGAACAGCTGGACATGATTGGGGAGCGGAGAGAGCGAACATTGATCAAGTTGGCCGCCTACCAGCAGCAGCTAGCTCGGAGCTTGCAGAAAAAATATACGACAAGAACATCTGAGGTCGGAGACCTAGTCTTTAGAAAGGTTCTCCCGAACACCAAAGACCCTAGTCACGGCAAGCTATGTCCGAATTGGGAAGGACCATGCAGAATTACCTCCATCGAAGGAGCAGGAGCTTACCACCTGGAGACGCTCAAAGGAAAAGTGTTGCCAAGGTCTTAGATTATAGTGAATTTAAGGGGTATCGAGGTCGGCTTTAAATCTGAGTGCTTTAGGTCGACCTTATCAAACAGCCCGGCGTACATTATTTCCAATGAGCTTCCCACCTTGGCTCATATACACCCATGTGTTTTTCCAATTTTATGAACTCCTTGATCCGCTCCATCAACTCTCCTTGTGTAGTCGGGGACCGCTTTGTTAATGATTGGCAAAGCTGGCTTTCCTTCGACAGCCCGAGCTTAAGGGTTGCTACAGCTACCTGCTCGTTACTCCCCTCCACCTCATTATAGAGGAGCCAGTAACGCGTGCTGAACTCCTTCAGGCTTTCCGAGCTCTGCTTCTTGAGAAGCAATAGTGCCCCGATGTCCTTTGGTTGCTTGGAATTTGTTACGAAATGTGTAACAAAAGATCCAGCAAGCTCCCGAAAGCTGTAAACCGATCTCGGCTTTACGCGGGAAAACCACTTCAAGGCCAGGTCTCCCAAACTCGAGGGGAAAACTTTGCACATCAG
The DNA here is from genome assembly GCA_003546025.1 of Camphora micrantha. Lineage (NCBI taxonomy): Eukaryota > Viridiplantae > Streptophyta > Magnoliopsida > Laurales > Lauraceae > Camphora > Camphora micrantha. Next base: position 50,043,999 of record QPKB01000003.1, on the reverse strand, counting down.
CGGCTCATTTCCTATCCAAAATGCCAAGGAATGTTGGTAATACTGGACATGGTAGGTGGGATCCGAGGTTCCATTATAGACTCTTAGGTTGGGGATCGAGAACCGCCTAGGTGGGTCCGCTTTTTCTATCTCCTCCAACAATGGAGACTTGAAATTTTGAGCGTTTCCCAGGTAACTTGCTGGGGTCAGATTCTCTAAAGGGAGCTTCCAATCAGCCAACGCCTTTTTACTAAGGGTTTGTAAATCCTCATCGGCAAGTGCTCGTGGGGGTGCTTTCCTCTTCGCGGTTTCGCCAACTTCAATGTATCTGCTCGGACTTCGGCTTTCCCTTCCCTCCGGGGTCGAGAACTCGAAGACCCGCTTCCTTCGTCACCTATTCTAGCTTTAGCTCGGCTCCCCAAACTCTTGATTTGGACTGGTTGGTGAAAGGGTCTTTGCCCGACCGTTCACATTGTCCCCTGAGCCGTGCTTCCTCCACCTGAGATGGAGGTCGTCCAGTCCAGGGCGGTGATCCTGGATTATGTTCTTGATCTGACATTTTTCTTAGCAAGAAGAAGCGTTAGTGGGTTATCCCTCCTCGCTTCCCACAGACGGCACCAATTGTAAAGTAAAAAATGGAGATGGACTGGTAATCTGACCTATTAATCTCAGCAGATCCTCCTCTCTGGTTTGAGTGAGATTCTCCTGTTGGGCCTTGTAAAGTTCAAACAAAGGAGTCTTGATCGGTGGGACTGATCGAGTTCCCTCCGATGCTTTAAGTCTGAGATTGGAAATTCATATAATGATTAGTTTTTTATATGATTTTGGCCTACCTCCTCCTACATATCCCTTTTTCCCTCCTTTATTTCATTCCTCCCCATATTCCTCATGTTGCTTGACACATGACTTTCTCACCTTCCCCATTACAATACATGAGAAGATCATGGCCCCATTTTCATGGGATGTTCCTCCTCCACTTCCGTTCTTGCCTCTCTCCCCTCTCCCAGTTGTCCTGGCTTTGTTTGAACCAGTTTTACAACAGACAAATCCTCCTTCTTGGGCTAATTGGGTTTGTTTTGGCCCAAACCCACTTCCAAGTCATTCAAACTATCCCCTCATAGTCATCTTTATCATGTCCCTCATCACAGAGTCATCAACACCTTCAAAGTACTTAAAGCACCACCATCCACGGCCCACCTTGATGGGCCACTTTTCTCCACTCCCAAACGACTGACACCATCATCATCTTCTTTCCCATCTCTCACACAGAGCCTGCACCATGCTTCTCCATATCATCATGCCACCATCTCCAATGAACAACCAGCCAGATCTAGAAACCTGCAATTAGGACCCACCTCTCCAACAGATCCGAACATGGAAAAAGAAAAAAAAAGCCCACACATCTGAGTGTGGACCCTCTGGCGACCCAGGTAGTGCTGGCCCCAGTAGATTGGGCCCAGTTTGGCCCATCATCCGGATGACCCAATGATGGGAAGCGTGGAACCATATAACGGAATGGAGATGACGAAGGCACTGTTTCACTGTTAGGACAAAGTTTGAAATTTCGGAACAGACCTTCACTTTACATTTAATATAGCAGACCATCTTGTTTAACATGATTCCAGAAAAGGCTGTGTACTTCATTCCTATCGAAAGTCATGTGATAAATCTGCAAGCTGCAAGGCAGCCCTTTTACCTTAGGTTAAATACAACAGAACCCAGTATGGATTATTATGTGATATTTCTAATAATATGTGGGACCCACTATCCAGCTTACCTAGGGGCCAGAAGCCTTAGTAAAATTTGGCATGTTTGGATGGATGGTGGATTGAAATAAATTGAGGTAAAGCCTCACATGAAAAGACAAAGGGTCATAGCAAAAGTACACATATTTAAAATTTTCTCAATCTTTAAAATAAATAAAAAAATAAATGAACATCATTTCTCCACTAAATGACAAAAAAACATCATCTTTTTACACAAAGAATAAAAAATATTTTCTATCAAGCCACTAAAAATAAAAAAATCATCGTACCTCCTTATATTTTATTCTCTCTTGATTTGATGATTTACCTTACTTTACTTCAATCCACCGTTCATCCAAACACGCGTGAGTGCGTGAGTTCTCTTCCTAGGAATTTTGTTGGTTGCTGTAAATGAGTTTAAAATATTTGCAAGCAGGCCCTGTTGGTTTTCGCATATTCGCCAAACCCTCTTAGGACTTGATTTAAACTCTGTGCACCTCCTTCCTTCACAGAAACCAAAACCACCATCTGTCCACCACCCTAGCCCACTTAACACACCCATCTAATTCAACTCACTCAAGGTCAAGGCCAGCTACACGACCTGTTAACTTGGGCCCAACCTGAAACGATGTTAACCAGTACCTATGGTAAACCGCAACCCTCATCTAGACCCAGTCACTCGACCCAACTGCTAATCGATTGTGAACTATCATTATCAGGAACCCACACTACGTCACTAAACGGAACCAAAGCCGGCCAGGACGGTCAACTCACCGTCTACCGTTCTACAAGGCAAGTAAACTTACTATAATTCGCTAGTATTAGAGTTTTCTTGTTTTTGCCTCCATTGTGCTAGAATTTAGGATGGTCTCTAATTCCTTGTTGATCTATGCCAGGATTGCGTGGCCAATAATCCCAATCCCAGCACCTTAGTGCATTTAGGATCCTTGGGAGTTCCATTCAATGGTTTGGTGCCTTTGCAAAGTGATGTTTTCTTCAATATTATAAATGTCATAATCCTTATGTAACCTAAATTCTCAGCGATAAAGTCATTGCTTTAAATAGTTCATCTTGAGTTCCAAAAAAACGAAAGAGCTTTTTGTATAAACCCCCCCTAAACTTTATAGGATTTGTAAATAGGCCCCTAAGGTTTTAATATTTGCAAAATAGATCCCTGTATTTTCATTTTAATACCTTCCTTGTCCCAAAAATCAATATTCCCAACAAGCATGGGCATTTACCATGAGATTTGTGTTGGATTTTTATTTGAATGATAACTTTGCCCTTACATCCATTAAACAAAAAATGAGTATATTTTTATTTACAAAAATACCATTATTTTATCTCAAGTCCCAATGGTTTCTCTCAATAATAACCCTCTCATAACATGACGGGGGTGGACCTAGGTACAAAGGCTTGTGACTTAAGCCCCTACCCATATTTGGGAAAAGTTTAAGAATCACCCCCCCCCCCCCCCCCCCCCCCCGCACATTCTAAAAATTAATATATATTTTTTAACATTTGCCCCTCCCCCTAATATTTCTTTTACATAGAGCCAAACACCCACCCCCTCACAAATTCTAAAAATTAATAACTTTTTGACATTTGCCCATTTTTCCAATATTTCTTTTACACCATACACATGAAGCATAATTATGTATTTTGAAACTTTCATCAAGTCAAAGGTGGGTCATGTATGGATTGGAAAATCATAACTAGTTATAAATACAGGTGTCATTGTCGTCATGATCAATGTGAATTTAATGAAATGAGCCTTGTATTTATAAAAAGAAATAAAAATTATATAGGGTACATTATTCTCTCCCACTAAGTACAATTGTTAATGTTATATGCTTAATAAAAAAATTGAATCCAGGCATTTGAAATTATGCATATAAGGATAAAAGAGATGGACAAAAGTGTCATTTCACTCTAAAAATCTATGGTGGTTGGAAGACTATTGATTTTTGGGACACAGAAGGTATTAAAATGAAAATGCAGGGACCTATTTGCAAATACGAAAACCTCAGCAGCTTATTTACAAAACCTACAAACCTTGGGGGGGTATATACAAAATGGATAGGATTATGCAAATTGAATTGTATTTATCATCGTTAATAGTTTTGAGTCTTATATTTGTATGTTTGATATTCCGCATGACAGTGAGTTTCAATAATTGAACTATTGTTATAAAATATCCCTACGTATCTATTAGATGGACTTTGAATGGGCTAGGATGCGACCCTAATTATTTTGTTAGTATTTCCATGACTCCATTCTTTTAGAACCCAAGCTGAATCTAGAAATACATTGATAATTGATTGATATTTGACCTCTAAAGGCATTATCTGAAGTATGGGCAACGAAATATGGGAACACCCACACCCGGGTATTTAGCCCTCTATTCTTGGGTATGACATTGGGATTGAGACCCCTTTGTGTTTTATCATTAGTCTGCAGTTAGCCCCTTGTTTCATGTTATTGAAGCTTTTAGCTGCTGTAAATTCCATTGTAAGAAATGCCAAATAGTTTTACATTTAACTTGAATAGGGTGGGGAGGATGATGTTTAAAAATTAGGTTGTTACAAATTTTCCAGATGTACCATGATACTATGACTCCCAACTTGACCCTATGGATAGAGTGACAGTTTAGGAACCAATGAGTTAGAGTGGGATGATAAGTAGGGTTATCAATATTACTAGGGAAAAGATCCCAAACTCTGGTTGAGAAAGGACATTTGCAGAACATGTGATCGACAGTTTCATTAGATGCATGGCATAGGGGACAAAGAGGTGTTAGACCCTCTATCCAGTCTGCTACCGTCCCTTGTAGGCAGCTTATTATGGAGACATTTTTGGAAAAAAAAAATCTGGAGCTTGGATAGAAGTGGCAGCTTCGATAATCATCTCCAAGGCAGTTGGGGGCCCATAGATAAACCTTGGATCTCTTTAAACAAGGTTTTAAAACTACATGTCCCACTTGGTTCCGATTCCCAGCACCTAAAGTCGACGCCCCCTAAAGGAATTTGGACAATCCTCTGAACAATTTCATCTGGCCACAATGATGTCAAGGTGTGAAGGTTCTAGGAAATATTGGAACCATCCTTGACTACTAGACGATCAACCGTGGCCCATTGGTCTAGCTGATCTATACGCCAATGTTAAAGGACATGATTTTTTAACAGGTCAATGCCTGGAACCTAACCGTCCTCAAAGGTTCACACATTAAAGCCATCCCCCATAATCCATTTCAAATTGGAGAGTATAACATTTCTGATCTTGAGCGTTGCTTTCCATAATGGGGATTCAAAAGGTTTTGGGGTGGCATCATAAAAGGTCCTCCCTCCCAAGTGTTTTTTACTAAGAAGTTTAGTCCACTTCTTATGAGGGGATGACAGAAATCTCCAAACAAGGTGGGCCAAAGCTTCCTTGTTCTGAATTCCAAGGCCTAGGTCACCCTTAGTAATAGGACTAGAAGCTATTTTCCAATTGACAAGTGTGTGATATATGCACTTAGCAGATCCTCCCAAAGAAAATAGGCATTGGTCCTGGATAATTTCTTCACCCGGGCCTTAGATAAGTGCTGCAAACATGGTTTAAAATCTTGGTTTCAGTCGCGGTATCGGCCGGGCAGAAAAACCGATATGATATCGGCATCGGTTGCGGTTATCGATCCGTCGCGGCGTGATTTTTTTTAACCCAAAAGAATTCGTAAAAATATTAAAAAAATCCAGAATATTAGAAAATGCTGGAAAACAATATTTTTTTCCATTAGTAACAACATGAAATGAAAATATTGATCACCTTAAGTTATGAGTCCTGTGTGTGTCACAGTTCGCAGTCTTCTCCAGTATTTCATATAATGCAACCATTATTGCTGATCATGATCAATTTATTAGTGTAAAATATAAGAAAATAAAGATAACATATCAATCATCATTTAATACTAACTCAATCATCAAATAGGTTGTGAAATTCAAGACCATGAAGATAACATATTAAAATCTGAAACATAATAGTGAGATGGATAAATCATAAAGCACTTGGGCATCAAAAGGTCCATGGTTTACCTGAAATTAGAGGGGACTAGAGACTAGAGACTAGAGAGAGAGAATGATGTGTGTTAAATATGAGTGTGATGAGTGTTAAATATTGCATATTTTACCCCTCATTAGTCCGAGTTTTATCAACATCTCATATGCATATCATTTGCTTTACACAGAGATTTTATCCTTCTATCACATTAACGGATTATCGCATTATCATGCATAAATTCGATTATTTATAACGCATTTTTATGTAATTTCTCTTGTGTAGGTGGATCCCACGACTACCCAACCTTCAGGCTAGTATCCCAAGGCATCAAGAAAAGATTTCAATAAAGAAGTTACATGAAGAAATCTTAGAAAGAGTCGAAGAATTCCAAAATAAGAGGGGAAGACTTTAAGAATAAACGAAGTCATTTCCTAACACAAATTGTTGGTTAGTGTATTGGTAGAGCTTGGGTTGTTATGAAATAGGTTATGGGTTCTAATCCCAATAATTGTATATTATGTTTTTTTACATATAAACATATGCTTTTAGCTTTTGGAAGGCAATCAATGTGAATTGGAATGTTTTTTAGAGAGAGAAAAGTCTTTTGGCAAGTTAGTCTTTTAGCAATTTTATTTTACCTTCTATATACTTCTAGATTGTAATTAGGAGCTTAAGTGTAACTAATCTAGAGAGAGAGTGTAATTGAAGATCATTAATGAAGATTTGGAGCTCTTTCTTGATGTTTAGTGGCTAAAGCACTTGGATTAGGCTCTCCTTTTGCAGATAAATAATGTGATTAGTTCAATTTCATGCATGTTTTAGTTTAAATTCTCTACTTGTGCTTTGAATGATTAGTAGATTTTAAATCTAATTATGCTAATATCTCTCATTTCTCATGCTCTATCTCTACACTTGATGCTTGGATAATCTCAATTGATGCTTTGTAGTTGAATTAAGTTATCTCACATAGCATGCTCTACAACCCTTATCTTTGATCTTTTGTAGATTGATTTTGATGAATTATTGTTAAGGTAACTAGATGATGATCTAGGATCTTGGTTTTTGATTTTCTTTACTTTGTTTTTCATTGCTATATCATTCAATCCAATTAAGCAAGAGATTGTTAATTGGATTGTAGATTTGCGAGTTGAATTAGAACATGCATTGGTTGGATTAATTACATACTTAGTGAATTTTGAATTGCCTAATCTCTTATTTTGATTGTTGTTAATTTTAATCTTTATTTGATTTGTTATTTGCACTTTTAGAATGTCAGATTTACATTTCACATCACTTGTTTTAAAATCCTACATATTTCACACCACATCTTCACCTTAAATTTTCCGTTTCCACCACCGTTCATCCACTAGTTTAGTGTAGTTTGTTAGATTAACTTAGATCTTATTAATTTCATATTTTAGATTGTTAATTAGAGTAGTCTAATTGCTATTTTAGTTTTATTCTACATTTCATTTAGTTTAATTCCATTTTTCACACATAGTTTATTAGTTTTAATTGTTCACTTCAATTGTCTATATTAGCTATATCTTAGTTCAATTCTACTTTAATTAGATTCATTACTTGCTTCATCCTCTCTCCGTGAGATCGATAATCCAAACTCTTTAGTCATTTACTACTTGACAACACCGTAGTCTTGAGGTTAAGCATTGCACATCTAAGTGTCGATCAGAGTGTATGACAGGTTGACAGCCTAATTCCAAGTGGAGTGTCACCCATGCTCGATATCATCATCATCATCATTTCTTCTATATTGATTAAAAAGATAGGCTCTATACTGTTGCGCAACACTATCATACCCATGACTATATTCAAATTGTTCTTGATAAGATGATGAACTATCTTGATCTCCTATAGATTGAGATGGTTAGTTGTACTCAAATGGCATGAAATAGGTATGAGGGGCATGAAAAGGTCATTGGGGAAGTGGTGGTGGGGGAAGCCTGGGGAAAGACCTAAGCCGGTGTTAGTGAAGGGGATACCCAATTAGGGTCATATGAATAACCCCCGTGCTGTCATATATGGCACCTTGTTGGTCAATATAACCCCCATGCTGTCCATGCATGGCACCTTGTTGGCTAACATAACCCCCATGATGACCATGAGTACTTTCCCCCACTCCTTGCTCAACGACACCACTACTACTCTCTGCCTCGGTCTATCCAATATGTCTGACATAGCCACGACGAGGATCTAACTCGGGAGCACCAGGAAAATGCTAAACTGTCTCGTAAGTGACAGGCTCATCATTTCTATAATGACCCTCATTCCTGGGAGAGTCAGGTGGGATTCCTGCTGATGATGAAGAAATAGAAATACTTGACTTACTCTCCTCGTCCACCTCCTTTCCCCTTGGCTCTCTTATATCAGGTGCGCGCCCCTGTTGCATTGTCAAGTTTACTTCTTCTATCCTTTCTAAGGCCCTCACTTGCTCATGCCTATCCCCAGTCAATTCCTCCATCAACTCCTCAAACTCTGGGTCTTGGTCTAACACCGGTTCTTCTTGTTCCTCCAGCCATTCACCTAACACAGTATCATTTTCTAAAAAGATATAGTCCAAATTAATTGGACAAAAATAATCTCATTGATACTCAAATTGTCTTCTCTTTCTATTTCTACTCCGGAGCTTGAGGTTGTAGTGGATGTAGACCAATTTATTTAGCTTCTGCTTTGTTAATCTATTTCTTGGTCTTATGTGGATAAACGAGAAGGTGCTCCAGTTTATTTCACAATTGGAAGACGATGTAGTTTGACTAAGGACTTTAATAGCAATCGTCCTTAGTGCAGGAGCACTCTCTCCATAATTTAACCACCATTCAGCTGAAAAAAAAAATAGAAATGATATTAGAGTAAATAAAATAATAATGAGTCTTTGAATAATATAGAGACGACATTACAATCAATACCAGGATTGATCTGTGTGATAGCTCTCTGCCCGCACAGTTGTTGTTCCAAAACTTCCAGCACGTACATTGTATATGTCAATCTGAAGACATTAACGTAGAAAAATAAATTTGATAAATTACAATGTTATATACTTTATCCCTTAATTAGCCTACTTGATTAGTAGCCCAAACTGCTTCATTTGTACTCTCTGCCAGTCTTTCAATTACATTTTTTAATACCAAACGGATTTCATCAGATTTGTGTCCATTTGTAAATTGTGAATTAAACAAGTATCCTGTAAAACTAATGAATTTTAGTCAATGATAAATTAATATAGTGAGGAGAATTGATTACAATAATTCAAGTATTAAAGGAAATGGCATTCACTTACCAGCACTGTGTAAATCATATTTCAATTGTCGTCCCCATCGATCGTCTATGATCTTCCAAAACTTTTTGTAATATCTACAGTCTGCTTGAATAACCAGCTTTGATCTCTCCATGGCCTCATGTAAGAAGCCCATTATTGGCTTATCATTACCATCAACCAATCGAAGAACCTTTATTAGGGGATCAAAAACATTCAAAACACCCTTCACATGAGGCCAAAATTTGTTGGACTCAATTATTTTTCATATTTCTTTTGTAATGTGACTTTGCCTCTTTTCCCATTTTGAATTCATGAACTCCCGTGATTTTATCAATTGGAGAAGTCCTTCTCTATACTTGTAAACACTTTCGATTACAATGAAGTGGGTGGCAAATCTAGTAATGCCAGGCCGCAGTAGTTCATAGTTGTTTGTATTGCATTTTCATCATGGAAATGAATCTATATGTTTACCAATCACTTGCGGTATGACTTTTCCTTTTGCAATATCTTCGAGCATTAAATCCAGGCAATGTGCTACACATGGAGACCAGAAAATCCTTGGCCTTTGTTTCATAAGTTTCAATCCTGGAGCCTTCATATTTGCAGCATTGTCGGTAACAACCTAAACTACACAATCTGCCCCAATTTCTTCAATCACCTCATTCAATAACCTATTAATATATTTTGCATCTTGGATGTAATCAGTTGTATCAACTGATTTGATAAACACCATGCTCATAGACGAGTAGACTAGAAAATTCAAGAGATGACAATGTGTGATGGTCGTCCAGCCATCGCACATTAGTGTGCAACCTCTTTCCTTCCATGCTCATTTAAAAGTGTGCACCCAAGCCTGCAACTCCTCATACTCTTTCTCAACACAGACATGCCCAATCTCATAAGGGGTGGGTGCCTTTATACCTGGACCATCTTCTGCATCTAACATGGTGGTTAAATAATGAGAAGATGCCTTGTTAGGTGGAATGCCTCCAAAAAAATAAAAACAAAAATAAAAACCTACCCAATAGCTCTCACTAAATGTTCTCTTGCTTTACCAAACTTTCCCTTTAGTGCTTTCATGATACTGGGTTGCTTTGATGCTGGTTTTCTATAAGCAAATGGGTCAGTTGGCCCCACTACATCCGGCCTATAAGGTGCATGTGTAGGAGGTCTTTCAACCTACTCAATATCTGGATCTTGACGGGGTTTTTTTACTATATGCCCAATGCAAACTCGCTCCCCCTGGTCCAGATGACCCACCCTGCTCATATTGGCTGCCTCTAGCAGCTGCTTCATATTACATTATTCTCCTCTCTTCCTCCTCCTGAAGTGACCTCACATTTTCTCTCCTAGCCCTCCTCATTTCCGGCTTTTCATCGTCATCATCGGAGGAACCAAATACTTCTTCTCTGCATGCATCAAGTTCCTCAGTTCTTCTTCTTTCTTGTACAAATTTTGTTTTTTGCAGATGCATTAATGAGCTCCTGCATTTCAGCTCACATTTTGTGGCACTTTATGACATTTTGCCACTAGTCCTAATACATGTGCCGGGTAATCCCCCCATTGAGCACTCGGTCACAATAATTATATTTTATTTTACTTTTGCTTCCAACTGCTTCACCGTGGATCCATGCCGGATCTATGTCACGCACCACTGTTCCTATTAAATAAGAAATTCATGTAATAGTAAAACTCTAGCAACAATTATTTTTAGAAAAAGTAAAAGATTTAATAAAATCATTTTCAAAATCCTAAATATATAGATCTAGCATAAAAGTATCCAGATCAATCATTTACACACCATACAATGATCATAAATCATTAAAAGAACATATTTATGATGAAATCCCCAAAAAATGATATATTATAATTCAAATATTTAGAAATTTTAAAAATAAAATAATTAAAATAAAAATCTAAATCATGTTTATGACTATGAATAAATGTAGATCTATCATCTACACACTATTAATAAGCCTTTGGTATCATAAATACTGTAACAAGTAACAACAATTATTTTTAGAAAAAATAAGATTTAATACAATCATTTTCAAATCCTAAATATAGATCTAGCATAAAAGTATCTAGATCAATCATTTACACACCATACAATGATCATGAATCATTAAAAGAACATATTTATGATGAAATCCCCAAAAAATGATATATTATAATTCAAATATTAGAAAATCCAAAAATAAAATAATTAAAATAAAAATCTAAATCATGTTTATGACTATGAGTAGATGTAATCTTGCAGATCTATTATCTACACACCATTAATAAGCCTTTGGTATCATAAATACTCTAACAAGTAACAACAATTATTTTTAGACAAATTAAAGATCTAATAAAATCATTTTCAAAATCCTAAATATATAGATATAGCATAAAAGTATGTATATCAATCATTTACACATCATACAATGGCCATGAATCATTAAAAGAATATATTTATGATGAAATTAAAAAAAATGATATATTATAATTCAAATATTAAAAAATCCGAAAATAAAAGAATTGAAAAAAAATTCAAAATCATGTGTATGAGTAGATCTAGTATGAAAGTATGTAGATCTAATTTCTAAGTGGAGAATACAACACAAATGACAAACCCAATTATTTTTATGCTTCATCTAAATTTAAAAAACAAAAAAACACATAATAAAATCCTTTAAGTTGATTTTCTCTTACCTTGAATAATATTTTCTTCAAGAAATAGATGTGGAATTTGGAAATATGCAAGAGGGATGTGTGATGGAGTATGTTAGCTGCTCTAAGGAGTAAGGAGATAAGAGGAGAGGAGAAGAAGAAGAAGAAGATGAAGATGGGGGGAAAAGTTAGAAAAATAGGGTTTTGAAGCTTTTTAAATGATCTTGGCTGATACTTTCAAAATATCAGCTAAGATCTCGATAAAACCGAGATGAATAAAATCTCAGTCGTTATTGGCCGAGATATTGGGGATATTTGCCCCCAAGATACCGATACCGGTATCTCGGGGCCATATCGGTCCGGTATAGGCCGATACCAGTTCATATCGGCTGATATGAATCAGTATCGGCCATTTTTTCAACCAGGGCTACAAACCGATCAAATATTGAGGAATAGCTAAGCACAGATTGGACCAAGATTCTTCTGCCCACCAAGGACAAGGATTTGCCTCTCCATCTCTTAATGCTCTTATTAACTCTCTCATGGTTAGTGAGAGCCCTCTCTCTCCCGCGATTATTAAGACCAACGAATACTCCCAGGTAATTAAAATGGTTGTTGACATCCCGAATTTGGAGAGAGTGCCTTACAGCTCTAGCAATATTGGGATCAATATTCTGACTGAGGATAAGCTTAAAGTTTGTCGTGTTGGCCTCTTGGCCTACCTCCACAGCAAAAACGTGAAGGATATCATTTAACTAAGCAGCGACTGGAGCTGATGCTTGAAAGAAAAGAAGGATGTCATCAGCATACTGCAGTATATTAATACGATCTCCTTTTGGGGCCAATGTAGGTAATAGCGAAGGCTTTTGGATAGCACAGCGTTGGTCAACTTTGGTTAAGGCCTCAAAACAGTGGATATAAATGTATGGAGAGATGGGGTCCCCTTTTCTAATACCCCAATGGGAATGGATAAGGTTTGTATGATGCCCATTAATAACCACCCTGTATCTAATAGAAGTAATGCACTTCACGATTCTATCGACAGAAGATTATCTTTCCACTCCAAAATTAATTTTGTATTTGCTATGAATTTGTGTGTAGGGAGAAAGAGGTTGTGTGGTTGTTGATTTGGATGGCTGAGGTCGCGACTGATTGTACACTGGACTGAAATATCGGACCTATGCAGACCAAAAGTAGAATGGAAGAAACAATGTCACTTGAAGAGATAAAGCAGGAGATTAAACATGAAATCCAACTTTTGAGAGAAAATGTAGAAGCTCAGCATTTCCAACAACACCACCCAGATTACCGCAGTTATATACTAATGTTGTTTCTACTATTTGTTGCATATGCATGGGGATCAAGATTTGCTACGTGAGGATAGTTAAATGATGCGTACATATTTCCCAGACATTCCTTAGGTTCAGGGGCGAACCCAAGCTTTGATGACCTGGGGTGATCGCCCCAGGTTGTTTTTAAAATTTGCATAGATTTAAATGGGTCCCTCAACCATGCCCCATATACATTTGTCTAAATAATACACAATCGCCCCAAGTCCGAAGCACATCTGTCTAAACAGTAAACAATCGCGCCACATGCGGAATAGAAAATACTCCTTATTCTCTTTCGAGATCTTCTTTAAGTCTAGAGTCCAAGTTAATCTTCGTGTCACACTGATCTAGCTCCTCGTTGTCGGTCTTTGTGCAGACTACTGCATCTTCAAGACCTCATCTGTTGAACCTCTTTCGTGGTTAGTCTCTCTATCTCCAAATAACCTTAAATAATTGAATCATGTGTCTCTCTCTCCCTCCCCTAATCTAGTATAATCTTAATCACTCCGTACCTAAATCTGAACCCCTGATCTCCAATTTCTAATTCCAAATCCTAAATCCCTAGTTTCCAATCCAAACTCTAAGCCCTAAATCGCCAAATCTTAGCATGTCTACAAATCCGAAGACGACCAAATCCACTCCCATTATTTGGTTGTTAGGGTTGTGTGTACATGCTATCGCATTCTCCATTGTTTTTTTCTAAATAGGATTCTGTCACTTCTATGTATAATTGAATTGGATTATTTGATACTTGAATATCAGCCCAAAATTGTGGGTTATTTATTAGTGGTTCTTTTCTGGTCATTAGAAATGTGTCACCGGATTTATCCCTATGCAGGGATTGAGGAATAACTAATTTTATAAAGTTATATTAAACTGGATGTTCTAAATTATCTTGTCTTCCTACCCCCACTATGATTCAAAGATGGAATTTCACTCTTGTTATCAACAAGTTAGAGGGATTGAGGAAGTGAAAAGGGAAAGGACGGGTGTCCACTGTTGCAAAAGTTTTGAATACAAAATTTTCTTGTATTTAGGTTTTTTTTTTTTTTTTTTTCTTTTCCATACACCTACTCACCTTGAATTTGGACACACCTACTACACTTTGAATTTGCAGTGATCTCCATTGAGCATTGATTTTGACATATAAATTTGAGTGAAACATGATAGTGTAAGTTTGGTTGTTTGAGTATCTAAAATTTAGGTTAGGATTATTTTTTATCCATGTAATACTTTTTGGTACTTCTAATTAACATTCTAACCTTTTCATTGTCATATCTCCAATAACTTTCGTGCATAGTTGAGTTCCGTGTGATTTCGACATTTTCTAAAGAAAAATGTGTAGATACTAATTTAAAGTTGAAAACCATTGAAGACAATAGTAAAAAACTTTGTTTTAGTGCTGAGATGACTTTTGATGAGAGAACTGTATGTTGGTTATGAAGGTTGTTGATGCAGCAGAAGCACGGATCTAAATGAGCTGGCTGCTACAAACGCGATAAGGACTGTGTTGGCTTGAATTGGGCACTAGTTGTAGAGATCTATGACAGTCTACGAGAGATCAGTCACATGTGATTTACTCTTCAAGATCCAAGGGCAATGATGAACACCCTGGATGTAAAAGATGATAAGGGAGAATAGTAAATCTAGTGGAAGATGTATTGTTGGAAGTTAATCCTAACTACTATTCTCATGTCTATATATAGTCATTTGGCTAATGGGTGATAAGATTTCCATTCAAATTCGATTTGAAAGATGATAAGGATAATAGGTTGGATCAAACTCTCTCAATTTGAATTTAAATGGAAACATGATAAGGATAGAGAGTTGGATAAAACTCAAACTATTCTTATCCATATCATCATGAGATTTCTTGTGAATGGTGTCACTTTGTGAGTGGGGTCCACCCACATGTAAACACAAGTGGGCCCCATCGCAAATGCCAACAGGTTATAGTATTAATGTGAAATCAAAAAAGTCTAGCAAAAAGTATGGTACACTTTTTTAGTTGACCATTGTTTGCCCCACCCAAATAAAAATCCTGGGTCCACCACTGCTTAGGTTTTTCTGTTTTAACTACACTTTTGCATATGCACATGGAATGGTAGTGAGTTTTGAAATTCTTGTATGCCATTGCAATTCTGATATAACCATTGGGAACACATTGAAATTACCACCCTTTCATGTATGCCATTGCAATTTTTTAATGACCCTGCTGTAGGTCTTCTCATACTCTCCAAATTTTCATGAGTTGTGCAGGTCTTTCTTCTAATACTTTCCACTTTACAAAAAAAAAAAAATGTCCGATGTTTCATTTTTATAACACCATCTTGCACGAGGGAATGCAATAATACCATCTGGGTTTGTATAGAGGAGTGAATTTTTCATGAGGGAATGCAGTAATACCATCTGGGTTGTATAGAGGAGTAAACAATCTCAATTGTATGCAACACAAGGCCTTAAAAGCGGATTCAGTTTTTTGTCTAATACAATTTTCAGTTCTTGCACTGCCATATAAAGGAACTAAATAAATGACTACCTACCCAACAATGTTTATCAAATTGGCTATAAAAATGGGTAATATCCAAATTCTCATTTGGGAATTGGGATACATCCAAACACACCTCACTAACGAAAATGAACAAATCCAATAATTAAAAAATGAAAACAAAAAGATTCATGCCAGATTTGTTCTAACCTTTACACGTCTAATCTGTAGGCCATGTGTTAAACTCAATCATCTACATTTGGCGAAATTGATTCTGACCATGCAACATGGTAGCAGTAAGTTAATAAATAATCATGTGTGGGGGTGCAATTGCATGTAGGACAATTACTTATGATGACCCAATGGGTCTATAGTGATGAAACCAAACCGTCTATCTCCAACACTGATTGGACACTGCTCTTGCAATTTTGAGTTGATTATACAATCTAATTACAGATGATGTAGGTGATAGTCTATTTTCAGAGAGTGAGTGAGAGAACATTAATTCTTCCATTCACATTTGGATTTTGGACACAGCTTTTAGTGTTTCGAGGAGTGGGAGCCTAGGTTTATCGATTCAATATGTCGACTGACGACAGAGGGCAACAAGGTAGATACAGATTGAGCTGAATCTTGCATGTTCAATTATATGATTCAATTATACAGAAGTGATCTAGTTCCAATGATGTCAATATGGATACAGATATGACTTTTAAGACAAGCACAGGAAACTTTTCTGCACACCACATGAGAAACAGAGAAAATAAAGCTCATTTGCTGCAACAAAGCTCTTAAGCTCAAATAGTAAACCCAATAGTGAAGGCAATTTCATACCAGGAAAAGAGGAACTAAAAGAAGTGGGATCGGTTTTTGCATAAACACAGTGATGCTTGCATAAATGACAATGTGACGTATTCCTAAGAACCCACAGAATTTCAAAATTCATTCATTAATGTCTGTGGCAGCAAATAATAACCAGGACATACTGTTCAGCCACATAATGATGTTCACCTACTTACAAAAGTCTTGATCAATCTCAAAGTTATTAAACTACACGAACGAAAGGTGGGCATAACTTTCACCCCACACTCAATTCACTTCTGCAACTCTTCCTTCCTAACTCAATTCACAACTGTGCTTGATGGCACCTTCTGCTTCTCTGCATAAAGTATAGATGGCAGTCTTGATGGCACCTTCTCTGCATTGCAGTAATTGAGCTGCAATAGACATGCAACATGAGATAAGATACGGAGGAAAATGGCTTTTGAAAAATAAAAGATCAGAGCACCTTGAGCAACTATAAAACTAAGACATGTTTGGCAGAGGATACCATGTCCATAACATGAAATCACTGGGATTTATGTCCAAAAAAACGGAAGCATCAAGTTTCATCATTAGAAATTCATATACACTTCTCTTCATGACATTTCAATAGAGGAACAATAAAATTCTTAAAGTAAGAAATTCCTTACCATTGTAAGTCATTGCATTTCTTCATCAGAGCTTTCTCTACTTCCATAGTTAGAGTACAGTGACTGGCTTGGCTCAGCATCAACTAACCTGAAATATTTTGTTATAAGTACTAGTTTTATGTGCAACATAAGGGAATAGCAAGAAAAGTTACTTTAGTTGTTTACTTGTTCAATAGCACTGGACAATTTCGCTTGTCATGCGATACACCGCGCTTGTTGCAGCCCCTACAAAGACGCCCTTTTGTTGCATTTTCCTTCGATGATTTAAGTCTCTTCGCGCATCCTTTTGTCACAGCATGCGACGGCTCATGATATTCCACCACATTACTGTCCACAAGTCCTTCCCCGTTATCAATGCTTATATCTGTTGGGTTGTTTAACGTCACCTGCCTTAATTTCATTTCCAATTCAGTATAACTGCTAACCAAAAATTCGAAACCTTCTCTAGATTGACTAGCTATGTCAATAAGCCCTGCGAACATACATGACAAGTGACTGTGTCGAGCCAAGCATGAGTTAACAGTGGCAGATCCAATTTCAACATCATCAACCAATATTTCTTTTGTAACACCCTTCGTCCATTGCTTCAAAATGTAACGCTCAGGTACATATGGTATAGATAGATGCCTCAAGACAGACAATAGATGACGACAAGGGATGCCTTCAAATTCAAACTTCTTGCAAGAACAATATGCATGCATCTCATCTTTTTTCCACAAAATCTCTCTTTCAATTTCCTGTTCATCGAGAAAATTTTTCACAACAAAATTACAACTGACATCATCCTCGGTTACAAGCTTTACACCAAGTGACATGATCATGAATAGCTCATCTTGAAACTTATAAAATAAGTTTTTTGTGTAGATATTGGCCATTTGCTTTTCCAGTGGTGAACATGTCTTCATTTCAGGCCTCCCATTGCTATTCTCGAAATCCTCTTTTTTTTCAAGATATCTTAAACGTTCAACCCCAGTGTCAAAACGCAAAATGAAATCAAGTAATGAATTTGTGTACTCTACGTACTGCTTCACAAATGCATTCATGCTTTCACTTCTATGAGTGGTTGACATGCCTCCAAAGAAATTTTCCTTTATATATGCCGGAACCCACATATGACGAATCTTATATATATCTGCCAACCATTCATTCTCCATAAGCTTATTATCTGTTATGATTTGATTCCAATAACTCTCAAAATGAGAAGAAGTCTGAGAGTTATGAACACATTTTTTTATCATATCAATTAAACCATCATTGTGAATATGAACCCCTCCTAAATTCGATGGCAATTTATCCAAAATGTGCCATAGGCAATACCGATGAACAGTGTTTGGCATGACATTCTTTATGGCTTTTGTTATTGCCAGATCTTGATCTGTTATAATTCTCTTTGGTGGACTAAATGACATGGCTTCAAGCCATTTCCTAAACAACCACTCAAATGACTCCGTTTTTTCATTTGGTAGAAACCCACATCCAAATAAAGTTGTTTGCCCATGGTGATTGCAACCTACAAATGCAGCAAAAGTAAGTCCACAACAATTTGTCTTATATGTTGTATCAAAGGTCACAACATCACCAAAAACTTTGTAAGCCGAACGGAATGCTCCGTTTGCCCAAAAAACATGTGTTATCTTTTTATCCGCATCTCGCTCAATAGTATACGTGAAACCACTACCCATTTCTTTGCGGTTTTCAAATAGTTGAAATAACAACTGACCATCTAGCCCCCTTTTCTTTTCCTTTTCATCCCTGCGGTGATTCTTGGCATTCGTATCTGTAAATCCAATTTTATCAAGTCCCCCTGATTGCGATGCAAGCACTTGCATTTGTTGTTTGCTTCGCACATTTGCTGAATCATATGTATTTATAATTTGTCGCTTTGATTCCGGCACTTGACGACGCGACCTCAACATCAATCTCTTACTAGGAGTAGTGGGGGCATGGGAGTGTTGAGGAACAAACTTGGATACAACATAACCACCTGATTTATCTATTTTCACTTGCAACTGAGCCTTACAATCGAATCTTGTTTGCATTCGACGCCTTTGAACAAATTCCTTATCAATCCAGTGTTTCTCATCTGTTTTACCCTGCCCTGAACAGACAAATCGTTTCCATACAACCTCCCCATCTTTACCTCTATTAGAAGATTCTTTTCTTATGCTAAATCCAGCGAGTTTTCCATAAGCATTGTAAAAGTTATATGCCTCATCTAAATCATCAAAATGCATGCCCAATTTTGGTGTCGTGTTTTCATCTACAACCGGATAGTGAACAAATGATGATGAGGAGGGCGTCGTATCCATAAGCAATCTGGACCACAAATAATTAAAATTGGTCATGTGTAACAGGCCCAAAGAAAGAAGAATCAATCTTCGTTTTTTTTTTTCCCATCAAACTATTCATTTTTCTCAAACTCATTTATCAAGGTTTCTACCAGGCAGCATGACTGACATAACACTAACAGAAGCATTTCATTAATTTTTTTAAAAAAAAAATGAGGCGATGAGGTATAATTGTTGGATGCTTTGGCTAAACAATTCACATGTCTGGTACCATCACATCATGAAAACAGAGTGATGCAGCAGAGCCTTCGTCAAAACAGATTTTGGAAAAGTATACTAAAAGGGCAAAATAGGTTGCAGAACCCTCTGGAGAAAAAAAAATGCAAACAGTTCCATCACATTATGAGTTATTCTCATTATGAATTCTCACGTTGAATTTCTTCATGGATCCCTAACCCAAGACCAGATTTCATTCAATGCAGTACTATTAATAACCTCAAAATGACAATTTTTATGCACTTCAATGTAATATACCTAATATATATATATAAAGAGGAGGATCTTTCTACCTATGTAATCTTTAGAAATTGTTTCTCCATGAGCTGCCAATCAAGTTACATGCTTAGCTTAACATATCATAGAGAGCCATTTAATGCACTCAACAACTGGGGCCACATGCCTAACTAACTGCCTGGACGCATGAAGCGGTAAGCCATTTCACCTATAATACAAGCATTTCTATGCAATTCCTACATATTCATGCAAACAAACAGACCCATTGCAGTTTTAAAGAACATTATTCATATATCAATAAATAAATCACCTTACTGCATTTTGAAAGAAGAACCCAAATCATCAATTCATCATCCCCTTATTACAAAACACAAAATTGCATATGTGAGCCAAAAAAAAAATAAAAGGATGAAGACTAGATTACCTCACACCCTTTTAACTTTTCAACAACCCAAAACACGAAAGAGAACCAGAGATTATGAGGGTTTTCTTACCTTAAGCCCCTTTTATGGAACTGGGCGGAGATGGGAGAGCAGGGCGCTGCAGCTTTCAAGATGGGGAGAGGGACAGAGGAGATGGCCTCAACCTGGCTTTGCAGACAGACGATGGAGAGAGGGAGGGGCGGAGATGGTCGCGCAGCCCACGTCGAGACGAGAGAGGGAGAGCTGCAGCGAAAGAGGTGACCTTTTTTTCTTCGATTAGGTTTAGCTACACAGCAGAAAATGGGGGGAAACGAGTTTTGATGTGCGCGGGGCGCGGGCCGCCCAGTTTGCGATTTATTTTGTTTTCCGCCAGACGTGCAGATCGCACGCCACCCTTGCGATGCAGCTTAGGGGACCATCAGCTGGATGTGGCGAGCTCTTAAGCTCAAATTTAGAATAAGGTAAGTTCAAATATATTGTGGAGTTCACTTGGGGACTCACATGGGGATGGGGGTAGGAAGATTTTAAGGACTCCCTTAGATCTTCCTTTCTCTAAAAAATCAGCCCCAACCGTGATTTCTATCATCTCCATATAAGCCCAAAAATTTAATGGTTAATCATCCATTAGAATTGACATATAGTCAATCCAACGGTCCAATAAATTCGGATCTAACCGAAAGTTATTAAACATGTGCAATTTAGATGGGTCATGTGTTTAGTCCAGTTGGATGGACCAAAGGTGGGCCCCACAAGCATGGGCTTATGATATTTTATTCTAAATTTGAGCTTAGGAGAGCCTTGCTCAATATATATATATATATATATGTAACTTTATGTTATGATATAAATAAATAAAAAGTGATTTTGATATAATACATTTATGTAATATAAAATCTGAAAAAAAAAAAAAAAAACTTATAGGCTTAAAATAATAATCATAGATAGAAAGGATATTATGTCCTATGTCTCAATCACGAAACACATAATAATTGTCAAATATAACATTAAATCGAGATAATCTTAATGACAAACTAATATTTTGGATTTTATGGAGATGATGTTACGAAAACTATCAGAGCAGATCCTAGTCTGCGGTTTTTCTCTTGTTCCATATTGGATTTTTTTTCAATATTGTAAAAAGTAGTATATTTTTAAATATTATATATATATATATATATAACCATTCGTCCTAGGTGCTAAAAGTGTGTTGGTTGTGTTCTCGTCGTCATATCAATGATACTATTATTATAAGATATTTTCCATAAATATTGCATTAAATGGTAAAATGAAAAGGAAAAAGATGAGTTATGGTTCTTGTAGACACAATTGAGAGGATATGATGACAAATAAAAAACAATTCCGTAGTTAAAATCAATTTGGCTGGTTTTTCAATTGGAATAAGCCGCTTTCATATATTATATAATTGGCAAAGCCTAGTTGGGTATTAACTGAATTAGTTAGGCCCATTACCCATGTATGCACAACTGAGTGCATTTGGAACTCAAATGAACCCATTGCTTGTTACGCCATTTTGTAGTTCATATTGGGCCCATGCAATTAAGAACTTGAGGGGATGCTTTGGTACAATTCTAAGCATCATCGTAGGAATCAGTTTTGTTAAATTGATACACCTGATTTCGGCCGAGGCTCTTTGTCAAATTTGGGATTTTTCTTGGGCATTTGGAACTCTTCATTGGACTGGATTCAGTCTTTAAAGTAAAGGCCAATTTATAGTTCAGTAATGAAATTGCTCAAGGTCTAATCCAGTTATTACAAACCAAAATATGATCACGTTTTAGTTTGCTATGCCCCCTTTTGTTTTGATTCATTATATGCTGAGTCCAGGTGCACCAGGCCTGTGGCCTGTCCCTTTGTGGTTACAAAACCTGTATATTATGGCCCCATGGCCTGTTCTGATCCCTTCTTTGAGTGCACATATGAGGCCCATAACCTGTTACTCTATATTTTGAAGTCTAATAAATAGTTCGGGCCCATGCCTTGTAAATGGTCTACTGTTAATATAAAGGCCTGTTTAGCTTGCAGGCTTGTGGTCTCGCCGTGCACACTTCATGACCATGACCTGCATTATTGGTAGCATACACCGTCAAGACCAACCCCTGTATGTGCATATCGTAAAAAATCCAGGCCCATAGCCTATGGACACTTAATGTCTACAGTTCAGGCTCACTAGCGATACACGGTTGGTGCAAATGTTTGAAGGCCATTGGCTGATCATGTGGGACACTAATTTTTCAGACCTGCGAAAACCCTCTTTCTGATTGATCTGGGCTTTGGAAAAATGGGTATAGCATCTGTTAACATTCATTTAGACTATATGGATGTTGTGATTGTGAACCCCCTCTTGTGGTTGATCTGGGTTTAGGAAAAATGGGCATCGCAACTGTTAACATTCATTTGATGATGTAAAACAGGCCCACATGCTGCTACTATCTGCAGACAAATGATCAGGTCTTGATAGTTTTTGAGCCCAATGTGGACGATATTTGGACCTGATTACATGATTCACTTTTAAGGCCCGTTTTTCATTTATGATTTGTGGTAGAACAAACTTTTTATCCAGCATTAGACCCTTATGACTAAACTTTTAATCCAGCAGAGTCATACTCCTAACCCATTTATGAATGTTCTTGTTGGGTTAGTCTACGGCCTGATGACTTTGGTCGGCCTATAGTTTCACACCCACCACCCATCTCACATGATGAAATGAATATAGACTTTAAACCAGTCCATTTTGGGCTGGTTTTAGGCCTAAATACAGGGTCAATTTCTTGAACCTGGACAGATGTAAAGCCCAACTACATTGAAAGACTCATTTATGATTATCCTTTCAAGGGTGCTCATGGATAGTCAGACTGGGGCCGACTAGGGCCAAGCCCGCTTCAGGGAGAATATTCTTTTTCAGTTTTCGTACACAGTTCCTGCCTGAATCTTAAATCTGAGCCATTTGACATTTACACCGGGCTTGAATTAAGTGATCAGAAAGTCCAAATCCTGTCCCGGCTCGATCGATAATGGTTTAAAAGTTAATTTCTATATTAGTGAAGCCCAGCTCATCCCAAACCAATTGACTAAATGGATGGGCTCGAGCCTGACATGCTTGATGCTGCCTGTGTCGGGCTTGGGCTGGATATAGTCCTGTGTTTCTAAGTAGGGTACAACCTAAATATTACTGGGGCTGGCCGAACCTGGCCCATGATACTACTACTGCCCTTGAGAAAATAGTTGACTAGTGCCAATCTAGAGTTGACTATATAATAAATAAAATGTACCATTATGCTTGGGTTGTCACACGAGTCTGCCTTTTGCTACCCCAAAGATCAACCCATTTCGGTCCTCGATAAGTTTACTGGAGTCAATAGGAGTGAGTCAAGTCATTAACCGACAAAAAAAAAGGGCCTTTTTTCGTCAGTGATCATCAGGCAAAGAGTCAAGGTTCTAATGTAAATGGACCATAAAACTCCTAGGACAATTTTTGTGGGTGAAGAGTTAATGACCATTTCCCATCAAAGAAGATACTCGTTTTTGCTCCTGTGAATTCAATAGGAAGTCAGGCAAAAGGGCCCTAAATATGGAAAGAAGAAGATTTTTATTTTGGTAGTGCCTATCTATTGACAAAAAAAGCATGTCTTGGAAACAATCAAAAAGCTCCATTTTGTTTTGTTTTGGTTTTTTCCCCCTTTCTTTCTTCATACTTTTCAATTCCCCTGGGCTGAGGGCGGTGCCTAAACAGCATGCGCTTTTCTGCTGCTAGTTCTATGGACTAGATAAAATCATTTTATTTTTTCTTTAGAAAGTGGAGATGAGAGTATACTTAATGCAGAGATTTTCGAGGTTCAGATCAGATCTGTGCATTTGTGTCTCTTGAGTAGAGGCTGTAGCAGTACATTTACTGATATACATCAGTGAATGAGGGGGTCAAAGCAAAGTAAATTATATCATTTCATTTTGTAATCTTAAATGGAGAATTGCAGGAAGCAACTACAACAGCAACCAGAATGGTAATAATAAACTTACTTACCACCGAAAAACAAAGTGCTCATCAAGTCAGGTGGCATTCAAATTTGATGGAGGCATTATCCCCCATTTCTTTGTAACATCCTCCAAAAAATTCCTAGTGGAAGTGCCATTCATAATTTATGCATATTAGATCCATGCACCGCATACCAGCACGGATGAACCAAGGAAGTTATGCTGGAACAATACTGCCCTCTGCTTCTCATCGAACTTTGCTGAACCTCTGATGACAGATAGTAAACATACGGGGAGAAGCATATGCTCAAACAACACCACCTTGAGAGCTGATTCACCAACTAAATTTGTAGGAAGACCAACAAAACATGCCAAAATCATGCACCTCATGTGCATGCATATCCACACACGCCAAATTTTCAGTGTCTATGAAGTGCAGAGGGCAGTGGTCAATCTGGAGAGAAGTTTCTAGATCCTATGGATGTGTCGCATATCCTGCACCAAATGTGCCTGCATCCAAGTCCCATGCATGCCCAACACCGCTGGATATCACATGGGATGCACCAAAAGTACTGCCTGAAAATGCATAGCTTCTATGTTAGGTAAGTACACAAAACCATACGGCATGAAGAATGTAACTTGCAAGCTATCAACAATAAAAGATAAGAGACAATTAGTGTTCTCCTAAAGCCTGGCTTGTGCTTCTCAGCAAGGGACATTCTAGTATTATCGAGCAGATTTAACTGTAATGCTGACACACATACCATTGAGGATGAAGCAAAGTATCTTTTCCTTGTCCACACATTTGGATGTGCCTAATGTGATTTTTACTTAAAATCTTTTAGAAGGTAAGATGTCTAAAATCCACGATGACTTTCTTGCAACAGTAGCACCATCCAAAATGTGCTATGGGTTTTTGTCAACCTAAAATTGGAAATGATTTGAATATTTTGGAAGAAATGAACAGGCAAAATGTTCCATTAAGCGTTAGGGAATGTAAGAAACAAGTCAAAATGTAACGTAAAATGGTGTCCAACTTTTTCCATCCAAATCATTTTCAGGTAACAGTAATTTGGGATGTAGATGGCTGACAGTATCCACCAAATGATTTCAAGTATATGTGCCACACCGAAGTTAGAGAAGGCTACTAGAGTAAAATATTCAAACTATTTGTACCACCACCCAATTGAACCTTTGATGTTTTGAATTTAGAGCATTTGAACATCAAGCATATTAGAAGAAATTATTTTTTCTTTTTCATTTTTTTGCAACGGATGGTGTCCCAGCCCCTAGGGCCAGACTAATAATCCCTACGGGCCCGGGGGAGCCGGGTAAATCCCCTGTGGCCCAAGTGTGGTGTGCAGTTTCAAACCCACAACCTCCGGGAAATTAGTTTTGGTTTTGCAGGGAGAAAACCCTCAATATAGCAAATGCCAGGTGGTGCATGGCTCAACAAATCCAGATTTTTCAAATCCATATTTCAGAATTAAAAAGAGCATCATCCAATTTTCTTGTTTTATAAGGTTGATCATTTCATGCAGATGGAGAGGCTACGATAATTAGATCCAACATGATAAAAAGTTCACTAGCACAGCAGTTAGCATCAGAACAAAGTTGATGCAACATCAACTGGAAACAGCTAACTCAGTGACAGCCAAGTGTGTGTATATTTATTTTTTGTTCAGAATGATGAAGATGGACTCATTCTGCCTTCTCGGATCCTCTTCATCCAATCAAACACCTTATGGAAAGCTGGCTCAGTAGTCTCCCCAAGAGAGCAATTAGATCTGCTCTTCTAGGATAAAGCAGTACACCAAAAGCTGAACTGAAGGCAATTGCTGCTTGCTGCCATCCCTAGAGCGGAATTTGTGTAATGTCTATCATGTTTAAGGTTATCTATAAAAAAGTGAGTTCATGAAGACTCAATACTTGGTCTCATGTTAATTGCCCAAGTGAGAAGATTAGCTTCCATAGTTGACCTCCCTGACATAAAACCAAATTGATTGTCAAATATCATGGTCATTTGTCTAAGTCTTTGCTCCATTACTCTCTCCCATAGTTTCATGGTAAGACTCATAAGTCTAATCCACTCAGACTCAGTCAATACTGAGTCGGGTCACCTCCGACACGGACTCAATTGAGTCCCTTCATTTTTATTTTTATTTTCACTTTTTCTTGGCATTTTTTCTTTATTTTTGGCCCCCTTTTACAGATACACCTTTAAAGTGGTTGTATGGCCATATTAAAAATCCCTCCCACCTCCCAATCTCTGTATTTAAAACTCATTTCCACTTCCCATTCTCTGCATTTTAGATAATCTCCATATTTAAGATATCCTTCCACTTCTCAATTTCTGTATTTAAGATCTCTTTCCACTTTTCAACCTCTATATTTAAGAATCCTTTCAATTCCCAACCTTTTCCACTTCCCAAGGGACACCATTACTTTCAATTTTTACTATTAAAGTTGTTTTAAATTTTTTGGGGTAAAAAATTCCCTTCCATTTCCCAACTTCTATATTTAAACTCCTTTTCACTTTCCATATCCCAACCTCTTCCCACTTTCCAAGGGACACCATTATTTTCATTTTTACTATTAAAGATTTGAATGGGAATGTTGTGTAGAAACACTAAGATTTCCATAATTATTTATAATAAAAAAAGGATTTCCATAATTCTTTATAATAAAAAAAGGATTTCCACATTCAACAATTGGCCCAACCCAACTCTGACAAGCGCTATGTGACTTGCTTCTGAGTTCTTGATTCTTGGTCTAATCCCACCATGGTACAATTTCAAATATCTCCTTTGTTTTTGTATATAGGTACTACAACATTTCTTCTCCATTCATCCGACATTTTCCTTGTCATTAATATCTTATTGAAGAGCTTAGTTTACCAAATCCACCCAATTTCTCTAAGCATTTCTAAGCCTCTATCGGAATGTCATTTGGCCCCGTAGTCTTTATTTTCTTCATTTGTGTCAATGTTTTTTTTTTTTTTTTTCACTTCTATTATCCTAATTCTATTGTAAAAGGTATGTCTAGCTAACAAAGTGTCATCTCTTGTTCTTACATCTCCTCCAGAATTTTCATTTAAAAACTTGTTAAAATATTCTCTCCACCTTTCTTTAACATTGTTGTCCTTCATTAAAACCTTTTGGCTGTCCCTCTTTATACATTTGACATGATTTAAGTCCCCACCTTTCCCTTACATTATTTTTGCAAGCTTAAAAATATCCTTCTCCCTTTCTCTTTTTTTTTTTTTTTTTTTTCGAACTTATTATATAGGTCATCATATGCTTTGAACGTTGCATCACTTACTATTTTCTTAGCTTCTTATACATTTTATAATTCTCCATATTCCTTATTCCTAGTGTCCTTATTGTATATTCCTACTTTTTAAGAAAAATAAATGATTATGACTTAGGAAATCTTGAAATTTGTTCCAAACAAATTGATGGGGTATCAACTATCAACACGCGGTGTGTGTGTGTGTGAGGAATGTTCATGTGCATCCTTCCCTCACCAAAGGGTGAGAGGTATAAACGTCATTTGAAAAGTTTCATTGAAAACGAGAGGAAATAGAAGTGAGCTTGCCCATTTGAAATTCAAAATCATTCATTCATTCAAAAACAAATTTCCCTCCTTACTTCCTCTTTCTATATCTTAGAAAAACTATACCAGTCTCCCTTGCTCGGAGCTCTCCCGCTCGTCTCCATCTCAAGCATATCAAGGAGGCCTTTGTGTCTTGCGTTTCTCTCTATTTTCAATTTCTTCATTTTCATCTCCAACAGATTGAGATAAACTTACATTCTGCTGAATTTCTTAAGGTTCGGTTTTTTTTTTTTTTTTTCTGTTTCTTTTTTGTTTCTTCGGCTTGAATATGCCTAGCCCCGGTGATAATTTTTTTCATTGATGTTTGGGGCTGGTTATAAACAGAGACATGAGGATGAGGTTGGGGTGTCATAGAAATGGACTGGGATTGGGCTTGGGCTTTGGAAGAAGAAGAAGGTGGGGGGGGTTGGTTCTCTACATTTTTTCATCGTTTTTCTATTGGAAACTATATTTTGTCCAAATGAATCTTAATGTTTTCCTTTTCTTTTCTTTTTTTTCACTTGGATCTCTGTACATTTTATTTTCTTGGATCTCTGCATCTTTTTTCCCTTGGATTTCGATTTGTGGGTGGTCTCTCACCACTTTTTCCAGATGAGTATCAGGTCTCCACACATTTTTTCCTCCTTCATATTTCTCTTGGATTTCATTATGTTTGCCTTTTTTTTTGACTTGGATCTCTGTACATTTTATTTTCTTGGATCCCTGCATCTTTTTTCCCTTGGATTTCGATTTGTGGGTGGTCTCTTACCACTTTTTCCAGATGAGTATCAGGTCTCTACACATTTTTTTCACTCCATATTTCTCTTGGATTTCATTATGTTTTCCTTGGAATCCAGATTTTCAACTGAGCGTCGCACTCTCTCTCTGCAATTTTTTTCCTTGGATCACATTATGTTGAATCAGTATGTTTTGGAACCCATTTTTCAATTAATATCCCACCCCCTTCCATTTTGGGCATCAAATAGTTACACAGAAATTTGACATTTATATTTGATTTCTGTAATTCTGAGTATTACGAAAACTTGTTAGCTATATTATTCTATGAATAATTTTATTTTTTAGAATGTCCTTGTCCAATACCTCAACTGCTGAAATGGTGCCAAAAAGCTGACGTGGGAGTGGTGACATGAAATTGTTTACCTCTCATATAAGGTCGAGTCCAAATAAATTTTTTTGAGGATGCCCAAGATGGAATGTAAGTGTGCTAATCTATGATGCACGGATACATCAAAATGGGCAACGTATCGTATCCGATACTTCACTTTTTACATGTAAAATCAGTGTCCCCGCCATGTCTATGGCGTGTCCCTACCGTATCTGGGCATCATAGGTGCTAATGTGTCATTTTGAATGTGTTGCTAGAATTAATATTTTTTAATGACTCAAGTCCTGTTTCAAACACGTTTTTCTGAAGAAAAAAAAAATTGTAGGATGGAAAAGGCTGTGGTGCATTTATATGGAAAGATAAAGCTTTGAGAGAACAAGTTTTTTAATCGAATTGAACGTCATGCGAAAAAAATGATGTAAAAATATATTTACAGAATCTCGACAATTTTGATCACAGATTGCAATAGAGATGCACAATAGATTGTTCCATGCAGCAGTGGACAAAAAAAAAAAAAGCAGAAGAAATTGAGCAATTTACATAATTTGTATTTGTGTAAAATCTAGCGTGTAATGTTGTTTATGTCATGCATTGTAATTTTGGCATTAGCTTTTATATTCAATCAGGCATGAATAGGCATGTTTTAATATATGTAGCTTGGTTGAATATGACTTGTAAAAAGGTGGCGTGTTTTAAGGCAGTGTTGTATTTTCATCTTCCAAATTGAGTATTGGAAATTTAGGGAAAGTTTGTTTGCCATGCATAAGTAATTTAGAAACTTTCAATTTGAATAGACCTCACATTAGGGTTTAGGCAGTTTGGAACCTACAAAAAGATAATGATAATAAAGGAGTAAAAAATCCAAACTAAATTAAATCAAACAACTGAAACCTAATCACATATAAAGACCATATCCAAAAGACAACCATCGTCACCTAGTTTCCTTCCATGAGCTTCTTTTCTAATCAGAAAAGAGGCATAAGCATCAACGGTAGCATATTTGATTTGCTCCATTGATAGGTTTCTCTACATTAACACTCGCACAAAATCACGAGCTGGGTGAAAGTAGGACATGAATAGGCAGCCCAAGAACCATAAGTGAACAATGGTATACTTCAACAACATTTATATTGTCAATCCCAGAATCTCTTTCAAGGGTGGACCCACATATTAGCTGGCGTGGGCTTGAGCCCCGCTCCAATCCGGAAAAGGCTCATAAGTGCCTTGGGCCGTCTGATACTCTACAGGGTAGGGTCACCCACGCATCGTCAAGCTAAGCTAATACTCAACAGGTTCAGCCTACTCTCCCTCCAATGGAGACACCTGCTGACATCGTCTGCTTCCTTTGTTGTTCCGGCAACTTCAGGAGAAAAAAAAAGCCAATATTTTTCCACATATCGGAAGCTTCTCCATCAAATTCCTTGTTTGAACCCTTATAAAACGAAGGCATGCCTTGACTATCTCTATATAGTCTAATGGCACAAGCTCTTATGAAGAAAATGGGCTATGACACTCGAAATCCAGTCAATTTGGGAGGAGGCCGTGGTATTTTCACGCCATTGGAGCCTGTCCTAACCAAAAGCCAACTAGAAGATTGGAAACTCTACCATCATATAGAGAAGTCATGATCCAGATACTCCCCTCAAACAGTTGACACAGGCTGAAAAGTCGATTTGCCGATCAAGCCTCAACTTCTCGTGTCCATGAAGACATCGATCTCCCTGTATATCTCTTTGAAAACCCAGGAAGCTCGTTCAATTGGTACGATTTCTTTGACAATGAAAAGGAATTGTCCGATGGCACATACATGTGGTCTTCTAGTCCGGAAGAGCCATCGTCTCCAACGGAAGTACCTTATTTAAACTCAGTTTCAACAGGTGATTGGAAGCATCTCATAGAAAATATTGAGAAGATTATCAATAAAGAAGACCCATGGACAGGAACCAAGCCTTGGTCTGAAAATGTCCTTGATACTATGGAGGATTTTGTTAAGTTGGAAGCCTCCCAAAATATTGTGGAGGAGCCACCTTCAAACCCTCCAACAAAAGATCTTATTCAAAAGATAGACTTGGGAACACCAGATAACCCACGTCTTGTACTCATAAGTAAGAATATAAAGGATGATGAGTTACCCGAGTATATCGCTTTCCTTCATGAGTTTGTTGATTGTTTTGGATGGTCTTATGCCGAAATGCTTGGTTTAGACCCCAAAATAGTAGTCGACAAGCTCAATCTACAAAAAGGATATCAGCTATCAAACAAGGCCAAATAAGATTCCGTCGTGATGTGATGAATAAAATTAAACAAGTATAGAAAGTCAAAAGTGTTGGCTTCATCTGTGAGGAACAACATCCTGAATGGCTGGTCAAATATCGTCCCTGTGACAGAAAAGTGGGCAAATCAGGGTCTGTATTGACTATAGATTCTTGAATGGTGCATGTCCTAAAGAAGAATTCCCGCTCCCCATACCGGAGGGCATGATTGACAATACCTACGGATTCGAGCGAATGACATCCATGGATAGCTTCTCTGGCTACAATCAGATAAAGATGCATCCCGAAGATGAAAAACACATCGTTTTGGACCCCATTTGGCGTGTATTGCTACACTGTCATGCCATTTGGTTTGAAGAATGCTGGCACTACATATCAAAGGGCTACGATGAAAATATTTCAAGATATGCAACACAAGACGGTCGAATGTTATGTTGATGACCTCGCCGTCAAAAGCAGCAGAAAAGAAGACCATCTCAAAGATCTTCGAGAAGTCTTCCTCCCACTCTGCAAACACAAACTGCGAATGAATCCTCTATAGTGCTTCTTCTGTGTCTCATCGGGTAAGTTCCTTGGATTCTTAGTTCAAAAGGCGGGAATAGAACTTGACCCCATCAAAGACAAGGCTATTATAGAAATGCCCTCGCCAAGAACCTTAAGAGAACTAAAAGTACTCCAAGGAAGATTGGCATACATCCGACAGTTCATCTCTAATCTTTCGGGGAAGTGTCGTCCATTCTCTCGGTTAATAAAGTTATAGACTTTGTTTGGGATGCTAAATGTGAAGCTGCATTTCAAGATACCAAGTCATACCTAACCAAGCCCCCAGCTTGCACACAAGAGCCCTCGACTATTCCTTGGATGCTCTACTCGCACAAGAAAATGATGGGACGAAAAGAAGCCGATCTACAACACCTCAGCCGTATGTTGGTCGGTGCAAAGCATCGCTACTCTCTAGTTGAAAAAGAATGCCTTGCAGTGATGTTCGCCGTGCAAAAGTTGTCATTACCTTCTTTCCAACACAATCTACCTGATTTCAAGGATCAAAATAGTCCATCCTTCTGTCACGGTTTTATATTAGGTATTTACCACAAAAGGCAATCAAATGCCAAGCTCTCGCAGAACATCTATAGCCTAAAGATTCACAACTTAGAGATGATCTCCTGGACGAACCTGTCTACAAGGAGACTTCTTTACCAAATGCCTCTTGGGATATGTACTTTGATGGTGCAACCAGGACAAATGAAAAGGGAAAGCTGATCTCAAGAGTTGGCATTCTCTTTGTTAGCCTCGACAGATATAGGATTCCACATGCTTTCTCGCTATTGAAACTATGCTCAAACAATGCTGCTGAATACCAAGCTCTGATCTTAGGATTGAAACTCGCCCTCGAGTCCGACATCACCATGCTGGAAGTCCTTAGAGACTCTCAACTGATCGTCAACCAGATAGAAGTATGAGGTCAGAAAGCCCGATCTATTGCCTTACTACAGCAAGGCACAATCTCTTCGGCAAAAATTCAATATCTGCCACATGACCTACATCTTCAGAGGTGAAGACATCCGTGTAGATGCCCTAGCTGGACTTGCTACATCAATGGCCATTCAGGAAGGAGAAAACATGCAAATTACAATGTGTTGAAGAAGGATCCTCTCCTCTTAACACACACCAAACAATTTACGAATGCCACCGAGTGGTTGGAAGTCGGATCTCCATCCTCAAAACTCCAATCGGCAACTGGAGGGATCCGTTCATTGATTAAACCATGTTTGGAATCCTATCTAAAGATCCAAAAGAACGGATAAGCATTGAAAGACGAGCCCCAAATTTTCAATTGGATATTCCCTCAAAAATCCTTTACAGAAAATTCTTAAACGGAGTACTTCTATGCTGCTTGTTACAACAAGAGGCCGAAGAATTACTCAAAGAAGTTTGTTAGATTATATGGCCTCAATCCAGTGGGTGATGTAATAAATTGATTTATTTCATTATTTATTAATATAATCATGCTTTACTTTCATGAGATGAATGGTGTTTTATTATTTTCATTTCAGCCAAAAAACCCCTCGGAAAGTTGGTTAACCAGCGCCCTAAACAGGAGTACTCAACAAGGTCGTAGCAGATTTGACCCGACTGTGTTGGAAAAGTGCACGAGTTGAAAGCCAGGCAAACATGATTGTATCCTACTGAAAAATAGCACATTTGAACTTCATAATAAGGACTTGGCAAGCCCCAAATTTCAGCCAAAAAATCCCTCGGGAAGTTCCCTAAACAGGGGTGCCCAACAAGGTCGTAGTAGATTTGACCCGACTGTGTTGGAAAAGTGCGCGAGTTGAAAACCAGATAAACGTGATTGTATCCTACTAAAAATAGCACATTTGAACTTAATAATAAGGAATTGGAAAGCCCCAAATTTCAGCCAAAAAATCCCTCGGGAAGTGGGTTACCCAGCGCCCTAAACAGGGGTACTGAGCAAGGTCGTAGCAGATTTGACCTGACTGTATTGGAAAAGTGCGCGAGTTGAAAACCAGGCAAACATGATTGTATCCTAATGAAAAATAACAAATTTGAACTTCATAATAATGACTTGGAAAGCCCCAAATATCAGCCAAAAATTCCCTCGGGAAGTGGGTTAATCAGAGCCCTAAACAGTGGTAATCAGCAAGATCGTAGCAGGTTTGACCCGACTGTGTTGGAAAAGTGCGCGTGTATCCTATTGAAAAATAGCACATTTGAACTTCATAATAAGGACTTGGAAAGCCCTAAATTTCAGACAAAAATCCTTGAGGAAGTGGGTTAACCAACGCCCTAAACAAGGGTACTCAGCAAGGTCGTAGCAGATTTGACCCGACTCTGTTGGAAAAGTGCGTGAGTTGAAAACCAGGCAAACGTGATTGTATCATACTGAAAAATAGCATATTTGAACTTCATAATAAGGACTTCAAAATGAAATCTGATGGCTCATTGGATAGATATAAGGCGCATCTTGTTGCTCTTGGCAACCGGCAAGAATATGGGATTGACTATGAGGAGACGTTCGCTCCGGTGGCTAAAATGACTACTGTCTGAACTATCCTAGCCATAGTAGTGTCTCAGTCATGGACACTTTTCCAGCTAGATGTAAAGAATGCATTACTTCATGGCGATCTGAAAGAAGAAGTGTATATGAAACTTCCTCAAGGATATTCGACCACCGGCAATGGTTTTGTTACTAGATTAAGGCATTCTCTATATGGTCTCAAACAAGCTCCTCATGCTTGGTTTGAGAAATTTCGTGATGCTTTACTCCAGTTGAAATTCTGCCAAAGTCTGTACGATCCTTCGCTATTTCTTTATTGTACTTCCACTAGCATTAATGTGCTTCTTGTTTATGTGGATGACATAATTATTACTGGTACGGATACGGCTATGATCACAAAACTTCAAGATTCTCTTCATTAGTCTTTCCATATGAAAGACTTAGGGCCTCTTACCTATTTCTTGGGTTTTGAAGTTCATCAGTAAGAAAAGGGTTTACTTCTTCATCAACACAAATATATTGTTGATCGCATTGACATGGCTAGTCTTCGTAACTCAACTCCAGTTGATACTCCTCTTGAAGTAAATTTGAAGCTTACTCAAGACACTGGTGATCCTCTTCCTGAGCCGACATTATACCGGCAACTGGTTGGTAGCTTAATTTACTTGACTAATACTCGGCCAGATATCTCATATGCAGTTAATTTAGTCAATCAATTCATGACGACCCCTTGTCGTCTTCATTTAGCAACTGTTCAACGCATTATTCGATTTGCTTGGCACTCCTAACCACAGGTTATTTTTCCCTACTGGATCTTCACTCAAATTGACTGCTTATTCTGAAGCCGATTGGGCTGGATGCCCAGACACTCGTCGTTCAACGGCTGGTTGGTGCATGTACCTCGACGATGCCTTGATCTCCTGGAAATGTAAGAAACAAGATAAAGTATCAAAATCTTCTACTGAAGCAGAATATCGCGCCATGTATGCTGCTTGTTCCGAAATAGTCTGGCTTCATGGATTGTTCATTGATCTTGGATTTCCTCAACCGCTACCCACGCCTCTTCGTGCGGATAATACAAGTGCTATTCAGATTACTGAAAATTCGGTTTTTCACGAGCGAACCAAGCATATAGAGGTCGGTTGTCACTTTATTCGAGATGAATATCTGCAGAATGTCATCAGTCTTCCCTTCATCTCATCAATCCTACAAATTGCAGATATTTTTACCAAAGGACTTCCAAGACCTCGGCATCAATTCTTGACTTACAAATTGATGCTTGTTGACTCCCTAGCATCAATTTGAGGGGGGGTGTTAGTTGGATCTAGGCCCAGTTGTACATGAGTCCTAACCTAGCCCACAAGTATAGTAAAACAGGTGTTTTGGCCAAGTCAACATGAGATTCTGTACAGTGATTCTTTCCTATATTGTAGATTGTAATTAACTGTAATTGCTTGATTAGAGCATAGATTAGAGCCTTGATTAAGGGAACAATTCATTGATAAATAGAGGGGATCAATCCTTTTGGAGATGAACCCAATTCATTACAACTTCACTGTTCATTATCTCTGTCAGAATTGTGAGAATGTCCGGTTGATAGAATTGAGTTATATCAAAGTTCGGTTGATAGAATTGGGTTGCCCCTTTTGAGATATGTCCTCGTTTATTTTCTTTGCGGAGACGTGTAGCGCCTACAAACACGTGCTTCGGCACCTCGACATAAGCCATAACCCCACAGCATGCATCAACAATGTTTTAAATTAAAGCTGCTTGGCTCTACTAGGTTTTAAACCATAGTGTCGTTATTTTCAAAATAGTATAGCGGCCTCATCTGCGACGGCTGATAATGCGACCACTATGTTTCAACCATGACTGTCACACCGGGGGCTCGTACTCACGCACTTGATGCAAAACGGGCCATACCTCCACACTCACGCACTTGATGCAAAACGGACCATAAGTGAGTTTTCCCTCGGAGAGGTGTGTCCTTGCCTCACGTTGAAGTCTCTATGGAGACGATTTGAGGTGTCTACAGTCATGTGCTTTGGCACCCACACAATCCCTAACCCTAGGGCCTGCATCAGCACTCTCACACAACACCCATGTCCCTAACCAACTGGAGTAAACCCGGGGACAAATTCTTACGTAATTGACACAAAACAAGGACCATTTGGGTCATAACTGAACAGCAAAGCCATCTTCAATTATTCCCATATAAAGTAATAGCTCTTATTCAGTTTTCGTATGAAAAAGAAAAAAAAAATTTGATAAAGTCTACAGTTTCTAACTGGATGAGACGATGCAATTAGAAGCCAACTTCTCCCAAATTCAGAGCGCAAGTCTAATACATTACATCTGCCCATTAGTTAGAAAATTTCAATTACTATAAGGAATAAAGAAAATTCATCAATTCAGATAACATATCAAACACAAATCATGAGTACAATAAGAGGTACCCTTTTGATGCCTAAGAGTAGCACAATGCTGTAACTGGTCTCTTGTTGTTAGATTACTGAAATACCTTTCCAACCAGAACAACATTGCATAATTTGATTTCACAGCAATAGGAGAACTTAAAATCAACTTACGGTTAGGGACCTTAGGCATCAAATTATTATGAGCTTAGGTCATACTGTTCAATTTAAAATCTTGTGGACTTGTAACTAGGATTAATAAGTGTTTTGGGATTACCTTTTTTTTATTTTTTTTTATTGTTAAGAGAAACAATCTCTCTAAGACTGAAAAGATAAGCAAGAAAGCTCAAAGAAGAAAACAACAAAAAAGTTTGAACCCTCCCTGTATAAGAGATCTACCAAAGAACTCTTAAAATATTTGTCCCGGGCTGTCACTCAGATGATAAGGGACACCAACGCCCGCCTATAGGGTGTTGCTTCCTGTAGGAGAGAGGATTCTCGGCACAGCTTTCTGTTTCTATTTCTTTCTCCTCTTCGCCTTTTGTCTTCTACTGCCTTTCAGCAAGTAGATCACCATCATCATTAAGCCAGGGTCATCTACTTCCCTTACAGAAAATTTTGAGTGACATCGTCAATTGGTTAAAATGAGGCCAACACCACAACTCTTAATTAACTTTTGAAGGTGAAACTTGATAGGCATGCCATGACTAAACCATGGGAATAGGACACATTATCTACTCATGGTCTGCAACAGTAGCAGCTGATAATAAAATTAACAGCTCAACCAATAACCCTGACAAAAGCACACCTCATTTAAACAAAAAGTTTTTTATGGAAAGAAAATTATTTAAGAAGTATCACCTGTAGAGATAATTCAAATGACGCTGACTTTGTAATGTCGTGTTGTTGTTATGTCATCCTTTTCCAATGTTCATCTGCTCCTGCAATAGTCCTTCATTGTAAGGCATTATAGGCTTCACCCGCATCACTTGCCTATGTCTAATATTGATCCCATATTCAATCCTTTCACAAAGTTCATCTGGCAAATCAGCTTTTCTTGCTGAAGTCAAAGCAAGTCGGACCAATTTATATGTATAATCTCTTGGAATACATCCTTCGTCTACCATTTCAGAAAGGAAATCTTGCGCTTCTGTTGGTCTTCCTGCTTCACATAATGCATGAATGATGGGGGTATAAGAACTGGATGTGGGGATCCCATGGCTTCTCAACCTCATATTTCGCATCATCTCAATAGCCTTATCTATCTCATTCACAATGCTATAGTATCTAACGAAAGAATTGTATGTGACCTTATTTGGCGAACAACCCTTGAGAAGCATGTCATTGAAAAGCTCCAATGCCCTGCCTATTCGATGCGTCTTACAAAGGCCATCAATCAAGCAGTTGTAGGTAACAACATCCGGAACAAAACCCTTCCAAAGCATAATCCGAAATAAATGGTTGGCTTCCCACAACCTCCTCCTAATTGCCTTGCGACACCCAGTTTGCAAGCTATATTTGCAATAAAACCCAATTAAAATTGTGTACGTGAATGTATCTGGTGGGCATCTAGAACCTGGCATTTCCATTTGGTCTAATAAGAACCTTGCCTTCTTGAAATAGCCAACCCTACAAAGTGCACAAATAATAGAATTGTAAGCAACCACATCTGGTTTACAATGAAACTGTTTCATACGGTAAAATGCTGCTAGGGCCTCCTTCACCAAACCCTCTTCTCCAAGATACTTTATAATGCAGGTTAATGTTGCAGTGTTCACAAGGTCATCTCTTCTTTTAGCCATTTCCTGGAGGAAATGCCAAAGTTTTTTCAAGTCATTTCCCTTGGCTAAAATACAAGCCATCTCCCTACAAGTGGTCTCTGTGTGAACAAAACCACATTGCATTTCCAACCAATAATAGAACTCTAGGGCTTTGTCTACTCCTTGTTTGACTTGTATGGGGTCTTTGTAAGCAGCAGGACCATGAATTCGTAGCCCTTTGCGTAAATCCTCAGCTTCTTGGAAAAGATTCCTTTGTTTAAGCGGGGCACGCCTCCGAAATCCCTTTTGACGGCCAACTGATCGTCCACTCTGAAAGAAAAATCTTGGGATAGCCTTCAATACCTCACGTACAGCATCAACAGTCCATATTTGGTGTTTGGGCGTGCCCATGAGACATGTATCAAAAGACCTGTTCTGCAGCATGGCAGTCATAACTTGCCTCACAAGAGAACCGTGAGAAAGGGGTTCTGACAAGCTAGCTTTGTGTGTAGGAGATGTGGTTGCAAGAGTGGACGAACAGAGATGCCTGAGACCAAATTCAAGTTGTACAAACTGAAGAGCAGATCGGTTTGGTAGAAGCAGAATGCAAATGATGGTTCTTGATCTTTCGAGTAAAGAGGCCATTTTTATTGATTCTCTCCAAGAACTGCAGCGACCATGATAAGCAAAAAGAAAGAATCATTCCTCATTGGTCAAAGCACACAAATTGAAAAAGAAACAAATGGATGTGCAACAGTGGAAATGATCATAATCTTATTGGTTATTTTATTAGTTATTGGCCAAACTGCAGGGAAAAAGAACAAGCAGGAATTAAAAGAAAACCAACAAGAGAGAGAGAGAGAGAGAGGAAGATTTTAACACATATTCTTACAGTAAAGACGACAACATCTTTTCACAAGGTTATACACACACTGATAATAAGGACTAGCCAAGCCATTGCACAGAAAATGCCCTGAATTGGCTCTAAATCCAAGACTCATCCAACTTTTGCTCCCTTGGATTGTTTTGCTAAAAAAAGGAGGGGGGAGGGGGAGGGAGGAGAGGATCATCTAACAACTATCAAGTTCAACTTTAAAGACTGTAAAACCAATGTTAGCATGCTCGTAGTTTCTTTTTCAATGGTAGCAAATTGTCCCATTTTTTGAACACACCAAAATTAAGAATAGATATTTTCATTCCCCCTCCCACAATTGACACACATCCAGTATTCCCACAGGCTTTGTAGTCATTCCTAAAGGTGACTATATATGTGTAGTAGTGGCCATAGTTAAGTAAGAAATCTACACAGCAACACTCTGCATGCAATCCAATCACAGGAAATTAAAGAGGAAGGAAAAATCCATATTGCGGATTAGTTTGGATTAAAAAAAAAGCCAGCCTCGTCGTCATCATCATCAATATAGTCTTATCATCCATCTAAAGTAAGCTTAACGTGTTTGACTCAATAGACAGGTTAAATGATCCTTCCGCTCGACAGTCAGCTGACCAAATCACAGAAACCCTTATTCCCCTTTTCTCCTCCTCTCCATCGATTTCCAGAAAACCCCAAATCGACCCAAATTTTTTTTCTCGAAACCCTAACCCGTGGCCAAATTCCCATTGCCGATTGAACTGATCCCCCAAACCCAGCTAGTCGACTACCCACCGGCCATATCCACCCCCAGCCAACTAGCATCCAAGGCCTAATGAACCACCTCAAATCCCATATTCCTTGGAACCGAACCCATACTCAAAAAACCCACATCCACCAACGCTCCAACCATTCCCAGCTTCAATATGTCCACTGCGAACCGAACCCATTCTCAAAAAAACCCACATCCACCAACGCTCCAACCATTCTCAGCTTCCATATATCCACTGCTTCATCACAAACCGCAGCACATTAAAATTAAAAAAGAGAAGCAGAAAAAAAGAACTGCGGATACCGTCTCCAGCCACAAGCAGCAGCACCAAGTCTGAGTATCACGACCTGCATCTTCTAGTGCTCTTCATTGCTTCAGATTCGATTCTGCAGCAAACGACTGTTGATTATTACTGCAAAGTCGATTTGAGTTCTCGACGAAAGAGGAGTAAGTGAAGATAGAGGACTCTCTCTGTTTCGACCAAGCAAGTCGATCAACATCATCATGGCTCATCATCTTCGACCTGCAGCGGGAGCCACAAAGAACAGTAGACTATTCGTTTTGAAACCAGGAAACGGGACAAGGGCTTTTCACCCATTATCGGCAGACACATGCCTGCATTACACGTGCGATACGAACAGCCTCTGCCTGCCGGGAATTAGGGGTGCGTTTGGATGGTTTAAAATCGCAGTTTGTGGTGTTCGCGTCCGGGTTGTGGTTCGCGGTTATTGCAGTTTGCAGTCGTGATCTATCGTTATCGCAGCCCATCACAGAGTAAATTTTTATTTGACTTTAAAAAAATCTAAAAAAATATCTAAAAAATTTAGAATATTATAAAATGATAAAAACTAATGATTTTTTCCATTAGTGCACACTTAAAAGCAAAATAACAGTCCCCTCAAATTATAACATCCTATATTCATTATTGTATCGATGTATATACTAAAATAAGTTGAAATATCATAAATTTGACATAATGCAACCATAATTTTGAGCAAACTAATAGTGTTAATATTTAAACATTTAAAGTCTACAATCAAGCAATAAATATTAATAGAGTTAGTGCATGTGCCTAATGCCAAAACGAGTGGCGTCCTGGCTCGATATTATCATCATCATCATTATTTCTTGAAGGGTAGAAGGCACCAAATTGTTGTGTTACATAGCCTGCACTCCATAGTGCCCATAAAGTTGTTATGCCTATAGATGTGGTTGAGGAACGAAGATTACTTCATAAAGTGAGGCCGAGTCATTAGTAGACTGAGATGACTGAGGATAGTCATAGTGCTGCCGATAAAATTCGTGAGGAAGTTCAAGTTGCTGATGTGGATGTAATACATAGTAGTCACCATACATGACTTGTTGGTGGCCAACATCACCACCATTAGTACCCTCTCCCCCGCCATATCCACTACCAATAGCACCTGCATGTGATGATTCGGTTGGTGGTATAATTCTTCGGTACCC
Organism: Camphora micrantha; assembly: GCA_003546025.1. Classification (NCBI taxonomy): domain Eukaryota; kingdom Viridiplantae; phylum Streptophyta; class Magnoliopsida; order Laurales; family Lauraceae; genus Camphora; species Camphora micrantha. Next base: position 50,002,514 of record QPKB01000003.1, on the reverse strand, counting down.
ACGGGTCGGGTCTATGTTACCTGAAGAAGGAAAATGTTCTACTGTCTCCATCATATGGGGTGGTACTTCACCACCATCACCACCGCCATCCCCATCAGAATCATGCGGCACATCTGAAGATGAGCTAATACTACTAGAGCTAGTGTCCTCATCATCATCAACCTCATCTCGCATCTCCTGAGGGTCTACCCCACACCTTCGTTGATGGGTAAGATTTATCTCGCGTAGGCGCTCGGCAGCTCTCATTGGCTCTGGCCTTTCCCCAGTCAATTCCCAAACCATATCACCAATTTGTTCATCATGATCTAGCACTGGCTCTTCTACCTCTTCTATCCATTGTGCCAACACATCATCATTCTCTGAAAAATATATAGTTCAGATTGATTGGGCAAAAGTAATCTGTTTGGTCCTCAAACTCTCTCCTTCTTCTGTGTCTAGTTGCGGAGCTTAATGTTGTAATGTATATACACCAATTTGTTCAACTTTTGCATCGTCATCCAATTTCTCACTTTAGTGTGAATGAATGAAAATGTGCTCCAATTCCTCTCACAATTTGATGATGTAGTTGTTTGACTAAGGGCTTTCATTGCTATTTTCCTTAGTATTGGAGCACGTTCTCCGTAGTTTAATCACCACTCAACTGAAAATAAAATGGAAGTATATTTATTAATTAAATCATACATGACTCAACTTTTAAACCGATGTAGAATGAATGAAATGACCATAATCTTTACTTAGAAATGATTTCATGATAGCTCGTCGGGCGGTCGATATCCCAAAACTACCAAAGGCTTCATTGTATATGTCAATCTGGTGATTCATTGAAAATAAAATAAGGATGAAAATAAAAAAAATATCCCATTAGTCCATTACACTTACTTGGTTAATAGCCTCACATGCATCATCCTCATTCGCCGCAAGTTTTTCAATAACATTTTTTAGACCTACACGTATCTCATCTGCTAAGCTTCTGTCTTCATTTTCATTGTATCGATACTGTGGGTTGAAGAAATAACCTACATAGTATATTAATTTAGAGAGAGAAAACCACAATTTAACAATAGTTAGAAATGCAGTCTCAATCTGTGATTCTTTACGTGCAGCGTGCAAGTTATGATGGAGTTGTTTTTCCCAACGATTGTCGATGATCTTCCAATAAGCCTTGTAGTATTTGCAATTTGCTTGTATGGCTAACTTTGCTCAAACTACGGCCTCGTACAAGAAGCCCATTGTTGGCTTGTCATCTCCATCGGCCAACCAAATGACCTTTATCAAAGGCTCTAAAACCTTTAAGGTCTCACCAACAAATGGCTAATATCTCTTAGATTGTACAATCTTTATAACTTGCTTTGCTTGGGGCGTCGGCTTCTTCCCCCACTTTGATTCCAACCATTCTTGTGATGTAAATAGTTGGTGTAGCCCTCCTCTGTATTTATAAAGGCTTTCTAGAGCTATAAAGTGGGTAGCAAATCTTGTAATGCCTGGCCGTAGTAGCTCATGGTTGTCCGTATATTTCTTCATCATCGCTATGAGCCTGTTTGACTTATAAATAAAATTAGTGATATTTTTTGCCTTCAATATCACACCTTTTATCATTTTCCTCTTAGCAATGTCTTCAATCATTAAATCCAAGCAATGTGCAGCACATGGAGACCAAAAAATATTGGGCCTTTGCTGCATGAGTATCATTCATGCCTTCTTCATGCTTGCATCATTGTCTATGATGATCTGAACAAGACATTCTGCCCCAATATCCTCAATTACCTCATTGAAAAGCTTATTCAAGTATGTCGCATCTTTGACGTACTGAGTTGCATCAACCGATCTAATAAAAACAGTCCCTAAAGATGAATATACTAAAAAAATTCAATAAGGATCGTCTGGTGATGGTAGTCCACCCATCACACATGAGTGTGCAACCCCTCTCTCTCCATATCCTCTTCGGTATTCACCCAATCCACCGTCTCCTTATATTCCTCTTCAACACAGTAGTGGCCAATCTCATATGGTGTGGGTGGCTTTATACCCGGACCATGTTCTGCAGCAGCGTCCAACATGGTCTTCAAATAGGGTGAAGTTGCCTTATTTGGTGCAATGGCTCCATCGAAGAAGAATTTCCCAACTGCTCTAACCAACCTGTTTCTTGCATAACACATCTTCCCGCTTAAGGCTTTGGCTATAAAAGGTTGCTTTGCAGATGGAGACTTATATGCAACAGGGTCAATTGGACCCACAACTTCTAATCTACGAGCCTGTTGTGTGGGTGATTCACCAGACTCCAACCAATCCGGTGGTCGGCGAGTCTGTTTTTTATTAAACATTCGACGCAGCATCCCACTACCATCACTAACTGAGCCAAAGCCACCCCCCTCTTCATATTGGCCCCCTCTATAAACAGACTCATAGATCATTCTGCTCCTCTCTTCTTCCTCATTATATGATCTCATGCTCTCTCTCTCTCTTGCTCTCTCTACATCTAATTCCCCATCATTATATTCATCTAAGTCAAGCACCTCCCTAGGCCCATACACCTCTTCTCTACATGTTTCATACTCTGCCTCTCTCCTTTTCTCAGCCACTACTTTTTTTTGCTTCCCCGCGTTTAAGAATGCTTGCATTTCCTTCTTTAACTCTGGGGATGCCTTGGTACACTTTGCTACATTTCCCGATTTATGTGTCAAGTGTTCATTTAATCTGGTGATTCCCCAGTTACCACCTTACCACAATAATTGCATTTAAATCTACTCTTTTTTCCATCCACATCAACACCATGTTGCCACGCCGGGTCAACTTCACGTACCATTGTTTCTATAAAAGGATAACACTAAACACATAATCCATAAAGCAAAGTAGTTTAGAATTTGAAACATAGAAGCTTAAAACAAAATGTTTTATATCCATGAATTAGTGTATTACAGTCTTTAAATAAAAAATAACCAAAATAATTCGGATTTAAATAATGAAAAAATGAAAAATATTACAAAAAGTGCTAAAACTCACAATTTTTTGTTCCAAAAGTGTAGATCTATTTTAAACTAACACATTATAAATGCATTTGAACACTAATTTGAAAAATGTAAATGATATCAGGAAAAACCCCAAATTTTGAAAACAAAAAAATCTAGATCTACACCTTAAAACACTAGATCTAGGGAAAAATTAGTGAGTAACATTATATCTAACTCAATATAAAGCCTTTGGTTCATGTATTACACGATCTTAAAAAAAAAAAAAAAAAACCAAAAACAAAAACCCTAAAATAATTCGGATTTAAATAATAAAAAATAAAAAATATTACAAAAAGTGTTAAAACTTGAATTTTTTTGCTCAAAAAGTATAGATCTAACACATCTCAACCACCTCTAAGTTATTTTGATGTTGAATCTTGAAAATAACTCCAAGAAATAAAAAAATAAGCTTACCAAAGAGGTCCCTTGAATTTGATTAGCTTTCCCCACATACAAATCCACCCAAAAGTAGCTTAGATCTAAGCTTTTAGGTCTCCTCCATGCCTTAGAAGTTGTAGCAGCCTTTTAGGAACCCTTAGGAAGCTCTCAGGGGAGAGAAAGAAGTGAAAGAAGAAGGACTACACATGATTTAAAAAAAAAATTTAGTCAGAAAATATAACGGCTGTTATTTTGAATATAACGGTCGTTATAACGGTTTGACCGTTATATTCAAAATAACGGCCGTTACAGGCCGTTATTTACACGATTTTTTGGCCGTTACAAATATCGGTCGTTATAATCAATATAACGGCACAATAACGGCGTTATTTTAAACCCTGGTTTGGCATCGTGCCATTTGGATATTCCCACGAGATATGGGTATAAAAAACATGTTTAGTAGGTGTAAATGGGAAGGAATCTCAAAATCTTAATCCGCTGGCATAAGAAGTTAGAAAAACTTTATTTGTTTAGAAACAACTTACTGGCACAATTGTTTCTTTTCTATTTCTTGCCTTTTAAAGAATATCATTTGAAGATCATAAATCCTCTCACTTATCCTAAATGTAGGCCCCACATTCACAATCTCAAAGGAGGTGGCCCAAATTTATATTTCCTAGAGGTGGGTCACATGGTCACAATTACAAAAAGTGGGCCCCTATTATAATTCTATAATGGTGAGACCACATTATAAATAGTTTATAAAGGTAGGCATCATGTTGTAATTTCTCTAGGTGGGTCCCGTGTTCACAATTAACAGAAAGTTTAGCCCCACATTTTAATGATGGCCCCATGTTCGGATTTCTAAATGTGGGTACCACTTTGTAATTGTTTAAAGGTGGGTCATGTGTTCACAATTAACAAAAAAGTATGGCCCCCACATTATAATTCCTATAAAAGTGGGCCCATATTGTAAATTTAATAAATGTGCTACCCCCAAGTTCTAATTTTTAAAAATGGACACCACATTCTAATTTCTAAAGGTGGGCCCCGTCTCTACAATTACAAAAAATGTGGCTGCACTTTGTAATTCATAAATATGGGTCACATGGTCTCGTTTACAAAAGGTGGACCCACATTGTAAATCTTATAAATGTGAGCCAGTATTCTAATTTCTAGAGGTGGATCCCATATTTACATTTATAAAAAGTTGGCCCACATTATAATTCCTATACAGGTAGGCCCATATTATAAATCCAATGGATATGGGTTCCATGTTTTAATTTTTAAAGGCGGATACCACGTTGAAACTTCTACAGGTGGGTCCCATATATGATAATAATAGTACTGCAAATAATAAAAGGTGGGGTCCTACATTGTAAATCCTATGTTTGTTCCTTGAAGCAAAACTTTTATAATGTTACCAAACAAGTTCTGTACGACATATTTTTAGTAAAGTAATTTAATATAATGTTGCCAAACAAGTTCCATAGAATATAGACTTGGCACAACCTGATCTCAGCACAACCTAATCCGAGCACAAATTTGGGAACAACACGAGAATGATGTCAAACAGGCCCTGGGTTGCACAGTGGTTCGGATCGATTCACAGGGTAAACCATCAACCAAATTAAACCCATGGATTTTCTATTTTTCAAATAGAACTGAACCGCGCATGTGCTCGAACCAAACCAAATGGAACCGGTTCCGTTCATTTAATTATAGTTTTTTTTTTCACAAAATAATGGCAGTTATCATTTTCTTTTCACAAAATAATGGTCGTTCAACTGATGAGAAAGATTGGACTTCAAGTAACGGAGTGAGAGTTCGAGACTTTTTCAAGTAATTTTTTATATTTCTTGATATATTTTATAAAAAAATATATATTTATATAATTGGTTCAGTTTAGTTCAGTTCGGTTTCAACGGTTTAACTGCACCTTCAAACTGAACTGAACGGTTTGAAGGAAATCTGAACCGTGATGGAACTGATCTACTACAAAACCGATTCGAACCGCCCAGTCCAAATCGGTCTAGCGGATTTTTTTGTGCACCCATATTAGAAATCTCCGAACGAAGCTAGATTTTGGCCAAAGTGGGTCAGGTTGCCTATGGGCCAATTGGTTGATGGCCCAATAGCGAATTGGATTCCCACAATCAGCCAATAGCAGTCAATTAAGCTCAGACACCTACAAAGGCATCGGATTCAAATAATTCTTACATTGTGATGTTTGTGGATTCCGTACAGCGATTTTCACCTGCACACTCTTGAGAATCCGATCTACACATTAGGTCGATCTGATTTTTCTTAATAGCATTAAATTTTCGGTCCTTACCTCCAAGTCAATATGGAATTGCAAGATTTTGCCGTTCAATTCGAGAATCGTCTTCGAAAACTTACATATGCAATTACTTATTGACAATTATTATATATTAAGCTGAAAGCTTTTTAGATAATTTTGACCACTTAATGATTTTGACCATAACTAAAATATAACTTTTCATTTATTATAACTACTCCTACTTCTTATAACCACCCATTATGTTTTCTTTTCTTCTTTTAGTTTTTATAAAAAAACCTTTTTGCCCGCATCTCCTATTCCATTTTTACATGTACTTTTTTTACCTCACTTCTCATATTCTCTTTCTGCTCTCTCTACAGTCATAAATTTTTTTTATTTCTAAACATTCATTGCCATGCATGAATATTTTATTTGCATTATATGAGTGAATATTTAAATTGCTTTGTATGGACGTACCATTATCAGCACGGATAATTGTGCTAGTTATATATTATATATATGAAGCGAAATGGTCAATTGATTTTGACCATTTTATAACTATTTTGACAATCCCTTAAATCTATGAGAAACGTTTCCACTCCTATGGACGTTACTCTTCCAACTGCCCCTCTCTCTTTTTTGTAAACTGACCCTTTCCTTCTTCGCAGAACACAACTCCCCCAAGCCAACGTTTCCTCCCCCCAAGCCAACGTTTTCTCTTCTTTTCAGCCCTTTAACTCCGCACAAACCACTCCTTTCTCTCTCTCCTGAGTCGCGATGCAATCCCTCTCTAGCTTCGGTTCTATCTTTCTCTACATCTCTGCATTTTTTTCCTCTCTTCATTTCTGTATCTTCCTTGGTGAGATTATGTAACTGGGGTCTGTTGTTGTTGAGATGTTGAATAACTGCAGCATAAGTTTGTTGAAATAAGCATTAATTTACGCAAATGGGTTATGGACCTTTCCATGGTAATTTCTCTTCAGTTGAAATCATGTGTCTCACCTCACCCATTCTTCCGACAGTGATGGGAGTGAACTATGGGCCTCCAACTACTGAAATGGGAACCTTTTGAATTGTTTTTAACTGCTGAAATAGTGAAATGAAAAAGGTGTTTTTAACTTTGAATTGTTACGCCCACTGGCAGACTACATTATATTGACCTTGGGCGACCAAATTGAATTCTATATAGATTTCAATGGTATTTTGGTGCAGGGGTGAGCAATGTGGGGCACGATCTAGAGTAGTCGCCCTATATCAAAATTGAAAACACCATAAAGTTGTCACATATGTCACATATGTCTAAAGATAGCCCTACAAATGTAAAACTTCGTTGGTAAAAAAAAAAGGAGAAAAAAAAAAAGAAAGAAAAGAAGACATGTTGCGGCAATACATCGCTCTCCCTCTTCTTCCACCTCTTCTTTTGAAACCTCTTTGCGCCAATTGTCGATCGAGTTCCTCGTCGCCCGTCCCTATGTACTTTGTAGATTACTACATTTTTATCTACTAAACATATATAGTATAATCATTAATAATCACTCTATACCTAAATCAAAACAGTTAATCTCCAAATCCTAATTCCAAAAATTGAACTTCAAAATCCTAATCCATACCCTAAGCCTTAAACCACCAAATCTAAGCATATCTACAAAAATCCAAATATAACCAGATTCATTTATGTTATCATGTCTTCTTACCCCACTATGATCTAAAGATAGAATTTCACTCCCATTATCCAAAGATTGGAGGCTTTGAGAAAGTGAAAAGGGAAAGGATGGGTGTCCTCAAAATGTTCTTATATTAAGTTTTTCTCATACACCCACTCACCTTGAATTTGAAGTGACCTCCATTGGGCATTGATTTTGACATATAAATTTAGCGAAACATGATAATGTGAGTTTGAGTATCTGAGATTAGGTTAGAATTATTTTTTATCCATCTAATACTTTTTGGTACTTCTAATTAACAACCTCTCTATTGCCCAATCTTCACTAACTTGATGCATCTATTTGAGTTCCATGAGTTACATATTTTCTAAAGAAAAACGTACAAGTGTTATTTAGTAACATAAAAAAAAGCCACGCAAAAGTCAAGAAAGAATGTATTTTTTTTTCAAATGTAAAGTCTAGCAAAATTTTAGCCCCACCTAAATAAAAATCCTGAGTCCGCCACTGGTTACGCAGCACATGTGGAAAGCGTTGTACCCAGGATTCAAACTCTGGTACATTGATCGCAACGCTGACATCTATTTGATATTGTTCCTCAAATAAAAAAAATCACTTTCTCTCTTTTCTTTCTAATTTTTTTTTAATTAATGGTTGTGCCGATCTCCATCGACTTCTTGATATTATTCCTTTGGTTTTTTATTTTCAAAGTTTTAATTTGAATTTTCTTGGGTTTGCAGATCAGCTTCATGTATTGTCAGCTCTTCCAATAGAAATCTTAATTCTGTCGAGCACTGGTCATATTGGTTGGAGGGGGTATGGAATTTTATTCATTTTCTTAAGTGGGTTTTACTTATTGAAACAATATAATAAACTTAAGAATGTCATTTGGATCTCAGATCTTGAATTGATCCATTTTTTGTTGATTACAACCTTATTTTCTTCTTCAAAGAGTGATGTGTTTACTCCTATGCACAGGTGTGAGTTGCCAAATGCCTATAGGATCTTCATAAGTTGCTAAATGCCTATAAGATATTCACAGGTTAGCCTCTGTCACCACTCACCATGTTTGGCGATTTCTATACTAAGAGTTTTACATGTAGTTTAAGCTATGCATTTCCTGTTAGCAATCGATTCTGAGTAAATTGTAAATGGACATGGAAATGAATGTGAATATTATATAAACATTACTTTAGCTTGCTGACTAAAAATCCATGATTGCCGAAACACCCATTACCTGATGAAAATGAATTAGAAGAGAAAAGGACACAAAATTTTTTGTTTTTCAAAGAAATGATAAACTTTGATAGCAAATCCAACTCCTTCTTTTTTATTTAACCCAGACAAGTTAATGCAAATATTGGCATATTTTCTTAGAAAATCATAATATATTATTTAATTAAAAAAATGCATCGAGCTTTCTGTCACATCCCGGTCCTGAATCACCTTGACCTAGGGTAATCTCCGAGGTGTGTCACACGTACTCCAGTGTGTTGTACTTGTCTCGAGCCAAATACAACACACAAAGGAGAGAAAACAACTTTTCATATACGTGAGTAATAACTCACTAACTCATCAACAACAATTAATCATAGCGGAAGCTGTATTTCATTCATGTGAGGATATCAAACTCCCATTCAGTCCATTAAATATTCAAATTTTAATACAAAAGAATTATACAAATATATAGAATGTTTTACAAAAAAGAGTGTATAAAAGAACCCTATACAAAACAATACCAAAAGTATGACAAGGAATAACTAAACTCAAGTGTGGCCCACACACAAAGGGGCTGGCCACACAAGTCATCAAACTCCAAAATGTTTAACTCGCACTCCGAGAGGAAGAAATCTATGCTGGCCCTAGCTCTGGCCATTCTTTTGATCCCGAAGGTACCGCTTGGTAGCCTTCTCTCCCTCCTTGGCCTCCTCAGGGCCGGAGGTTGCACTTGTGACTGTGACAACAAGAATAGCATCATCAATACGACGATTATGCAAGAATAGGCAATAATAAGGAAATATATAATGTACCAAAATGAATTTAAGACGGATAATTTTATGGATGTCAATGATAAGTATCAACTAGGCAAATTGTGCAAGATTGAATAAATTATGCTTGTGAATCAAGTATAATAAAAACATACTAAATGGCTACTACCTTTAGCTCATCCTCTCAATTAGGAGCAAATCTAGCTGGAATGTCACCAGCGGCCCGGCCAAAGGCTCATTGGCTACCTGGATCTGGAGTTCCGATGTTCCAGATGACTTAATGCAGTAGTCTCACATAACTAAACCAAGTGTGACCCCGTCGAGTATCACAAGGCCGAAGCTAAGCCGACCCAATCGAATCAAATACAAATAAAATCATAGTTGGATTTGAGTGAGTTTTTATTTCTCTTATCCATAATCAAATCGAATTATTTTCACATATCATAATACTCACTCAATCCATATATTCAATGAATACTGAAGTGGCATACATACTGAATTTACGAATTAAAAGTAAATGAGTGGACCTCCAAAGTATTTTCAATGCAACAATTACAATAAATAAGATTTGATATCAAATGAAATTGTACTCCAATATGAAATGGAATAATTAAAGAGAATCAAGGTATTCTTATAGCCAATACTAAACTATTAAATTTAGTCTTTCACCGTCCAATACAAGGTGACTTTGAAAATTATCAACGCACTACTACTTTGTTAGGTGTCACAATTTGAAATAAATGCATTGAATTTCCAAATTAACCTTCATGGCGTAGTGTTAGACTAATAATTATCCGTTGGACCAATTAGTGAGGTTAACAATTCCACCTTTAAGGTCATGAAGTCTTAAAAGTTCCTAAATTCCTATGGGAGTAAAGGTAAACACCTTAATTATCAATTTGGGACATTTAAGGTGGGTTGGGATGAATTATGGGTGCTAATTCACCCTGAAATTTGGGTAAAAAAGGAGCCCAATTGCAGTATCAGGTTCACTCGAGCGAACCCCAAGTTCACTCGAGCGGACCCAATCCAGAAGGTGGGTCACTCGCGCGTTATATTTCCTTCGCTTGAGCGAGGTGTTTAGAGGTGTGGTCGCTCGAGCAAACTCATGTTCGCTAGAGCGGACCCCATCCAGAGAGATGGGCGTCTGAGCGATCTTCTTGTTCGCTCGACCCAAGTGTCAAGTGGAGGTTCGCTCGAGCGAACTGTCCAGAATTCCTGAATGCAGGATTTTCATTCATTTATTCTCCCATTCAATCTTATCTCCCCTTCCACTACAAAACCTGCATAAAAGAGCCTCCATGCTCCCATTTACAATATATAACATACAACTCTCCTTCTAATCATCAATTACAATCATTAAACAGACTAATCCATTCATTATAATAAGGTAGAATCTTAGAGAAAGAAATTCATTGGAATCAATGGAAATGAATCATCACATATATCCATATTAAAGCTTATACTTGCCTCTAATGCACTTTTCAAATCTTTCTACACACTCTTGCTCAAAGGAACCCAAAATCCCCAAATAATCAAACCCTAATCACATAAATCACATCACAACACCAATAAATGTCCATGCATGGTTATGAGAAGGTCTCTTGACCTAATACAACTCAACAACACAAAAGAAAAAGGGTCTTGACTCTCACCTTAATAATGAATTCGAATTTGAAGGGAGTAGGAGATGGAGGGGATGGATTCTTGTTCTCAAGGGATAGAGGAAGATGATGAAGATGATGGTGAATTTCACTTTAGCTCCTAAGATACCTTTGGATGATTGAAAAAGAGAGAAGGAAGAATGAAGGAAAGGTGTGGTGAAGAAGAAGAGTAGAGAAAGGAAGGCAATGGAAAGGAAAGAAAGAAGAGGATAGGGTTATGTATACAAAGGGGTGAAATGCCAGTTTTGCAAGAAAGTCCATCAATACAACATTTTAACATTTTAAGTCAAATGGGGTTTCAAATAGTCAATGGTGGATCAAAGGAAGAAGAGTCTAATACGAAAATTAATGTACTCGTCAAAATACACGCGATGATGCCAATATGACATGCATATGATGTAAAATGTGAAAACTCATAATTACGAAAAAGCCCTTGACTCAACTCAATTGAGTCAATTCTATTCCAACTCACCTATTCAAGGTTCAATACTGCACTAACTCAGCCTATAGGGTTCAAGCAACCCTAAACACTATAATTAGTAATTAAGCATAATTAATTTAGCTAAAACACATTTAATTAGTACTAATCAAGGTTAAATTGGGTCGGGGTGTAACACTTTCTAAGTATTATTCTATTGTAAACGATTCTTATGTCATCTTGGTGGGCTCCACAAACAACATTTCAACCAAGGTGGGGACTTTTAGACAAATCACACTCATTCATCCTTGAGATATATATATATATATATATATAATATAAGATGAAAGAGAGTTTGATATACTTATTATCCAGGGCAGACAAAGTTGGAAAAAGTTGAGTGTCATTGCACATGCAGTCATGGGACTTGAGTTTATGGTTTCTTTTTTCTTTTTCCTTTTTTTTTTTTTTTTTTTTTTTTGGTTGCTTTTGATCAAAAGGACCTAAGAGAATTACACAAAGAATCAATCATACATATAATTTTTTTTCATATTTTCTTTAATGTGGTGTTCTTAATGATGAAATATGAAATAAAGATAGTGGAGTTTTTCATGTGATAGATGTCTAATGGAGGAAATGTTTATTTCATAAATTATCATTCTTCTTCGCACTTTTCACTGAATATGATGATGATGATCCAATCATATAAGATCAAGCTTGTAGATTACATTGAAATTGTACCCCAAATGGCTAAAACAGATATATTCACTTCTTTTTTTTTTTTGCTAAAAGACATATTTAGTTTGAATTCACACATAATGATGTTTGATTGTTTTGTTTTCATTGTTTAACTGTATTTCTTTTTTAGTTGCTTGATTGTTGTTGGTTTTTTTTTTCCCGGCTAGACTGAGTTTTTTTGGTTTGTTTTGTTCAGTTTTTTTTTCCCATTAATTAATTGGATCTTATTTTCTTTTCTAAATGAATTGCAATCAACTTTCTGTTCTCACTCAATATTTACATGTGGTCCTGTTTGCTATTTAGATTACAAGATTTATAGATGACATTACTCTCTTTTGTTGTTGTTGTTATTTATCTTTTTCCTTCTTTTCTTATTTTTTTTGAAAGGATCTTTTTCCTTCTTCTCCTTTGCATCACATGCTCTGTTTGTAAAATCTTCAATATAGAAATGTAAGATCACATAGTTTTGAAACTTTTGCATGCGGTATGTATTATTAAGTATTCAGAGGTTTTTGTTTGGTCATTTTAGCTTTCTTCAGAACATTTGAAATTATTAGATCCCACATCTAAAATGGGGCTTATCAGTCTAGATATAAGCCCTTTAATTGGTGAGTTACTGTTCCATCCAAGTTGATATCAGCATTTGAAACTCTATATTTTCCTTACCATAACTCCTTTGGAGCCTCAGGTTATCCTCTTTTGCCCCTCTCTGCTACATATTTATCAGGTCTCTTTGCGTTTCAAGCATCGAGGGGAGTAAGAAGAAGAGAAACTTGGAACATTCCAAATTGAACTAGAATCATTGACGTGTTATTAATTACTCTGTTGCTTATAATTGACCGAAGTATTAGGATTGTCAATCATGTGATTGGCAATCCTATGATTTTTGAGGCACGATCTAACCGTGGTAGCCAATCATATCAAATCATTGGACCATGTATATGGTACATATCCTCAAGTCGATTTTTAAATCCTACTTCTTTCCAATCATCACATGAGGCTGTAAGTTTTAAGTATTTAGTGAAATTCTTATTCACTTTTACACACCTTATATTGACATGCCTAATTTAGAGCACAACTATGGCAATGTGTTAATTGGTGGGTCAAAAGTCCAACCACTGTGAGGTTCATATTTCATTTCAGATTGGTTTCCATGATGTTTACGGTTCAACTTTACTTTTCATGTGGCTCACTATTTTTGCCAAATTTATATGCTGCAGTAATGCAACATCCCTTGAGTTATTGTTATGCTTATAGACATACCTCTAAGATCATGAACAACAGTGGAGTTACTAAATTTGGGGAGAGCAAAAAGGTTTTATTGTTAACGAAAAGTAACATAAAATTGCACACAAGAGATTATGAATAGTAAAGATTATGCACATTTGACTAATATCTAGATCCAGTCCTTTGAATCCTATTAGTTTTGGCCCAAATGTAGCCAATTGGGTGATATAACTCTAAACAGTCCATATTGTGAGAGACTAGGATCTCTAAGAATTTGTGCATGGTTCATTGACAGTCCTATGATAGAGCCAAAAGTATTGTTTAAAGGCTCTATAGTATGAAACAATGGGTTACACTTACATGTCATGTGCCTTTTTTTTTTTTTTTTTTTTTTTTTTTTTTTTTTTTTTTTTTTATGGTTACTTTCATTAAATAAAGCAAACAATGGGTTACACTTACATGTCATGTGCTTTCTTATAGATCCTTCCTACTGTCTATGAAATTCTTTTGAAAATATTGTTTATTGCCCCTTATAATTTGTTTATTGTCCATTAAACATATATGTATTGCCTATTGATAATGGTTGTTCTTAGTTATCATTTTCTGTAATGGATGTTGGAAATATGTTGCAAGTGGTTGTCTGTTTAGGGTGATAAATTGATATCATTGGTGAAGTTGAAAGTACGGAGAATTATGGAATGATATTGTACACTCAATTCATGTTTAGTGTTTTTTATTTATTTATTTATTTCTTTTTTGTGACAGAGAATTTTCGACCACTGGAAATGTTGCTACTTGCATTACAAATATCACTGATTTTGACTTTTGCTTTTGCTTCATGATTTTCTAGGCACAAAATTGATTGTTATAGATAAGATAGTGAAGGGATTGACAGAAACAAATGACATGGATGTTTTGCGAATTGTTCTATGTTATTATTGGGAATGAAAAAAAAAACTATTTTTATTAGATAATATTATTGCCTTTTTTGTAAAAGGTGTTTTGTCCTTCTGTTCTTTTGCTTTATGGGTAGTGTAGGCTATTGAAAACAAGCCATCCCACATTGCTAAAGTTCATCTTTTGAAGAGGCTTTATAAGTGTTTCCATTCCTAAACTTTCTAAGAACTTTTGAAGACTTTTGCCATGAGCCATATGTGTGCAAGTGAGTTGGGCTTGACCCGGGGTGGCTGGTTCGAAAAATGTTTAATTGGGTGCGACGCGCATCCTGCCTGTATATCACACAGGGGGGGTGCAGATCCAAGCTAGGTGGCCTAGAAGGACCCATATTTTGATATAGAAATGCCAAATAGATTATAAAACCAATTTTAAATGTTGCATTTTATGTGGATTAAAATGTGTTTTAACGTTGTGATTTATTTATTTTAATGCTGTGAGATTTATGACCTTAATAATCTTTAACGTTGAGGATTAATGGCCCAACGGACACTAATCTCAGTATATTGGGCCAGTCTCGGTCATCGTTTGAAAAACGCATAGAACATGAATTCCACCTCTGCTCTTCTTTCTCTTCTGCTTTCCCTTTGAGCATTCCAAAAGGAGTCTACAGTTCAGGCTGCATGTGCAACATGAATTGAATAAGAAGGCCGTTGTATCCTGGGGGCGGTTTTGTTAAGAACCTTCGCACTTAGATTTCATCCCAAGGGGCGGAACTCGTCCTAAAGAGAGCGTCATCAAACGTGCTTCGGCCACAGATCTGCTGCCGTTGTTGCTCTTACAACTTCCACTTACAAATCACAGTTGCAGCCTTCAACAATCGGGTACTATTGTTTTATTTAAATTCTATTTGATAGCAGCCCTTGTTCTGTAGCACGATTCTTCCTCTTAAAGGATGGGTTAGACTTCTTATTCTTGCTTAGATGTTGATCAAACTTCCTTTTTTTTTTTTTCACTATCAACTTGGGATTTAGATTCAGCTATATTTATTTTACCACCATTCTCAGCTAAATCCTTTTGATCACTAATCCGGGCTTCTTCCTTAATTATCAAGTAGCGGTAAAGGCGCTCTAAGGAATAATCCTTTCTCTTGTATCGAAGGGTTTTTTGTATGTCCTTCTAAGTGGGGGGTAATTTTTTAATAGCAGTAGCCACTTGGAACTGTTCATCAATTTGGATCTCTTCTTTAACAATTTCATTAACAATGGTTTGTAGGTCATGTACTTGAGGAAGAATGGGCTTGTCATCTACCATCTTAAAATTCAAATAGTGACCGATTGCATATTTCTTAGCCCCAGACTCCTCTATTTTATATTTTCTATCAAGAGCTCTCCAGAGGTCTTTAACAGATCGGGCTTCAGAATACATATTATATTTATTGTCTGCTACCAGGTTCAGAATATGGCTTTTGCACAAGTAATCATGCTCTTTCCATTTCTTTCGTGCATAAGGGTCGCCTAGTCCTTCTTCACGTTCAGGGCATGATTCGGTAATGACATAAGCAATTTTCAAAGATGTTAGCAGAAATAAAACTTTATGCTGCCAACATCGAAAATTAGATCCGTCAAAACTATCCAACTGAACTAGGTCTTGATGCATGAATTTGACAGCGGAAGTAGCCATGTTCATCCTAAAATTATTATATGTGCTACAGAACAGGGGCTGCTGTCAAACATAATTTAAATAAAATAATAGTATTTGATTGTTCAAGGCTGCAACTGTGATTTGTAAGTAGAAGTCAAAGAGCAGCAATGGCAACAGATTTGTGGCCAAGGCATGTCTAATGACGCTCTCTTGAAGACAAGTTCCGCCCCTTGGGATAAAATCAAGGTGCGAAGGTTTGTACCCCCCTGCGCGCGATATACACGCAGGATGCGCGTCGAGGACATATGCCCGGTTAAACATTTTCTAGACCAGCCACCCAGGGTCAAGCCCGACTCACTTGTGCACATATGGCTCATGGCAAAAGTCTTCAAAAGTTCTTAGAAAGTATAGGAATGGAAACACTTGTAAAGCCTTTTCAAAAGATGAGCTTTAGCAATGTGGGATGTCTTGTTTTCAATAGCCTACACTACCCATAAAGCAAAAGAACAAAAGGACAAAACACCTTTTACAAAAAACACCTTCAGAATTTTTGAAACAACCAAAAAACCCAACAGAACTCTAGGGATCTTGAACACATGATGATCTTCCTATCATTATTAAACATGATTTCACTGATTGAATGTCTTGTAGCCAATTATAAAAAAATATTGCCAAACAAGTTTATCTAAACTCATTCTTGGAATTAGAACTTCTCAGCACAACCTATTTTTAGAATAAATTAATTCTTAGCATAAGAATGATGCCAAACGGGCCCTATCTTCTCATGTCCAAGAGCATTGGTCTTCTCATATGTCCATATTTTCTAGGGTCGGTTATACATTACACAACAATTACATTATCAACTAGCCAATAAGTTTTATGTGTTGTCTATTGAGCTCAATCAAATGACTCAATATCTGGTTCGAGAAGTTTGACGCTGTCACAGAGAGATTTTTAAACTTCTGGAAACACAAAACACATGGAAAAACAAGGAAACACATGTTTGCCAAGCAAACAGCCCCGATAGAACGTATGGAAACACTTGGCAAAAAATCACAGCTAATATCATGCAATGGAAACAAAATAAAAGTTGAAAAAGACACATGGAAACACAAAGCGTGGAGAAAAAGAACAAATCTGAGAAATCAGCACGTGTCATTTAAGAAGAAGATGAGCAGAGGTCCGTTTGGATACATGAGGAGAAGAAGAACAAATCAGAGCACAACCTAGAGCCATCAAACCAAACCCTATTTAAACCCCGATTTCCATTCAAAATCGAGGGCACAAACTAAGAAAAAAAGAAGAAGATAAAAAGGCACCTCCATGTGAACCACCTTCAAAAAATGGCGCCAAGCTACCTAGGACCGCTAGGAAGGGGGGCGTCGAAAGTGTGGAGAAGAAAGGGAAAGGGGGAAAAAGTAGATTGAAAGGGATGGACGATAGGAATGGGAAAATGAGCCTCTTCGCGAAGAATATATTCGAGGAATGGTTGATATCGACTATACCACCAAATGACAAAAAAAGAAAAAAAAAATACAAAAACGCATAGGGGGGACCTTATCCGTGTCCATTGTGAAGCTGGAACCTCAATAGTGGTATGCGGTCCTATGAAGATCTACGCTGTAAATTCAAATTCAAATTCAAATTCAAATTCAAAAAAAAAAAAAAAAAAAAAAAAACATATGATCACTTTTGGGTTTTGAGCAATAGGGCAGTCAAGGAAAGGGTCAGGCCTGAATTCTTTCAAGCCCAAGTTTAAATTTTTCTTTCTGCTTTTTTTTTAATTAATTTTTTTTGCTATCCATAGTTCTGACCAGCTGAGCGACCGCGAGCCCAAATTCTTAGGGTGTGTTTGGCTGCACAAGAAAGTGCAAGATTTTTTTATTTTTAAGAAAGTTTTCTTGTATTTTAAAAATGGGCTGTTTGGATAACTTTAGAATTTAAACTATTATCTCATAACCTTGTAAAATATTGAAAGATTTTTTCCATCAGCCCTATGGTGTAGGAAAGAATCTTGGAAGATTGTATTATATGATTTCACGAACTCCCTCCCGCGCACAACCTCTTCCTAGCCTTTTTTTTTTCCCCTCCCGCTTCCTCTCTCTCCTTTTATTTTTCCTCTCCTTCTTTTTCCCTCTCCCACATCGTCTGCTCTTTCCTCTCCTATCATCTCCTCTTTGGATATCATTTCCTCTTCCTCTCCTCTCCTCTCATCCCCTCTTTGGATCTCTTTGGATCATTTCTCACGGAAGAAAAAGGTATGTAATTCCTATTTTTTTCCCTTGTCTCTCTCTTCCATTTTTCCATATCTCTTTACAGAAATTTCACAAATCTATAAGATATGTTTTGATCTTCCCATATTAAATTGGCATTCTGGGTGCTCATCTCCAATAGGGCCTTTGTTTTCACTTTATTTTCTTTGACGTGATGCCTTTTGGGTGCTTTTTTCATTCAAGCAGCTCTCTGCTCTACAGGTTATGGAAATAGGGCACGTTTTCAGCAGTAAGATTTGGGGTTTATTGTAAAACACGATCTCAAATCATCTGGAGATGTTTGGGATTATACAATGTTCCCACCACATTTCTTATCTGTTAAAAGGGAACTGAACCTGATTGAAAACAGAGTATCAACATCCAAACAGCTAAAATCCAAACAGAGTATTTTCCCTCCCTTGAAGCCAACACTAGGCATCTTTTCTATCTCTTTCTTTCCTGTATTGCATACCACTCTGCATAACCCAAAACCTCTAGTCCAGCAACTAGAAGGAGGAGGAAGAACCAGAATCAGTGCCCATAACAGGTGAGTAGATGGTTTTGTATACATGTGCTGTGTTTTCCTATGTGTAGTAGATTCTGAATCTGTATCGTTTTGCTTTCCTCATACTGCTGGAACCATTAGACAGTAATAAATTGCATGTTTTCTTGATGATTACCTGTTTTCATGATGGATTACATGGTTATGAGACACTACCGATTCAATCCAGTTGTAGTTGATGACTGTTATGATTCAAACTCTATTGTTAAATAGGAGGATTTGGGTCTCTTATTGTCCAGATAATTCCCAGACCCTGCCAAGATGATCAATCAGCTGTAGATGCTTTGCGGAAATTGATTTTCAGTCCTCCCGTCAAGAAATAGTTACATTAATTGTGGGACCCCATGGTCCACCGGATGATTGATCAGGTGATTGACTGATATTGTCAGTAGCATATGAATGGTTGTAAATAAACAAAAAAATGGAGGTTCATTACTTGTAATTTTAAAAAAGGTGGGCGATTACATATGGATTCTCCTTTAAATTTTCTTTTGCTTTACAAGGGTCTTGAATGCACTCCATGCATGTTGCACATGTCCATTAGCCAGCTGAGCAACACCAAGTAGTATGATCGTTGTTTATGTGAAGAATTATAGTTGCATGTGGAGTTTTTATATGAAAATGTAATACAAAAGAATTTTAGATTTGCAGACTACTTTCTCACATATATTCGAAGAGTCATGATCTGGTCAAACCTTCATAGTTCACACCCTACACTCTATTATAAATTTATTATGTTATTATTATGATAATTTCTCATTTTTGTGATTAATATTGTCAATGAATTGAGTTAGGTCAACCCAATAATCCATCGTTGTGGCCCATCTGTGAATCCAAGCCAGCCAAAATCACTATCCTAGTTTCAATTGATGATGGACCAAATTCTCTCCAGTTGATTAGGTACCACTTGAAACAACTTTTAGTAGATGAAAAATCCTCATATACAATGGAAGCACATCATGCAAAAATCAATGGAATTAGATGTTCAAGAAAGATGGTTAGACCATATGTATGTAAATGCATTGTGTTTACTATGTGAATTGCTTTACTTTAGGTATTAAAAATCAAAACTTTAATTGATCAGGTGTCACTTGAAAGATGTCTTCATTGCCTTCCGATTCCAAAGGTGGAAACAGAGCTTCATGGACACCTGCACAAGATGCGTTTGTAGTCGATTTTTTAGCAGAACAATGCAATTTAGGGCGCTTCTCTGACAATGGATTTAAGAAAGAAATATGGAGAAAAGCAACAGAAGAACTTAATAAGAAATTTAATGTTTTGATAACCGTACAACAATTAAAAAGTCATATGGCGGATTTGAAAGCTCGATATCGGATTGTGAAGGCGTTGAGAGAGCAAAGTGGATTTGGATGGGATGACCTTATGCAGATTTGCATTGCAGATGAAGATGTGTGGAATCGTTATATTCAGGTATATTTGCATGGAAACATAAATTTCATTAATAAAATCTTTCTATTTGAACTAAGTTTATTAATAATTAATACTA
This sequence comes from Camphora micrantha, assembly GCA_003546025.1. Lineage (NCBI taxonomy): Eukaryota > Viridiplantae > Streptophyta > Magnoliopsida > Laurales > Lauraceae > Camphora > Camphora micrantha. The sequence goes on along the minus strand of QPKB01000003.1, from coordinate 49,982,292 downwards.
TTTTTTTTTCACAGGCACACCCAGAAGCAAAAGCTTATAGAAGGACTTCTTTTCCGCTATATGATAATCTTAGCATCATATATGACGGTATAATATTTAATTCATTAATTAATAAAAATCATATATATTATGATGATGAGAAATAATTTTGACTTATTGTTATAGGTTGTACAGCAGAGGGCAAGCGACAAAAGTCAAGTCGCATCCCAATTACACAACCATGTGTGGAAGAGCAAATTCCCGTTCAGAATTGCGCTACTCCTGCTATATCTCAACCCCCTTCTAATGAGCGAGTGGAAGAGTCTGGTTCAAGCTCAGAGAATGTAGTGATAATGACACAAAAAGATAATCGAAGCAAACGTTGTTCTGCAGTACCAAAATCACTAAATCGTCAAAAAAGAGGTCGAACAAGTGTTGGTGAGAGAATAGCTGATGAAATCTCAAGAATGGTGACATCATCCGATCGCTTATGTGTTGTACCTCCACCTACATCAACGAAAGATTCGTATGAAATATGCCTAGAAGAACTTCAAAAAATAGAAGAACTAGAGGAAGACACTATCATAGAAGCAGTAAAATTTCTTCGAGATCGACAAAATGCAATTGCATTTATGACCCTTAAAGGACCATTGCGATTACGTTGGCTTCGTCAAAACTGTGGGGGGCGGCCTGATGCATAAATCGCTATAATTTTATAATGGTTTTAATAAACTTTTTTGCATGGTTTATTATGAGTTTGATGATGTTAAGAACTTTGTTCGTTACTCTTTTAATAATGCTTAATTGCGTCATTTAAGTTGGGTTTGAGGATATTTAAAACATTATTCATTACTCTTTTAATAATAATTCATTGTGTGATTTCAAATGAAATTTTATCAATGCTTGAATTATTTTTAGTGGTTCTTGATAGAATGTCTTTAATATTGTATTTATTTTTTTGCAGATATATATTTGATTTTACCATGATGGATTTTATTTCTTAAAACTAAATATTTATTTTATTGCAGAAATTATAAAGAAAAATATAATGTCTAATGATGACATTAATGCTCGTCGAAGGGAGCAGGTTGAACTTAATATGCTTACTGTAGCAGCTGTTGCTGGTTGGTACATAGACACTTATTTGGACAAAAAGTCATGTCGTGATTCAGCACTTTCTGGTGCTGCTTATGTAAATGAATTATTAATTGGTCATTTGGAGCGTTTTCGACAAGTTTGTCGTATGGAAAGGCCCATATTTATGAAGTTGTGCAATGTTATTCGTAGCAAGAATCTTTTATGTGATACACGAGATATAACTCTTGAAGAACAACTTATAATGTTCCTATTCACGATCGGTCATAATGCTGTCAATCGTCAAGTTCAAGAACGTTTTCAACATTCAGGTGAAACAATCAGTCGTCATTTCAATGGAGTTCTTCAAGCTATACTTTCTCTTTCAACACAATACATACGTGATCCATCAATCAATGTTCCCATAGAAATTGCAAATGATACGCGTTTTTACCCTTTTTTCAAGGTAAATAATATCCTTTTAATTTAGACATTGTACTTATGATTAGTTTAATGACTCATTTTACGTAATATAGGATTGTATCGGAGCAATTGATGGCACACATATTCCTGTGTTCGTCGAGTCTCATAAGCAAGCACCATATCGAAATCGACACGGATTATTATCACAAAATATTATGGCCGCTTGTACTTTTGATTTGAAGTTCATTCATATTCAAGCAGGATGGGAGGGTTCAGCATCAGATGCTATTGTTTTAAGGGCTGCAGAAAAAGATGGCTTTAAAGTACCACGAGGTATGTAATTTTATTTTGCTTCGATCAAATAATCCCATTTATTTATTAATCACAATGTTACTTGTATTTTATTAGGTAAATATTATCTAGTTGATGCGGGATATGGAAACACTCCTAATTACATTGCCCCATATCGAGGAGTGCGATATCATTTAAGAGAGTTTGCTCGTGGAAGTATAGGCCCACAAGATGCCAAAGAACTATTCAACCTTCGCCATTCTTCCTTACGGAATGCAATTGAGCGTGTTTTTGGTGTAATAAAAAATCGTTTTCCAATATTGAAGAACACTTCTTCTCATTCATTTGACACGGTTACAGATGTAATAATTGCATGTTGCACCTTACACAACTTCATCCACAGCCACTCTAACGGTGAAGATTGGATATAAGAAGAGTATGACCTTCAATATGAGAATCAGTCTTCTGAACAGGAGGATATCAATGAACCAGATGATGATTATAACACGGATGAGCGACGTCGAGAGGGCAATAGAATGCGGGAAGCAATTGCAAATGCTATGTGTGATGAATACAGCATTCACACTAGAAGGCTAAGAGATCGGCATGGGCATTAATAAAAAGCTTATCATGGATTGTAGTTATTGTCTTGATTTCTTTTGTTATGAACTTTGATGGCAAACTATAAATTTGCATATTTCTTATTTGTTTGACTCTAAAATCTGTGATGTCTTTATATTAGCATATATTATAATCTTCAGCAATTGCCAAACAGCTCAGATTAAAATCTATTACATTCTTGAAAAAATGCCAAACAGCGACAATATTGCAATATTATAATATTGCACTATTATATTCTACAACATTTGTTTCTGCTACTATTTAAATCTAAAAATATTATATTCTGCATGTATCCAAACGGCCCCTTAACTTGTTCCAAATTAAATATCCCTTTCTTTAGCTTGGATGGATAAACCCTTGAACACACTAAAACTAAACCATTGCTGAAAATAGCAACCATGCACTGAAATGAGTGCTGTTTTCCCAGAGCCGTTACAATGGAAATACCAGTGTCCTGAAATCCGCGGAAGCTTCCCATGCCATACGCCCTCACCTATTTATAGAAATGGTTTGATAATCACAGCCCTTCATTCCTGCCCATCATATACATATGAGACTGGGCCATCGCCAAAGGATTATCATGAACATCCATTGTTGGAGTTCAAAGGCAAACCTCCGTAAATCCACATTTTGACCGACATTTGATGATCATGACCATCTAATCTTGATCGATCAGAGCCTAAACCACAACATTTCCTTCTATTTCTCTGGATAGGATCGACTGATCAATGTTATTTTTGAAACCACCATATAAAATTAATCTTGACCATCAAAATTTAAGTGCCCCACCAGACGAAAGAAGATCAATTAGGGACCACCCTGGCTATTTTGATCGATTAAAACCTGCTTTCATGATCAATTGACTAATCTTGACTACAACTGATCATCTGATGGCCGCAGATTGAACGGTCTCGATCATCTATTGGGCTAGATAGTGGGACCCACTACAGGTTCCAATTGGAAATATATTTGAATCATGCATGCGTATAGACTATAGAGACCATGATGCTCTTGAAGAGCATCAAAAGAGAACACCCTCCGGACAAAAAGCCGGTGAAAGTAAGAGCGGAAGCTTAAATTCCCCTTCTTTCCCACACTCTTCGCATATCCTTCTTCTTCTGCTCTCAACTGACTGTTCCTTTTCTCTGTTTCAGTGCTCTGTTTCTGATCCTTTTCTCCTTTCTTAGCTTTCTATAAATCTTCTTCAAACCTTTTGCTTGCTGCTACTGTCTCTATCAGTCTGGGCAGCTATTGGATTTCATGCATATTGTGGGGGAACTTTTCTCTGTGTTCTTTGAATACATTTGAGTTTTGGTTGAATTTCCAGAGCTGATTTTCTGCCATTGGTTTTGGAGATTCTGGCACTTGATGTTTTTTGTTTGGGTGATTTTTGTTTATGGGTGTTAAACAGTTTTCTGATTTCCGGTTTTTTTTTTTAGTGTGATTATATATGTTTTTAGGCAAAAGGGGTGTTTTCTTGATGAGTTGATTGTGGTGGTGTTTGGTGTTTTTGGTGGATTTTGAGGTTGTGAGGAAATCAGATTGGCATTGGCCAAAGAAGGGACTCTAATTTGATTTCATGCATATTGTGAGGGGTCTCTTCTTTATGTTTTTTCCAATTCATTTGAGTATTTTTTAATTCCCAGAGTTGATTTTCTGCCATTGATGTAGTGATTTTGACTCTTGGGTGTTGTTTATGTTTCTTGGTTTTAAACTGTTCTTCTGATTTTTTTTTTTTTTAATGAGACTGAATAATTAGGCAAAAGGGAGCGTTTTTTGATGAGTTGATTTTTTTGGGGTTTGGTGGATTTTGAGGTTGTGGGGGAAATGAGATTGACATTGGCCAAAGAAGGGACTCTAATTTGATTTCATGCATATTGTGAGGGGTCTTTTTTTTTTTTTTTTTTTTTTCTCAATTCATTTGAGTATTGTTTGAATTCCCAGAGTTGATTTTCCGCCGTTGATGTAGTGATTTTGACTCTTGGGTGTTGTTTATGTTTCTGGGCGTTAAACTGTTCTTCTGATTTCTTTTTTTTTTTTTTTTTTTCAATGAGACTGAATAGTTAGGCAAAAGTGAGCATTTTTTGATGAGTTGATTGTTTTGGGGCTTGGTTGTTTTGTTGGATTTTGAGGTTGTGGGAAAGTTAGAGTGGCATTGGCCAAAGAAGGGACTCTTAGTTGTAGATGTTCGAGGGGCTTTTCTAAGTGATTTGTGGGTTCAGGGAGTTGTTTATTTCAGAGGGGAGGTAGTTTTTATTTTGATGATGGGTTCCTTTCCGAATGCTATTAAGATAGATGGATTAGATAACATTGGCAACTCTAAAGGAAAGAAGATGGTGAGTGAGAAAGAAGAAGAACCTGGTTGTTGGTTCAAATTTAGATCTATAAGACGTTGTCTATCTTCGCGGTCCAAGTTGGAGACCTCAACAAGTGACACCTCCTACGGTATTCATTTTCTAATTCAATTTTTATGACTGGCTTGTTTGGTTTGATGAATTTTCCGTGTTCTCTTGCTCTCCTTTTGAATTGTTCTCTCTTGTCATTGTGGTTTCGCTCGATTCTCTCAAAATTTCATTCTTTTCTATGCATTTACCCTCCCTTTGGATCATTAGCTTTCATATTATTTAATTGTTTCCAATGATGAAATGGGCAAAAGAAAATATTGTGCCGGATTATTATGGCCAACTGATAACTTATGCTGACTCTTTTTTATTTATTTATTTTTAATGAGAAAAATACTACATTGGCATTTTTGAAGAATGACAAAAAAATAAAATAAAAATGCATAGACTATTAAAGTGATATTGGTTGATAATGCCCTTGAGCTTGTACAATGAAACTGAACTTATCGGTATTCAGCATTGCTAAATTCATAAAACTGCAAATGCTATTGGTTTTTCTTTTTCTTCAAATATTACAGTGACTAGTTCAGCGTACTGGATAACGTCATTGGCAGTTGGATCTTCATTGTTATCATGTCTTATCCCATCAATTAGGGTCAGCTTAATGGTATCTACTATTCATCTTACAGTGATTTCTACTATCAAACTGCAAAACAAGCTATGCTATCTCATAACGCAACTTTCTAACTAGGATACATGGACGCGAGGTCTCTTTGATAGTGGGTGGGAAGGTCTTTTCATGTGTGTTTGCGTGGTGGTTTGTGGGGTATGAGTGTGTGAGATTCTAATTGGTGGAGGAAAGGAATGTAGGTACCTAAGGAAGACAAAAAGAAAACACTTCATAAGAAAATACTACCACTTCATAAGAAAATACTACTACCTTTAAAATCAGAATCCTATTTTAGCACACCAAGATATGGCTTGTAAGTTTCAGTGTGCATTAGTTTGCACCGTTTTGAATGTCACCAATATTCTTACAGAAACGGACTGTCGTGCTTTTACTCCATCTATCAAGCATATTTTCTGTATTCAGAATTTTATTGGACAATGTGGTTAACCAAGCCATCCCAGTTTTGCCATTGAAACCCATGCATCTATGGGTCTAAGTATGACTCTAGTTCTATATTCTGTAGCCAAGGCAATCATACCTCTCTTGTCTCTCTTTGACCTCATATTTACCAAGATCTCTAGTTTTCTTCTCTTATCTTGACAAGCTTGAAGACACATTTCCTCCTCTCCTTAGTTCTCATTTTCACATGAAAATTGTCATGGGCCTTGTATTTGACTTTACAAATGGCTTTCTTAGCAGCCTCTTTTGGTAACTTATACATTTCAAAAGTCTTCAATGCATACTTTTTTCTGGCATCCCTTTTATTATGTTCTTTTTATACCATTCAAAAGAAGATCATCTGAAAAAAAAACTTTCTTTTCATTAGTAACTTTTTTTTTTGTTCTATATTTCACCACGAAGCATCTCTTTTGCTACCTGTTTATCACAATCCGCCATTTGTTTCAATGATTGATTAGAATTTGTATCATAATTCCAATTGCCTCACCTTAGTACTCTTTCTTTTAGTGTTTTTTACGTTTTCCATTTTCATTTTCATCATCTAATTCTCATGCAGTTTCGACTTTCCTTATTAGCTATTCTACTATTAGCAACAGTTTTGAAAATCAACTGGTTGATGTTGTGCTGTGCCTTCAAAACACTCTCTTAAGACAACTTTAATGTCCTTGCCGATCGACCATAGAGCATCGAGTAAAAAGTAATCTATCTGTGTCTTGTTTAACCCATTACGATCTATTCTTCCTTCTTGTCAGTGAAAAGCTTCTCTGATATCTTTCTTTTTTTTTTTTGGTGAACCATGACTGTTGAAAAGTATTTCCGTTGTCCTTGCTAATGCCTCAAGGTTTTCGTAAGATTGGTTAGTGAAGGAAATTTAATATGGCATCACAGCCAATCGGCCACGAGTTCAAATCCCAGGAGGAACAACTTGGTGTTGAAATCTGCATGTCATGAAATGTGCAACAACTGGGTTCCACCCGAGGGGGGAGTGTTGAATGTATTTCCACTGCCTCTGCTAGCGCCTTGAGGATTTGGTAGGATTGATTAGTGGAGGAAATTTAATAACAACCTCCGTGTACTTTATCATAACCATTGTTTTCCGCACATGGCCATCATAGTCTTCCCAATTGTAATACTTCCTTGACCGGTATTTCTCGCTAACATGTCTATTCAGTTTCAAAAACTTTTTTTTTCTCATTTTCTCTTAATTTTGATTGGTGTGCATAAGCAATACAGTTAGGAGTTTTGTATGTATAGAATACAGTCTTGATAAGAGCAACGATGAGAATGTTGAGGGGGGTGTGTGGTAAAACAAGTAAAGATAGAATAAGAAATGGGTGCTTTTGAGAGGATTTAGGCATAGCATCAATAGGTGATAAAATATGAAAACCTGTTTGAGATGGTTCAAATCATGTGCATTGCAGGCCAACAACGGTTCCTATTAGGAAAAATTTTTCTATGCAGGTTGAAGGTCCACTAGGTAGAAGGGTTTGGCCGAAGAGGAGATGGAAGTAGTGACAATAGATTTGGAGAAGTGCAACCTATCCGAGGATTTGGCTCAAGATAGATCAGAATGGCTAACATAATTCATGTAGCCGACTACAACATAGTTGGGACAAGGCTTTGATGATGACGACGACCACGGCAGTCTTGACAATCGGTTAAATATTGTTTTCTTCCCCTTAATATTTCTATTGATGATAATACCTATCCATTCCTAGAATTACTCTTTTTTCAATAAAAAAAAAACATTAAACTCTCTCTCCCCCCCCCCCAAATTTCCATTTTGTCTCATTTAGTCAAGCAATGTTTATTTTCTCTCTCTCTCTCTCTCTCTCTCTCAAAATAATATCTACCAACTTGAATGTCTTCTCTTTTAAAGTATCTATACTCGAGATGCAAATTGTATCTTATACTCTACCTTCTTTACTCATGTTTGCTCTACATGGTGTGCAGACCCTTATTTTTTTTCCTTGCATTGCCCCTACTCCCAATCTACTTGTCTACAGGATGCCCAAGCCAACCCTTGCTCACTTGACACTACAACTAGGTTTTGTTGTACTGTGCTGACTCTAGGGAACTAGCATAAACAATAGTTCTTTTATGTATATATAATTATTCATTAATACTAAAAAATTATAACTCTTGAAAAGTGTTGCAGGACTTATATCGCCCATTTTCGGATCATCATGTGATGGAAAATGAGGAGGAAAAAGGGAAAATTGAAGTACTGATGGTGAGGAAAATAAAATTTATTCAGAAAGCATAAATGTTGTACGGCAATTGACCTATTGGGTAATGCATATGAATCTTGGATTCTCTCCATGAACAAGTGCATATGAATCTAGGATTGACTGTATTTAACAACAATAATTTCATATGAATCTAGTATTTCATTAATAGAAAACACATATGATACGTAGCATACATGAATATGACTCTTTAATCAATTGTATTTGATTCAAATGCGTATAGACCTTAAATATTTCATAATATTCATATAATATAACAACAAATGTGTATGAATCACAAATAACTTATAATTAAAATTTTAACAATACATGCTCAGATCTCAATACCAAAAGGGAAAAGTATAACAACTACCAATACGTCTTATAAACTCTCAAAGATCAACAATGCCAAATTCTAGGTCAACAAGTTTAGGCCAACAAGTTAATGATTGTCCTTTCTGCTTGAATGATGAGGAAACGGTCCATCATTTGTTGATTCATTGTCCTTTTGCTCATGGTTTTTGGTCTGCTATCATTATCATGTTTGAAATATATTGGGTTATGTCTGGAACTGTTGAAGATCTTTTCATTTAGTGGCGGTATGGATGTAAATTCTTTCGTGGAAGGATTTTATGGATAACAGCTTTGTATGGTACCATTTGGAAGCTTTGGTTGGAAAGAAATAAAAGAGTTTTTCAAAATATTTTTAAATCTGTAAAAAGAGGTGGTTGAATCGATAGTTTGGTCTATCTCGAAATGGATGGTGACGCGGAGGGAGTTTTTAGGAGTCTATTTGGAAGATCTTTCTAGATCTTGGCCAGTTTTTTCCAAGGGGGTCGCCAGGTGAATTTTGTTCAAAAAGTCTTTGGACAACTCCTCCCAAGGGTGTTTTAAAATTAAACTTTGATGGCAGTTTGCTTCACTCTTCGCAAAGGGGTGGTATTGGAGGAGTTATCAGGGATTGGAAAGGTAATGTGTTACAAAATTTCTCGGGGCCTGTGGATTCTCTAAGTGCTAATGATGTAGAAGTTCATGCTCTTCTTATTGGCTATCGTGAGTTGTTAACTTTGGAAAGCATCAATGTTGTTATTGAAGGGGATTCTTACTTGGCTATTCAATGGGGTTTTGGGGAAGCTTCTATTCCATGGAGGTTGCTGGATTGGGTGGAGGAGGTGCAAGATCTCTTTAGTCGATCGGGTGATTCTTTTCACCATATCTTTTGAGAGGCGAATGTCATGGCGGATGCTCTTGCAAAAGAGGGAGTGTTTTGTACTTCTATTCATTTTTTTTTAGTTGATTTTTTTGGTTTGTTGGGGGTTTCTTCTTGTAGTCTTTTGTTCTTTTTCATTTTTGAGCAATAAATTTTACCGTTATAAAAAAAAAAAAAAAAAAAAACTTGAAGTTAAATAGTTTTAGAGAGTGCGGCTGTTCCAAGATATTAAAATTTTGTTTGTTTAGCAGGGCTTGAAACATAATGAAGTTAGTGGGAGGAAAGCCCAAGGTCTTATGCCAAGTTGGTGGGACCATTGCTTGCAATTTTATCCCAGGTTAGTAGGATGAGAGCCAGAATCTAGTGCCAAGTTGATGGGATGAGACTTGAGAGCTCGTAATGTATAAGCCTCTTCTCCCGTTAGTGTAACCTGATATGGGCAAAGTTTCAAGACCTAATCAGGATGTAGAAACTGTCTTGTTTATTAATAACCTTAATATATATATATATATATATATAAATAGGGAGATGCTCTTGTGAGAGCATCTCTCACCTTACTATGAGAGATAGGGGTGGGGGCCCTCACATTTAAGTTGTTGGCATTGGATATGGATGTAAAGGGCCCCCACCTTATCTCTCATAATAAGGTGAGAGCATCTCTCATAGGAGCATCTCCCATCTATATATATATATATATAAGGAAATTCTAAAAAAAGCCCCCTTTTCTGCCCCTCATTTTTATGATCAGGGGGCCCACGTTGAGTCAATCTAGTCTTTTCACACATACAACCCCCCCATGAATAGTCACGAGTCCAAATTTGACACTCATCCAACTCTTCCTCACCATTGGATTAAAATCATAATAAAATGATGCCTCTAAACCATTAGCTTTTAGGGCCATGGTTCAAAAGGTTTGGATGATCTTATGACTCAAGAGTTTGCATATGCATTTAGGTAGGCCTCATATGGATCTTTCCATCCAATGGACTTTCTCGATCATCATGCATCCTAGTGGGCCCAACTAGGAGGGTGTTTTCTCCTAAAAAAACGCCCGGCAGCTGTGTAGCACTCCCCATATACATACATACATCTATATGTATATATATACACATGTGTATACATACGTATATATATATATATATACGCGCACACATAGGTGAGAACCGGGGAATTTCATAGCATATATACACGTGTGTGTGTACATATATATATATATATATATATATATATATATGAATCAGCCTGATATGGGTTATTTTGTCATTTGTTTTGAAGCAAATATGGCTGCTTGAAATGGGCTTTTGCCTAGTTATCTTAATATGAAAAACTGTGACTGTTTTTAGGTTTAAAATAGTGAAGGCTGACTTAAAGCGGATCTGATCAATGGATGAATGCAGTTTAGAAGAGATGGAGGGTTTGATTTTGTTTTCTTATCCTTGGATAAGCATCGGTATTCTTTTTTGAGCATTGAAATGGATATCATGATCACCAAATTGATTCCCTAGAATATCAGAATGGCTACAATGATGAAGCCAGACCGATGCAATTGAAGTATTATGTCTATCAATATCATGTTCCCCAATTATACCTAGTTTAGGATTGGTATAGAAGAAATGCAGAGATTAATTTGAGATATTTGGTCGTTTTGCCTTTGCTTTTCATCTGAAACTTTGGGCATTCTCATTTTTTCCCTGTTTCTTTCTCAGCATCAATACCCTTTCTTTGTTTAATATTTGGTGTTAAAAGTTCAATGATAATACTTATGTTGGACTCAAGGTCTGCAGTTAACATTGCCATGATTTTGTAGTTCTAACTTTTACTTATTTTATTTCATCTGTCGCTTGTAATTGTAAGTTGCAATAAGGGTATTCTTACTGTTAAATTGATGCATTCCACTACTTTCATTTTCTTTTATAATAAAAAACGTGGTTATTATTTGGATCATCATTTAAAGAATTACAAGTTGGAGTGAGTGGGGAGGAAGCTCCATAAGAGGGTACTCTACGGGTATCATTCTGCTAAACAATTGGCTTTTCATTTCCCTCACTTCATAGATCATAAATAAACACCTGTGGTTTAGATTTTTAGAAACTGTCTTGCTAAATCACTAACGAGAGGAAAATCTTGAAGATTGGCTTCCGCCTTGATCTTCTAAATTAGATAGCTTTTCTATTTGGAGCATTGTGCCAGTGGTTTTCAAAGTGATAATTTTTGTTTTATGGAAGTAGCTATACTGATCTAATAACTAGTCAATTGAATGTGTTTGTTTTTATATGGAACAATAGAAAGCAAATCTACAAATGAAACAGGCAGAGACCAACTGGTGGTTCCTGTTGTCTCCTCTACAACTACAACCGCTAGTAATGGGGAAAGTGGTACATCTACTCCAAGAATGGCTGAGGATCTGAAAGTTGCCTCTCAGCTGAGGAGATTCACTTTCGGTGATCTTAAGCATGCAACAAGAAATCTTAAACCAGAGTGTCTCCTTGGGGAGGGTGGCTTTGGTCGTGTTTACAAGGGATGGATTGATGAGGGTCGAATTGTTCCAGTGAGACCTGGCGGGGGGCTCAGTGTAGCAGTCAAAATTCTCAACCATGGTGGACTCCAAGGCCACAAAGAATGGCTGGTATAATTTTTACGTTCAATTTACTAGTGAGATTTTAGGTTGTGGACTAACTCTACTTTAGACTAAATTTCTCCCATAATTCATGAAACACAATTGCGTTTTGATGTCTTGGTTCATTTGAGTTGCATTTTGATATCTTGGTTCATTTTACAGGCAGAAGTTACCTTTCTTGGACACCTACTCCATCCCAATCTAGTTAAATTGGTTGGGTTTTGCATTGAAGGTGACCAGCGGCTACTGGTATATGAATTTATGCCTCGAGGAAGCTTGGAAAACCACCTTTTCAGGAGTATGTAACAGCACCTTTTTTATCTGTCTGTTTCAGTTAGATGCTCTTTAGCTTTTGGAATCTGAATTGGTTTTGTTTCATCCCTTTCTAAAGGTTGCGAATGTAGAAAAATATAATTATTTTTGTGTTTAATGGTAGATGTGTAATAACATAAAACTGTGGGGCCCTCTATGTAATATTGAATAGTTAAAATAAATATAAGGATGTGGCTGAGGTTTTGACCACACTCTTCCCCTCTTTTTCGACTTTCTTCCTCTTCTCAGTTCATCTTTCTTCTCCCACTTCACAAAACCCTAGATATTATCGTTTTGAAAAACAACTGCAAAAATAGTACTAGACTAAGAACTGTTCCTCTTCCTGCTTCCCCTTTTCCACTCATTTTCATTCCCATTGTTGCTCATACTCATAGTCATTTAAAATGGCCTAAAAGGTTCAAGCTGCTCCACCACTTTAGTGCAAGATTGGTGAAGCTTCAATCCGAAAGAGAGTCATCGCTTCCTCAGGCAGGCCTCCAAAACCCATTGTACCTCTGTGGTTGGTGTATTTTGCCCAAAGAAAGCGTCTTGGATGTGCTTTAGCTCTCACAGTCTGGGTTTATTCTCTCCTCCTCACTTCTTACAAGTTCATTGTACCAGTCTATTTCAGATTCTACATTGTGCGACACAGATTTTTTAACAGCAGTTTGAGGTTTCAACTTCTTGCATACTTTTCAGTAAGTTCGAAAAAGATGAACTGACCATTCTTCTCATCTCAGAAGTCAGAATGCTAGTAGTTGCATGATCCATGCTTTGTTATTAAGAGCCTGGATTTCATTTCATGACGGTTTTAGCCTTAGGTTCCGTAAGATAAATTTTAGTTCGTATTATATAATACTGAACACGTCTGGAAATTTAGTATGAACTCCTTGTCTAACTGATTTTCCTTCATTGATTTAATCTCCTGGAGTGGTTTGCCACTGCTTAATATGAACCAGTGAGTGTGGATGTTGTTTCATTATTATTATTATTAAAGTCCGCTCTTTAGTTTGCACTATCTTTTGAACCACATCTAATCTTTATCTTTTTCTTTTCGAAGGTAATGGATAACTTCATTAAGACTGAAAATATGTACAAAGGACACTGAGAAACAGTGGGTATAAGTCTGATACCCTACAAACCAATTACTTCAAAAGCATCTCCCAAGGGGAAGACCTATCAATCCCTTGTTTAGCTGAAAACTCTGCCAACCCATTGGACGATCTAACCACATGACAGAACTCCGCAAGCATGTGGGCAGCAAAGCTTTAATCTTGTTGAAACTAAACTAGAGCTTCCACTACTTAACTCAGTTGCTAGTGTCAATCATGCCCATCATGCAAAGGCACAACTGGGCTCAATACTTGTATTGGAGTTAGATCTTGTATTCTAGTTCAACTACAATTAGTCAAGTCAAAACTTTCTATATTAGGGTAGCTATAATTTGGGGTTTTAAGTTGTATTAGGATACTATTAATAGGGTATTAAACCCTTATATAAGGAGCATGAGAGAACCCTAAAGAGGGACACACAATTTTAGCACTCTCTCTCTTTGTGTGTTCTATATTACATCTTCTCAAAATGACATGGTATCAGAGAATGTTTGATCACCTTTAATCATCTTCTAGTCATCTTCCAAGTTCTGGAAGCTTTCAGAGATCAGTCTGATCCTCTTTGATCATTCCTGATCATCACCGATCACAAGTGGCCCTCCTGAGATCATCATCTTAGCGACAGCGGGAATAGCCAATAAGGATCGCATGTTATTGCTCTTCTTTAAGGTTATTTTTTCAGCAATTTTGGCTCATCAGAGGTAGGCCATCTACCATATTTTGTGATATCTCAGTTTTATCCAGAAGTTTTCATCATAGACGTTCAAAATTGTGGATTTTGATCCGTTTCGAGTGGGACTTCTTCCAATAGGTGTGAAAATACTTTGCCCTTTCATCCCTAACCTCTGATCTGACCTTTGATCATCTACCGGGGCTCACGTGGCAATCTGTCCACGGATGTCACTGATGTGTTTTTATCAACAAGACACCCTGTCTGAAACCTTGCAGATCTGCCCGTGAGTTGTGGGATTATCTTAAATAGAATTATCAACAAGGTAATGCTGCTCGACAATTTCACTTGGAGCTCGACATCTCCCCAATTTCTCAAGGCATCTTGTCTATACAGGAATATTACAATGGGTTTTGACGAATGTGGTCTAAATATGATGAGATCAAGTTTGCAACTGTGTTTGAAGCACTTCTACTAGAATTACTTCCCTTACAACAAAATAGCCATCGGGACCGGTTTCTCATGAACCTTCATCCGGAGTTTGAGACCGTCAGATCAAACGTAATGAGTCGGGCTCCTCTTCCAAGCTTAGATGACTGTTTTCGGGAACTTCTGCGGGAAGAACAACGTCTGGTTACAAAAACGACTCTGGAACAACAGATATCTACTGAGGCTCCACTTGCCTATGACGCTACAACCAGACCACATTCTCAGGACATCAGTAAAGTTCAGTGCTATAACTGTAAGAAATAAGGTTATTATGCGAATCAATGCAAGGCTAAAATCTACAAATATTGTAAGGCCATTGGTCACGTTATTAAAGAATGTCGGAAGAAGGCTTGAAATTCTACTTCCCGCAACTATGCGCCGTCAGCCTCTGGTACTTACAATGTACAGTCAGCTCCTAGTGCTTGCACAATGACTTCTCAACAGTTTGCACCCTTTGACTTCAGTGGTTCTCTACAGTTTGATTCTTCTTTATAGCCTGGTTCCTCATCCCACTCTGCGTCCCCAGCTCTTCTGACTCCTGAAATGATAAATCAAATGATTATCAATGCCTTGGCATCCATGAACATCTTAGGTATTGTTATAATGTGAAAAGCGAAGGAGAGAGAGAGAGAGAGACAGACGCTTGGAGGAAAAGTGATACCTCAATAGAGGATCGACCAGCCATTTTATAATGAAATTTACCCTAATCATATGCTATCAATCAGCAGTAATTACAATCTAATTACAATCAGAATCAAAGAATAAAAGAATCCTAATCTCTATACATAGAAGTATATCCATAGACAGGCTGTATAATTTTTAACCCAATCCCATATGTGGGATATTCTACATGGGCTAGATGGGCCAAGATTAGTGTACATGGGCCATTTTATTTCATGAGTTATCTTCTACACTCCCCCTCAAATTGATGTGGTAAGACAGAAAACAGCAATTTGCAAGTAAGATCATGATGACGCGTTTTGGGTAGAGCCTTGGTGAATATATCCGCCAACTAGTTAAGAGTAGAGACATGAGGAAGAGATATCTTCTCAGTAACAATATGCTGACGGATGAAGTGACAATCAATCTCAATGTGCTTCGTCCTTTTATGAAAGATCGGATTATTGGCAATTCTGGTAGCACTGGTGTTGTCACCGTGAAGAGGGGTAGAACAACCGAGATGAACACCGAATTCACAGAGAAGACGGCGTAGCCAGATGATTTCAGCACTAGCGGATGACATTGCCCGATATTCTGCCTCAGCTGAAGACTTAGAAACGGTGGTTTGCTTCTTGCACTTCCTTGAAATCAGAGAATCCCCAAGAAACATACACCAGCCAGTGGTAGAGCACCGAGAATCTGGACAACCAGCCCAGTCGGCATCAGCATAAGCACAAAGAATTAACAGAAGGGTAGAAGAGACCATGGTGAAGAGTACCTTTAACATAGTGGAGTATGCGTAATGCAGCAGCAAGGTGTGGGGATTGTTGACAAACTAGCCAACCGTATGAACGACATGAGAAATACCTGGCCGAGTCATAGTTAAGTAGAGCAAACTACCAACTATCCGCCGGAAAATAGAGGGATCATCCAGGGGAGGGCCATCATCCGAACTGAGTTTGCTGTTCAATTCCGTAGGCGTATCAACAGTGTGAGCATCATCAAGTTTGGCCGAGGTAATCAAATCTATAGCATATTTGCGCTGATGGACCCGAATGCTAGATTTGTTACGCACAAACTCAAGCCCCATAAAGTAGGTGAGAGGACCAAGATCCTTCATTCGAAAGTGGCGAGTAAGATGAAGTTTGAGACCGTAATGCCAGCAATATCATTGCCACTAATAACCATATCATCAACATAGACTATAAGAAATGTGTAGCCTTTTGGTGTCCATTGGAGGAAGAGGGAACTATTAGAGTGACTCTGGCGAAATCCAGCTTGAAGGATAGCGGTCTGAAATTTATCAAACCAAGCCCTGGGAGCCTGCTTAAGTCCATAAAGAGCTTTCCTCAATTTACAAACATGCTGTGGAGGACAAGCATAACCCGGAGGTGGTTTTAAATAAACAGTCTCATGCAACTCGCCATGAAGAAAGGCGTTTTTGACATCCATTTGCCATAGGGGCCAATTGCGGGCTGCAACTACACAAAGAAGGGTGCGAACAGTGGTCATTTTAGCCACTGGTGCGAATGTCTCCTCATAGTCAATCCCATATTCCTGCTTGTAACCCTAAGCAACCAATCTGGCTTTGTAGCGGTCAAGACTCCCATTAGAATGAACTTTTATGGAATAGATCCATTTACTGCCGATTTCAGAGGCGCCAACAGGGGCCGGTACCAATTCCCATGTTTTGTTTGCTTCAAGAGCAAGCAACTCTTCAGTCACAGCATCCTGCCAGTAAGCTATCTTCGAGGCTTGTGAATATGAGGTAGGGACAGGAGCACTATCCAAAGAAGTGAAAAGAGCAGGAAAGCCATAACGGTCAGGGGCAATTGAAGGACGACTAGAGCGTCGCAGGGGTATGACACTATCATAAGAAGCATTAATACCTGAGGGTGCAGTACGTGGCACTGGGAGAGGATCAGGAGAAGGAGTCCCCACAGGAGGAACTGTGTTACGCCGGACATAGACATTGGTAATAGGTGGTGGAGAAGTCGCATGGAAATGTGGCATATAAGACACAACAACATGGTGAGCATCCAAGCGCAAAGAAAAGAAAGGAATGTGTTCCAAGAAGATCACATTACGAGATATGCGCATCTGTTTTTCGGATTGATCATAACACAGAAATCCCTTTTGTTCAGTACTGTAACCTAGAAAGATACATTTGGCAGCCTGAGGAGACAACTTCGTGCGCTCTGTAGGTGGAAGATGAACAAAGCACAGGCAGCCAAAAACTTGTAAGTGAGAATATGAATGGGCATGACCAAAGAGAGTTTCATAAGGAGTAGTCTTTCCAAGAACAGAGCTAGGATGACGATTGAGGAGATATACAACAGTCTGTGCAGCAGCACACCAAAAGGTGGGAGGAACTAGGGATGCAAGGAGGAGAGAACGAAACAGTTTCAAGAATATGTCTGTTCTTCCTCTCCGCAACACCATTTTGCTGTGGAGTATGTGGGCAGGATTTTTGGTGAAGAATTCCTTTATCAGAAATGAAGGCAGAAAAATTATGTGACTTGTATTCTCCACCGGAGTCAGACCTAAGAATTTTTATTTCTTTCTTAAATTGTGTTTGAACCATTTTGTAAAACTTTTGGAAAAGGGAAAAAACTTCAGATTTGAAGCGCATGAAATAAATCCAAGTGAAACGAGAATGATCATCTATAAATGTCACATAATACTTAAACCCAGTCCGACTCAATGTGGGTGTAATTCCCCCATCATCCGTGTGAATAATGTCAAAAGATGATAATGCACGAGAATGATGAATAGGAAAAGGCAAAATATGACTCTTACTCAAGCAACACGTTTCACACTTTGATTGAAGGAAAGAGGTAAGCATTTTATTATCAATAGTATGTTCTAAACAACCAATTTTAAACAAAGAAAGTAAAGAGGCATTGTTCACATGACCAAGACGACTATGCCACACAGTCCATAATTTATTGAAATTAGGAGAAGAAGAAGAAAAGAGAGAATGAAGGCCAATGTCCAGCAGAAACAGTCGACCATGTTTACGCCCCGTCGCGATCACCTTCCCAGTTTGCCGCCCCTGTATGACACAACTAGTGGAAGAAAAGTTAACACTGTACCCATCATCAATAAGTTACCCTACAGAAAGTAAATTGGCTGATAATTTGGGAACAAAGTAGACATTGGGAAGGCTGATAGACTGGTCAGAATAACTGGATAAAGTAATGGTACCAATACCAGAAATGGGTAATTGGTCTCCATTAGCAGTGGTGATTTTGTCTTTTCCAAGGTAAGGGTGAGAGGTTTTAAAGCTACTTTCTACAGAAGTCATGTGGTTTGATGCTCCTGAATCTAGAAACCATGTGGATGTGGTGATAGATGAAGACTGAGAGACTGAAGAATGAAAAGCAGGAAATGCTATAGGAGAATGAGTTTTTTACCGACAACCATTAAAGCTCATAGATGCGTATGCCGAGGTAACCGTGTTCTGAATCAGATCTTGAATCTGGGCGGGAGTCATGGAGACAGACCCGGAAGAGGTGCTTCTCGTATTAGGGAAAGGTGCTTGAACTTGGAACGCAGCTGGAGCATTTTGTCTAGGCAAGAAGGATTATGCTTCTGCTGGGGCCCATTCTTTCGCTATAAGCTCCGACAGTCATCAATAAGATGACCGGAGCGTTTGCAATATCTGCACACCAGTTTCTTACGACAGTTCTTGGCAATATGACCGAAGCCTTTGCATTCATAGCATTAAGTAGGCTTCTAATTGGGGCTTGCCAGGAGAGCATAATCAGTCGGAAGAGGAGCATGGAAAGCCTTTGGGTCTTCAACTATGGCACGCTGTGAGGTCAGGCGAAGTTCTTCTCGAAGGACCTCTTGGAAGCAGGTATCTAGGTTCGCGGATACTTCTCTATTCATGAAAGCAAACCGAACCGATTCGAATTTCGGTCTGAGGTTCATAAGGAATTGGCTGATGTGAGTTTCCTCTTGTAATTTGAGAGCCTCAGACAAAAATCCAGAAGAAACAGTTTGAATGATCATAGCGTCCCTCTCGGTCCATAAGATGAGAAACCTATTAAAGTATTTGTGCACAGATTTATCTCCTTGATTGAATTTAGCAATTTCACTATCCAAGTGAAATTTGCGTGCTTTATTCGTTTGATGATAAATTTTCTTGAGATGTGCCCACATATCAGCGGCTGCAGTATATGCTTGAAGAGCAATGGAAAGAGAAGGATCAATGGAGTTAAGAATCCAAGTGATTACCTTAGCATTTTCTTTGGACCAGGTGGATAATGCTTTTGCGTCAGTAGCGCTTGTAGTAGTAGGTTTAGTTATCGATCTATCAAGATAACCAAACAGTCCTTGGCCTTCCAAAAAATTCTTGAGATGAAAAGACTAGGCCATATAATTATTCCCATTTAATTTCACTGGAATAACATCTTTTTTTTCCATTGTTACTGGATGCAGTAGAGAGAACACACAAATCAGTGAGCCAAATAGAAGCAGGGAAGAACCAGCAGTAGAAACCACAAAGAAAGCAGTAGCAGAGAAGAATACCAACAGTGAAAAACAGTAACAGAGATGAACAGCAGCAGCAGAGGAGCAATCACAATGATGTAAGCTGCTTTGATTTTCACTAACCAAGTATGACAGATGCTATCAGAGTTGTTGATATATGAGGTCAATAGAAAACACCACAGAAAATACCAAAAAAAGGAGCCAGACGAACTGAATTTTCAGGGCAGAAGTGGTGCGTGGGTCCCACAATGTTGTCCAATCTCAGATCAGAGTATATAATCCTGGAAGGGATCAAAAGTATGTCCTCTAGTCCAAGTTTGAGGAGATTTGGATAAAGATCCACAAATCTGGATGGTGGTGATGAAATCTTTTTGAGAAAAAGAACCCAAAACCGTCATATGAAGAAGGGGTTGAATTGTACCTTAATTGATGAATAAAAAATTCAGAAAAATCTTCAAAAAACCCTGAAGACTAGTCGATCATAACCATGTATGTTGCTGGCAACAAGTGATTGATCAGAGGTGGGCCACCTTGATCAGAGAACTCCAGGCAGAGTCAACAGAGAGAAGGAAGAGGCGACGATACACCAGGGAGAAGCACTCGATGATATATTGGTGAATCTCTCAGACTAATGCAGGAAAGCTTCTCATAACCTATGGCTCTGATACCATGTTATAATGTGAAAAGCAAAGGAGAGAGAGAGACAGACGTTTGGAGGAAAAGTGATACCTCAATAGAAGATCGACCAACCATTTTATAATGAAATTTACCCTAATCACATGCTATCAATCAGTAGTAATTACAATCTAATTACAATCAGAATCAAAGAATAAAAGAATTTTAATCTCTATACATAGAGGTATATCCATAGACAGGCTGTATAATGTTTAACCCAATCCCATACGTGGGATATTCTACATGGGCCTAGATGGGCCAAGATTAGTGTACATGGGCCATTTTATTTCAGTAGTTATCTTCTACAGGTATTGATTCATCTCTTTTTTCATACGTGGTACTTAGATTCTGGTGCAAGTAACCATATGACATCTTCACCCACAAAATTACAGCATGTTGTTCCTTACACTGGCAATCTTATTGTTCAAACTGCCAATGGAGACCATCTTCCTATCACCTCTGTTGGTGATACTTCTGGCCCATTACCATTAACCAATACTTGAGTGTCTCCTCATCTTTCTACCAATTTAGTTTTTGTTGGTCAACTTGTTGAGGATAACTACACTGTCTCCTTTTCTTCTTCTGGTTGTGTTGTCCAGGACCGGGAGTAGGGGAAAGTGATCGCGAGGGTGCCTAAGCGTGGCAGACTGTTTTTCCTACCAGTGTCTACATTTATTCAGAATAAATCTTTACACCAGGTGTTTTTTTTTTTTTTTTTTTTCTTGAGAATAATTCTCGGTTGTGGCATAATAGACTTGGTCATCCGAATGCTTCTACGATGTCTACTTTATTTAAATCTGGATTATTAAATAAAACTATTGATTTTGTTCCTTTTGAATGTAATGCTTGTAAATTAAGAAAAAGTAAAACTTTATCTTTTCCTCACTCCACCACACGGAGCACTGAATGTTTTGACTTAATTCACAACGATGTTTGGGGTATTGCTCCTCACCTTTCCCATGGACATTTCAAGTATTTTGTTACATTCATTGATAACTACTACAGGTTTTCTTTGGGTTTATTTATTGCATTCTAAGTCTGATGTTCTTAATGCATTTCAATTTTTTCTTAGCTATGTTGAAACCCAATTTTCAAAATGCCTTAAAATTTTGCGCTCAGATTCAGGAATGAGTATGTTTCCAATGATTTTCAAGCTTTCCTAAAGACTATAGGAATCATTTCTCAGCGTACCTGTCCGTATACTCCACAACAAAATGGAGTCGCGGAATGGAAAAAACAGGCATCTCCTTGATGTAACTAAAACACTACTGATTGAATCATCATTTCCTCCTTGTTTTTGGGCGGAAGCTCTCACCAATGTAGTACATCTAATAAACCGTTTTGCATCACCTCCATTGCTCAATTAACACCGCATTTTAAACTGTTTGGTCATCATCCTGTGTTTGATAATCTACATAACTTTGGCTGTGTTTGCTTCGTTCATCTACCCCCCACAGAATGAAAAAAATAAACGCACAATCTCGCCGGTGTGCATTTCTGGGTTATGCCACAATAAAAAAGGTTTTGTTTGTTATGATCCCATTGCTCGTCGCATCAGGGTTTCTCGCAATGCTATTCTTTTTAAAAATCAGTATTTTTTCCATAATCACTTGGATTGCCCTCATCCATCTTCACCTGCTCTCTTACCGGGTTTTTCAGATACAACAACTGTTACTAGGTTTTGTCATAACTTTGTTTATCATCATCGGGAAAAACCTACCACTATAGATGCGTGTCCTCTTGATCCTCTGCCGGCAAATGGTTCCACAACTCCTCATATCCTGCGTCGCTCCTCAAGAACTTCTAGACCACCTGAGTGGTATGGATTCACCCACACTTTCTTGATGACAACCCTTTCTTCTGTCTCAATCCCAAGTTCTTATTTGCAGGTAGTACAACATGATAATTGGAACCAAGCTATGAAGGCAGAATTGGATGCATTGGATCAAAATCACACATGGGATATTGTGGATTGTCCTTCAGCAGTTAAACCCATCGGTTGCAAATGGATCTACTCAATTAAACTTAAATCTGATGGCTCATTGGATAGACACAAAGTTAGACTCGTGGCACTTGACAACAAGCAAGAATATGGGATTCACTATGAGGAGACGTTTGCACCTGTTGTAAAAATGACTATAGTTCGGTTACTTCTTGCCATGGCCGACTCCAAATCTTGGCCATTATACCAAATGGATGTAAAAAATGCCTTTCTCCATGGGGATCTGAAAGAAGAGGTCTATATGCGGATACCACAGGGAGTCACCTCTTCATCTAAGAAATCCGTCTGTCGCCTACGGAAGTCTCTTTATGGTCTGAAGCAAGCTCTTTGGACCTGGTTTAAAACTTTTCGGGGTCGCCTATGCACGAGTGACTTTCCTTAAAGCCCTTACAATCCATCTCTTTTTCTGCAAACAACATCTACTGGTGTTACTGTTCTCCTTGTGTATGTTGATGACATTATTATCACTGGCACTGATGATGGAATGATAAGGTCTATCCAAAAGTCTCTCAGGGATTCGTTCCATATGAAGGATTTAGGCCCTTTGCTTTATTTTTTGGGGTTGGAAGTGCATCAATCTCCCAAAGGCCTGTTTCTTAATCAACACAAATACACGTCTGATCTTACTAAGCTTGCTGATCTCAATGACTCTTCGCCTGTTGATACACCTGTAGAGGTCAATTTAAAATTGAGCAAAGATGATGGTGACCTTCTTCCTAATCCACATGCCTACAGGCGCTTGGTGGGCAGTCTTGTCTATCTCACCATCACAAGACCGGATATCTCCTATGCTGTCAATCTTGTGAGCCAATTCATGGCATCTCCTAGACACCTTCATCTGATTGTTGTCAAGCACATTACCCGGTATTTGTTGGGCATTGTCACTCGTGGTTTATATTATCCCAGGGATAATCCTCTTCAGTTGACCGGTTATGCAGACGCTGACTGGGCGGGTTGTCAGGATACTCATTGGTCTACTACTGGTTGGTGCATGTATATCGGAAATTCTCTCATTTCTTGGAAATGCAAGAAACAAGAGCGTGTTTCTCGATCTTCCACAGAGGCTGAATATAGCGCAATGTCTTCCGCATGTTATAAAATCTTGTGGCTCCGATGACTTCTTTTGGACCTCGGGTTTGCTCAATCCTCTCCTACTTCATTGCATGCAGATAATACTGGGGCTTTTAGTATCACTGAAAATCATGTCTTCCATGAACGCAGAAAACATATTGAAGAGTGATGTCATTTCTTTACCTCAAGTCCCTACTGAGCTTTAGTTTGCTAATATCTTCACCAAAGTACTTCCTCGGCCTCGACTTCAATTTTTGGTTACCAAATTGTTGCTATGTGACTCCCGAGCATCAATTTGAGGAAGGTGTCAATCATGCCCATCATGCGCAAGCACAACTGGGCCCAATACTTTTATTGGAGTTAGATCTTGTATTCTAGTTAAACTACAATTAGTCAAGTTAGAACTTTTTATATTAGGGTAGCTATAATTTAGGGATTTAAGTTGTATTAGGATACTATTAATAGGGTATTAAACCCTTATATAAGGAAAATGAGAGAACCCTAAAGAGAGACACACGATTTCAGCAGTCTCTCTCTCTCTCTATATATATATATATGTGTGTGTGTGTGTGTGTGTGTGTGTGTTCTATATTTTCTCAGAATGACAGCTAATGACCCTAGCAATGACATTGCTTGAATCACTCTCCACAATTGATCTGTCGTGAAACGATCTAGAAAACATCCTAACGTCCAAAATTCCTAACACCTCCTTCGTTAGAATCCTTGACACCTACACCTTCAGAGAACAAACAAAGAATCCTTCGTTAATATGTGGGAAGCCAATACCTGCCGGGCATGGCTTATCTCTAGCTGCTCCGTCAATATTAAACTTTAACACCCCCATAGGGAGTGGGCTCCAAGGTATCACCCAAATGTCTTTCACCAAACCACAATTCGTACAAGCCTCCTAATCAGGCAAGATGTCCATCAAGCTATCAATCATGGTAAGTGGAAATGAAAATGTGAATGATGTAACTCAGAATGAGCAAAGCCTGATTGGAGAAAAAGTCTTGGTGTTGTACATGATGAGAAGGTTCTAAATTCATAACCATAGATTCGTAAATGCTACTTGTTGCAAAACATGTCTCATCACTAATTGTGATTCTTTTTGTCATCACCCAAGTAAAACCAGTCAAATTTCTGATGCGGAGTTGGTTTTTGATCAATGGTTTGAATTGGTTGAATCCTTCATGGTGCAAAATTCAAAAGGGGCCTTGACCTAGCTTACCATGGGTTTGATCAATAACTATGGGACAAAGCTTCAATTGGATGCTCAAGATGGATCCATTGATATCCCACATATTAATCATTTATATTCTGAATTATTTGGTTATCAAAATCAGTTCCTAAAAGATCTAATTGACCCAATCCATCAAGCTCAATGTGACGCACAAAGATCCAATAGTTCAAAATGTATGGACAGCAGTCCATTGAATTCGACCCAACTGAACCAGGCCCAAACAAGGCCCAGCCCGGCTGGGACAGGACCTAAAAGGTTTGGTCAGACTTGGTGACCCATTCCAGGCTGATTTGTCCGGCTCGCCTGTTTTGTCGAGTCTCCCATTTATTAGGCAATTTTCTCATTTAGTACTTATTTAATTGTGTTGGAAGAGGAATTTACTGCATGGTACAACTTTACACTCACTATAGTTACGGGCTCTATTGACCAAGACGTGCAGTCCTTATTCACTCTTAATTAGATTGTATTTGGAGGCTCTTCCTCCATATTTAAGTGCAATCAAGTCTCCTTTATTGGCAAGGCTTTATGCTTAAGAGAAAATTAAGGGTTTCTACTTTATTAGTTACTGCACATGGATATAAATTAATGAAGCAACAAGACACCAAAAAACGGAAGGCTTTCTATACGTAGTTGGTTCTTTGAGGATTTGCTACCTTAATGATTCGGGCGGACAAGAGGGACTCTTTAAGGAAGAATCTACTATGATCAAAATTGTGTTAGTGGCTGGCAACTACAAGGCAGCAAATGGGGTTCACAACCCCTAGGAATCTCTAATGCACAATTTTCGTCTTTTATCTTTTCCTATTTTCTTTCCATGTTTGAAAGTAATTAGGATCTTCTTTAATAGGGTTTCTATTATCATTAAGGTTATGATTAATGGTTGTGATTCAATCATAGGTTAAGGGCTTCTTTGTTGGCATAGCATATATGCAAGTTCATTGTATGGAACGAAGGTAGTTTTTGGATATTTTCTTTTTATGAAATTTATTAAAGTTGCATGTTTGCAATCTTCTATTTCTTCTCCCTTGGTCAAGCATCTCCTATTGGATCAAAGATCTCTGCGGTGGATTTCACGAACAACAGTGAGCGAATCCTTAATTTCTCCTTGATTGACATTTGATTTTTGTTGATTGAAGATCGGGTATCGTTGGATTCACCATCAATTGGTATTACTGCTTCCCGGACTGCGTCAATTTCCCTATGTAATGATGTTACTAGAGAGTTCTTTCTTCTTAGTTGGATCATGATCTCAATTTGTCATTAGATGTGTGGATTTGGGAGTTAGAAGAAACACAAAGAGTTTGTGTATTCCTACACAAAAAGAATGGAAAATCTGTGCTATGCTTTGACATGATCATGCAGACTTTTCAATCTAATTAGGAAAAGAAAACCTCTATTACTTTCTAAACATCAGGCTGTATGTTAAGCTTAACCTACTTTTAGTTAATTAAGTTGACCAGTCAGGATTTTTAATATTTAATTGAACTTTTACATTCCTGCTTCTGATGCTGCAATATGAGCTTATGTTCATCTCTTGGTGCGTTAATAATATTGTACAAGATCACTTACCATTTGCAATATCATCATCATCGACATTTTCTTAGTCTCATGGCATCTATCTTGGTTCGACTTAATGTGTTCTATTCAAGAGACTTGCTAAGATACAAACACTACATTGTTGTACAAGAGTGGAGCTCTCTCTCTCTCTCTCTCTCTCTCTCTCACACACACACACACACACACACACACACACACACACACACACACACACACAAACACACACACATCTTTGAGTGCATGCATGAATGATTACGAAAAGAAAGGACAGAAGGTAATATAAGCTGGACATTATTACCGTCATCTTGGCCTGACCTCAACTACTTGGGTCATCTATGTGACTTTAGTAGTCAGCTTGATCAGTTCATCCTATTTTAGACCTTAGTGTAATTTCATAGTCTAGTGTGTCTTTCCTCACTCTTTCATCAAAGGTCTTTATTTGTCTCCTCCTTGTTCCTTGGACTAATTAACACTTTGACGTGCCGTACATGGGCCCATTCATGACTTTTGGATACATGTCGAAACCAATTCAAGCGATATTCCTTTAGTCTTCTACTATTAAAGCTATATGTTTTTCCTCTTGTATCCTCATTCCTAATTCTTTCATTTGTTGTTAGTTTGCGCATTCATCTTAGCAATATGTACTTTATAGCTTCTTTCTTTGCCAAACATCAGCTCCATACATGAGAGCAGGTTTAACGGCAGTCATTGAATGCTATCAAGTAATCAACATAAAAAAAGGAAGGTACCATGGAGGCGATTTTCATCATTAGGGAACCGAAGCAGATATTTTGACTGAAGAGGGAATCACAGATCTGCCGTGAACATAGTTATGATTTAATGTTGGGTGGGACGTGGGGCTGGGGGTGGTGGGGTCGGGCCAAACAAGGAATTGCAATATATAAGTATTTTCATTTCATAGTTGGGCCAAACAAGTATTGTAAACCTTAGTACACGAATTTTCCATGTTGTGGCGCTTCACAATATCTGCTGCTTTGTAGAATCATGTTTAACAATGATATTGTGTTACTTACTATTTATAGTGTTTCCTTCTGTTTTTTTTTTGGATGATGTAATTCACTTTCGGTGCCTGCTTCATTTGGTGGATTTTAAAAAATAAAATAAAATCAGTAGCATGAATTAAGATTTAAAATTGGAACCCTTTCAATATTTAGGATTTAGCTGACCCTAGATTGATGGGCTGTCTCTGATGATGATTATGATGTTTTTGTTGATATTAATCTTCTCTGATGACAACCATTTTATATATTGCAGGGTCCATTCCTCTGCCATGGTCCATCAGAATGAAAATTGCTCTTGGTGCTGCAAAAGGTCTTGCTTTTCTTCATGAGGAAGCTGAAAGGCCAGTGATCTATCGCGATTTTAAAACATCTAACATCCTTTTAGATGCGGTATGCGATTTGGAACTGTGCATATCAATATCATTATCTTTTCTCATGTTATTCAGTAGAAGTATATGCCTTTCAGGAATACAATGCCAAACTCTCTGATTTTGGCCTTGCGAAAGATGGCCCTGAAGGTGATAATACTCATGTATCCACTCGAGTAATGGGAACACATGGCTATGCAGCTCCAGAATATGTAATGACTGGTGAGTATTTGACTGGATCTCAAGTCTCCTGCACTGGTTTACATGTTTGATATTTGAGCAATTAAACGAGGAACATTTTATGATATTCTCTGGCACTCTACCTCAGTGATACAGTAGAAGAAAGATTGCTGCTATAGCTATTCCAATTCAATTATAAGATGAATTTCCTTGAGTAAATTTATCATTGATATATTACTATGAAAATTTATCATTGATATATTACTATGACTTGTCACCTCTAAAACCGAATAAAGGTTTATCATAAATTTCATAAAGGTTTCCCTTGGTGTACGTTGTTTGGAGGTTATGTGATACTTGTTAATTAGATGAGAAAGTAGATGAGTGTTCTAGGAAAATTAGCAAATTAAAGGTCAGAAAATATGGATGCAAGTTTATTCTAGGAGTAGGGAAGATATGTTGTTTGAAGTTGGAAATGACTTGGTACCACAATATAATAAATTCCAATGGCCAGGAACAATTATGGAACAAGATGGCAGGTTTGAGCAAGATGTGACAAACAGGATTGGTGTAGGGTGGGCAAACTAGAGATCAACCAGTGAAGCGTCTATCATTAAATTCCCCTTAAATGAAGGGTTGTTTTAACAAGACAGTGGGTAGACCTGTTTTGTTGTATGGAGCTGTGAGCATTGGGCAACAAAGAAACAGGCAAAACCTAGAGTGCTTGTGGTTGAGATGTGCATGCCAAGAGGGATGGGTGAATTTACAAGGATATAATGAATGCATGGGAGAAAACCTACAGAAACTTTAGTAGATGGTGAAACAATGTTTCATAAATGAATGTTGTCTAAAATGGTTTAGGCATGTACATAGGACTTAGGAGGCTACTGTACAACATTCTGGAAGGTTACGAGTTCAATGAACTAGGAGAAGGGGAAGACCAACTGCTTAGAATGAAAATAGTGAGGAAATACATGGTTTCGAAGAA
The DNA here is from genome assembly GCA_003546025.1 of Camphora micrantha. Taxonomy (NCBI): domain Eukaryota; kingdom Viridiplantae; phylum Streptophyta; class Magnoliopsida; order Laurales; family Lauraceae; genus Camphora; species Camphora micrantha. The sequence continues at coordinate 49,953,535 of QPKB01000003.1, read as the reverse complement.
TGGAGAAGTAGAGCTCTCGAAGTCAACCCTAAATAGATGTATTAGGGCTATGTTGATCATCCCCTGATGGAAAAATGACTAGTTTGAGTGTTACATAACAAATTCTAAATAAACATTAGATAGAGTGGTTGCTAGTCTGGTAGGAGCATCGAGGTATATGCTTAATAAGGGATGCATATTTTTGGGATCTAGTATTTCCTTGAAGCCACCGGTAAGTCTCATACTCATTCATTCACACATATGGAGGGTGAGTTCAATGCTCTCACTTTTAGACTAAAGATAAAAGACGCCGTGGCCTTTTCTAGTTAAATATAATAACACTTGAAGCTGATCCCAGGGTGATGCTGATGACGATGATGCATATTATTATAGGTCATTCTTAATCAACTTTAGTTATCTCTAATTGCATCTTCTCTTTTCCCTCTTATTTGGGTGATCCTAATTTATATGAATATGACATGGGATAACTGCTGGCTTCATTGTTTGTGAAATAGATGCCTTGTTTAATTTTGCATTTCTAATTAGATAAAAACTTTTGGGGACAGGACATTTGACATCAAAGAGTGACATCTACAGCTTTGGGGTGGTCCTACTTGAAATGCTGACTGGACGGAGATCCTTGGAGAAAAACCGACCAAACAGGGAGCACAGCCTTGTCGAATGGGCACGTCCATATCTTGGAGAAGGGCGGCGCTTTTATCGGCTCATTGATCCTCACCTTGAAGGACACTTCTCAGTCAAGGGTGCACAAAAGGCTGCTCAGCTAGCCTACCACTGTCTCAGCAGAAACCCAAAAGCAAGACCGCTGATGAGCGAAGTTGTTGAAGCCCTTGAACCTCTGTTGCACCTTAAAGACATGGCCAGCTCCTCATACTTTTTCCAGGCCATGCAAGCAGAGGGAGCTGGGGCCAACCCACATCCTGATGCCAGAAACGTTGTGAGGGCACAGGCAGCTTTAGCTAGAAATGAACAGCCAATTAGAAGTCTCTCACATGGAGCTCGTGCTTCTCCATACCACCAGTCGCCAAATCCTAATGGCAAATAACCATGAGAGGTTGTAGCTTCCTTGTACATAGCTTGATTTCAGCGTCTGTTTATCTTCTTATGGGGTATTTTGATTCTCTCTTCCCCGAGACTGGATGGGTGCCAGAAAGCTTGGTGCACTTCAGATAATGCTAGCGCCACCAACATCCTGAGAAATTAGATGGGCTTCAACTGGTTTTTTTTTTTTTTTTTTTATAGAGAGAAGTTGATGCCATCCCATGTTGCTTTTATGAATGGAACTTTAGCTGTGAAGGACTTAACTTAATGATAGTATTTTTCGCTGATTTGATAGCCAGTTTGAAGAGTATCAGTCTTTTGAAAGGATTGATAACTTCCGAAGTGTTTGCTTTTGTTTTCCATTTATTTATTTTTATTTAAGTATAGAAAAAGGAACCAAAGAGCCATCAGTCTGAAATTCCAGCATCTCAACTGCTGATCATGGGACATGGAGTATGCCATCGCCCAAAAATTGCTTTAATCAGATCATGCAATCCACTTGTGTCACTTGAATCTGGATAGCTCAGCAGCTCTTCTTTCTTCCCCCCATTTAGTTAAACATTTTCACATTTTCTTCTTTTCGGTTTTAATATTCTGGAAGTTAATTTGCAGGATATTTTTGGACAGATGGTCTCAGAGCTGTTTCTTAGGGTGGTTTACCCTGTAAGTTCACTAGGGAAGAGGTCAGTTTGCCTTTGGATCTTCGTAAACCAAATGCAGGTAACAAAGTTTATGTGCTCATTAGGGCTTGTACATTTGGGTTAACTGATCTTTTAGATAATGAGTCATGGTTCAAGAAAGCAGTCGCTACATAGCGTAGCTACTGCATTATTGGTCATAGAGGTTGAGGCCGCTACACTACGCTATGGTCTAAAATCTAGTAGAGCCAAGTAACTTTAATTTAAAACATTGTTTTTCCTATTTCTTCTCCAATAGTTTTTTTCTAAAGTTGTCTCTATGCTTTTATGCTTCCAAATCACTGGAAAAAACTCAAGATTGGTTGCTACACAAGATTCAGATTGTCTGGTAGACAGTACCACAACATACCATTATGAAAAATCAGAAGAATTTCTCAGAATTGGTGTTCAATCTATAAAAGGTATCCACCATAGTTGGACCTGTATAAATAATTTAAGATTCTCCGAAAGAGCCCATATGATGTTACTTAATTGTACCCATCTATTCATTAAAGATGTATTGTTCTCAACCAGTTTTCGAATAACTTGATTAGTTTCAAAGACATCAAAACGAATGGATACCACATTGAGATAATAAAAATGCCCTCTAAACTTTTCTCTTTTTTTAACATGTTATTGTGGGAAGTAGGTGGGCCTCGTGGATAGGTTTTCAAAACTTTTGACCCACTTGACTCAGGGATCAAATACCCATAAGGCCATAAACCACATCCAGGATCTAATCACTCAATCTCATCAATCATGTACAGCAATAAACTCTATTTAGAAGATAGAAACTAGCAACAATCAAGCAACCAAAAAACTAAAACATACAAGGAAGTAGATTATACCTTTAAAGTCAGGTAGTGCTCTAATGGAGAAGAAGACAATTAGCTTGAACAAGAACTCTTCTTGTAGCAAATTAGGATCTCTAAGACCTTACTGTCTTCTACGCTATGACCCACTATCAGATCTCTTTTCTCAAGAAGAATGGTGGGATCTTCAAGAGAAAACCAACTAGAAGCTCTTAAGGAACTAGTTTGAGAAACTAAAAGAGGAAGGAGATATGGGCGTGCAACACCTTGCACTCTAGTGGTCTTGGGCGTCAATTCCAATGTAGGACGTCCAATGTAATATAACTCTCTTCGGGGTTATATTACACGACAATCGCCAAAGTCGAATCACATTCGATTATTGGCAAAATGACAAAGTTTAGCCCGAAGCTTAAACTAAGATAGAAGCTTAGTGATCCTAAGACTTTAAAGCTTTGGCATGATAGGTTAGGTCACCCTGGGGCTACTATGTTAAGAAATCATAGATAACTCATTTGGACATTCCTTAAAGAATCATCAACTGACCATATCTAGTGGATACATATGTATCCCGTGTTTACAAGGAAAATTGACCATTCGACCTTCTTTCGCTAAGGTTGCATATGAATCCCCATCCTTTCTACAAAGGATACAAAGTGACATTTGTGAACCCATAAATCCCCCTAGTGGACCTTTTAGGTATTTTATGGTTTTGGTTGATGCTTCCACCCGTTGGTCGTATGGTTGCCTACTTTCAACTAGGAACGTAGCTTTTACCCGCCTATTAACTCAAATCATTAAACTTAGGGCTCACTTCCCTGATTATCCTATTAAGTCTATAAGACTTGATAATGCAGGCGAATTTACATCACAGGGCTCACTTCCCTGATTATCCTATTAAGTCTATAAGACTTGATAATGCAGGCGAATTCACATCACAGGTTTTTGATGACTTCTATTCATCCCTAGGAATTGTAGTCGAACATCCTATCTCCCATGTCCATACCCATAATGGCTTAGTTGAATCCATGATTAAGCACATCCAATTAATTTCTAGGACTCTGCTGATGCAGTCCAAATTACCAGTTAGCACTTGGGGACATACGGTGTTGTATACATCAATGTTAATTAGACTTCGACCCACTACCTATCATCAATATTCTCCTGCACAGCTTATATCAGGACATCAACCAAATATTTCTCACTTGTTCAAGTTTGGTTGTGCAGTTTGAGTCCCAATACACCCCCTAAGTGTACTAAGATAGGACCACAACGTAGATTGAGAATCTATGTAGGTTATGACCCTCTCTCGATTATTCGATATTTAGAACCAAAATGATAGGAGATGTCTTTACTGCTCGTTTTTAGATTGTCAATTCGATGAGACAATATTCCAGCCGTTAAAGGAAGATAAGATAGTTCCTAAAGAACAAATTGTTCTTGTAGAACAACTCGTTCCTAAAGAACGGTGAGAATTAACATGGAAGACTTCCACTCTGTCTCATCTGGATCTACGAACTTCACGATGTGAAAATGAAGTATGGAGAATTGTGCACTTATAAGAAATTGTAAACAGATTACTTGATGCACTTAACGATGTAGCAAAGATGACAAAGTCACATGTCCCAGCTATGAATGCACCTGCCATGATTAATGTCCGTATCTGATAAAGTCAAAATACAGTAGCAAAAAAATCTGCAATATGCCAGAAGTGTGGCAGACCTCTAGGTTCAAAGTACTCAGCTCCGCAGAAAAGGAGAAATGAGAAATCATCACCATGTATTTTCAAAGAGGTACGTAACGCTCCAGAAGAGGTTCCTTTCGAAGAGGCACATAACACTCCTGAAAAGGTTATGGTAAAATCTCCTCTCTAGAATAGTGGAAGTCCTGGATGAGACTTTGGAAGCCCCTGAAGAGGCACCGGTACTAGATAATGAAGAGATATCTATACTTTACAATTATTCAAGAGAGAGATGAAATAGAAATGAAATTGCCATCGATGACGCATTTGCATATGCGGTAGCTACACAAATATCAAAAGAAAATTATTACGATGATTGGGACACGGAACCACTTACTATAAATGAATGTTGACAAAGAAAGGATACCACATTGAGATAATAGAAAAGCCCGTTTTAACCAGTTTCTATTTTTATTTTCTGGTATGAAGTTTTAATGGTGTGTGGGGACATTTCACGAGCACAGAATCCAGCGAATAATCCGGCTAGGCCTGCCCCGATCCCAGCTCCTGGAGATGGGTTCACCTCGGAGAAAACACTGGCAGAGCGTCCCCTTTTTTGTGCAGCTCGGTAAATGCAGAGAATGCGCAGTTCGGCAGTGGCATCGAGGTGAGACCACGGTGATGCCTCCAGCAGCTCGGCCAGCCGAGGTGGGCATCATGTCAATCAATAATTAATGAAATTACGGCTACGCTTTGACAGACAAGATGGGCGCCGGATATGGAAAAGACGTGGATCTCACTCAGCCATCGCATCAGCAATCATATTGAAGATCAAGGTATGGTCTGATGGGACAGAACCTCTACCTACCTCCACTAACGAGAAAAAGTATGGTCTAATAGGACTATGCATCCACCAACTCCCACTAAGGAAGGGTCTGAGATGGCCAAGACCTATATATTTGCACGAGGTAAAGCAGGTAGGAGGTAAGAAAATCCTAAGTCCTCTCTTCTCCTCCATTATTCACCCTTCGTACGGTAACTGTATTGACTTAGGTGTCGGAGTGCCTTCGGCTGACCCCAGCCAGGGCCTCTAACCTATCTTTCTCCTGTTTCAGGCTTTTGAAGTCCTCTTCTTCCCCAAGAGTTTTGTGGCAAATCCCACTAAATCAAGTCCGTAATTTTTAGGCACTTACAATTGGTGCCGTCTGTGGGAAACGATTAACACAATATGCCACCAAAAGCAAAGAAGATTGGCGAAACGTCGCTAGCCGTGCTAGTGCCGCAATCTTTGGTGTTGCAAGAAATGACGCAGTCTGGTGTACGGCAAGAAAGGCTCCCGAGGCCGTCGTCACCAATATTACAAGATATACTAATCTCACAAGCGCGCATAGAGCAACGAGCAGCGACGCCAACACAGCCTCTACTGGCGTTGCAGGAGCGACCCCCCCTGCTAGAGGAGGGCCGAGAAGGAATCTCATCCAGCAGGAACCCCCCAGATGAAAGTAGCTCCTCCCCGACGAGATAGTTAGCTTGCCAAACGTCCCCAGCGATGACCGCCCCCCTTTCATCAGAAAAGAATAGCAGGCAAATCTCGTCTTGAAAGAGAGCTCCGAAGGGACGAATCTCCGACAACCGTTGTGTCCCGACGGATTGAAGGAGGTGGTGCTAGCTACGATCCTCGTGCTGAGGAGATCAGAGCCCAAAACGCTATCATCCAGGAGAAGGACGAACTGATTCGCCAACTTCAGCAGCAGCTACGAGCGGCGAACCAGGCTTCACTTTCCGGGCTTCATTCAACTGGGCAGGATCTGAGGCGATTCCTAGACAACAAAAGACGCCACCAAGCCTATGAAGAAGGCTCAAGTAGCAGCCCCGATGACACTCGAGGAGAAAAGAAGCAGAAGTCACAAGATGAAGGCGATATGCCAGAATGGCTCGACCAGCATATCAAGTAGACTGTCCAACAAAATATGGAGGTGGCCGGTTTCGCCCGAGATCGGCTGAATGTTTACAGCCCCGGGGAACTCGGCATATTTCCTTTCTCGCGGGAGATAAGGGATTTTCCTCTTCCCGAGAAGTTCAGCATCCCGAGGTTTACCCTTTATGATGGGACCTTGGATCCTGTAGCTCACCTAAGGCACTTCACCCAACGAATGTCAGTATAAGGCGACGTCGGGCACTTGAACTGCAAAGTATTATCCTCCAGCCTAGGCAATCTCCCTCTCAGATGGTTCTGCGCGCTCCCAGGGGGGTCGATCTTAAGCTGGCGGCAACTCACGAGCTCCTTCCTGGAAAAATTCCAAGCGCACAGGGTCATCCCAAAGATCAACCAGGACCTGATGGCTATGAGGATGAGGCAAGACGAGAACGTAGCCCGATTCGCCAAAAGGTTCTGGACCATTTATAGCCAGATAGAAGATGCCAATGAAGAGCTGGCCGTCATGTGCTTTAAAGAGGCCTTGTTGCCTGGCATTGATCTCCGAAGAGAGCTCGTTCAATACCCTATGGCCACAGTGAAAGCATTGATGATCTGAGTAAACCAGTTCGTTGAGCAGGAAGAAGACGAGACCAGAGCTCGAGAGAACTTTGGTCTCGAGCGCGGAGATGGCCACCGCGGAGACAGACTTCCTAGGAAGGACAAGAAGTCGTTTCAGAAGGAGGAAACGAGTCGCCAGAAAGCCTCATCAAGCTCGGTGATGATGTCGTCCCCCACGTCAGGAGGTAAAAAGAAGTTCAAGCCACCATCAGATTCCTATAAGGCAGTAAATACTATTTTCAAAGAGCCGATTTATAAGATCCTCACCAAGATCAGAACACAGCCATTCTTTACTTGGCCAAAGCCAATGAGGGGTGATCCTTCTACCCGAGATCAAAGTAAGTTTTGTTCCTACCACAAGCAAAACGGACATAAAACAGAGGATTGCATGTCTCTCAAGTCCCACCTTGAGAGGCTCGTCAAAGAAGGACACCTCAAAGATTATGTGAAGGAAGAAAGCAGCAATAACATCCGTGCTCGTCAGTGCCAGGATGACGAAGACAGCAACGAGCCGGAAGGAATCATAAATGTCATCCACTTGGCACCCATGTCGGTGGGGGACAATCAGGCACGTGCCGAAGCCAGGAAGGCTTCCCACAATAAACAAGTGCTGACAACCGAGCTGGAGCCAGCTACAAAGAAAGCTCGGATCGAAAAGCCCCGGATCTAGTTCTCTGATCAAGACCTTCAAGGAGTCCACTTGCCTCACAATGACCCATTGGTGCTCACCCTAAAGCTTAAACATTTTGTGGTCAAAAGGGTACTTGTGGATCCTGGTAGCTCATCGGAGATCCTGCACTTCGACTGCTTCAAAAAATTGGGACTCAAAGTAGAATACCTGCAGGAGTCACGCACCTCGCTTGTGGGGTTCAGTTCGAAGCCAGTTTACCCTAAAGGGAGGATCTCCTTGAAGGTTCAGGTCGGGAGAGCCAACATGCAAGCTGACTTCCTGGTAGTAGATGTACCATCCCCTTACAACGCAATACTGGGAAGAATTTGGCTGCATAGCATGGAGGCTGTGCCTTCCACTCATCACCAAAAATTAAAATTCCTATTAGAAAACGAGAATGGCAGAATTGAGGTAGTGACGATCAAAGGTGACTAGGTGATGGCCAAACAGTGCTTAATGGCCGTAGCGTCTGGTGAAAAGGAGCCGTCACAAGTACACATGGCCGAGCTTGAAGCGGAAATGGAGGATTTCGGCCGAACTCCTGATCAGAAGAGCATTGAGAATTTAGCTGAAGTCAGAATTGACCCGCGCGACCCCGATAGGTTCTTCCTACTCGGCAGCCAGCTCAACGAGCCAGAGAGGACCGAGCTCCTCGTCTTCCTGTTACAGAACAAAGAGGTTTTCGCCTAGACCCCCTACGAGATGCCAGGCATTGACCCAGAAATCATGAGTCACAAGCTGAATGCGGACCCCAAGCACAAACCAGTCATACGGAAAACCCGGAGGACGGGGGTCCAACAGGCCGAAGTTGTGATGGAAGAAGTCGACAAACTACTGGAAGCAGGGGCAATCAGAGAGGTCCATTACCCTGAATGGCTCGCCAACACTGTGGTGGTAAAAAAGAAGAACGGGAAGTGGAGAGTATGCGTCGATTTTACCGACCTCAATAAATCCTGTCCCAAGGACAGCTTCCCGCTCCCAAAGATCGATCAGTTGATCGACGCCACCGCAGGGCATGACAGGATGAGCTTCCTTGATGCATATCGAGGATATCACCAGATTCCGATGTACGAACCCGATGAGGAAAAGACTTCATTCATAACGCCCAGGGGCATCTATTGCTACAAAGTAATACCCTTCGGGTTGAAAAATACGGGGGCGACCTACCAGAGGCTGGTAACAAAAATATTCCAAGCTCAGCTTGGTAAATCCATGGAAGTCTACATCGATGATATGGTCGTCAAGTCCAAGAGATCACAGGACCACTTGGCCGACCTCCGCCAAACTTTTGACATTCTGAAGAAATTCCAACTGAAATTGAACGCATCGAAGTGCGCATTTGGAGTCGGCTTCGGCAAAATCCTTGGAAGCCTAGTCACCAGACGAGGAATTGAGGCTAATTCAGAGCAAATCTCGGCAATACAAGCAATTCAAAGCCCGACCACAGCAAAGCAGGTCCAAAGGCTCATCGGGATGGCAGCCGCGCTCAACCTCTTCATTAGCCGCGCTTCGGACAAATGTTGTCCCTTCTTTGAACTCCTGAAGAAAAGTTCAAAATTCCAGTGGACTCCGGAATGTGACCAAGCTCTCCAGAAGCTCAAGAACTATTTGTCCTTGCCCCCCTTGCTGTCTACCCCAAAGCAAGGCGAGACGCTTTACCTGTACCTGACTGTTTCGGAATACGCTGTGAGCTCGGTACTAATCAGAGAGGAAGACAGGCAACAGAAACCCATCTACTATACGAGCAAAATCCTGCTTGATGCCGAAACAAGGTATCTGCTGCTTGAGAAGCTCGCGTTGGCACTCATCATCGCCTCTCGTAAACTCTCTCATTATTTCCAAATATACACTGTGGTGGTTGTTACAGAACACCCACTCGAGTCCCTTTTCAAAAAGGTGGACTTCTCCGGCAGGGTCTCGAAGTGGGCCGTCGAGCTGGGACAATATGACATCCAATACCAACCCAAAACAGCGATCAAGGCCCATATTTTGGCCGATTTCATTGTGGAGTTTGTTTCTCCAAGTTCGGCGCCAAGCCAGCCTGACGCCGAACTGGGGGGCAGTCAGGGGAAAGATACTGCAAACGAGGACGACAGCGATACCAGAGCTGATGACGAATGATCTTGGAGGCAATTCCTCGATTCATCCTACAAAATCTTCGTCGACGGGTCCTCAACAAACAAAAGAACCGGCATTGGAATAGTCCTCCAGTCTCCAGAAGGACTTGTCATCGAACAAGCCCTGACGCCTGGTTTCAAAGCATCTAATAATGAAGCTGAATATGAAGCCCTGATCGCGGGACTCAGCAGCGCCAAGATCCTGGGGGCACAAAAAGTAGCGATCTTTAGAGACTCTCAATAGCGATCTTTAGAGACTCTCAATTAGTGATAAGCCAGCTAAACGGGGACTACAAAGCTCGCGATGAAAGGATGATGGCTTACTTATCTCGCTCAAAACGACTCCTCTCTCATTTCCAATGAGCCGAGATCAAATAGATTGGCAGAGAATCTAATACCCATGCCGACGCCCTCGCTAGTCTAGCCTCAGCTATTGAAGTCGGAAGGAAGAGAACGGTCGAGGTTGAAACACTAGACACACCGAGCATAGAGCTCACCCCACCTCGACAGGTCTTGCATTCTAGCCTCGGCCCAAGTTGGATGGATCTAATAATTGCCTTCCTGAAAGACGACTAGCTTCCCGAAAATAAGAGCGAGGCCCACAAAACCCAAATGAAGGCAGCTCGGTTCTGGCTATCTCCGGAGGGCAAGCTATACAGAAAATCCTTCTTAGGACCCTACCTACAGTGTGTTCATCCAAGCCAGGTCGAGGATTCCTTTACGAAATCCACGAGGGCATCTGCGGAAGTCACATCGGGAGCCGATCACTGGCTTACCGAGCCATCAGTCAGGGCTACTGGTGGCCATATATGCAGAAGGATCCGCAGCTCTATGCCAGAAAATGTGAGAAATGTCAGAAATTCTCACACTCACTCCATCAGCCAGCCCAGGATCTGAGTCCGCTCTCAAGCCCATGGCCTTTCGCTCAATGGGGTCTGGATATTGTGGGGCCTCTACACTGAACTCCAGGGAATAAGAGGTGGCTAATAGTAGCTACCGACTATTTCACCAAATGGATAGAAGCAGAGCCACTTTCTTCCATTACCGAACTGGACTCAAAGAATTTCGTCTGGAAGAACATGTCATGAGATTCGGTATTCTGCGGACACTGATATTGGACAACGGGACCCAGTTCGACTCAAACTTCTTTAGGAACTTTTGTCAGGAGCTTGGTATTCAAAATCACTATTCGACCCCAAAATATCCACAAAGTAACGGCCAGGCCGAGATCTCAAACAAAGTAGTGCTCGATGGGCTGAAGAAAAGACTCGACCGAGCCAAAGGAAGATGGGTAGAAGAGCTTCCAAGTGTCCTTTGGGCTTACAGAACCACCCCAAGACGTTCCACCTCTGCAACGCCTTTTTCCCTGGCTTATGGGATGGAAGTCGTAATACCTCTCGAAATCGGCCTCCCAACTCTGAGGTTAGATCTTTTTGAACAAAACGAGCTGAACCTAGCCAAAGAGCTCGACTTGGCCGAGGAACGAAGAGAGGCCGCAGCCATCCGCTTGGCCTCCTATCAGCAGTAGCTAGCCAGAGGATACAATCGAAGAGTCAAAGAAATAAAATTTTCTGTTGGGGAATTGGTCCTGAAAAAGATGCTCCTTGCAGACAAGAGTCCCAACGAAGGCAAACTGGCACCAAATTGGCATGGACCATTCAGGGTTGTCTCGACTGCCGGATAGTCTGCTTATAGGCTCGAAGACATGGACGGCAGGGAATTATTACGAACATGGAATGCCGCCCATCTCAAGAGATACTACTTCTGAAATGTACTCGACTCTTGGAATCAATAAAAGATAGTTTCTCCGGAAATGTCTATTAATTTAAGCTCGGTTGCTAAAACCAGCTGCTACTTAGGCTCGGTTATGGAACTAGCTGCTACTCAGGCTCGGTTATGGAACCAGCCCTCGTTTAGCTCGGTTGTGGAACCAGCTATTACTCAGGCTCGGTTACGGAACTAGCTCTCGTCCAGCTTGGTTATGGAACCAGCTGTTATTCAGGTTACGGAACCAGCTTCCACCCCGGTTTGGTCTCAGAACCGGCCATTATTATTGTTCATTTCTAGTTACTAAGATCGGACATCTCCAAAAGAGTTCTTGATGCAAGTTAGGAATGTTTCCGGGTTCGTATTTAATCAAGATTGGAAAAACACATACAATTCTCAAAGAAGTGTGCAATTAAGAAAAAGATTTTATTGATAAGAAAATTTTCTTTATAGAGTACATCTTTGTAAAATAGAAAGAAGAGAATACAAAGAAGGCTCAAATAGCGCCAGAAGTATCAGAAGGAGGAATGTCGGCCGATGGAGTGTTAGGGGGCACTTCAGAAGGAGCCTCGACGAGGGGACCAGAGGGAGGAGCCGAACTCTTTTTGGCCGTCTGGTCCTCGAGTGTGGGCAGGTCTTGGTGTATAGGGTGGTCCTCAGAGACTCCCATTTTCTTTAAAACTGCTTTGCATCCAATTTCAAATAACCGCGGGCCAAGGGTGTCAACCTGAGAGACATAATCCCTTGTCGCCTCCTCCACCCCGTCGCGATAGGCGGCTTCCACTTCCGCCTGGGTCAAGGCTTCGGCTTCAGCTTTCTCCTTTTGGAGCGCCTCGAGGATGGCGTCCTTCTTTCTCAGCTCGGCTGCACTCTCTTCCAGCTCGGCTTCAAGTTGAACCACCCTCTTAGCCTTCACCTCGGCGGCCCCCTTAAGTTCCAGACACTCATCCTTCATCTTGCAGACCTCGTTCACTACAAACTCGAGGTCTTTCCTGAGGCTGAAATTCTTCTCTTCCTCCTCCTTCAACTTCTAGCAGCTGCCCTCCAGGGCTTCGGAGAGCCTCCTCTTCTCAACCTCCAATTCCTCGATCCGGGTGTCCCAATGCTGAACTCTGTCCAGCAACACTTTCACCCATTGCACGATTTGTGAAAAAGGAGGATCCAGGCATCAGAGGAATGGGATCTGATAAAAACAAACAAACAAACAAAACTTATCGAGAAAGAAGACTGCAGTGTGCCAATCAGCAACGCCGCATCCTCCATCCCCTACACCCTCTGAATGTCCAACGGCAAGGCACAGACATTTGCGAACATCGCTGCGGCAAGAGGGTTACCATGGAGGCGATCCTCCACTGTGACTGGCCTCCCTGGCCCCAGTGAGAAGGATGGCCTCCATATGGCTGGCCCCGCGAGAGGGAGGGCCGGGTCTTGTCCAAGGGCCTTCTCAGTACCCGGCCGGGGGGCCTGCTCGGATGGACCCTCGATCCTGGGCCTCTTCTCTGGAGCCCTCTCCCGCGATTCCTCGGTAGGGCGATCCCGGCTCACCGAACTCAGTTTCTTAGATCGGGACCCCCTCTCTGTCCGAGACTTCTCCTTCCTTGTCTCTGCTGGACACTCCCGGGACGAGGTGCCGGTGATAGCAGGACCTCCGACGGCCCCCGAGGAAGCAGGGACAAGATCCTTATTGACGACCGAAGGGTTGGGGGCTGAAACTTCCTCTCCAAAAAATTTTTCCCCCAATTTCTTCGTCACTAATGGAGGACGGCAGGGCGACATCCTTCTTTCTTCTGAGCTCGGGGAGGTATAGGCTTCGATTATCTGTTGCAGCTCAGCCTCCGGCTCGGCCCGAGAAGTGGTGACTTCGGCCCCTGGAGTCGAAGCCCTCGGCCTCGGCTTTCCTCTTTATGTATGTTTTATACCTCGGTTCGTAACCGAGGAGCGACCAGGCAGCGCGTGTGTTGTGGCCTTTATAATTGCGCACCGCCCTCTACTAGTCGCTGTTTGGACTCCAACCAGAGTTGATGGCTTCAATCCTCCTCTGCCTGATTTCTACACAAATGAAGCATGAGAGTCTCAGGACAGCAAAAGGAAGAAAAAAGGAAAATAGGTATAAGGGAGTTCGGCATTTACTTGGAGGAATCCCGTAATGCCGGGGTATCCTATACCGCCTCTCCGTCGCGGTCTCGTTCTCCCCGAACTCCCAATTGCCGGAGACAAACAGGCGATTGTCCCCGGCATGGCGACTCGAGTCTTCCAGGTCGGTAAGTAGAAAACAGGTGCCATCCCCTACTGATTTGCACACATAATAAGCGTCCTCGATGTCATGAACGCCGAGGTCGATCCCTAGAATCTTATTGAGTTCTACAGCGCCCATTATTATTTTGTAATCATTGGGCATCAGTTGGCAAGGGCTGAGATGCCATGCCGACAGGCACACTCTCAGAAGTGGGTGAACTGGGAATCTAACCCCCCCTCAACTATGGCGACTAGGGGAAACGACATTCATCCGTCAGTGAATGCGAAGCCGTCAAACATGTCATCAGGGTCATCTAACCTGGTCCGGACATCGTTGGGGATGCCATACATCCCCCTGAAGCTGGCAATAGCCTCAGGGGTGTCTGCCCAATGCCTGTAAGCCCCCATTCCTTTTTAAGATACAAGAAACCCTAAAGAAATAAAGATGCAGAAACCCTAAGGAGCGCTGGAGATGGAATTGGAAGGGAAGAAAGAAACGGAGAAGGACACTCACGAACGCTCGCGAAGACTGAAAAAAGACTGGGTCTTGGCAGCAGGAAGAGTTCTTTTCTGCTCTCTTCTCTATGAAAAATCGTCTTCTCCAACGAGCGCAAAAGTAAAAATGGGGAGAAGCAGCATCCCTATTTATAAAAGAAGTAAGAAGGTGTCCTTTCGACTTCAGAGATTCACATACAAGTCGTCACATGCCTCTTCAAACAACGACACATGGCACCGACGGTTCGTTCCCCACATGGAACACGCCTACTAACCTCATTAATTGTCTAGGGCAGACGAAATGACGGCAGTGCGCTAATCAATTATCTTGGGCAGATAAAATGGCTGCGGCATTAATCACCTCATTAATTGCCTAAGGTTGAGGCATCATAAATAAGGCATCCGTATTCCCACACCGAGATGAAAGTCCCCTCTCTTAATGTCAAGCTCTCGGTCTCAAAGTCGAACTATGAAACCCAGAGCTGGAGGGCAATTGTGTGGGGACATTTCACGAGCACGGAATCCAGCGAATAATCTGGCTAGGCTTGCCTCGATCCCAGCTCCTGGAGATGGGTTCACCTCGAAGAAAACACTAGCCGAGCGTCCCCTTTTTTGTGCAACTCGGTAAATGCAGAGAATGCGCAGTTCGACAGTGGCATCAAGGTGAGACCACGGTGATGCCTCCAGCAGCTCGGCCAGCCGAGGTGGGCATCATGTTAATCAATAATTAATGAAATTACGGCTACGCTCTGACAGACAAGATGGGCGCTGGATATGGAAAAGACGTGGATCTCACTCAGCCATCGCATCAGCAATCATATTGAAGATCAAGGTATGGTCTGATGGGACAGAACCTCTACCTACCTCCACTAACGGGAAAAAGTATGGTCTGATAGGACTATGCATCCACCAACTCCCACTAGGGGTCTGAGACGGCCAACACCTATATATTTGCACAAGGTAAAGCAGGCAGGAGGTAAGAAAATCCTGAGTCCTCTCTTTTCCTCCATTATTCACCCTTCGTTCAGTAACTGTACTAACTTAGGCGTCGGAGTGCCTTCGGCTAACCCCAGCCAGGGCCTCTAACCTATCTTTCTCCTGTTTCAGGTCTTCGAAGTCCTCTTCTTCCCCAAGAGTTTTGTGGCAAATCCCACTAAATCAAGTCCGTAATTTTTAGGCACTTACAAATAGTTTCATAAGCATGGGCAGACCCATGTATTAGCTAGTGGGGGTTGAAGCCCCCACATGATTTGGAAATAGCCTGTAAGGGGGTTAGTACTTCGAGTCTTTCTCCCATCAAACTCTCTTCTCATCGACTTTGAGCCTCCACTAGATCCCAAAAAAGCCCATAAAGGGCCTTGGACCTTTGTGTCTTCTCTAACCAAGCCCTTTTATCTTGAACTTCGAGTCTTCTCCCAGCCTCATTTTGACTATGAGTTTTCTCCCACCCTCTGAACCCCTCCGGCATCAGCACATTGGCATTGGTGGATCGCACTCTTTTAACAACTTACAATGATATTTTTTATTTTATGTACAACCATCTAATCTTTCTTGACAAGGTAGGGTTCTCAATGGACTTAAGTTGGGCTATATGTGCTTGAACTCAAGTTCCAAGTTTATAAATGGGTTACTCTCATTTGTATCTTTAAATATATTATTTTCTCCTTATCATTAGTCATCTAAAAGTTATTTTATATATGAACTATTTGTTGTTCCGAGTACATACATACGTAGTTCAGTATTAAGGAAACATGTTTGCATTACGGTGAAACAGTACAACAACAAAAATAAAATTACAGAATGTAATCTAGAAATCTAAATCCACTTATTGTTTGAAGGCAGAAAAATAGTATTCAGTTGTTGAATTTATGAAATCCAAAAATTTGCTGAAGAATGTTGATCAAGGCTAGTATCAACATTATATCCTTAAGACAAATTTCGCCCCTGCAACAGTGCTTACGAGTCTTCAGTGGAGTTTTTCTCACAGGATATAATGATCGAATACACATAGTAGCAGCACTGCAAACTATGTGACAGTCGAACCAAATAGTGCATCAAAACTCTCTCTTCTTGACTCTTAATGATGACCCAAAATGCTATGTAGCAATAGTGAATTGAATGAGCAAAAGGACATGGACGAGATGATTAAACTGTGTGATAGTCGAACCAAACAGTGCAACAGAACTCTCTCTTCTTGACTCTTAATGATGACCCAAAATGCTATGTAGCAACAGTGAATTGAATGAGCAAAAGGACATGGACGAGATGATTAAACTGTGTAACAGTCGAACCAAACAGTGCAGCAGAACTCTTTCTTCTTGACTCTTAATGATGACCCAAAATGCTATGTAGCAACAGTGAATTGAATGAGCAAAAGGACAAGGACGAGATGATTAAACTATGTGACAGTCGAACCAAACAATGCAGCAAAACTCTCTCTTCTTGACTCTTAATGATGACCCAAAATGCAATGTAGCAACAGTGAATTAAATGAGCAAAAGGGCATGGAAGAGATGATTCTATAGCCTGCTTCAGGTCTCTTCATGGGGCTGCATCTGTTTAGAATAGTGACTGTTCAGTTTAACAGATGCTTCTTTGGACACACCTCTCGGGTTGGACACACCCTTTCATATGCGAATACTTTGGACATACCTCTTGGGTTGGACACACCCTTTTAGATGCGAATGGACACACTACTTTGGACACACCCCATTTGAAAAAAGGAATTTTATTAAATAGAATTTCTCCAAAAAATTATAAATGGGTAGTGGGCTAAGCCATGCCTAACTCGCGCGTGAAACCCAAGCCCTGACCCAGGCCTAACTCGCGTGTGGTGGTGTCCTCACCTTGTTCTAGGTCCTCCATCTTCCACAAAAGTGAGATGTCCCTTGGGGCTCATCCTATACTACCAAGGTAAGCATATTTATATCCAAAGAATGCTTTGCTCCCAAGCAATGTGGGATGTAAGTTCACCACTTCCTTTTGTTTTCATGTTTAACATGTTCAAGTAGTGGTGTGAGGAGGCAATTTCTCATTCACTCCTTAATGGATTAGAGTCACCCAATACATGTTTTTAATCTACTCATGGAGTAGATCACTTTCCCATGTATTCTCAACTAAAAGGATAAGTGGGTCCCACTTTTATTTTGGCTCAAATATGACCAAAATAATGGGTTCTCTATCCATTTTTTTCAACAATCCCCCACATGAATTAAATTGACTGAAAGCAATGAAATGATATACAGACACACACACACACACACACACAGAGAGAGAGAGAGAGAGAGAGAGTACAATTAGAAATCTTCTATATAGAGAAAGGTAGCTTGTTACATTGAACCTTCCCTTGTGAAATACTATCGGATTTACTGGTGATCAGCGAACATGATGTGTTGAACTGCTCATCCTTTTGCGCAAACAGAGATAATATAGTTCATATAGAATCTTTCCGGACACAGTTGGTTCTCATGATTGCGTTCATTTTGGCCCTGAACAATGCTTGGTTTCATTAGTGCTTTAGAGAATTTAGTCTTATTATTCTCATAGAATTGGCCCAATTCACACTCACATAGGTGATTCTTATTAAGAGTATCCTGCTATACCCCATCTAATTAGCCAATATATAAGAATCATTAAAAGCTTTGCTTACCCTAATTTCCTATTAATATCATAGGAATGAGCAGGAGATTTTATCTTCATTGTGATATCGTTAAGTCACACACAATTCGGTTGTCCCTTTGAACCTAGATCTTGAGATTTCCAATCAACTAGGATGGGTTGCCATTATGGCGACTTTGCATTCATAGGCTTTAAGTTCATTACCCTCGATGAACGGTTTACTTGCTCTCTTGCTAAACCTTTGGTAAAAGGATCCACAATGTTATCTATTGACTTTATGTACTCAATCATCATAATGCCATTAGAGAGCAGTTATCTTACGGTATTATGCCTCCGACGAATATGTCGAGACTTACAGTTATATATTTTACTCTGTGCCCTTCTAATTGCTGATTGACTATCGCAATGAATGCAGATAGAAGGCACATATTTTGACCACATTAGAATATCTTCTAGGAATTGACGAAGCCACTCAGCTTCTTCGCCAGCTTTATCCAGTGTAATAAACCCAGATTCGATAGTGAATTTAGCAATGCAGGTTTGTTTAGAAGATTTCCACGATACTGCTGCACCACCAAGTGTAAATAGATATCCACTTGTGAGCTTTAAATTATTGGTATCTGATATCCAATTGGCATCACAGTAGCATTCAAGTACAGCCGGATATCTCAAGTAATGAAATCCATAGTTTTGGGTGTATTTTAAACATCTTAAAACCCTAATTATGACCTTCAAGTGGTCTGATCCTGGGTTACTTATGTTTCTACTCAATTTACTAACACCATATGCAATGTCAGGACAAGTGCAGTTAATCACATACATGAGGAAAAATCATTAACACATAAGCAAATATTGACACAACCATTGTTAGTATTCTTGACATATACACACTTGTCACATTCATTGATCTTAAATCCATTTGACATCATCAAACTGTCAAACTTCTCATGCCACTGCTTGGTGCTTATTTTAATCCATATAGAGATTTGACAAACTGACGAACTTTCTTAGTTTAACCTGGAACACTAAACCCTTCTGGTTGTTATATATATATATATATATATTTCCTCATCTAATTCACCATTTAAGAAAGCTGTCTTTACATCCATTTGATGTATCTCGAAATTATTAATAGTAGCAATTGCAATTAACATTAGAATGGATGTTATCCTCTTTAAATGGTGAATAATCGTTGAAATAGTCTAAGCCTTCCTTTTATTTGTATTCTTTAACAACGAGCCTGACTTTGTACTTTTCAATTGATCCATCTACTTTCATCTTTTTCTTGAATATCCACTTGCATCCAAGAGTTTTGCAACCTTGTGAAAGATCCACTAGTTCCCATGTATGGTTTTGCAAAATGAATTAATTTCACTGTTTATTGCCTCTTTACAATATGGTGCCTCGAGAATGGACACCGCTTGTTTAAAGCTTTGTGGCTCAGCTTCTAACAGAAATGCTAGAAAACCTGAATCAAACGTTTTTTTATGTTCTAGCCCTTACTCCGTCTAGGTTCATCAATCTCTTGTTGATTTTGATTACTGCTGCTAGCAATATCATGAGTTCTTTTAGAAGAACTTGATTCTTGCGAGGGTTCATTAGGAAATACATGTTTAAAGAATGATGCATTCCTTGACTCAATAATAGTGTTAGGATGCATATCGGGAATCTCAGACTTGTGATTTAGAAACCAATACACATTGCTATTATGAGCATACCCAATGACTACACAGTTAACTATCTTTGGTCCTATTTTAACCTTTTTAGGTGTAGGAACTGCCAATTTAGCCAAACACCCCCACACTTTCAAGTATTTGTAAGTAGGCATTCTGTCTTTCCACAATTCGTAGATGGTCTTATTGGTTTTCTTTTGAGGTATTCAATTGAGATATAATTTGCGGAGAGTATAGCATCCCCCCACAAGTTCTGAGGTAATCTAGAATTTATTAATATAGCATTCATCATTTCTTTTAAAGTTCTGTTTTTCTTTTCAGCAACACCATTTTGCTGAGGTGAATAATGAGCAGTAGTTTGGTTGTATAATACAATGCTATGAACAGAATTCACCAAAATGTGATTCGTATTGACCACTTCTATTGCTTCTTATCACCTTAATTTTCTTATCAAGTCGATTCTCGACCTCATTCTTGTAATGTTTGAATATTTTCAAGACCTCATCTTTACTTCTCGGTAAATAAACATAACAATATTTTGTGCAATCATCAATGAATGTAAGCAAATATTTCTTACCACCTTTCGTTTGAACAAACTTTAGGTCACAAATATTAGAATGAATTAACTGAAGAGATTCAGAAGTTCGTTCAATTGAATGAAAAGAAGTTCTAGTAAATTTAGCTTCTACACGAGTTTCAC
Source organism: Camphora micrantha (assembly GCA_003546025.1). NCBI lineage: Eukaryota > Viridiplantae > Streptophyta > Magnoliopsida > Laurales > Lauraceae > Camphora > Camphora micrantha. The sequence goes on along the minus strand of QPKB01000003.1, from coordinate 49,933,516 downwards.
ATTTGATATTTGAATTAAAACTGCATTTAGGCAAACATTCTATATTAACTAATTTACGCAAAGCATCATAATTAACATGGCCCAATCTACCATGCCACACATTAGAAGACTCAAGCATATAAGCAGAAGACTTATTCTTATTGAAAATAATAGTCATTACATTCATCTTAAAGAGCTCATCGCTTATATATCCCTTTCCCACGTACATCCTAGATTTAGTGAGTACAAACTTGTCTGATTTAATTACCAATTTGAAACTCCTCTTATTCAGTAGTGAGCCTGATACCAGATTCTTACGAATATCAGGTACATGCAGCACATTGTTGATGATGAGTTCCTTTCTAGAAGTCATTTCAATACCACATGTTCTTGACCTTCAACCTTAGAAGTGGTAGAGTTGCCCATGAAGAGTTGTTCTCCATTTTAAGCATGATTAGTGGAGAACATCTCTTTGTTAGAGCAGACATATCGAGTGGCCCCAGTGCCACCATTCTCTGGTGTTGCCAACCAGATTGACTTCTAAGACCATAACAGAAAGATTGATGTTTGAAACATCAGTGGAGAGAGTGTCCAATTCTATTATGTTGGCTTGTGTTGGTTTTTTACTTGTATTGCCTTAGTCCTTAAGCTTACGACAGTATTTAGCACGGTGACCTGGTTTGTTGCACATAGCATTTCCTTTTGAACTTCTTATTATCATTGGGACCTTGTTTTGGACCGTTAGAAAAGTTCTTCCCCTTTTTGGGATTTTGCCCTTGTTCCACCACATTTGCCTTAACTTCAGTGAATGTTTTTCCTACTTTCTTTTCAGATGCACGATTGTCTTCCTCTATCCTCAATCTAACAATCAAGTCTTTAAGTCTCATCTCCTTTCGCTTATGCTTAAGGTGGTTCTTAAAATCCTTCTAAAGTGGTGACAATTTTTCATTGATTGTTGCCACTTGGAAAGACTAATGAAGAGACATTCCTTCTGCATGAATTTCATGGAGAATTATCTGAAGTTCCTGAACTTGATTGAATATTGCTTTAGAATTGACCATCTTGTAGTCAAGGAATCTTCCAACAACGAATTTCTTCATTCTGGCATCTTCAGTCTTGTACTTTTTGTCAAGTAAGTCTCATAATTCCTTAGCAGTCTTCAATGAACAGTATACATTATATAATGTGTTGTCTAGTCCATTGAGAATGTAATTTCGACAGAGGAAATCATCATGCTTCCAGGCTTCTACAGCAACAACTACTTGTTGATCTGTCTCGCCTTCTTTTAAAGCAGGAACTTCTTCATGGAGGACCCTAGCAAAGTTCAAGGCATTGAGATAGAGCAACATTTTCTATTGCCATCTCTTGAACTCGGTATCATTGAACTTTTTAGGTTTCTCCCCATGGTTCCATAACAGGGGTAGGGGTACTGACTAAGTATTCTTGTCAATACCCATTTCTGTTTAACAAAACAGAAATCACTTCAATAAAAACACAGAGTATACTGCAGAATTTAAAACTAACAGTACTGTAACAGTAACTCAGATTATATGGTAACCAGTTATTGATTACTATATATTGAGTGAGGTAAACAGAAAGTAATTTACAGAACAAAATGAAGTTCTGTAACTATTATATAAAATGAAAGAAACTCGGTTTTATGATATTAGTTTCAGAAACAAATTAACTAGAAAGCAGTAGTAAAACTGACATAAATCGAAAGCAGAAATACTGAAGTAAAACTGACAACAGAATGTACTCAGAAATTAAAGGAAATTTGTCTTAACATTGTTGTTCCGAGCATATACAAAAGTAGTTCAGTATTTAGGAAACATGTTTGCACTACAGTGAAATAGTACAATAGCAAAAACAGAATTACAAAATGTAATCTAGAAATGTAAATCTATTTACTGTTTGAAGGCAGAAAAACAGTACTCTGTTGTTGAAGTTACGAAACCCAAAAATTCACAGAAGAATGTTGATCAAAGCTAATGTTTAGCACTATGTCCTTAAGACAAAATTTTCCCCTACAATGGTGCTTACGAGTCTTCAGTGGTATTTGTCTCTCAGGATACAATGATCAATTACACACAGTAGCAGCACTACAAATTGTGTGACAGTTGAACCAAACAGTGCAGCAGAACTCTCTCTTCTTGACCCTTAATGATGACCAAAAATGCAATGCAGCAACAATGAATTGAATGAGCAAAAGGACATGGACGAGATGATTTTATAACCTACTTCAGGTCTTTTCATGGGGCTGCATCTGTTGAGAACACCTCTTGGGTTAGACGCACCATTTCAGATGCAAATGGACACATCACTTTGGACACACCCCATTTGAAAAATGAAATTTTATTAAATAAATTTTTTCCAAAAAAATTATAAATGGGTAGTGAGCCAAGCCAGGCCCGACTCGCGCGCCCAAGCCCAAGCTCGATCTGGTGTGGGGCGCGCGCGCATGGTGGAGTCTGGTGACTCCACCTTGGTCTAGGTCCTTCATCTTCTACAAAAGTGGAATGCGCCTTGGGGCTCATCCTATACTACCAAGGTAAACATATTTATATCCAAAGAATGCTTTGCTTCCAAGCAATGTGGGATGCAAGTTCACCACTTCTTTTTATTTCCATGTTTAACATTTTCAAGTAGTGGTGTTAGGAGGCAATTTCTCATTCACTCTTTAATGAATTAGAGCAATTCAATATATGTTCTTAATCTACTTATGGAGTATATCACATTCGCATATATTTCCACCTACAAGGATAAGTGGGACTTACTTTTATTTTGACTCAAAGATGACCAAAATAATGGATTCTCTATCCATTTTTTCCAACACTATTTCAATTGACCATCATCAGCTCTGTTCAAATGAAAATTCTCGGTCCGCCACCGGTCATAACTACACTCTTACCATGATGCAATCCAACTTGGATTATGTGATTGGACCAGTATGAGACAGGGAAGAAGACTACTAATAAATCTTATAGGGTGGGCAGCTGTGTGAAACGTTCAGGTTGATCACAGGTGGGCCCGCTGTCTATTCTGAAATGGACTTGGTTTACTGTGCTTTGCCCATTCTCCAACCCAAACATAAGTCAGGCTTCCTGGGATTTTGCATTGGAGCCTGGATCGGCTGATCAAAGCCTACCAACAAGTGTATTTTGTGGAGCCAACAGTTCTCAAATCTAGACAGCCAGAACAGATGGTACCCCGCTAAGCATAGATATCTGAAATTTGAATCCAATCAAAGTAATATTCACTTGTTATTAAAAAAAGGAAAATCAAAGTACCATCGGCCATTAAATAAATTATTGAAATAGATGATCAACTTCAAAAACCAAATGGGATTTAGTCAGGTGTTTTTTTTGCAGGCGATCGATCCAAAGTTTGATATTGCTCCTTTTTAGAACGATGTATTAGTTATCCATCTCATTATTTGACTCGGGCGGACCCAGGCACAGCCATGCACCCGTTAAACCACAGCGCGCTTCAAAAAGTTCAATTAAAATTGTAGGCCCAACCTCAAAATCCATGGTTTGCCCCAAAAACCAAACCACCATTCGCACCCCTCAGATGAAAATCTTGGATCCGCCACTTGCTTACTTAACTCTGGTTGTTTTAATCACATGATCTTGATGTGATCAATTCCGCAGTGGGTGTAACTCTGATTATAGTGTAATTTTCCATTACTTTAAAACCAGGTGGGACAGTAACTTTGAGCGCTAAGCTGTGCATTTTAAAGGTGGCACCACCAGTGGATTTATTGTGTTGGCCTTTAGAGAGAGCTCTCATTTCTCTTAGGGCATTCTCAGATTTGTGAGCCTACTGCTATAAGCTCATCAGAGGGACCCACCTATAACATGCAGCAAACAAGTTTAAGTAGGAGATGGACTTCAATTAAGAGGAACTCCAGAAAAGATTGCTCTAAATAGGTTTATTAGAAAAGTAAAACTCAACCATAGCTACATGGAATGAGGATTAAATGATGAAGATATAATGATGCAGGATAGAAACATTATAAGATTCTCAAACTTTTACCTTCGAACCTGTACAAGGTGAGATTCCAAAGTTGACGGTTGTATCATATTGAGTACATCACATTTATTTATCAGAAAAGGGTATAATAAAACAAGCTTTCATGTCCGCCCCAAGTTCCTTTTGTCATACAGCTCTCCTGCTTAATTGATCCATAGATGTGCTCTCGAAGATCTTGTCAGCATTACCAACCTCAAAACCTTCACGCCTGTGGAACTCCTTGATCTACATGACCCAACCAGGAAAGAAGGAAGGCAGATTGAAGGATTGTACAGGGTTTCAGAAAGATGTCATCTATGTAACTAACATAAAATTGGAGAGCCCGCAGGGATCCCAATAATTTTTTTATTAAAACTCCTGAAGAAGTCATTTGATTGTTGGCTATAATTTTGTTAGAAAAAACAAAAAAAAAACGTAGAAGTGGGGTTCAGCCTTTCCTCAAGAAGATTTAGAGTGCCATATAAAAGACTTTAAAAAAATGAGAATCATGTGCTTTGCTATAGATAGGTCATATGTCGATCAATGTTGTGTTGGGCGCAGTAGGTTGTGCATGGCACGTTCATCTGAGAAGTAAAAAGATTAAAAATTAAGAAATTTATGTTGGGTTAAGGTTTTCTAGACCAGAGTTTCTACTCTACAAAACTGTCAAAGAGGATTTCAAGAAAGTCATTTTGTTAAATGAAGTTTTCTCAAAACAAAAAGGGAGAATAAAACTATGGGTGTGGTGATTCAAACCTGAATTAACATGGAATTACCCTGATTCCACATGGCAACATATAGGGCCCACTTGATTTACACAGCATACACTAAAGATTTGGGTTTCTTTCTTTAAGAAAACTTGGACACCAAGTCTAGTCCATGCGCAACTTAAAGCTTCTTAGAAAGCCTAAACCAAATGACAAATAAGTAACACCCAGTAGATTTGGTAACCCAAGAAGGAACCTTGGGCTTGATGACAAAGATGGTCAATGAATTCTTTCTAGCCCTCTCAACTAATCAAATAGGAAACCATCATTCTTGTTATAAGGAGGTGCCTAGAAGAAGATCAGACCATCATCTTGAAGATCCAATCCACTCAACTTGAAGCCCTTTCTCTAATAATCGGTTCTGTGAACTGACTCCAAGATCAAGCCATGATGACTATAAGATCAAGATCATGGCAAAACTAACAATTACCATTTTCATGTGATTTAAGTGATTAATAACCAGCCTATATTGAATTGAACCAGAATGCAAGTCAACTATTTCTATCACACAGGCTAAAAATTCAAGTAGTTTTTAGTAGGTTGAGTTTTAGCATGTTCTGGAACTCTCTAGCTAAAGATGAAGCGGAGAGAGTAATCTTGTTTTTAGGACCCTGGATGTAAATTTTATTTTCTGCTGGCTTCTGGATCCTTATTCTGGTAGGGTAGGTATATTTCTCCTAAACAGATCGGATTCCTCTTTTTTGTAGATGAAATGCTAAATAAATAAATACCACTGCACCTAAGGATAGGATAATAGAAAGGTGCACACTATTGCAATCTTGAGGTTATGGGTTCAAGTCATTGTTACCAATGAAAAAAGAAGGATAGGATAGTATTAGGGGACATTTAATCACCCAGACAGCAGCATCCTACCATAACATCTGAATTTGAACCAACCTTTTTTTTTGGTTTAATAGAGGAATTCTATAAGCAATAGTGGTGCCTTTCTAGGAAGATCCGTTCATGAGAGTTGGTCATCCATATGATCTATCGATAGTGGAAAGGTGCACACTATTGCAATCTTGAGGTTATGGGTGCAAGTCATGTTTCCAATGAAAAAAGAAGGATAGGATAGTAGAAGGGGACATTTAATAACCCAGACAGCAGCATCCTACCATAACATCTGAATTTGAACCAACCTTTTTTTTTTGGTTTAATAGAGGAAATTTATAAGCAATAGTGGTGCCTTTCTAGGGATGGAATACCAGTAAGGAAGATCTGTTCATGAGAGTTGGTCATCCATATGATCTATCGATGGAAAATATCCATGTGTTATACGTGAACGAATCTAAAACATTCACATTCTATACCTAAGCAGGGGGTTGATGGATCTTCCCCTTGGTACTTTTGGTGTAATTGTGTTGTTGACTCATACCCATTGGTTATTTTTTGGGTTGCTTCCTCCCCCCACCCAATACATTCAAACATTAATATATAGATATATATATATATATAGATAAATTATTCATACCTCATCGGCAGGCAAATTTCTAAACTGAGGCAGCACAAGACGCTCTGCAAATTCAATGTAAGAACAAGGAACAGATTCTGTGACACCATCTGCGAATTGAAAAAATCTTGAATCTGCCACAGTGGAACTTTGCAGCAAAAGGCCATCCGGGCTCACTGTTCATAGAAGGAAAGAACTTGGTGTCAATGATATTTGCCACAACAAGAGAGCAAAGGAATTGATAAATCCAAAAAATAAAAATAAAAAAGGGAAAAAATCTAAGACCAGTTCATTAAAGGTCGAGCCTTGCATTACATAAAACAAAGTGAAATGCAGTAGCAAGCATGGGCACAGGCTTCTTTACATCTGTGGTGGTGAGGAAGAGTATATAATGCATTACATAGGAGGTGATTCATCATCATCATCATCAAAGCATAGTCCCAACTATGTGCAAGAAATCGTGTGTCCTGCCTGCCACAAGACCCATGTTGGATTAAGCAATTGGCTAAGACCAAGGTTGATCTCTTGATTAAGTCTTAATCTGTGACCCTAGGAGAGTTTGGATTAAGGCCGGACTCTTAATAAAGAGTCCTGGATTGGCATCTAATGCAGGTGTGGCTTATCTCTCCACTAGTCAAGTGAGGAGGGGTAGACTTCCACGATAGCCACAATTCCTCGGGGTTGCTCTATTTAAGGGGGTTGGAAGCCCCTTGTGCATCCATCTAGAAGATAGAGCATTCACAGCTAGTTTGCAAGATCTACCTCAAACCAGAACACATAGCAATATTGGAATAGATCCGTATCTAAACCATCGGGGAATAGAACTGTGTTGGGGTCACCTAAATGAATTCTATTTCTCCATTCCAATCTATCCCAAGCCAAATCCTCAGATAGCTTCCACTTTTTCCGTTTTGTCCTTACTATTATCCATGTCTTCTTGGGCAAACCCATTCTCCATAGTGGGTCATCAACCTGCATATAAACTTTACATCAATGACGCTATTGTTAGCCTGCATTAGACATTTCCAAACCATCTCAAATGAGTCTCATAATTTATCACGTATTGATGCTATAACTAAATGCTCCTGAATGCACTAATTTCTAATTCTGTCTTTCCCAGTTTTACCATGTCCATATTTGCTACACTCATTTTGTGTGTGTGTCGCTTCTTGATTGACCGATATTCCGCTTCATAGTTTAAAGCCGGTCTAATTGTTGTCTTGCAAAATTTTTCCTTCGATCTTGTTGGCATGCCCAATCACAAAGCACTCCAAAGCAAGTCTTCATTTCAATCATCTCGCTCTTATTCTATGTTCAACATCTTTCTCAATCTCTGTCCTTACTAATTATTGAGCCAAGGTATTGGGACAACACTCTTTGTGGCATCTTTTGAGCATATTCTCAAAGGAGTATTAGCTTTTTGAAAACCCCCATTGAAGTTGCAATTCATGTACCCTATCTTTGTACGACGTATTTTAAGACCTTAAATTCTAAAGCCTCCCTCCACCTTTTAAGTATCACATTCACATCATTTTTTTATTCATCTACTAACTAGGGGTGTACACGGATCGGATTGGTGCGGATTGGGCCAAATCCGTCACCAATCTGTTACCTACGGATTGACGGATTTGAAATCCGTCACCAATCCGTGGCTATGAAAATCCGATCCGATCCGATCCGATCCGTGGATGACCGGATCGGATCGGATTAATCCATTCAATTCGTCTCTGTACATTACATGGAAAAAAAAAAAAACTCATGAACTACTCTCTCAGCAGCAACACATCTTGTCAAAGAAAACCCCATCAGACATGCAACAAATGAACACAACTAACTTACTAAATGCACAAAAAAAAAAAAAAAAAAAAAGCAAAAACCATATTTCAATCAGAGTATGCAACCCAAATATACAAGCAACAACACAGACCCAGATATATGGTAAGGCAATGATGATGCAAGAGTGACAAATACAAGAAAAACCCATAAAAGAGATCCATGGATTTTTTACCCTTATATATATTTTTTAATATTTAATGGCAAAGGATCGGATCAGATTGAATCCGTGGATTAAAGGTCAAATCCGCCACCAATCCGTTGGCCTTCGGATCGGATCAAAATCTGCGGATCGGATCGGATCAGATCGGATTGACGGATCAACGGATTTTTTGTGCACCCCTACCACTAACATTATATCATCTTCAATAAACATATACTAAGGTGACTTTTCTTAAATATGAGTAGTTAGGTCATCCATAATCAGTGAAAAACAATAAGGGCTTAAAGCTGATTCCTAATATAAACCTATGGTCACTAGAAACTCACTTGTCTCCCCACAGGTAGTCCACACACACGTTACTACTCCCTCATGCATGTTTTTAAATTTTAATGGTTTCAATATAACCTCTTGGGATACTCCTTTTATCTAAACCCACAAAATCAAATCTGTAGGTACCATGCCCCGTCCCAAGTCAGGCCAACATCAGTGCCTTTTTGGCCCAATAATGAGACAGACAAGACATGTGCATGTGATCTCTTAATAGCCTGAAAACAAGCCCACCAGGCCCGAAACATTTGACACAAAGGGCACATATATTTTTCATATGGACTGGACCTATGGGCTGGCTTGGCCTGAATATTGGGTACAACAACTAAATGGGCTGGGATTAGAATGATAAAGCCGATCCCAACCTGGCCCATGAAAATTGCGGCCAGGCCTGACCCATAAATGGTCAATAGATCCTCCCCCTGGTGAATGAAAGAAAGAAGAAATCCACATCTAGGAGCAAAAAAAAAAAAGCATAATAATTTTTTTTAACAAATAGAACACGGGTTTTGCAGGGAAACAGTATGCGTATGTCAGTCTAATGTCAAGAAAAGAATGTCTCTTTGGGAGTAAATTTGCAGTGAACAGACCTTTTAAAGCACCACCTTCAGAATTCAATTTGAAACCATTACGTTCGATAAAATTGTTGAGGCTGTTGATGTTTTTCATGTGTGATTTTAGCTGATGCGTGGAAATAGTGGCGTGATTTAATGCGAAACCATTGACAAGAGTCCATGCAGCATACTCACTTTCCCTGGAAACACACAAATAAATATTCCAGAAAAGTAAATAAACCCTTTGCCAGAATGCATGCATATAATCAAGATCAATAGAAACCCAGTAAGTACAGAACTTCAAGCATATCTGAGCCCAATTTACTTCACAGAGAACAAAACTCAAATGAGGCCAAAAAAAAAAAAAAAAACAGTGAATCTATTTTAGGTTCAATGTCAAAAAAGTAACTCTTCGGCAGCAAAATATCAACTAAAAGCTAAAATTTGACGCAATGATATTCATTCATAATCTACCAGGCAAAAGCACATAGCTCTAAAAGCTAAAATTTCTGAGCAGTACCTAGACAATTGTCGGTAATCAGAATACAAGGGCTCTTCCCATGTTAAGGATCCCAATGCACTTGCTAGAGCTGCATATTTGTTTCCACTAGGAGATATTTTAGTGTATTTTCTTATTACTTCCTGCATGCATGAAACAATATTAATGGGTCAAACACTGAAGAGAATAAATTTTTGAGAAAAGTATTTACCATCCACATTGACACAAGTCATAAATAAGGCAGCAATGGCATAGAAGCATTTGGAAGAGTTGTCTTCAACATATATACACGATGGATAAAGATGACACTCAGCTTTCCTAGATATTCTTTTCACAATCTAAGTTGCTTCAAGCACCTAAGCAGTTAAAAAAGAAAAAGAGATGCAGTATAATTACTTGACTCCATTCAATTAGGTTTAAGATGTGAATGAATTAATTTATTAATTTAAAAATATTTTTTATATCATAATAACTTTGAAAACCACACCACTGTTGCTTTGTTTTATTTCTTTTCAACACAGGTGTATTACATTCCTTGACTGTAGGGTCATCAACAAGCCGGTGTTTTGAGAGTGGTCCAATCCCCATAAAGATGGTCGAGACAAATCTGAGTTCAAGTCTGACATGGACTCCAGAACTTGGATCTGAGCCCACCTGGTAACGGTTGTCATTTGATGACTGGGTTTAGTCCCCGGGAAGGTTGGGGAGGGGAGGGGAGGGGAGGGGAGGGGGTGGGGGTGGTTTGTGTTGTGTGGGGTGTGGTGTTCGATGATCTTAAAACAAGACATGATACCTTTATCATCATTGTGGGCCCATCCATTTAGCTTTCATAGTTTTACCAATATGAGCCAAAATAAGCTAATTTGGAAGTTCCCAAATTTCTGATAATGGAACAAGAAAGTGCAGGTCTTTACATGTGTTTATGTATGAGCACCCGAGCACTTGTTTGTGACAAGGACGATGGAACTTAAAATGAGAAAGATATACAGATAACACTCCAAGAAATTCCAAGGAATAACAACCTACAACATGGATCCTCTAAAAAGAAAATCAAGATATGGGGTACTCTCTGCATCAAGGCTGTAAATTCTACATTAGGGATCACAAATATCACCATCATCATAACTTTATCCACCTGTCTATGGTTGCCTTTTCAGGCTCTACTTCTCCAACTGGACCCTGTTTTATGTCATCCTCTCTGTAACTCTACATTCTAACATGTCTTTCTTCAGTACTCTACCCAAGGTCCATGCTTGTCTCCTCTACTCTTTCCACTAATTCCTTGATAGCCCTTCAGTTCATTCTAGAGGAGCTGTTTCCCACCTTCTAGGTATATGCCCAAACCATTTAAATGACATTCCTTCTTTTCTTCTATTAAAACTACCAGTAGGTTCTCTAGTATACTCGTTCCTAATCCTACCCTTTCTTGTAACTCCACACCATAGTTACCTGATTTGTAGTTCGCAATTCGATAGTTACTATGATTCGAAAACTCAATGGGGTAGGTTTAGTTAATTCGTTTTTCAATTCGTTTGATTCGTAGTTGGAATTCGATGAATTTGCTGGACTAATTTGAATAATATAATATAATAATTGATGATGATTCATGTCTAATTTGATATGTGTATAGTTTGCAAAAGTCATTAAACATCACAAAAGATACATAAAATAACATTTCAAGAAAAATTATAAAAAATTCTCCCATAACACATGTATCTTTCCCTTATAAAATATATATATATATATATATATAATTATTAAATGCATTTTAATTCAAACAATAATGTCCCATGCGATCAATATGTTCCATTGAAAATTTTGAAAGATTATTAAAAGTTATCAAAGTGTGTTCTCAGTGGGCCTGTAAGGCCCTTTTAGTCTTTCCATTCTCCATGGGACTCAATGTCTAAAGTAAGCCCACAGCCTCCATTGTGATCACATTCCCTACTAATCATTTAATTACACATAGAACTATAGAAGACCATCTGCTCTGAGCCCATCTTTATAATATTAATTATTAGGGGTCTGTAATGAACTAAAAGAGATTTAGCTCAAAAATTTTCAATAGTTGCCCGACCCATGTTTGGTTATAGAGTCATAAATAGAGTCCAATCACGTCTTATCTATCTTATCTAGCTAGCATCCATAGATATCTCATAGTGAGTCCACATCCTCTTAGTTTCTTACTTGAGAGAAATGAAACTCTATTGTTGGGCCCACCTATTAAAAATATGAACTACTCAAAACTAAAAACCCACATTGATATATGATTAGGGAAAATTTCACTTCAATAATCATTGTATCAATTTTCAATTGTTGAATACATCAATTAAAAATATATGATTAAAAAAGTTAAACCACAATCAATCTTACAGTGAAAAGGACTCTAGCAAGAGTCTAGTCTTTAGTATTGTGAATTTCAAAAGTGGGCCGCTGAAAAATTCATTTAAATGAACTCAAAGAATACGAGGGTATTATCGTCCTCAACAATGCACCGTCTCTTGCCCTTTTATCCAGTTTCGAAATGAAAGGGAAGAAAGAGAAAATCAAGAAAGGATTATGCAATTTCGAAATGGAAGGGAAGAGTAAGAGGAAATCGGGAAGAGATTAAGCACAATCAAAGAAGGAGTGGCACAGCCCGAATCCGTGACCAAGTAGTAGATCAATCTCCCAAGGATTGATCAAATCCAACGATAGATTCTAGTCACTAAGGCACAATCACAACCATGAAACAATCCATAAAATTGACGAAAATTAGAAATCTTGATTAATTGAACAAGCATTGCATTACAATGAGGCCTAACATCCTTATATAGAGGAGTTGGCTTAATCCCTAAGCAACAATATTTCCTAATATAGTAATATCTGAATAATGCCTAAATTAGTAAACACACTAATATTAATCCTAAACAAATTAAAATACTTAATAAGATTCCTAAATAACAGGATGTCCTGTTGGGCCTATGGACTAGTTCCAATGGTTTGTCCGACCTATTGTCTAGCCTGCATCAAGGACATCTAAATACGGAAGGACACGAATCATTCTATAGAGACTTGCATTGTAGGAGATTGAAACGAAGTAACTTCATCTTCTTCGCATGATTTCCAACATTTTAAAGAAACATAATGAAAGAAAAGAAAAAAAAAAAGAAACATAGACCCTAATACCCGTCATCCCAATTCTGTTCAACCAAAAAACTATTTTTGGTTTCCAACATTTTAATATATATATATATATTTATAGAGAGAGAGAGAGAGGGTTTTTTTTTTTTTTTTTTTACTTTTGATGCTCTCTCTCTCTCTATGAATTGAATTTGCATGATCATCGGTATCATCACCACCACCACCACCACCATCACCATAGCCTTGTCCCAACTATGTTGGGATCGCTTCATGAATTCTATTTCTCCATTCCAATCTATCATGGGCCAAATCCTCCGATAGGTTGCACTTAAAATCTATTGTTACTGCTTGCATCCACATCCCTTTCCCCTCAGTGGGCCATCAACCCACATAGAAATTTTTTTCTCACCATCATTGTTGTTCGCCTGCTTTGAACATGTCCAAACCATCTCATACGGGTTTATCTTATTCTATCACCTATTGATGCTACACCTAAATACTCTCAAAACACTCATTTCTGAATTGAATTTGCTATCACATATTTATGTATATAATATGCATTTAAAATAAACTACTTTGGCCTTCAGTGATAAGCTTGGACTATAAGCACCAGGTTTGGCCAATTAAGGGTTATCATACCCTGAAATTGGGCTCCTAACCCAGCCTCTTTGGTCCATTGACAATATAATCACTACTCTTGGTTTCAGATTCGGCTGGATTCATACCTGGATGGACCTATGTCAGTTGACATGCCTACGTTGTTGGCCCTCATTCATGTTTTTCTCCTTAACAAATGTAACTTCCTTATATATAAAAAAAAAAAAAAAAAAAAAAAACCTCCAATAGATCAGCATCAACTAAACATTAAGCCTCGCAATGATTTGGTGGATTGTTGCGACGTCTAAATTTACATCGTAGTATATCGACAGAGTTTTCAAAGAAAATAGAATGAGGAAATACAAAGATCACTCACCTAGTGCATAAAATGATCTAAATTCTCATCTTGTAAATGTGGAGAAAAATGGGAGGGAATTAGAAAATGGGAGGAACAGAGGTAGAATGAAATCAAATCTCAAATTTGGAAATTGCTGAATTTGTGGAAGCTAGGAAGATGAGCAAGAACCAGCATTTGCTAAAATTCGTGAGCAAAGGGTTTCAAGTTTCAACTTTCACCAATGTTTTGCTTCTTGCTATGTGAGATCTGGGATTTACATTTTACCAAGTTATAGGCTTTCAATTTCAGCCAACAAGAACGACAAACCAAATGATCAAACTGAAGAAACTACATACAAAAAAAAATTGGAAGGGAAATATAAGGATCAGATAAATATCTTTAAAAGATATAATTGAATGTTTTTCAACTTTGTAGCTAAGATGAGGTAAGGTGTAAAAGGATTACTGTGGAAACTTTAAAAAAAAAATCCATTGATATAAAAAGCAAGGAAAATGAAAAATAATTTACTCTGTCCTCTGCAGGGGAAAAAAAAAAAGACTCAGATTATCGTGAGAAAGATGAATTTTTTTTTTACAGAAAGACAAATTGATTTCAGTTTCCCTCAATCGATTGTATTGGAGATATATGAATACTAGGAAATTATGTTTTTTGAGAACTTGATTGGTCATGAAAAGACCAATGGGGAGAAAGCTGTAAGCAGGTTTGTGAAGGTATCAGTAAATGAGTTAATAATCTACATTCCAACACCTTCATATAGACAGATTGGTTGGGATTTCTAGATGAACAAACGGTTTTGATCACTAAATTGGAGAATTTAGGGGAGTAGGGGGGGCGAGGGGGGGCGAAGGGCGCACTACAAGGGCATGCAACAAGGGGAGATCATCACAGCTACCATTTTCCTTCTGATAAGCAATAAGGAGCAAGCACGGTTAGCATATATCTTTTGATATAACACATCCAAATTCCTAATACCTACTAGCCTAGGTTGAAAAAAAGCCAAGGAGAACATGGCATCTACAGCCTGTAGTTTGTTAAATTTATACTTACGTATGAAGATAGAATTTTCAGAGATGGCCAGGCCATCCCTAATCATGGGACAACCTTGTCTGTGGGCCCCATGTGGCCAGCCCAGTTATCAATCTAAACCAGTAAACCCTCACTAATTAGAAACCACGCCTCCACCCCTTTAATGAAATTAGCACTCATACAAATTTGACTCTCATCCAAGTCAATAGGTCCTTGGGTCGTTCACACAGATTTGCCACCCAACCCATCTGAACTTCATCAAATGGCTAGGATTTGGGTCACCTTGAGGCTCTCATGACTCTACCTCCAATGATCAGTGGACATCATTTTTTTGCACAGAAGTAGGTCATGTTGAGATCTATAAAACCCTCAATCCGCTGGGCGAGGCCATTTCATACTTAGGGAAGGCCTGGTCATTCCCAAAAATGACTCTACAGGAAGCTCATTAATAAAGCTCAAAATACAAAATGCAAAACTCAATGTCATAAGAGAAAAAAGAATCAAGTGGAAGTATCTGACCCTACAATTGAGTAATTTTGACAGCTATAAAATATCCCAACAAAATCCACCTTTCACACTGCAGCTATGCAGTCCAGCTACAAAATTAACCAAAGATTACATTCTGGAACGCACCTGAGCCTGTGAACTCATTTCATCAACAATAAGTTCTGATATAAAAATTCTTGGAAGAGGCCCATAGACCCCACTCCCGCTGCCACTCTGGGGAGTATCAGGAGGAGTAAACCACAATGCCTTCAATTTTTTTGCAGGAAACCTAAGCTCGTCTCGGGGCATATAACCAAAGTCAAGGAAAAACTTTGACATGGAGTCTATACCATAGCCATCCACCTTCAGTTTAAAAAAAAAAGGGTTCACAGTACATCATAAAATAAGGAATATAGACAACACAGCATGCTAAGCAACTAAATTCTTTCATTGGAACTAAAAACAGGCAATCAAAATAACCCAATACACTGACCAAATAAACAAATCTTAAGAAAAAAAAAAATGTACCCCGAATGTCCGAAAAGCGAAATGATCATAGCAAATTTGATCACCTTCACATGAATGAACAAGATCCAGAATGGATTTTGCTGTCGGATTTCTACTTAAATACACCTGTTCCATACTTGACAGTACACTTCTAAAGAATGACCCAGCACTCTGCAACAAGGACAACAATGGTCATCAAAAAAATTGTCATAACTAAAATATACAAAATAAAATGATGCCTATGTAAACACTTTGATCCAATAAGTATCAAAATCACAACTCATAGGGAGAAAGCCTCTTTATTTTTTCTTTAGTTTCTTTTTTTTTTTTTTTTTTTTTTTTTTTTTTTTTTTTTTTTTTTTTTTTTTTTCAATTTAAATCAACCAAGGAGTTGTCCTAGAGTGATTCTGAAACTGAATTTGTTGTAAATTCAACAGCTGATGGCAATATATGATTTCTTCAGTTTTTAACAAGTTCCCTTCACTATAACTGATTGACTTGCTCTTGAAAACATTCTTCAAATTTCTAGCAAGCTACTCCCTCTTCATGAAATTTGAGCTGCTCCCTCTTCATGGGGTCTCAATCAAAGTTGCCCCCCACACATTGTTTGTAGTGCCCACTGATCTCACATAAAAAACCAATTCCATTAGATTTTGATAACGGTCGGATCTAAGGACAACAAAATAAACGGTCAGCAGAAAAGGCCTAACATTCTATTCCTACCGTCTATTCAGTTGGCTTAAGAGTATCAACGTCTAAATGGCCCTCCTTTTTTTTTTCTTTTTTTTTCCTCCATCAGTGGGCCCACAAACTCTGCAACATGTACTCTTTTCCGAACATCAGCACGGCAGAGAGAGGATCCAGATCCATCATCTTAAAAGATGTGAAATAAGAGACGATCCGAAAGAATCCATTCGTACCTGAGAAGTAGAATCAGAGAATTCGTGGATCGTATGAGAAGCAGAGGAGGAGACGCAGAGATTGCGTTCGTGGATGGGAAGAGAAGATCTCGATTTCCATCTCAGATTGAGATTGGATGATGGATTATTGTAATTCTTCTTCTTCTTCTTGAGGTAGGGAAAAAGAGAGAGTTGCGAGGATTGAAATCTGATGGAAGAAGAAGAAGAAGGAGAGAAGAGGGAGAGGGAATTACAAACCCTAGCTGCTTCCATTGCTCCTCCTCCTCCTACAGCTGACGCAGATTACTGCTGCTCGTTTTTCCCTGCAGACAGACGTTATTTTTACATCAGACCCGTCTGAGGCCACGTGTCGGAATGTGGGCACTACTGCTGTCTGTCTGTGGTTGCGTAGGATACAATCAACTCCTAAATAATAGAGGTCTTCTAGTTCTAGAGATAGGGACGACGGAATGGAATCATTCCAACGAAACGTCGCAACCGCAAAGAATCGGGCTCGGAAATTATTTTAGATGCACTCGAATTCCAGTTTAGGTTGTAATTGATAAGTTCCGGTCCATATAAATTTCTACCCGTAGGCTGGAAAGTCTTTAATATTATTAATAATATTTTAAAATTAACTTTTTTTTTTCATATTTTTATATATAATATTGGTTGTAGTAAACTTAATATACTATTATAAATTGACTGATATATTTATTTTAAGAAAAATAAAAAATAAGAATAAATTAGAATCAATTTTTTAAATAAATTCTTGTCCTCTAAAAGGATTCGGTTCTAAAATTGGATCCGAATTTTCCTATCGAAACAAGATCTGAAACCAACAAAACAAGTTTCGAGTTAAAATCGGATTCGGAACCGTTATTTAGAAATGGGTCCGAGTCCGCTATAGTTCAGATCTGAAATCGTCCCATTTGCAACCTTAGTCGCAAGTAGACTTAATGTTTTTTTAAGACTCAGACCTGAGGTAACCTGGTACGTTTAACCATGTGAAAAATGAAATTAAAAAGATAAATTCAGAAAAAAAAAAGATTTATTTCAAATATATGTAATGCAAATGTGCAAAACAGGTGAGGTGGATTTGGGTGGTATTAGAAAAACCCAAGTTTAATAAAAAAAATAATTAGGTAGGTGAAGTCTAAATCTAAATTCGTGAAATATGGTTATTAACCGCGGTTCGGTTCGGTTCGGTTAGACGGTTTTTCGGTTTTTTTTTACACCCCTAATTTTAGATTGTACTCGAATTCCAGTTTAGGTTTTAATTAATAAGTTCCGGTCCATGTAAATTTCGACCCGTAGGCTGGAAAGTCTTTAATATTATTAATAATATTTTAAAATCAATTTTTTTAATATATTTTTATATATAATACTGGATGTAGTAAATTTGATGAACTATTATAAATTGACTGATATGCTTATTTTTAAAAAAATAAAAAATTAAAAAAAAATTAAAATCGATTTTTAAACTAAATTCTTGTCCTCTAGGTGGATCCGGTTTCAAAATTGGATCCGAGTTTTCCTATCGGAACAAGGTTTAGAACCAACAAAACAAGTTCCAATTCAAAACCGGATCCGGAACCATTATTTAGAAACAAGTCCGAATCTGCTATGGTTCAAATATCAAACCGTCCCGTTTGCAACCCTAGTTGCAAGTAGATTCAGTGTTTTTTTAAGACTCGGACCCGAGGTAACCTGGTACGTTTAACCATATAAAAAATGAGATTAAAAAGATAAATTCAGAAAAAAAAAAGATTTATTGCAAATATACGCAAAGCAAATGTGCAAAACAGGTGAGGTGGATTTGGGTGGTATTAGAAGAACCCAAGTTTAATAAAAAATAAATAAATTAGGTAGGTGAAGTCTAAATCTAAATTCGTGTTAAAATGAAATCTGGAAAAAAAAAATCATGTTGTGTCAGCTGTTTAGGGCTAATTAAGTTAAGAGCATTTTGAAATGCAGTGATTGTTACTTTGAATTAATATTATTTTTTTGTTTGATTGAGTTTAGATGGTGAGAGTTTGTAGGGGTGGCCAGGGGAAGAGCTATTTCAAAATGTTCTTTTGCTTTGAGCATTTTGAAATTCTATTATTAAATAAAAAGTACACTTGGAATTCTCTATATCCCCAAATACTAACAACCTAATAAGCCCTAAAGTACATAAGTGATTGAGTTTGAGTTCCCAATGTAGAAGAAAATTATTTATCTTCATATTCGTGTAAAATTTTAGTTGACTTGGTTGGCTCAGCTCGCAATGGGTGCCTAAATTCCTTTTGTTTGGTATGTTAAGATAAGGATGCCAAATGGGTGTGATGACAGTCTTGCTTAAATAGAAAATGTAGATAACATAACTTATCTTCTTTATGACCAAGATGTATGAGAAGGGTGTCTCTTGCCTTTGGGCTACTTGCCGTGCCAGTATCAACATTGCTGCAAATTATAAAAAAAATAACCGTGTTTTGGGTGAATCAGATAATAAAAGAATGAAATGATTGCACTGGGGCCAAAGGAGATTTATCCGACTTTCATTGAGTCCATAGGAATTATTCTGACTTAAAAGACTGGGACACCAAACGTTATAAAAAAAAAAAAGAACTTAAATTTTATTTATTTTTCTTCTTAAGTAGTGGCCTTGCTTTGGCCTACAAGGATCGAGTAAGGGCGCAGATAGTACAATCCCTCCATGAGCTTTGGGCAACTCCTCCGAGACCTCACGCAGCCTATTCTTTAACAGCCGTATCCATAACCAAAATACATCACAGCAAGGGGAAAGGGACCCTGGGGAAAAAAACGGAAAAGCATGGTCCTTACACTTGTAGGTATTAATTTTCGTGAAAAATGAATAGAACTCTAAATTAGAACCATCAATCAACATTAGGACTGTCCCAACAAATGAAGAAGCTGGCTGATTCCAACGATCAAGAGGACCCAATGACAAAGGGAAAGAAGTGTGTCTCAATCAGAGGAGCGCAATGGCTATCCAAATTCAAGAGTCTGAAATCAGTGGAGCAAACCATTTGTACTTTTCTGTTGATCCCAATGAAGCTAACATTCAAAAGGAAACCGTCCGTTTGGCATTCCTGACATTTTTGGTATGAGACCGGCGACACAAAACGTGGCCAAAAGGGTCTCCAAACGCCAAATGTAGGTGGGTCATTGTTTCAATTATTTTATATGTATATATATATATGAAAAAGAGATTGATTTTAAATTGAAATTATTTTTAATTGATTTTGACCATCCATCGTATATATGAAAGAGACTAATTTTAATTAATTTAAATTAAATTTTATAAAATATCATTTATTACTCAATCCCTGTATCTCCCTCTTTCTAAATGACTCTTCCCTTTTTAGTTGCACTCAAATCCCACCACCACCACTACTACTTTGCCATCGCCTAGGAACACCTCTCTATCTCTCTTTGCTTGATCCACATCCAAAATTTGGTCTCCCTCGTCACTTTTTTCTTTTTTTTTTCCTTTCTTTGTTGTCATCATATGAGTTTTAGATAACGCTAAGTGGCAATAATTTAATCAATGGGAAGGCAAGTCAAACAAACCAAAACCTGATCTAGTCCTGAACTCAGCCCGGGTTAAAGTCTAAAACCCTCTATACCTACCTGAACCTAATCAACTCACTACCAAACCTGCATCTAATTGGAAAATCTCATATTTTAAATTTCTTTTAATTCTTTCCATCTCAATATTTCATATTTCATGTTTCCACAAAAATCTTTAAAAATCTATATTATTATTTATTTAGACTTTTAATTGTGTGATTTTTAAAAAGCCCTGTAAATTTCTTTTGTCTGAGAAGTACTTTTGTTTTAGATTTTATAAAATATGAAATATGAAATCAAAATCAAAATTTTTATTTATGTCATAAAATTAAATAATGTTTTTTTATATGACTTTTAATACCCGTGCTAACAAACGAAACAGGATGACTCA
Source organism: Camphora micrantha (assembly GCA_003546025.1). Lineage (NCBI taxonomy): Eukaryota > Viridiplantae > Streptophyta > Magnoliopsida > Laurales > Lauraceae > Camphora > Camphora micrantha. Next base: position 49,912,967 of record QPKB01000003.1, on the reverse strand, counting down.
GAGAATCATTGAGTCGACTAACTTGGAAGAGCCTCACATCTCACAGCTACCATGACCCGTTCGACTCAATAGATTTGGTAATTTATCAAGCCGAGTAACTTGGGTTGTCTGAGTACCCTAACTCATTTAACTCATTCCATTTGGTGTTGATGCTCGACGGCTGAAAAAGTCTTCTGGGTCAAGTAACTCAAATACCCCGACCTATTACTATGACTCATTTGATTCAATTTATTATGTGATCTATTGAGTTGAGTCAACTTGCCTCCTAAAATGGCTTCATACACATCATATGCCAAAGACCAAATTGTGGCTGAGAGTGGATATGATATCTCTCTCTCTCTCTCTCTCTCTCTCTCTCTCTCTCTCTCTCTCTCTCTCCAAATGGTCTTCAAGGGCCCATCTTAATTTTCGGTTATAACTTACAGGATTAGTAACCGTCTACTTCTTGATTTCTCCTATAAATTCTTTGATTTTAACTTATCAACATCTCAGGAAAGTGCTAAAGGGAGCTTTTGATCCTCAAGGTCTGTTTTTGTTTGCATTTTCTTTGGTCTATTCTATTTGCTGATTTTCTTTGCCATGCATCCCAATTTCTCTTTTCATTTTTTTCCTTTTAAAGTTAGGCATGTACATATCAAGTTTGCAAAATACACATATAAGATATTGGCACCATAGTCAATTCAACCATTATATCATGGGATCACTAATGCAGGTCCCTGATTTAAAAATGAAATAGGCTGTGATGGACTGTTATTTATATTTTTAGGAAAAACTAAAATCACACACATATGGTTACATTCATAATGAGTATCAATTTTCATCAGATTGATGCTGGATATGGTACCAATGCATGAACTACAAATGTTTTTTTTGTTTTTGCTTGTAACAGAGTACAATTTTTGGGTTTAAGTTGGAAGAGCTTACTTTTCACATTAGCATTGGAAAAGATGATTGGGACAAATATATAGTAATTATACCATGATAGAGGGTGTAAATAGGCCTTTAATTCCTCAATATAATTGAATAATCAAGTAAGAATTTGCAACCTACTCAAATAAGAAAACAACGGCACACAAGATTAAAATTTGAAAAGATAAAAAAACCAAAAGGATAATGTCTAATCCAAAATACTAATCAACCCTTATTCAAACTATTAATCAAAGTTTCAATTGAAATCAATAATTAACATCATTATTCAACCCAATCCAAACTTAAATCAAATTCCCAACTCAAAGACTTGATCAAGGACCTGAAAACCAAATGGTACTCTGCATGGGAGCACAATGGAAGCAACATCCCCTCCTGCACTCAACAACCATATAACACAAATGTTGGAGAGAGAAAGGGAGAGAGTGTTCAAAGAAAACTCAATTAGCAGTGAACAACATTACAAAAAAAAAAAAAAAAAAAGAAAAAAGAAAAAAGAAAAAGAGAAAGAGAGAAAAAGAAAAAAAAAATGAAGAGCTAAATTACCAAAACTGTAAGTATAGCCTTTAGATGAATTTGTACAATCAGAACACCCCAAATCTTACAGCCATGGAGTTTATGGGCCAATGTCCAACTCATCATGACATGGGAGGACATGGTATTGACGGACAAGATTTATTGCGGGGAGGTGGTGTTGGCTGTTTATTTTTATTTTTATTGTAAGACTACGGCTTCTGATTTTATTTTGGAATATATATATATATATAATTGATTTTGATGACATTAGTTCATATCCATGATTGCTGATCTTCTTTAAGTATATTTTTATCAAATTTGTAATAAGATTTGAATCCACAACCTCAAAGTTGTAATAGTAAGTACCTTCGACTATATCACGTCCTCTTATCCTTCTTATGAATATTTATTTGCATGTAGGAAAGAGAAGAAAAGAAAAGAGAACAAAAAAAAAAAAAAACCCTCTTTAGTCATTATACACGTCCAAATGGGGGACACAGTGGAATCAGATAAAAAGGAAGAACACGAGAAGGAAGAGAAACATGAAGACAAAGAGAAAGAAAAAGAAGAGAAGAAAAAGAAAAAGGAGAAGAAGAAGGATGGAGAGAATCATGAAGATAATGAAAATGGCGGCGAGGAGGAGAAGAAAAAAAAGAAAAAGGACAAGAATGTTGAAGGCAAAGAAAAGATTATGGACCCGGAAAAGCTAAGAGTTAAGTTAGAGAAGATTCAAGTAAAAATGGACGCCTTGGAAGTGAAGAAAGTAGAGGTTTTGAACTTGCTCAAGGAAGCTGAGGAAAAAGCCACGAATGCAGCCGTAAATAAAGAGAATGAAGAAGCTCATAAGGAATAGGGAAAAAGAAGAGCCTTCCTTAGTATCTTATGATTTAAATTTTTTTGAATTTCTCACAATCTTGAGTCTGTATTTTGGCTCATAATTACCATTTATTTGGTTTCTTTTGACTTGTAATTTGGACTTGTTTCTCCTCTAGAGAGCATCTATTGGTGACTATTGCATTTATTAAGAGTTATTCATATATTTATTTTGTTTTTATACGTGAAATCTATAACAAAATTAATGTATCCAATTCAATGTAGCTGGGACAAAGGCTTTGATGGTGATGATACGAAATCTATCTACCCCGAGAAGAGAAAGAAGATAATATAAACAATAAAGCAATGAAATAAAGAATACAATTAAAGCTAAGAGTGTGTTTTCTATCTTGTTCTAATATATAATAGCCAAGACTCTCTAATAGAAGATTCTTCTAGCAATGAATTCGCCACCTTCAAAAACATCCAAGCATTATTCCATCTATATATCTTGATTGGCGTAGTACAAGTACCCACCAAGTATGTTCCCAAACATTTCAATGAAAATTATCTTGCATCTAATCAAAGGACTTGAATGATGTATAAGAGAATTGGGACCAAAAGTTCGTCATGTTCCAAAGAATTGAATCTTTATGACTTAATTTTAATTTTGCAAATGAAAATATAACACAAAAAGGCTTTTGATTACGTATGGATGCCAATTCATGGCTAATATACATAGGCCATGCAAGAATCTCTTGTTCTTGGAAATGAACATATGACACCAAAATGCTGGTATATAGAGGAATAGTTATAACACTCGGATTTTTAAATGATGTAACAAATTAACCAATCCCAATTAAATAAGAGATAGAACCAGATTATTGGTGCAACAAACATGCTCACTAAGGTAAGGTTCTAAACAGAGAAGGCATGCAAAGAAATACATCTGCTTCTTAGAGATCTTGATTAGGCAACTTAATGTGAGGAATGAAGCCTGGTCCGAGATCAATGCAGGATAAAAAAAGAAGCCATATGATCTTGGCCCAAACTTTAGTCCACACATCCTAGTTATCATCATCACCATCCAAAGTTTAAGAGCAACTCCTCCACGGCGAATTCACTGATTGAAATAATGACCTTGAAAGGCATGTTGATCAACCATGATCAAGGGAGAAATTTCAAAGAACAAAGTTGATTAACTTTGAAGTGTGGGACCCTGGAAGGCTTAGGTACAATGTCATAATCCACTTCAGGTCTAGGCAGCGAAGATGCATGGTTCCTCATTGATGGACCCTGATTAATAACATCAAATGATACACTTGAGACAAAAGGAGTGCCTGTTATTTTGTATGGTCTCAATCTATCAGATGATGTAATAAATTGATTAATTTCTTTATTTATCAATAAAATCATGCTTTCCTTTCATGAGATGAATAGTGTTTTATTACTTTATGCACATAACCAATACATATGACATGATGGTTCATGAGATGAATCGGGTCCCATTAGTATATTAGATGTGATATATGTGTATTGATGAGATCCACATACGAGAGACATGTGTCACAAATCTTATACTTAAATATATTCACAACCAGTGATGAGACTAGGCATCTCATCTGATAAGGTTGTAGTACTTTGATCACAATGAGATAGTGTGATTTGTCTCGATCATTGATGAGTTCACAAAAGATATATTTTCATAGTATTATTTTATGAGTTTTTAAAGATAAAAGAACTCAAAACACTATTTTTAGCATAAAAATCATAAATTTCCTTCCCCTCATGCTTTGTTCATATCTTTCCATTATAGAAGGTCATTTGTATGCATTTATATGAGTTCCAATGGCATCCATATAAAACGTGTTCGAAAATACTCTAAATTATGTTAATTTCTCTTTATAGGTGTTAATTGAAGATTAATTTGAAGATTAAAGTTGGGATTCAAGAGTTAAAGAGAGTAAGGATAAGTTTCGAAGACAACTGGATGAAGAAATGACAAAGTTAAGCCAATAATAAGAAGAAAAATGAAAGACCTGGGCTGGCATTTTGACCATAGCGTTTTACTCGTGTGTCCGATTGAAGGTGATATTAGAAGCATCGGAAAGGTTGTTTGAAGACCTACAAATCATATTTCACAACATTTTTCTCAATTCAGACGGTTCGAGGGTCAAAATCACACATCAATCTGGGAACTTTTTTTCTAACATGGAAATCACATTCATATATTCATATTTCCATTCTTGTGAAGTCCCACATTGAAAAGAAACCAAAAGAAAGCAAGGTAAATATTTCTATATAAGGAATGGAGCTCTAGGCATTATAAACACAAGCAAGGAGAGCCTCTTCCTCTTTACTCAAGCTATTCATGTAATTGAGAGCAATTGTAGAGAGAAAGGGAGGAAAGCTTTGTAGAATTTAAAGATTTGTAATGAAAGCTTTGTCTTCTCAATGGGTGGCTAATAACTTTGATTGGATCTTCTAGATGAAGTTAAGTTAATGTTATTCCTTTTGTTTATGCTCTTAATTCCCTTTGTTTATGTGCATAACATGCTAGAATAGATTTTTCTTCATTGCAATGTGCTACCTTCCATGCCTATTTTTTATCTTAGCATTTCTTTTACTATCTATGCTTAGGTTTGATAAATCATACTTAAGAGTTAATATCTTTTGATGGTTTGTGCTTACTTTTGATAGATAGTCATTATGAATCTTTTCTTTTATGAAGGGAAGAAAGTCTTAGCTATTAGATTGTTAATTTTTATCTTAAAACTTTAAAGTTATATTTTCCAAATCTATGCATTGATTTGTCATTAGATTTGAGTGTTTATTTGCATAATGGTCTAGAAATGATACTGAAATCTTTTATGAACTTTCTGTAGAATCCGGCATGCCCTAAGAAAGGTCTTATATCTCTTACGGTTTTTGGGGTGGGCAAATTGAAAATTAAGTCTATTTTAGCTTTGTCCACTTCCAATCCTCTAGATACTACAATGTGGCTAAGGACAATCCCTTGTTGTACCATAAAATGACATTTTTTCCAATTCAGTGCTAAGTTCTTTTCTTCACACCTAGAGATGACCTTAGTTAAGTTGCTCAAACAATCTTGGAATGAATCTCCAAAAACTGAAAAATCGTCCATGAAAACTTTGAGAAAACGTTCCACCATATCACTAAAAATACTTAGCATGCACCTTTGAAAGGTTGCAGGAGCATTGCACAGCCCAAAGGGGCATCCGTTGGTAAGCAAAGGTGCCAAAGGGGCATGTAAAAGTTATTTTCTCTTGGTCTTCTGGGGCGATCTCTATCTGATTGTATCTAAAATATCCATCTAAGAAACAATAATACTCGTGGCCAGCTACCCGCTCTAAAATTTGGTCCAAGAAGGGTAGGGGAAATGATCCTTTTGTGTGACATCGTTTAACTTTTGATAGTTGATACAAACTTGCCAACCTGTTGGTACGCGGGTTGGGACAAGCTCATCATTAGCATTACAGACTACAGTGACGCCGGCCTTTTTAGGTACAACTTGGGTAGGGCTGACCCATTAGTTATCCGAAATTGGATAGATGATACCCACATCTAGAAGTTTCAAAACTTCACCCTAACCACTTCCTGCATGGTGGGGTTTAACCGGCGTTGCATCTGACGGGATGGTTTTGGATTCTCCTCAAATAGATATGATGTGTACACACGAGGGGATTAATTCCCTTAATCTCAGCCACGGTCCTTGCACCATGGTGCAGTTTGAGCACTTCTAAGAGTTGGACTTCTTGGTCCTTGTCAATGTGTGTAGAAATGACTATAGGAAAATTTTCATTTTCTCTAAGGTATTCATATTTCAGGTGAGAGGGCAAGGGTTTCAACTCAGGTTTGGACAGCCTCACCTGAGATGGAAGAGACGGAGTACCAGTTGGTACCATCTCTTCAAAAGAGGGTTTGCCTATAATGTTGACCATTTCAACAATGCTATCATGTGTTCCTTCGCAGAGGGTCAAGTCCTCAATTGACTTATTGGAATCGAAGATTGATTTTTCAAAAGTTTCTACTGTAAGAACACCGATCAAATCTACTTCTTCAAGGTCAATGTTATCATCTTGTGGTTGTTTGCAAAGGTCAAAAACATTTAGCTCTAATGTCTGTTAGGGATTTTGTGTTTTGCAATTTGTTGGATGCATTATCATTTTAGCATCATTTGAATTTTCACACATGCATTGATTTAGAAAATCTTGAAATCTTGATTTACACATGCATTGTTTTTAAGACTTGTAGAAATCTTGGTTCATGCATGTTTTGATTTTAAACTTGGATGCAATTAGTTTTGAAAAGAAGTTTTATGAATCAAGCAACCCTATGAGTTTTAAATCTTTCAAATCATTTTAGGCTTTTTATGCTTCATATTTTTAAAACCTCTTAGTTTGATTTAAATCATGATTCCAAGCTTGATTCATTGGCCTAAAATTCCCCTTAAAGAAATACTTTGATTTATGCATTTTAAGGGAAAATGGTCCTAGGCTCGGGTCGACCTGCAGTGTGGCAGGTTGACTGGGAATAGAGTCGTTGAGCTCTTTTTCAAACGGTCAGATTTTTTACCGTTAAGCCCAGGTCGACCGGGGAAAGGTGCAGGTCGACTTGGGACACGCCATAACTCAATTTTTGAGTATAAAATGAGGTTCATTCCTTTGTAAAAGGAGTTGATCAAAGTTGAACATTTTAGACACTCTTGAGGAGTTTGGAGACAAGGAAAAGGGGAATGAACTAAGAGAGACCAATGGGTCATTAGTAAAGCTAAAACTTGGATCAATGAAGTTAAATATCTAAGTAAGCTTTACTTTTATTAATCATATGTTATATATTTTGTTTAAATTATTGGTAAATGAATTTTAGCATGATAACTATGATGTGTTGAATCCATTCTTCATTTAATCTTTGATCTAAGTTGGATTGAATTTTTCACCTTGATTTCAAACCAAGTTTGTTTTAAAATCTTCTTTAATCATGCTTAGCCAAAATCTTTGATTTCTTTTATAGCATGATTTATTTACTTGGTTGAATCTTTATTTGTTGTTTTCATTCATTTGAACCTTAGTTAAATTAGTTTGGTTTTGAAAACAACATTGCACATGCATCACATGTTTAGAGTTAATTAGTTTCATACAACTTGTGAGCCTTTGATTTTCACGTCAGCAACAAGTTAGTATTCATACATGTGATTTGCATTTCACTTCAATCAAAACTTTTTATGTAACTTAAACTTTTAAATGTTTTGAGCATATATTGATTGAGCTTACTTTTTAACTTGATTGTAAGTTATCATACACGCACACATCATGAGCATACACCTTTGCATTCATATAGTGTTTGTGTGAGTTAGATTTTCAATTTCATATCCGCTTATTTTAGAGGCATTGTAATCGAACTTAAATTGTATCTCTTTTAGTGTTTGTGTAGACACTGTTTTGAGAGAAAATATTCTTCTTGTTAAGGTTATTGCTTAGCCTAGAAAAGAACTTTGATAGGTTGTTGTTTAGCCTAGAAAAACATCATTGTAAAGGTTATTGCTTAGCCTATTAAAAAACATGGATAGTGAAAATCCGGTAGGGTGTAGGAGCACAAACCGGTAGTAGATGTAGGCATTGAGGCCGAACCACTATAAATCATTGTGTGATGGTGCATGCTTTGTGAAGATTGTATCTGTTAGCTTCCACATTTAGTTTGATAATCATCACTAGTGGCTAATTTAATTTAAAGAAGTTAAAATTGGTCATAATTGGTCACTAATTTGAACCATTCACCCCCCTCTAGGGTTCAGATCCCGGACTTTTAATGTCATGTTACCAAAAGATAGCGTCATTTTTTCATTCCGACAATTGATCAATGCATTGGATGTGGCTAGGAATGGTTTCCCCAAAATTATCGGAATCTGAGCATGAGGATTTGCCACAAGATGAGTGTCTAGCACAATACAGTCTACTGGAAAGTAGAACTTGTCAACCTGTACAAGCACATCCTTTACTATCCCTCTCGGTCTTTTGATTGACCGATCTGTGAGCTGTAGAGTAACTTGGGTGGGTTTGAGTTCACCCAGCCCCAATTTTACATAGACCGAGTAAGGTAGTAAGTTGACACTCGCCCCAAGATCTGTTAGATTGTATGGACTCAATCCATCAGATGATGTAATAAATTGATTAATTTCTTTATTTATCAATAACATCATGCTTTCCTTTTATGAGATGAATGGTGTTTTACTACTTAATACACATGACCAATACATATGACATAAATGGTTCATGAGATGAACTGGATTCCATTAGTATATTGGATGTGATATATGTGTATGGATGAGATCCACACATGGAAGACATGTGTCACAAATCTTATACTTAAATATCTTCACAACCGGTGATGAGACTGGGCATCTCATCTGATAAGGTTGCAGCGCTTTGGTCACTATAAGATAGTGTGATTTGTCTCGATCATCAGAATGTAAGATTCTGATCACGACGTTGGTACATTGGATGTATTGAAGGACCATGAGAAGCACCTTATGGAATATTGTCTCGAGTTTAAGCTTTGCTCTCATAATTCCCCAACAATAGGCTCTCAATCCTGAGACATTGATGAACTCAAGTTTCTATCTATTCATTTGCTTTGAGTCACCAATGAGTGAGGCCATCTGTAGGTCGACACCTCGGTGCCTTGGGTACGTGGTAGTAGGACTGTGGGAACATCCAATGGTCAAGATGGAATCTATCTATATTATCCCCTTGTGCCAATTAATGGATTTGTCATTAGTAAGTGCACACCCATCTCGATTAAAAGTTAATTGGATGGTACTGATGATTACTGTGATTAATTGGGGCTCAAGGATAATAAGATGTGGATTTAAATTGGTGGGACAGTTTTAGTCCAATTAATCCATGGATATTGATAGAGGGGCTTAATTGTGGTAATCGGAAAGTTTAGGGTCTTCATTGTAATTTATTCCTAAGACTGGAGTGTAATTGCAGTTATATAATGGTGTTATTTGCAATTAATTGTGGGCCCGGATTACACATGAGATGTGGGGTCGCGGTGTCACAGTTGGAGCCAGCTTTCTATGGAATCCCTAGTGGTCCCCACGCTAGCCCAAGTTATTGAAAAGATACCAATCCTACTAGAACTCTAAGATGAAGGAATTAGGAAGTTACTATTTCTATTTGAAGTAAGACTTCTAATAGTGGTAATAGTAAGGTTACTATTTTGTGTGCAAGTAAGACTTCTATTTCAATTAGTACACGAGAAGGAGGTTGCTTAATGCTATAAAAGGAGTAACAAAGGGGCTGTGACGTACACAACCTTGGAATTCACGCCCGACCCCTTTTATGCAAGAGTTGCACATATCTCTCTTCCTCTTCTAATTCTCTTCTAGTTTCCTTTAGAGCTTCTAGTCGTTTTCTTTAGGAGATTCCACCCGTCTCCTTTAGAAAAGAGATCTAGTACGGGTCATAGCGTGGAAGACTAAGGGTCTTGGAGATCTAAAGTTTTCTTCTCCATTAGAGCACAATCGGGCTGCAAAGGTATAATCTGCTTCTCTATCTATTGTAGATTATTTTGCATGGTGTTGCTTGTATTATTGTTGTACATGGTATATGAGTATGAGGGATTGCATCCTGGATATGGTTAATGGCCTTATGCGAGTTTGATCCCTGAGTCAAGTGGGTCAAAAGTTTTGAAATCCTATCCCCAAGGCCCACCTATTTCCAACAAGATCAAGCAATGCTAGTTCAATTTGATAATTTTCAATAATGCACGAAATTGTGGGGGCATCCTGGGTCTTTGAATTTAGGGGGAGTGTTGTGCTTTAGAATTGCACTAGCTTTCTTAGTGAGAAACGCTTTCTTTTGCACATGTATCTTACGTAGGGTGTAAAAAAAAAAAAAAACCCGAGAAACCGTCTAACCGAACCGACCGCGGTTAATAACCGTGTTTTACGGTTCGTTTACGGTTACGGTTATTGAAATCGAAAAACCACGATTCACGGTTTGGTTACGGTTTTTGTCTCGACTTACGGTTATTAACAGAACCGAACTGTTAACCACGGTTCGGTTAACAGTGTTCCCAAAATACACAGTTAACCGAACCGTTTCGCTAATAAGAATAAACCTAAGGGTTTGAATGAATTTTTTTTTTTTTTGTTTTTTAGTAACATATTATGCCATTCTCCAATTATAGTTTTTTTTTTCATAGTAAGTTTTATTGGTAAATGGAAAATTTTTCACAAATTTTTTTTTGTGTGATAATTAACCGTAACCGAACTGTTAACCGCGGTTCAATTTTTAATGGTTTTTCACAGTTTGGTTATGGTTACGGTTTTTAAAAACAAAAAACCGTGAAATACAGTTCGGTTAATGGTTTTCCCAAAATGAACGGTTAACCGAACTGTTACACCCCTAATCTTACGCTTCAAAGTGCACAATTCCTTAAGAAATTTTGCGTAAGATGGGACTTGTTTGATTGCGTCTAACAATGAGATGTTAATTTTGACTCTTTAAATACATCCAATATTTCCTGATTCTGTATAGATGGCTTAGGAGGAGCTAATCGGTTGGGAAAAGGAGGTAAGGGCTTGAATCCTGGAGGAACTGGGCCTTTCTACTTGACAGGAGGGACTTCATTTTCTTTTCCTTCCTGATCTGAGGATGTAGGTTGTTTATCTTTTTCCAGATCAGGCTTTTCAATCTCTTTACCACTACGTAGAGTAGTAATAGCTTGAACATGCTCCTTTGAATTTGAAGGGACCACCTTGATGAACCTCGTATTGCCGTTTTGGATTGGGTTGTGGTTGGGCAGGAAAAGCCCCCTTATTTTGTGCTTCAATCAATTTGCAGAGGTTATACATGGTGTTCTGTAAATTCTCAAAGTTCCTATCATGTTTCTTGTTGACGGACTCTTGATTAACCGTTAACTTAGCCACAAGTTCATCCTAAGGTGTTGTTTGGATTGTAGGGGGTACCATTTGCTATGTGTTTTGAGCATATGTACCAGAAGTACCCCCAAATTGATTTGATATTTGGTTGAAATTGGGCGGAGTAGCATTTGGGCCATTGCTCCAACTAAAGTAGGGGTGATTCCTCCAATTAGTGTTGTTCGTGTTACCCAAAGAATTGTTGAACTGCCGGTTGTATGTGTTAGTGGCATTTTCTTGTTCGTAAAACACTTTTTGGAAAGTAGGGAGTGTTGGACACTCAGAAGAAATGTGTTTATCACTATCGCTGATGCCACAAACTATAACAGGTTCTTTATTCTTCATAAATTTCAAGGACTCAACTTCTCTTGTAAGATAGGCAATTCTTGCTTGAAGATTGTCATTTTCTTTTAATACATATAACCCCCCTCTTTTGGCCTGATTCGATTGCTTTACGGGGTTTAGACCTTCAGATGTGTCCCAATTTTGTGCACTATTTGCCAAAAACTGAAGGTTGGTCCATGCTTGATTTAGGTTCTCCCCAATACACATCAGCTCCACAAATTGTCGTGTTTCTGAACTAAGTACATCATAGAAGTGACCAATTGTATTGTGCAATTCAAATCCGTGGTGGGGACATGCAAGGAGTAGTTCATTAAAGCGTTCCCAACACCTATAATAAGACTCCTTGTCTTTTCGTTTAAAATTCATAATATTCCTCCGTAAGGTGTTGGTCTTATGTAATGGGAGAAATTTCTTTAAAAATTCCTGGACCATGTTGGACCATAGAGCAATCGAATTGGGCTGTAAGGAGTGAAGCCATGCCTTAGCCTTATCTTTGAGGGAACATGGAAATAAACGAAATTTTTATAAGGTCTTCCCTCACATTATTGAATTGTAGTGTTGCACACACTTCTTCAAACTCTTTTATGTGCAAATATGTACTCTCCGATTCAAGTCCATGAAATTTGGGGAGAATTTGGATTATTCCGCACGATGGTGTGGCTTGTCGTGTAGGGTGAAGGTAATCACGTAGAGTCCTAAGAGGTTGATTCACCTCCCCATTTTTATTGGCTCCATTCCCATTACTGTTTACATTTTCATTTTCATTCCTCATCTCATCATTATCACTATGCTCATCAGCCATATTGGAAATCCTAAGAGAACCAGGAGATCTAGATTTGTTGAATTTAATCAAGCTCTTGAGAGGTGATTCCTTCTTTCTAACCGATTTGAGGTGTCCCTCTTCCAAGAAGGTGAGGGTCTTTCTTTCTTTTTTGGAATTTTGAAAAGTTTTTTTTCATAAAGAAACCTAGAAAGGAAAAAACTATCTAATGTCCGTTTTTAGATTTAAAAGAAGATTCCAAAATTATTGCGAAGTCTTAATCTTAGAGAGTTTGATCTCTCTAAGGAAAGTTTCCAAACTCAAGTCTATGAAACTAGCCCGACCAGGTAAGCCCCCAGATCAGTGGTGGGGTCGCGATGCGTTGCAAGGGTCCTGCTTAAAAACCACCTTCTAGAACAAGAGACTTGTCTCCCTTATCTAATGGGACAAGACTTGCCTAGACATCGAACCAATCAAGAAAGGCAGTTTGTTCGGCTTTCCAAAGAAATAACTAACATTCTTAGAAAATAATTCTAGCAATTGTTTAAGAGTCCTTTTAAATTTAAAAACAACTAAAACAATTGAGTTTCCAATGAAACCTGTGAAAATTTCAGATTTTGGCAAGTTTGGTAGCCAAAACGCCGAATTTGCACGATCTAAGACTTGCCGTTGTGAGGGAAAGTTTCAGAATTTTTTTTGCAAAACTATAAAAACTTAAAATTATGAAAAAAAATAACTGATTTTAACTCACCTTAATTAATCCTAACCGGTAACTAAAAAAAAAAAAAGGACCTAAACTAGTCCAAATTAGAATAAGTAAACTAGGCAATTTTTCGAAATTGATGTGATTTTTGGAAAATCAGGAAGAATAATTTTTTAGATCTGAAATAGTTCCAATTTTATAAAAAATCAGAGATTAAAAATCCACTTTTTAATGTAATAGGACTGGTCCAAACATTCCATGCATGCTATCCTTAGATCTAGAATGATTGCAGAATAGTAAAAGCACACCCACAAAGCAATTAAAAAGATAAGTTGGAAAAATTACCTCAAGCACCAAAAACTTGATCGTCAGCCCCAAGTGCAAGGCCCCGATGTAGTAATAACTTGATGAAGTCGAAGGTCGATCCACATGGAGTAATTAATCGCGCAAACCTGTCCTATTGAAAAAAAAACTAATTCAAGCCTAGAAAACAACTATACAAATCAAATGTCCTACTTTAATAAAAAATTAATTACAAGTCTGAAAAATTAATTACAACCAAAGAAAAATAAAATCATAATCTAGAAACCTAATCTAACTACTGCATTCACCGTAAGATTTGTCAGTTCAACAAATTGCAATAATTTTTAAGATGCATAAAAATAAAAATAAAATAGAATAAAATCAGAGAATAAAAAAATAGATTTTAATTCTAAAATATTGCAGTAGTTACTTTGCTCGATGCCATCAAGAAAAATCAAGAACACCGCACCAAGTGCGCACTATCACTATGCCCAAAAATTCGATATTGACCCCATTGGTGAAGACCAAGACCCCATAAACTTGATTTATTAATGAAAGACCAATTACAAGGAAATAGTTATTACAAAATTATTTGAATAAAAAAAAAGTGCATCCAACCTTATCCTAGACACATGATACACTAAACGGAGGAGAAGGACTTGTGATCTTGAATGACGATCCAATTGGCTCTCGTTTCGTGATCTGAAATCCAAGCAAGGGAAGATGATGAATGGCTGGTCCAATGGCGGAGCGATAGTAGCAACTGTGGCGGCGCGACGGTGGTGTAGAAATCCAAGTAAATACAAGTGGTGGTGTTCATTAGGAAAGGCCTTGGATTAAGTAGTGTTGGGAGGAGGAGATGGAGAAAAATTAATGGAAAAGGGGGGAATTTTTGTTACTGGTCGTCCAAGAGGAATGGGGAGATGGATTCACGTGCAACCCTTTTTTGGCTCCTTTTTTATGTATTTTTGATGACTTGGCTTGCAAGGTTTTGATTTGAGTAAGGATTAGTAGTGTGGGGCCCAAGTTGGATTATGATTACGACGGTTTTGAGAGAGTTTCAAGGGATTGACCCACAATATAGTGAAAATAGGATTCTTATTATCTTATGCAACTTTTCTTGGGTCCACTTTGGCTAAGAATCAATTCAAATCTGAAATTTCAGATTTGAAACAAATCTTGAGATGCATGTGTTGGACGTTTGAAATCTTGGGATGGAGGTGTTGGACGTTTGACACTTTCTTTAGAAAAATCTTGGGTTTCAAACTTTCAAATCTTGAGACCTATCTTTTTGGAGCTAAGTTTAACAACTTTGTGCTAAAATCTTGGACTCTTTGAATTTGTTTCCAACTTTGATTGCTTAGCAAGATCTTCCATTTCTTTAGAACTCTGCATGGTTTGAAGAATCTCCTTAGATGGGCCCACTTTCTCTCTTGAAAAGATCCCCTCAAATTTGAAATTAATTTCATTGCAATCAAGGAAGTAGGCCCCACTATAGTGCACACAACATGGAATGTCCAATGCATGGACGTCCCTATCTTTTTGCACTCTTTTTTTTTCTTTTCTTGTTCTTTCTTATCTTATCTTGTTTTGAATCTTGGCCATCCATCTAGACATGTAAGAAATATTTGTTGGAGAGTAGACATGACACCTCATCATCACATGGCCCGCAAATCTGCAACTTATCTTCAAGAGATTAAATCTGATTTTTTTTTACGTATGAGAGTGGACCCTACCATGGCCGCCCCTACCTTAGAATTCATGCCAAAAGTAGATGGGTCCCATGGTGCATTTGCTTCACCAATTCTCTTCCGCGGGCCCCAAGAAATTGGACTTTCCTATAAAAATACAAATAATATAATCAATGATCAATGATTATTTATTTATGTAGGAAAAGAATATTGCAAGATGCGGGCCCCAATTCACACTAAATAGATGTACAAGATTTCACCATTTTATCAAGTTTTCATATTAAATCAATGGTGTAGAGAAAGTACATCATTTTTTGTGTGAACAAAAAGTTATGAGAAATTTGTGACTTCCAATGCCAAGAAATAGAGAAATTCATGATTTTAAGTGAAAATGCAATTTTTCAATAAATTTTGACTCAAATTCAAACTTTGATGCCTACAAACATGGAATCATGATCTTTTACTAAAGTGGTGAATGATTTGATGATTAAGTCCTTAATTACTTTAAAATGATGAGGAAATTATGCATTTTTAAGGACTCATCTTTTATATTTATACAAATTGGTATCGAAGCATTTCTTCAAAGTGGAAAAATAATATAGTGTCACGACCCGGCCCCGAGAACCCGGCAAACCCGAGCCGTGATCATCATACTTACTCCCGTAAACCCCGAATTAACCGAAGTTAAAACGAGATCCACAAGGGATATCATACTCAAGTACCTGTCAAATATAAACTTTTGCGGAAACAATATATATTTGACAATAACAACTTATCAATTACATGTATACAAAAGAAAGTTCTTATACATGTATTGTTTTCAATATACATTTGACAAATGCTGCATATACAAAAATACTATGCAGATGACCATTAGTTACATTTCCAAAATGTTAATTACATTCCCCAAAATAAATCTATAAACAGTCATCAAAACCTTTCTCAAAATATTTATCCAAATGTTCCAATCGCACTCGGATACCAAGTCAAATGGTATCATGCTGATTCCACTCTATCAATCCTCCTGGAGGAACCGAAGCGGTCTCCTCCGCTGGCGCTGGGGGCGCTGCAATGCCGGCAGGGGCAATCGGGCCTGTAATGCCATCGATAACACTAATAAATACGACGGTTCAACAATGTATAAACAATTCTTGCAATAGTATATCAATACATTCATATTGCAATAATGACAATTTCAATGCTAAAGGAATCTAGACAATTCTACAATAATCAATAATAGACAATGACAGTTAGTATCCATGTACCAATTGGCAACTACCATAGCACTCATTGCATTACATTTCATTCATTTCATTTCCATCTTCCCTCAAAGGAAGGATTATCATTTACCATCTCCCCTCAAAGGGAGGATTCATCTTCCAATGGAAGGCATCAATCAATATCTGAAGATACGATCGGAATTTGGTGGGACTTACTAGTGTCCGGGCCAGGGACAACTAGCATCACCACGGAACTCTGGAACACCCCAATATCCATCTGCTGCAGCAGGATTAATCATTCATTATTCATTGAACTTACTTGGAGTTCTAATACAATCGCTAGGTAGTGCCAGACTCAATGATCAATACATTCAGTTAGAAATCCTTTTTATGGATCCAATTAAACTCAATGATTCCTTTCATGACAAAAGAAAGGAATGACAATAATATCAATCTCATTAGATTGATCACAATGACACAATGGGAGTAATACTAACCACATATGGTTTTACTCAATCCTATTCCAACCCTATCTCAATCCTAAACAACCATTCGGGTGTAACCGTTGGTTTCCAAATGCACGTGTTATTCTCGATGGACATCACATTTGTATTTTTAGTATGTGCATTTCAAGTCCCCTTAATTAACACCCATGGAGCTTAGGCCATAATCAATTTATATGGTTCATCCAATGAACCCCTTTTTCTTCTCTTTAAAACACCATTAATTCTTCACAATTTGATTAACCCATGATTAGTCTTAAAAACTAATCGGGAACGCATTTATACTTAAGAGTCGTACTCCAAATCCTCGTAAAAATCCAAAACTCAAAATTTTCACTAACTAACATCACTGGGCCAGTAACAAGTTCGCTCGAGCGAAATACTGTTCGCTCGAGCGGACCCAGATAGAACATCGGTCGCTCGAGCGGACCCACCGTTCGCTCGAGCGGACCCACACAGAACGATGATCGCTAGAGCGAAGTCACCGTTCGCTCGAGCGAACTGTGCAGAATTTCATTTCGTCCAGACAGAGCCTAGGTCGCTCGAGCAAACCCCCAGTTCGCTCGAGCGAACTGTCCAGAATTTCAGTCCGAATTCTGTTCAGTTCACTTTTCTTCTACATTCTTTTCTCCATTACACTTCCACAACCTGCATAAGAGATTGGAACCTCCTGTTCCCCCTCATACATCATCCAATCACATTCATTCATAATCTCAAAACTCAATAAAAATTCCATAAAACACATAGAAACTCAATGAGCTTCTACAATAATTAATACTAATCACAAGGGATGCTTATACTTGCCTCTTTGGAAGCTATTGGCCAAAAACCCTCTTTTGCTTAGCTTGGGCTTGGACACAATAATCCCTTTTCAAACCCTAATCAACAATAACATCCAAATGAACTCCCATGAGTCATTGGTGCTAAAAATCATGCCTAACCATTCATTAATAACTTGGAAATCATAAGGAAAGGCCATTACTTACTTGTAACTCAAAGGAAAGAGTTCTTGTAATCTCTCTCAAGCTCCACACTTCAACAATGGTGGATTTGCTTGGGGAAGAAGATGAAGTTGAAGCCCTTCTCTCCAAAATCCACTTCAACCACTCTTAGCTTCACTCTTAATGGAGAGAAAATGGAAGAGAAAAGAGGAAAAATGGAGAGCTCTAGGGTTTTTCTCTTGAGTTCCAAGAGGTAGAATGAAAGAAAACCCATTTGACTCTAATATATGCTCTCTTCACACCACAACTCCCTCACATTTATTCTATTTACATTTAGAGTCAAATGACTCCTCACTTGACCCATTTGATGTCAAATGGAATCGCGTCTATTATGAAAGTCGACGTATTCTTCGAGATACGCACGTTGGTATCAAGAATTTCCGTATTTGACAAAAATACGTGAAAACCCGTATTTACGAAAAAGTCCTTAGTTTACCTTGTTTGAGTCTAAACTCATTTTAATCCATTCTATTTCATTCAAATCCATTTCATTAGGCTTAATGTGTCATTTGAGACCGATTTATCTCTCTTGGGTCATTAATCTTGATTAACCCAATTATTCACGCTTAATTAGCATTAATCTCAATTAATTAGCCTTAATTACGATTAGTTCGGGTCGGGGTGTAACATATAGTTTCTACAAATTCGTATTAGATCTAGGTTGATAATTTTCAAAGCAGATTTGGACCGATCAGCTGAATCCCACAAGTTTAGGAAGATGGCTCTGGGGAGGTTTCTAGGGTAGAAAAATGGATTTCGGTTTGCATCAAAGGTTTTGGTTAGAGCAAGAGGATAAGATGATGGGAGGAGCTTATCTCAGTTTTTGTTGATGGCATGCTTGTTTTCACTAGGGCAGAGTGGCTTAGATCAGCATTTTCTCAATTTGGGAATTCCTTCCGAACTCTAGTAGGATAGGAAGGAATGGGTGTTATGGTTTTGTGTGGTTTAGAGAAAGAAGGATTGCATTGCATGCCATTGAAGCCATGAATGGTAGCAGCTTGTGTGGGAAAAGGATTTCGGTAAAACTTGCATTTTATGGCTGGTTGCAGAGGAGGCCTAGGGAGGGGTGTGGATTCAATTGAGTTTCTATCGAAGCAGGGAAGAAGCAACTCGTGGGAAGATCAGAAGTATATGCTCAGAAAAAGAATTTTATGGTCGTGAAGAATACTAGCAGTAAGGTGGGGAAGATGACTTTCTCGGAGGTTGTTCAAAGAACTACATCTCCTAATGCAGCTGATTATTTCTCAGTGGGTGGAACCATTGTAAGGGAGAACTTCTCTTGGCTCTCTAATAGTTTGGTAGGAGAGTTGAGATAGAAAACTACCATCCGTATCATTCGTGGTTTGTGCGAAGGATGTGGTTTATCCTACGCCAAAATAGCTGAGATGGGAGGGAATTCTGTGCTTATTTCCTTCTCTGATCTGGAGGCAGCTCAAACGGTGATTCAAGGTTTTGAAAAAGAATTCTCTGGCGTTTTCATTTCGCTAGCTAAATGGAAACCAGGTTCATCTCAGAACTTAAAATTCATTTGGATGAGATGTTATGGTCTCCCACTCCATGCCTGGAGTGATCATAAGGTCTTTAAAGCCACTGGCAATAGATATGGAGACGTTTTGGGTGTGGCTAAAGCGACTACAGATAAATCATTCCTGGAGGTTGGTAGGATCTATTTGAAGGTGGGTGACCGGGTTATTTGTTGGTTGGATGTGCTCGGGAACAAGTATCAAGTCCGGGTTATTTGGGAAGATCTTTGGTTGGATGTGCTTGGGAACAAGTATCAAGTGGAAGTGAGAGAAGAAAAGCATTTTATTGGAGGCCTTGGTAGAGTGCTACCGGAGAGGAAGTGGGCCAATGAAGGCTTCTTAGATTGAATGGATGCTTTTAAAGAGAAGGGGGTAGAGTCTTTATTTGAGTTTTCTGATGTAGGTTCAAGAGAATTTTGTTTTTCCTCTAAGGAGGCTGCTCCAATGGTGTTCAGGTTGCTCCTATGGGTGTAGTTCTCAGTAAGCAGGATGGTCGCCGGAGCGGTGATGGTGGCAGTGATCGTGGGAGTTCATTGAAGACAAAGCTAGGGAACTACTTCCTAGGCAATTAGTTGTAAGCACAAGAGATACGGAGGCCGGAAATGTTGATATGTCAACGCAAGGTATGCATGTGGTAGATGGTAAGGAGTGTGATCTTGTCGGGTCCGCTTTCCAAGGGAGGAAAGCCAAAATGTTCGTATAAGAAAAAGAAGATTAAGAGTGTGGGTACTTTGGCTGGTGGGGAGAATGGTGCTCTTGAAGTTTAAACTGCTGATGAGGTGGCTCTGGGTAGTCCAACAGATCTAAAGGCATATGAAATCCAATCCCGAAGACAAGATCCAGTCCGTCCAAATTTTGAAACAGATTTGGTGGCAAGTGGGTCTCTTAAAAAAGAGGGTGGAGAGACCTATAATTATAAGCGGAGAATATTCACATGCATCGATCCCTCACCCTAAGGGTGAGGGACACTTTCATAAACGAAAATTTTTAAGTACAAAAGTAAATTTTTAAGTACATAGGGTGAGGTACACTTCCTTGTCTTCATGTGCAAAAAAGAAAAATGCCGTCACCCTATGGTGAGGGATAGATGCACATGAGTGTCCCCCATAATAATCTATGTACTTATATTGCCAAATGCACTGAAGCTTTGGTAATAGGTGCAATAGATTTGCTCATTCAGAATAGGTTTGGGGATCTAGTGTCTTTGAGCCAAAGTTTAACAAGTGGGCCTCTGGGCCCTGCAAGTTTCAGCCCATTTACTAGAGGATCTCTATTGGCCTCAGCCCAATGCAGTCTTCAGTCTCCTGTTGTTCCTAGTCATTATTCAACAAACCCTCAATAATCAACTAATGACTTTCAATCGGAAGTTGGAAACTCTCTTCCACCTTTTCTCTCTGTCAAGTCTTCGAGAAAGGCAAACTCTTTCCCTATCCTTTTGAATAAGATGCAGATGTTTCAAAGATGTTTTTCAAGGAGATTGAAAAGTGCCCATTTTAGAAGGAAGTTGATTGCTTCTGTGCCTTCTATTTCTGGTTCCAAAACCATCAAGAGGCCTTGTGCATCTACTGCTTCAAAGGAGTCAAGCGCAAGTGGTATGCATGCTTTAGATGGAAAGTGTCAGGTTGAGGTGGCTGATCCTATAGCTGTTGGTAAGGTAGGGGATGTTGTTGCTGTTGATGGTTGTTCTATGGATAAGTTGTCTTTCGTCCCAGAATCTCAAAGCTTTCCTGTGGTTGGGAGTTCAAGAGGGTTAGATGAATTTGAAGGAGGAGGGGGGTTAAAGAAATGGGAAAAATCTTGGGGTGTGAGTTTGAAGATCATGAAGATCTTATTTATAAGCATATCATGGATATTGAAGTCAGAGAAGCAAGGTACAAGCAAAGATTGTGACAAAAAGAGATGGCGGAAGAGGACCTGGTTCAGCCCGAATCCTAGGTATGTGTAAGGTCCCCAACCTTAATAGGGTGTTTAATTTTCTAATATTGGTGATTAGCCTAATTAATTGTGATTCTAGCTAATTAGGCGGGTTTAGTGGCTAAGCGAGTTTCTTTTATTATTAGAAAGTGATTTGCAAAGTTTCGCTTGATTCCGAGTGCGATTAGTCGTAAATAGGGGATTAGATGTGATTAATAGGAAAATTAGTTATTTTTTCAGAAAATTCAGTTTTCGCCGAATTTGGGCTTGTTGGAAAGATCTCGTCGGGCTCGTCACTTTCAGTTCTTGACTTGTCACGATTCGTCGCCCCGAAGTCCCTCAAATAATCACACTTCTCTTAATTCACTCAAAGAGGGCATTTGAGTCATTCCCCCTCCATCCCTCATTTTTAACTCCATTCCAGCTTTTTCATTCGTTTCCTTCTTCCATTGCAACTGCTGGAACTTTTTCCTCCCTCCCTCTTCAGTTCTTCTTCTTGCATGTGCCATTGGAGAAGGGATTTAAGGTCAACCAAGCTCACCATCTTCTTCCTCTACCTCTAGACACAAAATTTAGTAAGTTTCCTCTCCTCCTTCCCTTCCAATTTCGTTTCTCATCGGTGCAAATGGATTGTATGTTGATGGATTTCCTTTCTTTCTTTTCCTTTGTGTCCCTTGAGTGTAGGAGAGAGGTTTGGAAGAGTTGTTTTGGCTAGAGTGTATGTGGGAGCTTTCTTACTCCTCAGTCTTCTCAATTTCTCTTTAATTTCACTCTCTTTGGTGAAGGCAAGTAGAATAGCACTATGTGTTGTGCATGCATGTATATTTACTTCCATTCTTGCTAATGTAATTGTCTAGCCCACCTCTAATGTCAAGCTTGTTTGGCTAATTTGGATTTCACATGCTAGATTAGGTATCTAATGGGATAGGACCTTAATTGAATGGTTGGGTTTGTTGATGGGAGGAATGGAATGGATGTGAAGAGAGCAGCAGGCTCTTTTTCTTGCAGGGATGGTCTTGGAGGGGAGGGGATTTGATTCCCCAAGGTTTGGACTCAAAATGAGTCATCTTTTGCAATTATGGGCACTTGGCTCGAGCCAACCTTCAGTTCGCTCGAGCCAAGGAGCCTCTGGGAAGATTGGCTCAAGCGGACCTTCGTTTGCTCAGGCTCGAGTGAACTGCTCCGGGCTCAGGATATCCATCTTCCGAAAGCCATAACTTTTGACCCGTTCGTCAAAATTTTAAGTTCTACATACCATCGAAAAGCTCTTGAGACGTAGAATCCAATGGTATATTTATCTTGATATTTAGATATTAAGAAAGGAAGTGGGGTTCTAAACCTAGTTTGGACCCTTATCTCTTTAGAAAGGGATTCTAAACCTAGTTTGGACCCTAGGTTGGAACCTATTGACCTTACCATTGCATGACCGATTGGAGAAAATGAAAATGGAGCACGTTTGGCTTGGTGTACTTCATCGGTTGTCTAGGATTTTCCGTAAATCAACTTAACTTGGCCGAATGCATGTGGAAATGAGTTAATTAGTGCCCAACAACTTTCGTTCACCATGGGCCCGCCAAACTAAGACAACATTGACTCAATCTCCATGCGTACTCTGTTGGGGATACGTTTGGTAAACGGTGGACAACTCTTGACCTAGGTTTGGCCTGTTCTTTACTCTTGATTCGCGAATATTGTATCCGTAGCTTGTCGTACCTTGTACACTCTATCTTAGACACTTGTAATTTAACTTGTAGACTAGGATTTGACCGGACTTAGAGTGTATCCTTAGGTACCTCATCTTCTATTGATGGACACTTGTGAATAGACTTGGAAGAGGACTACTCATGGAACTTGGAACTTGACTCGTATCTTGACTTGACTTTGAGTAGCCCTCAGCTTGTTATCTTGTACTTGGAAATCTATCCACGTGTATTTGTCTTGAAACTTGTGTCGTGTGCAAACCACCATCATCATCATCATCTTGCATTCATGACCTGTTGCAAACTGATGATTACAGAGTGGGCCGGATACCTGACAATAGGGTGGCAGTTGACTTTAGACGGCTTCCATGATGCAAATAGCTAGGAGCAGGCTTAGACCGTACCACTATTCCTAGGACTGGGAGCTAGGATCCCCCTAGAGCCGGACTTTGGGTATTCGTAGTTGGCCCGAACATCACTTATACCCCCCGTGAGATGGCTAGGACATAGATGGAGTCTCCTCTTGCTTGACATTGCATTTCATGGATGGTTATTCTTGTTTATCTTGCTAGGATTTACGTTATTACTTGATTCCCATATTACTCATGCTTTATGTCTAGCTTGTACATTGCTATCTTATAATCATGCACTTGTCTATATTCTCGTTTGAAACATGTTATGAATAATGTATATTGCTTATCTTCTTGTCAATATGTTGTTGATCATTTATTCCATGGTGTGCAGAGGATACCTACTATTATTACATCGACACGGATGCTGAGGTAATCCCAGAGGATCCTCAATCGGGGGAGGAGGACGAGGTACGAGAGTGGGGTGCCGATGAGGTAACTTAGCATCATTACTCCAAGCACTAGTGCACGTTACACGGGATTATCTTCTATCGTGCCACCTCAATTCATCTTTTGGTTTAGATCTCTTGGACTTGTCTATCTTAGTACTATATATCTTTTGTACCAGGACCTAGGTTTTTGGGATGGTCCTGATGTGTATAAACTATATATGTTTTATTTTTTGAAACTTGAATATATATATATATATAATTAGATGAAATCCATACGTGCCTTGATATTCTTATAGGTTTAACGTTGTGTTTACCGGACAGGTCCCATTGATTATTTGTTAATGAGGCTCAACTACACAATCCTCACAGCGGACTTCGATCCTTGGGCATTAAGGGCAAATTTTTTTTTA
Source organism: Camphora micrantha (assembly GCA_003546025.1). Taxonomy (NCBI): domain Eukaryota; kingdom Viridiplantae; phylum Streptophyta; class Magnoliopsida; order Laurales; family Lauraceae; genus Camphora; species Camphora micrantha. Next base: position 49,888,886 of record QPKB01000003.1, on the reverse strand, counting down.
ATTAGCCCTAAATTTCACACCCCAGATCCAGTTTAATATCTAATTGGGGTCGGGGCCATGACAGTATGTTTTTAGTTGGGGGTCTTGTTTTCTTTGCTTTTCTATGAATTGCTTGAGTTGGGATGTTCGAGGTTTGGGCAGGCCAGAGAAAATGCATGCCATTAGAAAATTGGTGAAGAAGAACAATTTAGATCTTTTACTGCAGGAGACTAAAATTTCTGAGAATATCACTAGCATCATTTTTGATTTGTGGGGCTCACATCAATGTGGTTGGGATTGGATCCCTTCGGTGGGGGCTTCAAGGGGGCTTATTTCTATTTGGAATGAATATGTGCTTAAAGTTGTTGATGTTCTAAAATCTCAAAGAACACTTGCAGTAAAGCTAATATCTTCGTCAGATTCTTTTATTTGGACAGTGGCTAATGTTTATGGTCCTAAGGAGTGCTTTCTTGGAGAGTTTAGCTAATCTTAAAATGCAATGGCAAGTCCCTTGGGTGTTTTGGAGGGGACTTTTACATGATTCGGTTTTTCCATGAGAAGAGAGGGAGAGCTCGTGTTTGTCGTTCAATGGGCTTGTTCTCAGATTTTATTGACAGAGGTGATCTAATTGACATGACTTTGGGAGGTAGAAGGTTCACATGATCCAACAATCAGGTCCAAGTGGCAATGAGTAGAATTGATCGCTTTTTGGTTTCTTCAGATTGGGAAGATCACTTCAAAGGAGTGATCTAAGTGGCGCTTCATAAACAATTCTCAGATCATTGGCCTATTATGATTACCTCTAAGGAAGTTGATTGGGGTCCCAAACCATTTCGTTTTGAAAATTGTTGGCTCCTTTCCAAATCTTTTTTAGCCAACGCCCGTCTTTAGTGGTCTCAATCTCAGGTTAATGGTTTTCCAGGATTCAGGCTTTTCAAGAAGCTCCAATGTTTGAAGTATAAAATTAAAGCTTGGAACAAAGAGGAGTTTGGTCAAATTGAAAACTCTCGTTGTTTTTTAATCAACCAAGTTGAAGGGTGGGATAAAGTTGCAGAGACTAGGGGACTATAGGAGGGAGGGGGATTAGAATGATGGCAAGCTCTTAATAAATTATGGGAGTTAAATAGTATGGAAGAAGTTTCATGGAGGCAAAAATCAAGAGCTCTTTGGCTGAAAGAAGGCGACAAAAATACTAAATTCTTTCACCACATGGAAAATGTTAGAAAAAGGATGAACTTCATCGAGAGGTTGAATTGTGGGGAGTTATTCTAGACAAGCCAGTGGAGATAAAGGAAGAAGTTGCTAAGTTTTTTGAGAATTTATTTAGAAAGGAAGATTTCATGAGTCCTACTTTGAATGGGGTTTCTTTTCTTTCCATCCAGTTAGATCATAAGGTTTGGTTAGAGAGGGAGTTTGAATCAGAAGAAATATCTAAGGCTTTGGCGGATTGTTGAAATATCCGGGCCCAAATGGTTGAAAGTCCGGGATCTAAACTCTAAGGAGCGTGGGTGGGGGGGGGGGGGGGGGGGGGGGGGCGGCATTGAATAGGGTGAGTATACAAATAATGCCAATTAATCCAATTTTACTTTTCTTTAAACGAAATGGCACTTGTGATGAACAATATGAATGTGTGGAAACAATTATGAAGAGTAATCACCACAAGAATTACCACGACACAACCATGAATAGTGGTTCGGCCCAAATGCCTACATCCACTCCCGGCTTATGATCCTACACTCCACCGGATTTCCACTATCTATGCTTTCAATAGGCTAAGCAATAACCTTTACAAAATGCTTTTCTAAGGCTAAGCAATAACCTCTATAATGTGCTTTCAAGACTAAGCAATAACCTCTTGGGTTTTAAGGTTCACCCCTAACCTTTACATTTATGCTTTTCTAAGGCTAAGGAAAAACCTATACAAAGCTAAAGATTTGATCTCTCAAATGTGTTTAGAGTACACTTAAGAAGATACAATGTTTTAGCTCATTACATTTGCCTCTAACACAGGTTGATATGAAAGTTAAAACAAAATACAATCATACACTTAAAAAGTAGCTAAGGTGAGTGCTCAAGGTGTATGAATGTTTACTTCAATCAATTCTAACATTAATGCTTTTTAATGAATGCTTGATGCATTTAAAAGTTAAAGCACAGAATAAATGATTGAAGTGCTGAACTAATCACATGAGTTAAGAAGAACAACTTGGAAAGATATTCCTATAAAAAATACACAATTTTGATGAAATTTCAAAGACTAAAACACATGTGATTGTGACATGAATGTTTGCAAAACAATCTAATGTTCATATGTGATCATTGTTTGCAAAACAACTCAGTAAAAGCTAAAAATCACACTAAAAATAAAGTTTCAAAGATTTGAATAAGCATGGATTTCAAAAGGATGGAAATCAAAGCCTAACTTGGAAAGATATACCTTTGTATCTCAAGCTAAAATAAACTTTTGGATTTCCATTTCTCTTCTATCCTCCTCAGCTCATTCCCCTTCCTTAGACTTCAAAACAATTCCAAAGTGTAACATCCCGAAATTCCAAGGTTGTAATTACCTCATTTAATTGTGTTTTTAGATAATTAAGCTCGTCTATAAACCAAACAGGTCCGATTAATCATTAGGATCGCGCGTGTGAAGTTGGGTTGCGATCCGAGCCCGTTTGGGTATAGTAGGGGTGAGTGTCGCCATTTCCGGAAAGTTATGAGGGCTTTTTAGTATTTTTCGCTTTTCGAGATTTTGGCACCATCGGGTAGATTACCTAATTTCCAGGACTTTGTCCTTCTGTTGCATCTTGATCCGGACCCTCAAACCCGACCCAAAACTTGACCTGACCCGAACCCACCTAAACATATTTTATTAATTCCCAAAAGTCAAAACCCATTTCCCACTTCCCATTTCCCCACCCCTCTCCACCTTTAACCCATGTGAGACCCACCCCCTTTAATCCACATGTAAAACCCCCACCCGATCTCACTTTCCCCCTTTTCCTTTATTAGGTCAAACCCCTCTCCCTCTCTTCTCATTCCACTCCCAGCAACAGCCCCTCATCTCTCATTCGTCTCTCCTTCACCCAACACCTCGCTGCCCCACCGTCCCGACGTCATCACCGTCGCCGTCGGTGACCTCCACGATCACCTGCGCCGGCCACCACCGAACCCAGCCCGCCCCATCTCTCTCTCTTTTTCCCCTTTTTCCTTTCTTCCTCTCCTTCCCTATTTCTCTCTTTCCTTCTCTGTTTTCTCTCTCTCTCTCTCTCTTCACTCACTGCCCATGTGAGTAAACCCCCCCCCCCCCTCCCTCATCATCTCACCCATCTCACCCATTTCACTCCCTCTCATTTTCTCATAATCTCATTTCATTTTATCTCATCTCATCTCATTTCTCCCTCACCTCACTCCACTTACTGTTGTTGACTTTCTCCCCACCCATCTTACCACTTCATTCATTCATTCTTTCTTTATTTCCTTCTTCCATTCTATCTTTTTTATTTTTCTGTCAATGGGCCACAAATCAAGTGGGCCCCACAACCGCCCCATCTCAATTTCAGTCCCATCTCTCATTCTCTTTCTCTTAATCTCACTCACTCACCTTGCTGGAAATGGACTGCAAAGGCATCCCCCACCTCCGATCATCACCATCAACTTCGTGTGGACCCGCGAGCATCTCATCCTCAATTTGCAAGCCACCACTCCATTCCCTTCACTGTTTGGTAAGCCCCTCTTTTCCCTTGGGTTTGAGTTAATGTATTTTTGGTGAAGTAGTGTGTTAGATAGCTTAGAGCTTCCCTTTCTTTTGGTTTATGTTTTAATTTAGTTTTATTTTGCTAATTACCCCTTAGGTTTGGTTTGTTGGGCTATGGGGCTAGGATTTGTGGATTTGTGCAATTTCAATGAAAGGCAAGTAGATATTTATATATATGCTTGGATATGTTTGCCTCTCATTTGATTCGATGATTTAATGATGATTTAGATGTTAATTGCTCAATAAATGCTTTAGAGGTTTGAAAACATGATAATTAGGTTGTTAGCCTAATGAAATGGATTTTAATGTTAATGGCTTGATTAGAGGGATTGTGGGATTATAATATGTGGGTTTTACCCTTGGAATGATTTCATATCAAGTTCATGGAGCTTGAAATGGATTGGACCCATTTCACTGCATTTATAGAACCTGGGTTTTGTAACAGTAGTGTATGCGGTCGATCGGCCAAGGGGCCCGGTCGACCGGCGACACTGAGTCAGGTTCTCTGAAACCTGACCAAAACACTGTTCCCCTTTTCATCTTACAACTACTGGTCGACCGAGCTTGGGCCGGGTCGACCAGGTACACATGGAGGAGGTCGACCTGACTTTCTCAGGTCGATTGGGCTCGCTGTGTATGGGGTCGACCGGCCCTGTGGCTTCCTTCTTGGAAATGATTTCTCACCCTATTCTTGGATGGACTTAGGTGGAAATTGGTTACCCGTTTTGTGAACTCATTTGACTTATTGTGAGAATGTTTGAGTCGACATTCTTCATAGTTAATTCGGTTGTATCGGGACTTAACCAAACTCAATCTTAAACGGTACGGGACAACATGATACCATTCTTTAAATCTATGCACGAAGATTGTTCGTCCGGGTATCGTGAACCCTAATCCCTTTCGTTGATTGAGTAGGTTGTGCAATGCTTCAAGATTAACATTGTACTTATGATTGGATTGTCTATCGCTTTTGATTCTGAATTGTACCATCTGGTACTATCTACATGTTCGTTAACTTCGTTTGCTTTACTTTGTTTGGGGATCACATTGAGAACTTAGATGATGGACTTAGGATCCCTTTTTAACGCTCACTCATGGACGTGGGTGCGTTGGAATCGTGATTGTTATTGAACACCGGGTTTTGACGCTCGCTCATGGGCGTGGGTGCGTTGGAAACCAATTTGTTTGTTATTGTTATTGAACACTGGGTTTTGACGCTCACTCATGGACGTGGGTGCGTTGGAAACCAAACCATTGTTATTGTTATTGAACACCGGGTTTTTGACGCTCACTCATGGACGTGGGTGCGTTGGAAACCAAACCGTTGTTATTGTTTTTGAACACCGAGTTTTTTACGCTCACTCATGGATGTGGGTGCGTTGGGAACATATGTGGATCGCCTACTTTGATAGTTTGATATTGATTGAAAAGCTATGCATTTCCAATGATTTTGCCTACTCGTTTACCCTGATTCATTATGCATATCTGTTGATATTTTATATTTTTATCTGCCTGCCAACCGTCGTGTCTGATGCTGCACTTGGTGCATAGGTACCGGGTACATCTACCTTTGGGAAAGTGGAGGCGTCGCTTCAGGCAGTTTAGCCTGATAGTGAGTAGGAGTTGTGTGTTGACGGTATTGTGGTCGTGACCAGCACACGAGTGCCTTCATACTTTGGTTAGTTCGTATTTATTCTCTTTGGGCTTAGGTTTTGTTAGAAGCCATTAATTAATATACTTTTATTATATTTTGTTAAACTTAAATTATAGAAAAGAAAGATGTGCGTACTCTGAAATGTTATATTGTACCATTTGTTTAATTATGATATTCTGTTGTGTTTTGTGGTTACCGAGGAAATATTTATACCTCACCGCGGACTTCGATCCTATGGGACATGATTGGGGCCAGGTTGCATTTGATTAATGTTGGAAAAGTTTTAATTGACCCTAATCTCACGCATAATCCCCAATTTCAATTTTGGGGGCCTGACATGTTTGGTATCAAAGCGGGCACGTTTTTAGAAATAAAATCTACTAGAAACAAGAGGACACGTGTGAGGAATTCGATTCGGTAGTTGGCATCTATACTATGTATGTATGGATCCTATAGTATTGTTTGTTAGTACATTAGGTGTTTAGTAATTTCTCTTATAGAAATGAATTTGGGGACCAAATTCCTTGTTAGTGGGGAGAGAATGTAATGTCTCATTACCCACTGTTTGTGGTTTCAGTACTGCAGTTGTGCTAGATTAAGAGCTTCTTAGTTTTAGTTAGTTTCATTTTTTAGGTTTGTTCGAGGAGTTGCAACCGTCTTGAGACTTTCCCAGTTCGCTAAAGAGGGCCTTGCAGCAGATCTTTTTGAAGTTAAGAGTTGTTCTCGATGTCCAGTTCTATATTAGTGTCAGAGGTTCAGAGTTTTCTCAGATTAACAGGCTACAATAGATGATTTGTTCTGGGATTTCTTCGAGTGCAGATTCGTTTCCAGAGTTGATCAGGTAAGTTGTACTTTTGTGTGGTTAGACAAGTGTGAGATTAGTTTCTAGGAGAAATTGACTTCAGATATTACTGACAGTTTTGTGATGTTTCTGGAGTTCGATTGAGATTCAAATAGTTGCAAGTGGCAGATGTTGAGTTTGTGGGACAAAAGAAGCCTATGTACCAGAGTTATTTCAGCTTTGAAATCAGACATGTTGATTTGAAGTGGGTGTGAAGTTTATGATATACCTATGATATGTGAATTTCGGGATTTCTTTCCGGAGGAGACACTGGAATTATCGCCACTTAGAAAGACTGACTTCACTATTGAGCTTGTGTCAGGGACGACACTGATATCCAAGACCGTGTACTGCAAGACTCCAGCAGAGTTGAGAAAACTGGAAGTGCAGTTGCAAGATATGTTAGACAGAAGTTTTGTGAAACCAAGCATGTCACCGTAAGGTGCACTGATTCTTGCACAGATGCTTTTGTAGAAAAGAGGGATTGACAGTAGATCCAGCGTCAGTGGAAGCAATTGTCAGTTGGGAAAACCGAAGACACTGTCAGAAATTTGAAGTTTCTTAGAATGGGCAGGATATTACAGACAGTTCGTGAAGGGATTTTCTACAATTGCAGCCAGTTGAACAAGTTGACAATGAAAGATGTTTTGTTGGTATGATTAGAGCAGTGTGAGATCAATTTCGAGCAGTCAAAGTAGAGGTTGACTATCGACCTTGTGGATAAGAGAGACAATTTTGTGAATTCTGTTGGTGTTTTTGGGACTCTATTGAGACTGGTGCTGATGCAGAATGAGAAAAGTAACAACCTACGGGTTCAAACAGCTGAAAGAGAACGAGAAGAGATACATTGACCATGACGCAGAGATTGCAACAATTGTTTTAGCTCTAGAGATGTAAATGCACTAATTGTATAGAGATATCAAGGACGGTAAGAAGAATGACCTAGAATTAGTTAAAATGATAGAGAAGATTCCAAGTAGACCAGAGTTTAGACTCGTGGAGGGTATCGTGTTTTGTCAGGGCAATTTGTGTGTTAGATGTACGAGGACCTACGGAGTTACTACTGGTGGGATAGCATGAAGACAGAGATAGCGGGTTTGTGTCCGATGTTTATTATGTCAGACAAAGTTACGAAGTTGTAAGTAGATTGTGGGTCAGTTTGCAAACAACTTGAGCACTATCCTGAGTTTCACTGCAGCTTGCCACCTTCAGACTTCAGAGATAGAGTTTAACAAGAATAACAAAATCTTTTACCTGTGATAGATTTAGTCATTTCGAGGACCAAATGTTCTAAGGAGGGAAGGATGCAACATCCCGAATTTCCAAGGTTGTAATCAGCTTAGTTAATCGTGTTTTTAGATAATTAAGCTCGTTTATAAGATAGACAGGTCCGATTAATCATTAGGATCGCGCGTGCGAAATTGGGTTGAGATCCGAGCTCGTTTGGGTATAGTAGGGGTGTGTGTCGTCATTTCCGGAAAGTTGTGAGGGCTTTTTAGCATTTTACACTTTTCAAGATTTTGGCAACATCGGGTAGATTACCTAATTTCCCGAACTTTGTCCTTCTGTTACATCTTGATCCGGACCCTCAATCCCGACCCAAAACCCGACCTGACCCGAACCCACCTAAACATATTTTATTAATTCCCAAAAAGTCAAAACCCATTCCCCACTTCCCATTTCCCCACCCCTCTCCACCTTTAACCCACGTGAGACGCACCCCCTTTAATCCACATGTAAAACCCCCACCCCATCTCACTTTCCCCCTTTTCCTTTATTAGGTCAAACCCCTCTCCCTCTCTTCTCATTCCACTCCCAGCAACAGCCCCTCATCTCTCATTCGTCTCTCCTTCACCCAACACCTTGTTGCCCCACCGTCCCGGCGTCATCACCGTCGCCATTGGCGTCCTCCACGATCACCTGTGCCGGCCACCATCGAACCCAGCACGCCCCATCTCTCTCTCTTTTTCCCCTTTTTCCTTTCTTCCTCTCCTTCCCTGTTTCTCTCTTTCATTCTCTGTTTTCTCTCTCTCTCTCTCTCTTCACTCACTACCCACGTGAGTAAACCCCCCCCCCCCTCTCATTCATCTCACCCATTTCACTCCCTCTCATTTTCTCATCATCTCATTTCATTTTATCTCATCTCATCTCATTTCTCCCTCACCTCACTCCACTCACTGTTGTTGACTTTCTCCCCACCCATCTTACCACTTCATTCATTCTTTCTTTCTTTAATTCCTTCTTCCATTCTATCTTTTTCATTTTTCCGTCAATGGGCCACTAATCTAGTGGGCCACAAATCAAGTGGGCCCCACAACCTCCCCATCTCAATTTCAATCCCATCTCTCATTCTCTTTCTCTTAATCTCACTCACCCACCTTGCTGGAAATGGACTGCAAAGGTAGCCCCCACCTCCGATCTTCACCATCAACTTCGCATGGACCCCGCGAGCATCTCATCCTCAATTTACAAGCGACCACTCCATTCCCTTCATTGTTTGGTAAGCCCCTCTTTTCCCTTGGGTTTGAGTTAATGTATTTTGGGTGTAGTAGTGTGTTAGATAGCTTAGAGCCTCCCTTTCTTTTGGTTTATGTTTTAATTTAGTTTTATTTTGCTAATTACCTCTTAGGTTTGGTTTGTTGAGCTATGGAGCTAGGATTTGTGGATTTGTGCAATTTCGACGAAAGGCAAGTAGATATTTATATATATGCTTGGATATGTTTGTCTCTCATTTGATTCGATGATTTAATGATGATTTAGATGTTAATTGCTCAATAAATGCTTTAGAGGTTTGAAAACATGATAATTAGGTTGTTAGCCTAATGAAATGGATTTTAATGTTAATGGCTTGATTAGAGGGATTGTGGGATTAGATTATGTGGGTTTTACCCTTGGAATGATTTCATATCAAGTTCATGGAGCTTAAAAGGGATTGGACCCATTTCACTGCAGTTATAGAACCTGGGTTCTGTAACTGTAGTGTATGCAGTCGACCGGCCAAGGGGCCCGGTCGACCGGCGACACTAAGTCAGGTTCTCTGGAACCTAACCAAAACACTATTCCCCATTTCATCTTACAACTACCGGTCGACCGAGCTTGGGCCGGGTCAACCGGGTACACATGGAGGAGGTCGACCTGACTTTCTCAGGTCGATTGGGCCCTCTGTGTATGGGGTCGACCGGCCAAGGGCCAGGTCGATCGGGCCAATTGTGATTTCCTTCTTGGAAAGGATTTTTCACCCTATTCTTGGATGGACTTAGGTGGAACTTGGTTACCCCTTTTGTGGACTCATTTGACTTATTGTGAGAATGTTTGAGCCGACATTTTTCACGGTTAATCCCGTTGTATCGGGACTTAACCAAACTCAATCTTAAACGGAACGGGACAACAGGATACCATTCTTTAAATCTATGCACGAAGATTGTTCGTCCGGTTATCGTGAACCCTAATCCTTTTCGTTGATTGAGTAGATTGTGCAATGCTTTAGGATTAACATTGTACTTAGGATTGGATTGTCTATCGCTTTTGATTCTGAATTGTACCGTCTGGTACTATCTACATGTTGGTTAGCTTCGTTTGTTTTACTTTGTTTGGGGATCACATTGAGAACTTAGATGATGGACTTAGGATCCCTTTTTAACGCTCACTCATGGACATGGGTGCGTTGGAATCGTGATTGTTATTGAACAACGGGTTTTGACGCTCGCTCATGGACGTGGGTGCGTTGGAAACCATTTTGTTTGTTATTGTTATTGAACACCGGGTTTTGACTCTCACTCATGGACATGGGTGCGTTGGAAACCAAACCGTTGTTATTGTTATTGAACACCGGGTTTTTGACGCTCACTCATGGACGTGGGTGCGTTGGAAACCAAACCGTTGTTATTGTTATTGACCACCGGGTTTTTTACGCTCACTCATGGACATGGGTGCGTTGGGAACATATGTGGATCGCCTACTTTGATAGTTTGATATTGATTCAAATGCTATGCATTTCCTATGATTTTGCCTACTCGTTTACTCTAATTCGTTGTGCATATCTGTTGATGTTTTATATTTATATCTGCCTGCCGACTGTCATGTCTGATGCTGCACTCGGTGCATAGGTACCGAGTACATCTACATTTGGAAAAGTGGAGGCGTCGCTTCAGGGAGTTTAGCCTGATGGTGAGTATGAGTTGTGTGTTGACGGTATTGTGGTCGTGACCAGCACACGAGTGCCTTCATACTTTGGTTAGTTCGTATTTATTCTCTTTTGGCTTAGGTTTTGTTAGAAGTCATTAATTAATATACTTTTGTTATCTTTTGTTAAACTTAAATTATAGAAAAGAAAGATGTGCGTACTCTGAAATGTTATATTGTACCATTTGTTTAATTATGATGTTCCGCTGTGTTTTGTGGTTACCGAGGAAATATTTATACCTCACCACGGACTTCGATCCTATGTTACATGATTGGGGCTAGGTTGCATTTGATTAATGTTGGAAAAGTTTTAATTGGCCCTAATCTCACGCATAATCCCCAGTTTCAATTTTGGGGGCATGACACAAAGATTCAACAAAAAAGTCTCCCTCAAGTCTGAAATGAGTTGGAGCTTTATATAGGAAAGATCCCAAAGGCTAGTTTATTTGGTCGACATCACTGAGCATGGGTCAACCGGGTCCAACGGTCATATTTTCAACGGCTAGTTTACTCGGTCGACATCTTGAGGGATCCGGTCTACCGGGTACACTGGCCTGGCTGGAGTAACTTTCATATTTTGAAAAATCCGATTTGTTTGTCTAGGAACCCAGGGCCAATTGGATTCTGCAAGTATCCATGTTCTAAAATTAAAAGATGTATGCAAAACATGAACATAGATGCCTAACTAGATTTTACTCAAAAGAATAAAAGCACTCATGATTTAACTAGTTTTTTGAAAGTGCATTTAAGATCGAAAACATACAGGATAGTGTTTTTGAAAATCAAATGCATATACATGTCTAAGTTCCAGATTTCAAGGAACTTCAATGCATTAGTGTGATCAGCTGTCGGTGAAAGTGATAGTTCATCCATCAAATTTGCAGCATAAAAAAAACCCTGAAATGGTTTCAAATTTTCTTTCATTAAAGCTGGGTGGGATTTCTTATGGGATGATTTTTGTGATATGCTCAAAGAATTTCACGAGAGAGGCAAATTGAATAAGGAATCTAATTCCACCTTTATTACTCTTATTCCAAAAATCTCTAATCCAATGAAGTTGAAGGATTTTAGGCCAATCAGCTTGGTGGGATGCATTTACAAATTATTAACGAAGATTTTTGGCTAATAGGTTGAAAACTGTTCTTCCTGGCATTATTAGCCCTTTTCAAGGGGCATTTGTTCAAGGCAGGAAAATCCTTGATGGCATTCTTATAGCCAATGAACTAATAGATTCAAGAAAATGCTCAAGTCAGGAGGGTGTTATCTTCAAGATCGATCTGGAAAAGGCCTATGATCATGTAGATTGGAGCTTTGTGGATTACATGCTTGTGAGATTTGGGTTTGGTAACAAGTGGAGAGGTTGGGTCCGTAAATGTATTTCCTCGACATCTTTCTCTATTTTGGTGAATGGATCTCCGACTCACCTTTTTAAGGCTAGGGGTCTAAGACAAGGGGATCCTTTTCCCCTTTCTTGTTCACTTTGGTGGTGGAACCTTTGAGTGTGCTTCTTATTAAAGCAAGAACCTGGGGATTATTAAAGGGTTTGAATCTAAGAAAGGAAGGGAGTGTGTTACTCATCTTCAGTTTGCTGATGATACCATTTTGTTTAGCTCTGAGAAACAGGAGGAGAACATTACTTAGAAAAGAATTCTGAGATGTTTTGAAATTGTGTCTAGTCTAAAGATTAATCTATTCAAAAGCAGTTTAGTGGGTGTTGGTTACCCAGATGAGAAAGTTCGTTTGATTGCCGAAAGGCTACATTGCAGATATGAAAATCTTCCTATTAAGTATATTGGGCTTCCCATTGGGGCGAACCCAAGGTCAAAGGATTTATGGAAGCCAGTTGTTGGTAAGTTTGAAAATAAATAATCAATGTGGAAAAGGCGGTACCTTTCTTTACGGGGTAGGATTACTTTGATCAAACCGACTTTGTCCAATTTGCCAGTTTATTATATGTCTTTATTCAAAATGCCTATTTCAGTGGTTAAAAGATTAGACCGGATTGGAAGATATTTTTTATTGGGAGGGACAAGGAGATAAAAAGAAGCTTCACTTAATGAAATGGAAGGATCTGATCAAGCCTAAACTCCTTGGTGGTCTGGGTTTGGGGAGCCTAGTGCATAAAAATTAGGCCTTATTAGCTAAGTGGTGGTGTTGTTTTGGGGAGGAAAAAGATGCTCTTTGGAGGAGGATCATTGTTTCTAAATATGGTGAGGATGAGTGGTGGGTCCCTGAATTTGTCCCTAGGTATAGGAGGTCGGGTTGTTAGGGTGTCATTTCTTGTCTCGGGGATGAGTCTAATGTCGGGGGGGGGGGGGGGGGGGGGGGGTGTGTTTCCTTAATAATGGTGTGGGTTTTTATTGTTGGGTCTGGTGTGTCTGTTCGTTTTTGGTTTGATGGGTAGGTTGGGGTGGGGTCTTTGGGGAGTCTTTTTCCTAGATTGTTTAGATTGGCATCTAATAAACAGTCTTCAGTCCATGAGTGATATTCTTGTGAGGGTGATCGTATTGTTTGGAGAATTCCTTTGACAGGAACTTTGCGTCAGTTAGAAGAGTCTGAGTATGAGTCTCTATTTAGTCTGCTTTCTAACAGTTTTCTATGTAGGGATGTTAATGATACCCGGATTTAGAAACCTTCATGCTTAGGTGTCACGGCCCCGAACCCGATTAGAGATTGAACTGGATCCGGGGTGTGAAATTTAGGGCTAATTAAAAAATTTTGCCCGTAATGCCCAAGGATCGAAGTCCGCTATGAGAATTGTGTAGTTAAGCCTCATTAACAAATAATCAATGGGACTTGTCCGGTAAACACAACATTAAACCTGTAAGAATATCGGGGCAAGTATGGATTTCATTCCATTATATATATTCAAGTTTCAAAAGATAAAACATATAAAGTTTATACACATCAGAACCATCCCAAAAGCCTAGATCCTAGTACAAAAGATATACAGTGCTAAGATAGACAAGTCCAAAAGATCTAAACCAAACGATGAAATGAGGTGGCACGATAACAAATATCTCCATGTAACGCGAACTAGTGCCGGGAGTAATGACACTAAGCTACGTCATCGGCACCCCACTCTCGTACCTCGTCCTCCTCCCCCGGTTAAGGATCCTCTAAGATTGCCTCAGCATCAAGATCGGTGTAATATTAGTAGGTGTCCTCTGCACACCATGGAATAAAGGATCAACAATATGTTGGCAAGGAGATACGCAATATACATTGTTCATAACATTGTCCAAATGAGAATAAAGACAAGTATATGATTATGTGATATCAAGGTACAAGTTAGGCATAAGCATGAGTAATATGAAAATCAAGTAACAAGGTAAATCCTAACAAGATAACAAGAATAACCATCCATGAAATGCAATGTCAAGCAAGAGGAGACTCCGAGGATGTCCTATGTATCTCACAGGGGGTATAAGTTGTTGGAAATTTATACTAAAAACATACTTTATATATTTGTCATTGACTGATTCATTTTTTTAGTATATTTTGTCTTCTCATCTAACTGAGATTTTCTATGGGCAAATGGTTGCATTATTATGCATGTGAGTGTCTTTTATTCTATAAAGTATACAAGTTGGTGTGTAGAGTTTTACTTATACATGGAAGACTTATTTGTCGGTTCTTATAGAATATAAGTTGTTGTTCACAATCTAGATGGATTTGGACATACCATCGGTACGATTGTAGCATGATGTTTCAGCAAGCTTGTCTTAGCTGTGGAAAACGGTATAGTTTCGATTCATTATGCTAGTACACCATGTGTGTATTGAACATGACCGTGTTTTTGGGTTTATAATCTTTATACTGCTATATAAGATGATGAATATCCAAATGGTTATTATGAGTGCTTGTACTCTTAATCCCGACATAAATAATAGACACATACATTTAGTGTTTAGCATTTTGATTTACGAATGAGTGAGATCTTTTATGGGTCAATAATCTCAGTGAATTGGATGACTACACTACATGTATGGTGGATATTAGTTTATTGACGGAATCCACGTCCCGTAATAGGGATTGATGATATCCCCTTGATGAAGCTTCTAAGTTTTGATTATGTCAAACCCTACAGGTGGACTTTGTGTCCGACATATCAAATAAGTTAAGTGTAAGATCTCAAGGAATTATAAAGATATCGATTAAATATAAATGTCAGTAATTATTTAATCGATGGATATCTGAAATCTTAACGTGGGGAGATTGATAAGCATTTAATAACAAGAACCTCAAAATATTATTTTGAGAATAAGGATAGGAGTGCAATTACAATTCTTTAGTGGACTGAATTGTAATTTATGGAACTAGGATTCTAATTTGGGTCGAATTAGGATTTCCTATTTCCATAAGGAGCTTATCTTTATTTCCTTCTTAAGGTCCCTATTGTATCCTATAAATATGCGCTATTACTCTCTAGGTTTACATACAAGAATAACAAGAGAGAAATCTCGATTTTAGAGAGTAGAAGAGAATTCACAGAAGAGGCCTACTCCATGGCGCGAGTTCAAGAATATAGGAATACAGTAGAAGATCTTGAGGATTTCGGGCTGCTGCAAGTTCGAGATCAAATCAGAGAGATCTCGCAGGTATGATTTAATCATATTCGTTCAAAGTTATTTCTGTAGCCATCTACATGCAATATCTAGAGATCTTGGTTTCTACTCATTTCTAACAATAAATCTCTCACTTAAACTCAAAATCATGCTAACATGTATTTTAACCCCATGCCTTCCATATGACCATCAAAACTCTTTGTTGGTAAGCTCTTTGTAAAAGGATCTGCCAGGTTGTCCGCCGATGCAATCCTGGTGACAATAATATCACCCCTCTGTACGATTTCTAGTATGAGATGATATTTACGCTGGATGTGCTTACCCTTTTTATGCATCCCGGGTTCCTTTGCATTAGCAACTGCACCTGTATTATCACAATAAAGTATTATAGGTGATTTTACCGAATGCATCACTTCTAGATCCATTAAGAAGTTTCTGAGCCAAACTGCCTCCTTGGTCGCATTAGAAGCTGCCATATATTCGGCTTCCATGGTATAGTCAGCAGTATATGATTGTTTGACACTCCTCCAACTTTTAGCTCCACCTTCCAAGGTAAATACAAATCCTGAGGCCGACTATCTGACATCATTATCTGACTGGAAGTTCGAGTCTGTGTACCCAATGGGTATCAAATTCTCGGCCTGGTAAATCAGCATATAATTTCTAGTCCTCTTTAGGTACTTAAGTATATGCTTTACCGCAGTCCAATGTTCTCTCCCTGGATTAGACTGATATCTGCTAACCATACCAACGGCAAAACAAATATCAGGTCTAGTACATAGCATTGCATATATGAGGCTTCCTACTGCCGAAGCATAAGGTACTTCCTTCATTTTTTCTATCTCATCAGGTGTCTTAGGACACTGATCCTTGGATAAAGTGATTCCATGCCTGAAAGGAATAAATCCTTTCTTAGAATCTAGCATGCTAAAACGGGCAAGAATCATATCAATATAAACTGCTTAAGATAAGCCCAACATTCTTTGTTTCTGATCTTGCAAGAGCTTGATCCCTAGAATGTGACTAGCTTCTCCTAAGTCCTTCATATCGAATTGACTGCTCAACCATACTTTGACCGAAGACAACACCCCGACATCGTTTCCAATGAGGAGTATCTCATCTACATAAAGTACTAAGAAAATCACCACATTTCCGCTGCACCTCTTATACACACAGGGTTCATCAGGGTTTTGCTCGAAACCATAAGATTTAATGGCTTGATCAAAACGAATGTTCCAAGATCTAGATGCTTGCTTAAGTCCACAAATGGACTTCTTAAGCTTGCACAACATATGCTCACGGCCATCTGGTTGTACCATATAGATACATTTATCAAGATTTCCATTAAGGAAAGTTATTTTGACATTCATTTGTCAAATTTCGTAATCAAAATAAGTCACAATGGATAAAAGGATCCGGATGGATTTCAGCATGACTACTGGCGAGAAAGTTTCCTTATAATCGATACCTTCTTTCTGAGTAAACCCTTTCGCAACAAGCCTAGCTTTGAAAGTTTCAACCTTTCCATCCACCCCTCTTTTTCATCTTGTAGACCCACTTACAACCGATAGGTTTTATCACCTCTAGTGGTTCTACAAGATCCCAAACTTGATTATGGTACATCGATTCCATTTCTGATTTCATAGCTTGTTGTCATAGTTCTGCATCTTTGTCTTAGAGTGCTTCATTATAGTTACAGGGTTCGGTATCTACCTTATCAGGGACTCTGTCATATGACTATCCCAAGAACATATACCATTCTGGTTGACGAACAATCCTCCCATTACGACGAGGCACACCCTGTGTCTGTGTATGAGTAGTGTCATGCTATGTTGAAACTAATCCTGGTGTGCCACCATCGACATGATGATCCGGCTGGTCACCCATCATGCTGGTGGTTTCACCTGGAGTATCATCAGCTTGAGGTGTTTCCTCCTATGCTATTGGCGATGGAAAATTTTGGGTAGGTCTTTCTTTCCTCAATTCTTCTAGAACAATTTTGCTTTTGAGTTTGTGGTTCATTACATAGTCATCTTCTAAGAATCAAGCATTGGTGCTAACAATGACGTTTCGGTCTTTAGGATTATAAAACAAGCCACCTTTTGTTCCTCTAGGATAGCCAACAAAAATGCCAACTTCCTTTCTTGGTTCCAACTTATCTGTGTTCCCTTTCAGCACATGTGATGGAGTACCATAAATCCGAACATACTTTAAACTGGGTTTGTGCCCAGTCCATAGTTCTGTGGATGTAATAGGTACTAACTTAGATGGAACTAAGTTTAGAATATATGCAGCCGTTTCTAGAGCATGCCCCCTGAACGAATTAGGCAAATCAGAATAACTCATTATTGACCTTACCATATCCATAAGAGTCCTATTCCTTCTTTCTGCTACCTCATTTTGCTGAGGTATATCTAGTGCAGACAGCTGGGATGTAATCCCCTCTTATTCCAAGTAATCCCTAAATTCTCCAAAGAGGTACTAGCCACTATGATCAGATTATAGTGTTATGATAGTCTTACTTAAACGCTTCTCTGTTTCTGCCCTATACTCCTTGAATTTTTCAAAGCGTTTGGACTTATGGCGCATTAAGTAAATGTACCCATACCTAGAGTAGTCATCAATGAAAGTAATGAAATACTCAAAACCACCTCTAGCCTGGACATTCATGGGACCACAGAGGTCAGAGTGAACCAATTCCAACGGTTCTTTGGCCCTATAGCCTTTTGCAGAAAAGGAACGCTTGGTCATTTTCCCCTCTAAACAAGATCCGCAGACTGGAATGGCCTCCACTTCCAAGGAATGTAATGGACCATTTACAACCAGTCTTGAAATTCGGTGTAGATTAATATGTCCAAGGCGTAAATGCCAAAGGTACATTTGGTTCAATTTAGAAGGTTCCTTTCTCTTAAATGGTAGTGTAGTTGTGTTATTAGATTCGGTCAATTGCGGTTTAGGAGAGACAGGATTAACAATATAAAGATCATCCACCAATGAATTAGAATAGATAAAACGCTTATTGTACTTAATAACCACAAATTTATTAAAATAAATGGAATATCTGTCTTTAACCAACTTGGAAACAGAAATTAAATTCCTCATGGAGGGAACATAAAGACAATATTTTAAAATTAAAGTCCTATCTCTACTAAAACTTAGACAAACGTCTCCTACTGCAACTGCTGTTACTCTCGTAGCATCACCCATAAGCAAATAAATCTCTCAATCACTTAGCTATCTGGTTTCCTAGAACCTCTGCGAAGAATTGCAAACATGATTAGTGGCTCCCGTATCTACACACCAAGTACCGATAGATACAGCCGCCAAACATGATTCAACAACTAGTGAATGAAATTTACCTTTATTGTTCACTTTGTTGAGAAAAGTTGGACATTGCTTTTTCCAGTGCCCTGCTTGCTTGCAATGAAAACACATGCCCTTAGGCTTTTTCACTCCACCCTGTGGTCCGTTGCCCCCTGGAAGAACTTCCTTACGATTCTGAGCCTTTTTCTATTTCTTCTTGCCTTTCGGTTTAGAAATGAAACCTTTTTCAGCAACGTGAACACTCGGTAGCTTTTTCAGAAGGCCTTCAGCAACCTGAAGTTCCTTGAGTAATTCCGCCAGAGAAAAACTGATCTTGTTCACGTTGTAATTTAAGCGAAAATTCTCAAAGGAATCAGTCAAGGACTAGAGAATGATATCGATCTGGGTTTCCCCATCAATTTTAGTTCCAAGGACCTGTAGTTCATTGAGGTGTCCCATCATTTTCAGAACATGGTCCCTCACAGAGGTACCTTCAACCATCTTAGTATTAAACAGTTCTTTCATAACAACCTGTCTAGTTGCCCATGAGACTGTACATGATGTCATAGGCAGTGGGACATGATTCATGCTGATGTTGCAGAACATTTGACATGGATGCCAACATGTAACATCGCGCCATCTCATCAGCCTTCATCCATTTTTTGCATGCCTCGATGGCGACCTCATCGGTACATCCATCTGCAGGTTTCTCTGGGCAAACCTCAGTGAACACATATTTGTACTCTTCAGCAGTTATCACAATTTCTAGATTTCTTTTCCAATCAATGTAATTAGGTCTAGTGAGTTTGTGTTCTTTGAGAATTATAGTAAGTGGATTGAAGGCACCCATCTTAAAACCTGAGATTTACATAATTAGCAAATTATGATGAGCAAAAATAAATCTTTGGATTCAAATAAAAAGAAAATGGCTCCCTCCGCCAATTAATAAAAGAATCCGACAGCAATATAAAACACCAATGCATACTTGTCCTCAATGCATACTTGTCCTCGATGTGAGGACAAGTACCATACTTATTTTGTTTAGATAGGACATAACATTTTAGTTCTACTATTAAGGCAACAAACCATGCCAGGTAAAACCAAATAGCTGCCATAACTTTAGTCCTATAAATAATAGAATTGGCTCAGATGGAGAGCATACTGTTATTTATAGCTAAGTATATACCATCATTTAATTCAAGGTCCATTATTCCGTATTTGGTCCCATCAGATGGAGAAGAGACCTATACTAATAATTACCCTAATTCATCCATATGGAAGTTTATACTAGAGATTCCATAATTAACTCATCCGATTAGGAGGAAGACTTCAAGGTCAACACATAAATCAATTACATCTCCTATAAACCAATGATGGAGACCATGGGAACTAAAGAAGTTCCCTTTCCCACTTAGTTATTTAACAATGAGGGTTCTTATAAAACAGTTTAATTAAGACCGATTTAAAATCTAGTAGTAATAGGCAACCATGTCTTTACAACTACAATATTCTAAACATAATTAAACAGGATTAATATCATATCTAGCAAGCAATGATAATAATAGACATCCAAGCACAAAAGGAATGACAACCAGCACAAGATGCCTAACTATCATGGTCAAGTAGGATCATTTTGTCTTCATGATTGCCACTTCTTCAAACATGTGCTTCGCAGAGGGGGTCCGGGGGTGTCCCCCTGCAGGGGTCGAGTTCTTCCTTCGAAATCGAATTTCTGCCTTTAGAACCTGCGCCCCTTCTTAAGAAATTACATTGAGTCCTAAGCCTCCTTACGAACGGAGTTCACATGCTATCTCAATATAATTACATCTCTAAGAAAAAATTACATTGAACCCTAAGCCTCCTGACGAACGGAGTTCACATGCTATGTCAATATAATTACATCACCATAAAAATTGGGAAGAGTCAAGCTCATCAGCAGAACTACCAACAGAGAAACCAATAGCATAAGAGGCAGAGGCCAGAACAGAATGTACAAAATCTAGTAGTTTGTATCTACTGTGGAAAGAACCATAACAATAACCAATGTCGTACCATTTCAGGGGCATGTTTTAGGTGTGGTTCGATGGACCATCAGATGAGAAATTGCCTAATACCTGGTGGCCAGGGTAATAGACAGAATCGGCAACAACAAGTTATACAACGCCCAGCACCACCTCAAAATGCACCGGTTGTCCAAAATCAGCCAAGACAACCACAGCAGCAGGCACCACAGCAACAGTATAGGCCACAACAACAGTAGCAAGCCCGTCAGCCAGGACAAGATCAGAATCAACGTCCCCACCAACAGAACAAAAGGTAGGTAGCAGCAAGCTCAGAACAGGCCACAACAACGAGGACAAGTCTATGCAATCAATAGAGCTGATACAGAGGCTGCAGGCAATGTGGTTGAAGGTTCACTTCTCGTTTGTGGATTTGAAGCTAGGGTTTTGTTTAACCCTGGCTCTACACACTCATTTATGTCTCCAAAATTTGCTAAGTTGATTGATATGCATGCTAGAGAATTGGATTTTATTTTGATTATAGCTACCCCAATAGGTAAAGAAGTTGTGTGTAGAACTTTTTACCCTAGTAGTACAGTCATGATAGGAGAAGTAGTGTTGCCAGCAAATCTCATTTTATTGGAGATGCATGATTTTTATGTCAACCTAGGGATGGACTGGTTGGCAAGGTACTATGCCACATTGGATTGTTTTCATAAGATCCTCACCTTTAAACTAGAAGAGACACCAGCAGGAGTGTTGTTTTGGGGAGACAGGAGTAATCCTAGTATAGGGTTTATTTCACCGTTAAAGGCTGATAGACTTTTGAAAAGTGGATATGAGGCCTATTTGGCGTTTATCACGAAGGATAAACGGTCCCAATGGGTGGAGGAGATCCCTATTGTTTGGGAATTTCTAGATTTTTTTCCAGAAAAGATTTTAGGATTTCCACCTATTAGAGAAATTGATTTCACTATTGAGTTATTACTAGGGACAGCTCCAATATCTATCGCACCTTACAGAATGGTTCCGGCGGAATTAGTAGAATTGAAAATACAATTGTTGGACAAAGGTTTTGTAAGACCTAGTATTTCACAGTGGAGAACTCCAGTTTTATTTGTCAAGAAGAAAGATGGTTCGATGAGGATGTGCATTGATTACCGGAAATTGAATTAAGTGACTATCAAGAACAAGTATCCACTACCAAGGATAGATGAACTGTTTGATAAGTTACAAGGTGCGTCGTATTTTTCGAAGATTGACTTGAGATCCAGTTCCATCAGCTGAGAGCAAAGAATCAGATGTACTGAAGACAGCTTTCCGGACAAGATATGGTCACTATGAGTTCCTTGTTATGCCATTTGGGTTGACGAATGCACCAGCAGTATTCATAGCGTTGATGAACAAGATATTTGCACAGTATCTGGATTAAGTTTGTGGTAGTATTCATTGACGATATTTTGTTGTACTTCAAGACCAGATAAGAATATGAAGAGCACTTGAGGATAGCACTGCAACTCCTGAGAGACAACCAGCTTTATGCAAAGCTTAGTAAGTGCGAATTTGGATTAGAACAAGTAGCATTCTTGGGGCACATCATCTCCAAAGAAGGGTTGTCAGTAGATCCATCCAAAATTGAAGCAGTAGTAAAGTGGGAAAGACCGAAGAATGTAACAGAAATCAGAAGTTTTCTGGGATTAGCAAGATATTACCAGAGGTTTGTACAAGGATTTTCGTCAATTGCGTCACCATTGACGAAGTTGACTAAAAATAATGCACCATATATATGGACAGATCAGTGTGAGGCTAGCTTCCAAGAGCTGAAAACAAGATTGACTAAGGCACCAGTCCTCACTTTGCTATCCGGAAGCGGCGGATTCACCATTTATACCGATGCTTCGAATGTTTGGACTTGGATGTGTTTTGATGCAAGATGGAAAAGTGGTTGCGTATGGATCCCGACAATTAAAAAATCATGAAAAAAACTATGCAACACATGATCTTGAGTTGGCAGCAGTTGTTTTTGCATTGAAGATGTGGAGACACTACCTTTATGGGGAGAAATTCGAAGTCCACTCTAATCACTGCAACTTACAATATCAGTTTTCTCATAAGGAGTTGAACATGAGGCAAAGAAGATGGATGAAATACATCAAAGATTATGATTTTCCGATCAAGTATCACCCAAGGAAAGCAAATGTAGTTGTCGATGCTTTGAGCAGGAAATCAGTAGGTTTGGCAAATTTGAGCGGTACTTGTATCTTTGAGCAATTTGAAGAGCTGAGAATAGATCTACAACCACTAAAGAAATGTGTAATATTGGCTAACATGTCAGTGTCAGAACCTTCCTTCATTCAGAAGATCAAAGACAGTCAATTGCAAGATCCAGAGTTGGCCAAAATTTCAGAGCATTTAGCAGAATGTCCTGACTTTCGTATTGTGGATGGAGTCTTGTACTACCGTGACCGTCTATGCGTGCCTAACATTGAAGATTTAGAAACGACATCATGACAGAGGCTCATAGTACGAAGTATTCTATGCATGCGGGTAGTACGAAGATGTATCAGAATTTGAAAAGGTAGATTTTGGTGGAACAATATGAAAAGAGAAATTACAGCATTTGTTTCCCATTGTATGACTTGCCAGTTGATAAAAGGCAGAGTACCAGAAGCCTCTAGGGTTGTTGCAACTGTTAGAGATCCCTGAATGGAAATGGGAGCACATTACCATGGATTTTATTTCGGAATTACCAAGGACTAGCAGAGGCAATGATGTTATTTGGATCATTGTGGACCGTCTCACCAAGTCAGCTCATTTCATTCCGATGAGGATAGGAAAGAAGATGCATATGCTACCTTTGGCCGAATTGTTTGACAATGAGATTGTCAGTCGACATGGACAGCCAGTTTCTATCACATCTCGACAGAGACAGCAGATTCATCTCGAGATTTTGGAAGACACTACATGAGTCCATGGGTACGAAGCTACAGTTCAGCACAGCTTACCACCCACAGACAGATGGTCAGTCAGAGAGGACAATTCAGACTCTTAAGGATATGCTCCGTGCTTGTGTATTGGATTTCAAGACTCAATGGGATGAAGCTTTACCGTTGTGTGAGTTTGCATACAACAACAGTTATCATTCAAACATTGGAATGACACCTTTTGAAGCTTTGTATGGCAGAAGGTGTAGAACACATGTGTGTTGGGAAGAAGTAGGCGTTCGCAGTTTCCATAGACCGACTATGGTTAGTGAAACTAGTGATAAAGTCAAGTTGATTCAATAACGTCTGAAAGTAGCCTGGAGTAGACAGAAAAGCTATGCAGACTCTCACCGAAGGGATTTATAGTTCAAAGAAGAAGATAAGGTTTTCTTGAAAGTGTCACCGACTCGGGGAACATTGAGATTTGGACAGAAAGGCAAACTATCTCGGAGATACATTGGATCGTATGATATCATGAGCAAGGTTGGTGATGTGGCTTATAGATTAACCTTACCACCCACAACGTTTTTCATGTGTCAATGTTGAAGAAGTACGTCCCCGATCCTTCACTTGTACTCCGGCATGAACCTTTAGAAATCCGAGAAGATGCTACATATGTTGAGAAGCCTGTTTAGATCATTGATACAAAGGAACAAGAGTTGAGGACACAAACTATTCACGAGGTGAAAATACTTTGGGAAAATCATGGACCGGAAGAAGCAATGTGGGAATTACGAGATCAAGTCCAGAAGAAATATCCACATCTTCTACCTGAGGTGAGTTTTATGTTTCATTTGGAGGACCAAATGCCTTAAGGGGTGGAGGATGTAAGACCCCGACCCGAGTGACCTCGATTAGTACTAATTAAGTCGTGTGTTAGTTCTAAGCGTGATTAGTGGATTTTAGTTAAGTTGGGAATAGAATAGTTTTGTTATAGCTTTGGAAAATTTTAAGTGCCTTTGTGATTAGTGGGGGCCCTTTGGGGGTTTCTTTTATGACTTTGCGTGTACTTGGGAGATTATTCGAGAATCCAATAAATTGTATTTCAATCCCGTTTTACTCATCTCGTTAATCTCTACAACTTTCATGTTGGTCCCGTACCCGTTCGAAACCCCGAAACCTGACTTTTCTGACATTGAGGACAAAATGGTCTTTTATCGCAAAATCTGGACACAATATTCGATGTCACCAAAACCCTTGAAATATATACTTTTTAGAAACTAGATATTTCGATGATCACTTTTCCCTTCTTCGTCGAACTCATCCGAAATCCCGAAAAGCATGTTTTTATCCCCACAAGAATTTCTAGTGGTGGAGCCCATCTCACTTGTTATAAAAGGAGAACCTCCTTCTCTTCTTCCTTTTTCCAGCACAACTCCAACCAATCTAGGGTTCTTCTTCTTCGTCCTCTTTCTTGCTCTTCCATCTCCAAATCACTACCAAATCTTGCACCAATAGCAAAATGGAGGTTGTCTTCTTCTTCCTCTCCTTGAGAGCTTTCTTGTGATACCATTTGTGAGGAAGTCATCCATCCCAAGATCTCTTTGAAGCTCATCTTGCCTATTTAAAGAACTTCCTTGTAAGCTTCCTCTCCAATCTTCTAGATATGTTTTCTTTTAACCTTAGAGAAGCTCCATTTTCATTATTGGAAGCTTTCTCTTCTTGTCCTTTGGTTTTGACCATTTTAGGGTTTGTATTTGGGGGTTTTTTGATATCTTGTAGGTTATCCTTGAGAAGAGTGTGATTAGAGCTTGATTTGCTAAGCTTGGACCTAAGGCAAGTGGATGGATAGATATTTTGAGCATGAAATGATTTTTATGAGAAATGTGATGACTTTACCAATCATTCTTGTCTTGCATTAGTTTTGAAATAAATGCCCATGAATGAGTCTTGTTGGTTTGTTTAACTTTTAAAATATTGTCATTCATAGTCTTTTATTTAGTACTTGTTTATAGTGCAAATGAATCTTTGTGATTGGTGGATTTTCCTCTTCTCTTTGTGTTTGGATATGGTTGAGAAGGAGGTGAATGGGTGGTTATTTGTGGAAGATTTGGATGGTTGGATTTGAAGGAATAGAAATGAACTGTTGAATGGTGAAATGGAGGAGCTGTTGAGCTCATTTTATTGCAGGGAAAGGCTGTATTGAAAGGAGAATTGTTTTAAGGAAGAAAATGCTCGAATTCTGAACTCAATGTGAATTTCCCGCAGCTGGGCAGTCAGCTGGCGGTCACTTGTCGGCTAGCCGCCTGGTGACTGGCGGCTAACCGAACCAGGTTCGGTCACAATTCCAAAGAGCTGTTTTCAGTTCTGAAGGGGGCGGTCAGTTAGCGGTCACCTAGTCGGCTAGCCGCCTGGTGACGGTCAGCCAAACGAATTAAGGCGGTTACAATTCAAGTATGCTGCATCCTGTCTGGTAATCCACAGTCAGTCGCGTAGTCAGCCAACGTCTCACCGCCGAATTCATCAGCGGCAAACCGCCTACTAACCACCAGGTAACCGACTATTCCACGCAATTTTGGAGAATGAAGAGAAAGAAACCCAACCTTGGAAACTTATTAATGGCTTTTAATCTATTAATGTGTACAGGGAGTCCCGAATATTTTCAAATCTCAAGGAGTACCAAGTTTACATTGAATTCAATATTCGGGGCCCCCCCTTCACATTGATTTAAATCTTGAACCCCGATACACGACCTAGAAGATTTGAAAATTTAATTATGTTCTATTTTCCCAAATTTTGATATGCTCTTCTCAAATTAATGCATTAATGATTTGTCATGTCACGGAATATATTGAAATTATGTTTTAGCATTTTACTAACCCATTCATGCCTGACTTGATATAAAAGTGTTATTGTGCCTAAGGGCATCCCGTCTCATTTACATATGAACTTGTCTTGATTTCTTGCATATGACCTATGAGTCGGCACCACTAAGCTTGGACGACCTTGTCAGTTTGATCCACCAACTTGGAGGTCCCCCTCTTGTTCAGCCAGCTGCAGCCTGGATCCTATCCTATCCCGATACCCAGTTCGCTACCGCGGTCCCGTCCATTTATATATGTATCCATGATTATCGTTGACTCTCCTCACCTTGTGTGACCGAGGTTAATGTCCCGATATTACTCTCATCACTTTAGTGAGAGAGGATTTAGCTCTGTGTGGTTGTCATCTTGCTAGTTTTTTATTCTTTGGTACCTTTACATATATTATAATGCAATTATCTTTCTTAATAAATGATGCATTTACTTTTATGAAATTCATTAATTATACAAGTTTCAATATTTTCCCAAGGTATCATTGCTTTAAATTTGTTGTTATATCCTTTCATCCACCTGCCAGACCATTGTGTCTGACCCACTATTTTGGTACTCAGGTCCAGACCCCGCTGCCTTCGAGGAGGAGCCAGAGGAGGCGGTTGGTGAACCGCAACGTTTAGTTGAATGGCAAGCTGAAGTTGTCATGTAGACATCTAGTCATGCTTTGAGATGCGATACATTTTGAGAGTTATGTCTAACTCATTCTTTTAAGAACAAATTTGGTTGTACTTGCCTTTGTTGGTCATTATTTTTGGGGAATGTTAATCAACTGATCTTTTGTATAAACTCTAACTTTATATTTTGAGAAATACTAATGTTCATTGCTCACTCTAACATCATATTGTGAATCATTTAATTATCAGTCTTGTTTGAGGGAAATGAATTATGAATTAATTTGCTACATGCTTCCACACTTAAACAAATATGATATGTTGATGTGATATCCTCACCGCGGACACCTGTGGGAAATCGCGTACGCGGGTGACATCTTTATTTGACTCGTGTACGTATTGGTTAAAATAAATTCATTGCATTGACAATCGTTCTTTATTTATCATCCAAATTTAATCTCAATCTCGGATTAGGTTGATGACCCGATCTAGGGTCGCGACATTGTGTGAACCAATTCTTGAGGGTCTTGTGCCCTTATATTAACCTCTACGTTGGAAAGATGAGATCGGTGTTGCTACTTTAGCTGCAGTTGTGCCACGGCAACATAGGAGCTTACGAGCCGTCATGCTAGGAAAGCTGCTTGGTTGATTCTAACCCTTGTAAGTCCATGGGAAGACCTTTTGACATCACACTCTAGTTTATACGTGCTTATTAATTACGATACTTATTAGGCCAAGCTATATTGAGTATTTTGAAAATTTTAAGACAAATAATTTTTTAAATTATATATGTGTAAATATCTTATTTTATAAAAAGAAATGTTTGTAAAGAGTTTTTTTTTTTACTCGATAAGTTGAATAGGCACGTATGTTGGTTGAATACGACTCAAGGGTATGAGTCAATATCCAATCCAGTGTGGTCATGCGAGTGTCTAGGGCAAACTGATGTGTCGGTAAGTTGGTGTATTCTAGTCAGATGGAGACTTAGTATACATTCTCTCCGTGAATAGGCATCGTGGAGGTCCCACTCTTCACGTCCATTTTTACTTTATCGAATTTGATGATGGAAATTAGTGATCTAAAGGGATGAAACTTATTCGGTGCTAGTGGGAGATGTTAGCATTTGTGATAGGGCCCACTTGTGTTTACATGTGGGTAGACCCCACTCACAAAGAGACACCCCTCACAAGGAATCTCATGGTGATATGGATAAGAATAGTTTGAGTTTTATCCAACTCTCTATCCTTATCATATATCCATTCAAATTCAAATTGAGAGAGTTTGATCCAACCTATTATCCTTGTCATCTGTCAATTCAAATTTGAATAGAGATCTTATCACCCATGCCTCCTACAGGCTATATATAGACATGAGAATAATAGTTAACACCAACTTTCAACAATACATCTTCTACTAGATCTACTATTCTCCCTCATCATTTTCTCTATCCAATGTGTCCAGCCTTGACATTGGATCTTGAAGAGTGAATCACATGTGACTGATCTCTTGTAGACAGTCACAGATCTCCACAACTAATGCCTGATTCAAGCCAACGCATTCTTTATCGCGTTTGTAGCAGCCAGTTCATTTAGATCCGTGCTTCCGCTGCATCTATGACCTTCAAATATTAGTAAAATCACTTGATTAAATTAATGTATAGGACAATCCTTTTGTGAGACTCATCATCATCTTTTACACTTTTATATACATCATCTTCTTCTCTCTTCACAACCCCACCTCATAACACAAACAAACAAACAAATAGGCCCATATATTTCTTTCTAACAATCAAACCCATTTTATGTTGGCCTTATTCTAGTAATCAGGTATTAACACGAAGAAGATACAGCCATTAACAAGGTTTGTTCTTTCTGCACCCCAAGGGCCCGGAGAACCGAGTGAGGCGTTCGGCGTGGGTTCCGGGCTTGGCCTTGATGAGATCAAACCTGGAGTACCCATGGTTCCGCTTTCGCCCAGATTGCGTGAAGAAGGCACCATTTAGCATTAGATCTCCTTCTGATCTCCATTCCCAGTTCTTCCATTCTGCCTCAGCCGCCAACCTCTTTGTCACCTGTTATTGTTACTCACCACCATCCAATCATTATTAGTGCATTCTAATTCCTTTTTTATGCCTGGGAGGAAAATCTCTAAATTGATGAAAACTCATAGCATAATTGGAAGGTGCTCGATGTTACACACTGTAAGGTTGTGAGTTCAGGTCATGTCACCAGGGAAAAGAAGTTTCTTGACATGGATCACAAGTGACTCATTTTCTTGAGCTTGTCCATGGGATCATGCGCCCTTCAAATGGGAATCTAGGCTGCACCCTGCTCCTCTTTATTTGTAGGGTAGAGTAAAATGAAATAAATTTGACTGTCATATATGAAAGGAAAGTGGAGGGAGTTGGAGTTGGGTGTAAAAGCACTTTTTTTTGTCTTTTTGTGCTTTCTAAATGTACCTTTTTCTATCATTTTGTGTCTTTTAAGTGTATCTTTTTTATTATTTTATTTTTTTATTCAAATGTCTTTTTTTTTTTTTTTTTTTTTTGTCATTTTTTGTAACTAAAACTACCTTCTTTTTTTTATCATTTTGTGATTTTTAAAGAACTCCCTCCACTTTCTTTTTCTCTTGATTTGGCTTTGAATTTTATTTATTTTTACTCTACCCTACAAACAAACAAGCCAATGACCCTACTAAGCATGCAACTTAGGACAGGCCTGATCAAACCAAAAGTGAAATTTGGGTTGGGTTCCATCCGAACTTAATCCAAGTATTTGACTAATCTTGTATATTTATATTAGTACATATTAAGGCCAATTAAATCCAAAAAATTGGGTGACCAGACCCTAGTCAGCCCAACCTAAATTGCATTTAGGTGGAGAATCTATAATTTGGCTTAGGCTTGGGTCAGGTATGTTTGGGTTTCAGTTCGGTCGGTTCAGGTTTTGGTTTACCAACAATCAAACAGCACATATGAGACTTGGGCCTTGAGCCAAAACCCGCCCCGCCCGAATTGCACCCTTATATGGATGACCTCAATACAATACATCAAATCATCAGGTAGGAGGAGTAAAGAGTTACCTCCTTGGCCCAGTCCAAATGGGGAGCTATATAACGATTCCCTTGGCTGAGGATAGTGGGATGACTGCTACCTCCAACAGCATACATTTGCCAGTGAGTGTAGTCATTGTTCACAACATGAACGAAGCCCCAGCGGCACCTACACACCGAACACGCAAAAAACCATATGAAATTCAGTCTTCTAAGCATATGAGAATGCATTGAGTGGTTCAAGTGAGTGTTATATGTTCCCTAAAAAAATGATGTGTGTGAGTAATGTGTGCATTGGATGTATATTTTCCTGTGTATGTCTACAAGTGGTAAGGATTGAAGAAACACTAATGGAGAGACATAAATAGCCATCAAATAATCTCTCCATTAAATTGAATTAAGAGGAGATGGAATTGAATACTCGGTCATCACCCCGGTAAATCAATTTATAAGAAAGTGAGAGTTGTTGAGAAAGTCCACATCCCACATCACCCAAATAATGGGTTTGACATGCTTTCATATATCTATGACAGTCAACTTAAGCTTGTCATATATCTATTATTGAGCGTATCAATGCGTCTCGAAGTATATACGTTTATCACAAATTCTTCATAACACTCCCTTCGTTTTTAATCATACAAGAAACAGGCCAAAAAAACAATAAAAAACAGGCCAAGTGAGAGACAGTGGCTTGCCTTGGCATCCTCTGCACAAGGCCCTTCCCAAAATGGTTGAATGCTACTGTGACTTGCATCTTGGCATCATCCGGAAAATTGTCATGTGCACCCATTAGCATCACCTGCACCATATCCACCCATTCGTCAAAACTAGAAATAGCATTATGATCAGAACTATAAGAATTTCATTTTACAAATAACCCCTATACTTTTTAGACAATTACAGCTAACCACCCATGTTTTTTTTTTTTTTTTTCAATTACTTTTTCTCAATTACAACCTCTATCAATCAAAAAATCTCAGTCATCCATCTTCAAAGGTAATAAAGAATTGATTTTAACAAATCAACAAAATCACCATATTTTTCAGAAAGGAATGAAAATCTTCCTAAATATATATGATCTTGTTCAAGTTCAGGTTAAACCCGGCAAGATTAATGCAATAAAAGCAATAAGATTTAGTTCGAACTAGGTTAAATCGCAGGAATTTTTTTTTATCAACAATCAGTCTATGTTAGTCATCGTCAACTAGTAAAAATCTGATCTGTCACTTACTAGTGGTCAAAGTAGGTGACCAAAATCGTCAAATTAATAATGGTCACTAGTGGTTAGTTATAATTGTAAAAGAAAAAGGTTATGATTGATAGATAGATAGATACGTCATTGTGGTCGGTCAGGTGGTTGTTAGAGACAGTAATGGCCGTGGATTCCTGGATGATGTCGATGAGCCCATCAGTACAGTTGGACAGAGAGTTGTGGTCCACCCAGATGTTGGTCGATCCATAGATGCTGATTGCATCGCCATCGCTGCGGCCCCTCAATCCGATGTGATCCACAGAGTCCCTGATCATGCCACCACTACGAGGCACAATGTTGTGGAAGTGGATACCATGGATTATGATGTTCTTCACGTACTGCATGGTGATCCCTGCACCGTAGGCGATGTGGATATTGGCGCCCCTGCCGTCTATCGTCTTATGGCTGGTCATGATCAGCTCTTGCTTGAGAACAATGACCATGCTTCGTGCAAAGACGATCCACAGTGGCTGGGGCTGGATCACAGCATGCCGGAGAGTGCCCTTGAGGGGTTTGTCCATTTCATTGTCGGAGGGGTTAGTCACCACGTATATCCAGCCGTCCCTCCCTCCAGTGGTTCTTCGGCCGAACCCAAGGACGCATTTAGCCAGCTGCTTGCGATGCAGATACCAGTCTGGTCTGCACCTCCAGCACCGGTCGATCGGGTTCGTTGCAGTGCAGTGGCCACCGCGGTATTTGCCACGCCTTAGGGATCTCCTTGTGCTGTTGGTTTCTGTGGCCCTGCACATACATGATGCTGATCAATGCCATTTCCCCATCATCTTCTTCTAATCCAGTGGTGGAAGTAGAACTAGGAAATTTTCTTTGGGAAGGTCACTATGTGAAAAATAAAATTTCTTGGGGGACCAGGCGTAAAAGAAAAGTTATAAGTTTTTGATAAATATAGAAGGTTTTTGGGGGGAGATAATTCCATCTAAAATAAAGTCCTACATCCCACATCACCAAAATAATTTATCTGACAATGCTTCATATATATATATATATATATATAGTTTGAGACTTCCACCTATGAGCTTAAGCTTTTGGATTGGTATATAATTCTTTAACAAAATCTATTAACATGCACTGGAGAGTGTTGATAAAATAAAGCCTCACATCACTTAAATAATGGTGGCAATGATTCATATATACATGTTTAGGCCTTCCACATATGAGCTACCACCCATATATACTATATTCTTTATGAATTATCACCACAAGAAAATATGCATGGTACATTTTTTAAATACATGGAGGCTGTTCTCATGATATAGTCAAGTTAATGCAGGAAGAGGCATTTATTAAATAATTAAAATTGAGAATTAAAAAATATTATTTTTTGTTTAAAAACTGTTTTTAACAAATGAGTGGCTTAAACATCATTGTTTCTAGTTTCATCATTATATTTCTATATCATTTGTTTTTCTCATGAAACTTTCAGTTCTATCAATATTTTGAAAATGTCCCGACATTTAGGGTTCTGGTTTTTTGATATAATATCTCGGTATTTCCAAAATACATTTGATGTTTATAACACTATTATTCTCTGCAGCCATGCAAATATATATACGCCAATATTGATAATTCAGGTCAAGAAAGAAGAAAGTGGTGTGGGTTCTAATGTATCAAGAATAGGGGGGTGTAATTGTCAGCCTTCTTATCCACAACTCATGCCATCACTGAGTCGACTCGGTGTCTCTAAGCATCAACAAGAAGAGTAAAGTTAGGAGAAGTAAGCATACAGAACGTACAGATGAACCTCTACATTGAGATGGTCGGTGACTTGAAAAGGATCGGGGTGGTAGGCCTCACTGACGGCCTCGCGAGCTGCTATCTCTCGCTCTTGCCATACTTCATCAAAGTCGAGGATGCTCGCCCGAAGATGCGAGACTCCGATGAAAAATAAGAACAAGAACATGAACAAGTTGATGGATTTTGATTGAATTCCCTCCATCTTGATCTTCTCTTTCTTCTTCTTCCTCTCTCTCTCTCTGTGTATATAAATATATATCCCTTTCGTAGTAAGTTAAATCTTAAACCTTTGTTTGATTTTGATGGGTGAGGTCAAGAGGTTAACCCTCTTTGGCCTACACTATGATCCTAACAACTACTTCCGACCGAACCCGTGATAGAAGAAGGTCATTGTCATGGTTCGCTCGGTTTAGTATTCTGTTGGATCATTGTTGCAGAGGAAACGTGAGCTATATAAGAGAGAGAGAGAGAGAGAGAGAGAGAGAGAAGGAGAGAGAGGGAGAGAGAGAACCACAAGTGGTGTGGGTTTGAAGGAGTCAAAGCCTATATGAGGCGGAGAGTACGTGCATGGCTCGTACGTTAGATAAAAATAGGGTACATGAGTTTCTTTTGTTAGCATGCATTTGGAAGGGAAAGGAAAAGAAAGGGATTTATTTTCCAGCCCAAGATCCGCCTGGTTTACTGAATATAGGGTCGGTAGTTGGTAACTATATATTTGGTGGGTCCTACCTATATTGCTGTTGTGAAGACCCATTTGCCATTCCGGTGGTTGAATCTGTGGCAATCAGTGAAAATAGAGAATGGTCAATGGTCCAGATTTGTAAAGAGAAGAAGTATGGGCCTTGTGAATAGTTATGGTTGCAATATTCTGCCTAAACCATTGCGGCGCTCCTCCTATGATCACAAATATAAATGCGGGACATCTGCTGGAGAATCAGATGCATCTTGCTGGTTCAGCCTTTTGCACTCTTATCGATGATGATTCCATATCATAGGTGGCTGTGATTCATCATTGGTGTGCAATATGTTGGAGGGATCCGGATCCCTGTTTCGTCCAAACAGGATGGGGGATGACACGCACCGGGGTGGAGGAAAGAGAACTTACTTTTCTCTTTTCTCTGCCCCCGCATGTGGCGACTCCTGATTTATCCAAACAAGGCTCCCCTGTTTGGACGAAACAGGAGATCAGTTTTCCATGTTGGAGATATTAGGGTCAATCGGTCTTTTCTTCTCTTGTATATAAATTGGGAAATTGATTTAAATAAAACTTACGGAAGTTTTATCTTATGTCAATGTTTGTTGAAAATTAATGTGTTACAAGAGCTATGGCTGGGTGGTGTTTGCAATAATCTCATCGCCACTTTTTTTTTCTTTCAATAAAAGCAAGCATCTTCTCTAATCCATCCATTTATTAAAATCTTACAGTCCTTACAATCTCACCAATCCATATCAAATTGAGTGATTTAAAGCTTAGATTGTATATCCTCAATCCAGTGGATGATGTGAATAAAATTGATTTATTTTATTAATTAATTGATTAATATTTTCATGTTTTAATTATGTGATGAATGAGATTTTATTCTATGATTGTACATAGATAATAAAAAGAATGACATGTTGGTTCATGAGGTAAACCAAAGCCCACAAGTTTATTAAATGTAATCCATGTGTGTGGATAAGATTCACATACAGGAGACATGGATCACAACTCTTATACTTGAAGTATTTTCACAACAAGTGATGAGACCGGGCATCTCATCTGAGAAGGTTGTAGCACCACAGTCACTAAGAGATAGTGTTGTTTGTCTCAGTCATCAGAGTGTAAGACTCTGAATTGTCGTGCTAGCTACTACATTGGATGTACTGAAGGACCATGAGTAACACCTTATGTAAAAGTTGTCTCTAATTAAGGAATGCTCTCATAATTTTCAAGCAATATGCTCTTACTCCTGAGAGATTAATAGACTTAGGCTTCTACTATACATTTACTTCGAGTTACCAATGAGTGAGTCAACTGTAGGTTAGCACCTCGGTATATTGGGTACATGGTAGTAGGACCGTAGGAACATATAATTCTCAAGATGAAATCTATCATCTAAAGTGAGAAATATCCTCTCGTGCCAATTAATGGAATTTATCTTTGGCAAGTGCGCACATGTCTTGATTAAGAGTTAATCAAATGGTACTAATGATCGCTATAATTAATTTGGTCACAAGGATAATAAGAGAAGGATCTAATTTGGTTGGACATATTTATTCCAATGGATCCATAGATATATTTGATGGATGGGCCTACTTGCAGCAATTGAAAAGTTTAGGGTCTTCTTGTACATGTTCTTAAGATTGTAGTACAATTGCATTTATTGAGTAGAGTTATCTACAATTAACTGTGAGTCTGAAACTCACATAAGATGTAGGTCCAGATGTTTCAGTTGGAGCTAGATTCTAAGGAATCCCTAGTGGTTCTCATGCTAGCCCTAAGAAGAGAAAGTTCTAATCCAATTGAAACTCTTATGGAAAAAAAGGAGTAGGATATATAATAGTAATAGAAGTGAGACTTCTAATCTTAATAAGATAGAAGGTGTGCCATAAACTATAAATAAGAGAAGAGGGTTAGAGGTATTAACACTCTCTCACACGCCCAAGCCCTTGGGATGCCCAGCCTCTCTCTCTCTCTCTCTCTCTCTCTCTTCCCTCATTCTCTTTCTTCTATGGTTTCTTTCTTGAGATTCTAGGCTTTCTTATCCTTAGAGATCCCACCATTCTCTTTGAGAAATTCTCTGCACGAAAGAATAGTGTGAAAGAAGACGAGGCTAACTCTATTATGCAAAAGGGTTTTCATATAATTAAGAAATCAAGTTCTCGATTTGAGCGCAACCAAACTCCTAAGGTATAGATGTACAACTAATTTGTTTTAGATCTTCTTGCTTATGCTTCTTTGTTTTGATCTATATTGTTTGTTTTAATCTATCTTTTTTATGGATCTTAGATCTTAATACATGAAATTAGGGTTTTAGATCTTAGGATTGGGTTATTGGCCTTATGGGTGTTTAAACCTGCTTCAAGTGGGTCAAAAGTTTTAAAAACCCATTTAAGAGGCCCACCTACTTCCAACATCATCGACGCTGACAAACTGATAAAAAAGAGCGAGTTGAGATTGTGATGGGCTTTATAGATGGATGGTGATCACCAACAAAAAAATGATCATGCAAGATAACCTAGAAAGACCAAGGGTTGGATTTTTTTTTTTTTTTATGTTTGCAATCACATAATCCTTTCCATGAAAGGGTCAGGCGATTAAAGGAGGCTACTAGAGATGTTAGGGTTATTGAGTCTTACAGAAAAAATATCAGAAATCAGGTTGTTAGAGATTTTAGAGTTAAAATTTTGAATTTAAATCATCTCATATTGTTTTTCTCTGCTCTTGTATAAATTGAGAAGTTGATTTGAAAAAAAATTACAGTGGTTTTATCCTTATGTTAGTTTTTGTTGAAGGTTTATACGATATTGGCATATCATATAGGTTGTGAAGAACGTCGGAAAAACCCTTATAAATCATGAATAAATAAATCAATAATATTTATATAACTAGTTTTATTCTGGTGAGAACGGTCCCCTTCACTACAGAAAATGTGAATTTTAGCGGATGGTTTTTTTTTTTTTTTTTCACAGAAACTTCTTTCCCACGACCGAAAGTACCTTTTTTCATCAAAAGGCACCGTCTAAACTTTTTCTGCGATTTTAGCGGTGGAAAAAATGGCATTTAAAAATGACTCTTAGCAGTGGAAAATAACTCCTGTTAAAAATAGATT
This sequence comes from Camphora micrantha, assembly GCA_003546025.1. Lineage (NCBI taxonomy): Eukaryota > Viridiplantae > Streptophyta > Magnoliopsida > Laurales > Lauraceae > Camphora > Camphora micrantha. Next base: position 49,852,327 of record QPKB01000003.1, on the reverse strand, counting down.
TTTATGCCGTTTGTTTCACTAAAAATTGAAAAGCGAGCGTGGAATGCTGATTTTACTCAATTTCAACAAATTACAAGAAGATTCAAAAGTGACGTGCACATGTGTTTGACTATGCATTGAAAAGTCACTCTTGCTTTTCTTTTACATGGGTTCTATTTGTCTTATGATCTTCTAAGTGGAGGTTGTTTACAAATTTTATATAACCCCCTCGTCAGGCTTAAGAGAATAAATACAAAATGAAGTGTAAAATACAGAATTTAAAGAGAAAGGAAAGATAAAGGAGAGCTGTTGTCTTTGAAAGCCATGTTCGGCTTGACTGAAAGAAGGTAACCGAACACCATTATCGACTCTTGAATGTAGTCTCATTCATCAGTCCTTGTAATCTGTCACCACTTAGTGGAAGAATGATCGCGAGTGATGTTTGCATCAAAATTGCAAAGACGTCACTATCATTCCTTCCTCATGTGAAAAAAACAAAGTAAGATTTTAGGAGCCCGCGGAGAATTTTAGAATAGTTGCTAGCCAACTACTACCTTGCAAAAGGAAGTAGAATGAATCTTCTAGACAGAATACAGTAGAGTTTCTAGGCTTTTTTTGTGTGGATGCCTTCCGTGTCGAAAATTGCTTTCAACGCTCCTTTTATAGCCATTTTGAGGACTATAACAGCTGAAAATCGTAGGGGAGTGAGTAGTTTCAGGAAGTGGAGTAAATGGGGTGTAAGTGCCCTTTCTATGCATCCAGCGGCCATCAAACTTGGTCAAAAAAGAGAAGATCGTTGGTGCTAACCACTCACCGGCCATTGAAGTGACTTCGCATCCCCGAGCTGCTATTGAAGTACATGAACTGCGTCCAACTACCATTCAGGTGCTATATCTATTGGTTGCTTGAGGGATGTGGCAGCGGCCATTGAAGTGTGTCCAGCGACTGGTATTTTTTAAGAACGTTTAATGACTGGTGTCTTTGAAGAGCAATCAACGGTTGGTATCGTTGAAGAGTGTTCAGCGGCTGGTGTCTTTGTGCTGACTGGCTGTTGAGCACACATCCATTGGCTGTTGTAGAGTCTGTAGTGGCCGGTGATTTCTTATATTGAAGCAGCCGATGAGGCTGTGCAGTCATTGGCGATTGTAGTGTGTCCAATGGTCACCAGTGACGGGTCTTTCATTATCTCAGCAGCTAATCGCCCAAAATTCAATGCACTTGCCGATCTCTTCCAGCAGTTAATGAAAAATGAGCATTTTTCCTTAAAGAGATTAGAAAATTAGTAAATGAAAATTTACATGCCAACACCGCTAAAAGTCACGTTTCTTATAGTGCATGTGGTATCATATGGAGTCATCAATGGAGCTCACTTAGGCTATGCCACCATAGATAAGATGAGGAAAGGAAAGATCTCAATGACACGTAAGGGTGTGCAATATCAACCCCATGAGTGTGCAATATCAACCCCATGAAATCATCTTAATCCCTTTCATGTTTGTATGACCTTCAAGTTTAAGATTTTAGAAGATATCGGTTTTTTTATGTTTTTAATGATTTTTTCTGAAGATTTTAATCCAATGGAGAGCGACTGACGGATTAGTGCCAAGCTTGTGCTTTTGGCAATTCACAAAGGGTAGCATGTGTGAAGGTAATTATTTGGTCATAGTTGAGCTAGTTGGTTTAGGATTTAAGGTGGACTACACATAATAAAATGTAGACAATTCTCATCTATATTTCTTCTCGTATAGTTTTCTAAAGTGTAAATCAATGGTTTGATTATAACTTAGCTAGTTAGAGACATCAAGCCCACCTATTGTGGGTGAAGGTGTGTGAGTTTGGGTCTCTACTTTAAAAAAAAAAAAAAAAAAAAAAAAAACAAAAAAAAAAAAAAAAAAGAACAAAAGAAAAGAAAAAAGAGATTTTTATTAAAAAGTAGGCTAAAACTCTGATAAGACGAATAAGTATAAAAAAAAGCATAAAGTACAACGGCAAAGAGTGCCATACGTTTTTGACAAAAAATTGCCTAGTGGCAATAGCGCCAACGTTCATCTAATTTTTAAACTCCATCACTTTGTTTTTCCCTGCGCTCCAAAACCTATCTCTTTTGAGTCTCGAGCTCTCTTCAAAGTTGCAATTCAAAGAAAAATCTTTTTCAAAATAATCCAAAATCTTGCAAATGCAACTCTTTTTCAGATATTGTGAAGAATTTATTTCTAACATTTAACTTTGTCATCATCATCATCAAAGCATTGTCCCAACTATGTTGGGGTTGGCTACACGAATTATATTTCTCTAGTTTCAACTTATTTTGAGCAAAATCCTCAAATAAGCTACACTTCTTTATATATGTTTTTACTACCTCCATCCACGTCCTCTTTGGCCTATTAATATTTAACTTTCTCATATAGAAAACGAAAGAAAAAAAAAGGTAATGCATAAATAGGAAGTAATATATAGAATACAATGCAAGAGAAAAGGGGGGAAAAGAAGCAAGATGAGGGCCAAAATTATTAAAAAATGAAACCACATGGTTCGAGGAATAATGAATATAATTTTTGTTTCTTTGGTTTGCAGATTCTTTAAAGAGAGCTCGACTCAAAAAGAAAGGCTTAATTTGGAGCGCGGGAAGAAAGAAAGTGATGGGGTTTAAAAAAAAATGGATGAACATTATTGCCCGCGAGTGGGCATTTCATCGAAAAAAATATGATACCCTCTAGCCTTTTGATATTTTTATATTTATTGGTCTAATCAAAGTTTATGCCTAATTTTTTTTTCATAAAAACACAAAGAAAACCGGTATATCTGAAAGTTGTTAATTTAAGCTCACTATAGGCTAAGGTCCCCTGAATCGGTATCTCTATTAGATTTCAATTCCGATTATTAAACTAGTCAATTAAACTAAGTCCAATTAAAAAGCAATCAACCACAGGAGAAGGAGACACAGGATTCTGTATGTGGAAAACCCTGATAGAGAAGAAACCATGGGCCTTACCGTCTAAGCCAACATAAAACTAATTAAGCACTAATAATTGAAAGTTACAAAACTCACGGTACCCTTCCCAGTCGCGATTCAACCTAAGGATTGCTCTAATTGCCGACGCCTCTCCATGAACTTTCATCGTGCTTGAAATCAACACATTAAACACGTCTTCAAGGTGTGTCTACTTCGAGAGAGTAGACAGATGGAACTCTAAAGCTTCAATCTTCAGTGCTATAGAATGAGGGCTATGGTGAGGATGATGGATCTCTCAAGTTCTTCTCTAGGGTTTTAGAATTGGAGAGAACTGCAAGTGTATCTCCTTGGGGTTGCTAGGATGCTCAGATAAGTTGGGACGAATTAGAAAGCAGTTTCCTGGAATAACTTCGCTTGCTGCGAACCACTTCAACTCTAGCACACAAATCATGCTCCTGCGCGGGTCCTCTCGGCCTGATGTACGCACTCGAGCTCCCCGTCTACTCAATTCCTGAAGACTGGGCAATCCATCTATAAAATATATTATAAATTGAGTTCCCGATTTTGTCCACTATCCAATGAATTAGCCAACACTCATATAAACCTTACAATATATATTGATGGGCCACATCCACATGGACATGGATCTTAGGTCTGTTTCTTTTTCCAAGATCAGAACTTTGGTCCAAATCAAATCAAATCCAAATGCGAAGATCTAAATCTACCCCAATCAAAACAATCTACACGCGTTCGTCTAATTTAAATGTGGGTTTGAATCCAGACTCATGACCATATGCACAGATAGAGAAAGAGTATTATCTTGTGGATCCCATAAATAGCTATTTAATGTGAGTAGAACACTTTTTTTTTTTTTTTGGCTAGCTCCGTATTGATGGGGTACTATGCTGATGATAATGATGATCCAATTCAAAATATTTACCCGAACCAAACTGCTCGGAAGGGCTACTAGACACCCAAATTCCAAAAGCTGCTTAACTCTATATCAGATGGGCCCCAGTTTAAAGGTATGTTTCTGACCCGGTAAGAGTTTGTGTATCCTAAATGAGGTCCAGATCCAATCCATTAGACCCAAATCCATGTCCAAATCTGTGTTGTAGTGGGCCACATGGCCAACTCCTGGCCAATTTATAGCCTCATCTGACTCAAAGTGTAGAGAAAAAGCAAGGAATTCTACCTTTCCTATTCCAGAGAACAGAGAGACCACCTGACCAACCCTCCTTGGAATAAGCATACGTGACTTCCGTAGGAAAAGCTTGGTAGTAGTTTCTTTGGCATTGGGACATCGCCAGCATGAAGAAGTAGAAACCATGTCTATGACAGCACTGTATAAATCAGTCATTTCCATGGAAAATCTTCCACAGAAATTTCATTCCTTTAGTACTAGTCATCCACATGGAAAACAAAAGAGGAAAAGGAGAAGGAGATGGACAAGAAACAGCACCACCACGCTTCTCTCGCCAGATTATATACGACGATGTCCAACCATATTTTGATTGGACACAAGACCGCAACTCCCATGTACTCACTACTCGCTGTTCATCTTCCTGGTCTCTCTCTCTCTCTCTCTCTCTCTCTCTCTCTCTCTCATAACTATTCAGATCAGATTGAGGAGGGTGGCCAACCACTTGATCAGGGTATGAATGATCACAGGTTATTTTTCTTATGCTCTTTTTCTCCGTACAGGTTTTGTGAAGCAGGAGTTGAAGCTTCTAGTAAACGACAATAGAATAATAAGAATAACAGTCGGTGGAGAGAGGAGAGTAAGCGAAAACAAGTACAGCCGATTCAAGCAGGTCTTTAACGCACCGGCAGATTCAAATAAACGAAACATTAGTGGGGCATTTGAGAAAGGCCTTCTATTTGTAATCATGCCCAAGGATTTGGAGAATGGTTGTGACGTTTTGGTTATTATATATATTATTTATTATTATTATATAATTGATTGTATTCTAATTAAATATGCAATTAGTCTAAGTGGGGACCACGCTAGATTTAGGTTGGTGAGTTAGGTTTGTTGGATAGGTATCTTGACCCATAGTTAATACAGGCCCAGTTTAGTGGGTATAATCTTCTCTAATCCAAACCCCTATCTATTCAGAATCCAAACTCTATTCTTTTTAGAATTTATATTAGACTATAACTCTTATTCTTATTCCCTATTTATACACTACCACCACACTCTTTTATTTTCACACACAACTCTCTCCTTTCCAACTTTTCTCTGAGTTAGCGCTTTGGGTTTTTACAGTATGAATTCTAGACCGTCTCCCTCAACCGCGGACCTCAGGCAAATGCCTAAACATAATTTATAAATTTAATGCTTGTGTTTTTCTTTGATTCGAATGTGGATCTATATAGAAACCCGTTTTTATGTCCTTTCATGTAATGATAATTTTATTGGTGATTCAATTGATTTTCTCATTACTGTAATAATATTTCAGTTTTATGTTGACCACCGCCCACTTCTGTTTATATTTCAAAACCGGACCCTGTAACAAAGGAACACAGGCTAGCATGCTAAAATAGATTTACCAAATATTTAAACAAAACATGAAAACATATGATAAGAAAAGCTAAGCTTACTTAGATGATTTACTTATGTTTCCCAGTTATAGCTTCCTTTTATGACCCTCTAGCCTTCCTTAGCTCATTCCCCTTTGTTTGGCCTTAAAACACCTCAAGGAGTACCTCTTGGTTCCTTAAATTTGGCCTAGGAATGAGCTATTTATATTGAAAAAGTTGTGTAACGGCTAGTTGGTCAGTTAACCGACTTCAAGTTCGATTAACCGAACTCCCAACGGTAAAAAAAGGGCTAGTTTTGACCATTCTGGAACTTGACCTGAAGTGGATTCGGTTAGCCGAAATCTTGAGTTCGGTTAACCGACATTACTGTAGCAAAAAAATTATAGCAAAGTAATGTAGCAAAAGCACTGTAGCACAAAAAAAAATTTTGCCTTTTAAAAAAATTAAGCAAAAAGCTACTCCAAAATATGTTCCTAGTGAGAGTTCTGGGCCATGGAAATCATGCTTACATTTATGTTTAAATCCATCTAAAACTAGTTTCCAAAACATGAACCTATCATGCCTAAAATGATTTACAAATCTAGGTCAAAAGGCTTGCATGATTCGAAAAATCTTCTTTTCAAAGCTCAATGCATCTAAGTTTAAAATCCAAAATATGCATGTAACATAATTTCTAAAATTTTTAAAACCATGCATGTGAAAATCAAGATTTCAAGTTTTTCAAAATCAATGCTGATGTGAAAATCAAATGATGCTAAAATGATAATGCATCTATCAAATTGCAAAAAAAAAAAAAATAAATAAAATAAAAAAATAAAAAAAATCTTAACAAAATAAAACAAGCGTCAACAAGTATTGGTTTTTGGGGCATTTTCTAATGGGTATGGGGTATGAAATTTCCTTTATATCCCTATTTTATTACTGCGAAGTGATTGTTACAAGTGCATTTTAGTATCTATTGACACACACGCACACGCACACACACACACACACACATATATATATATATATATATATATAAAGTAAGGATCAGGGCCTAGGCTGGGCTGGGCCTAGTACTGTCCAAGCTCGACACTCAAATTTTAGGGCCTGAAAATTTTGTCCAATCCCTACCTTAAGGCTTTTTCTTAGAAATAAAAACGCTTCTTTTAAGGGCTTTTGAGGGTTAGGTCGAGCCCTGTTGTCTCAGGACTGAATTGACATGCCTACCTATAAAGAAGAGGAAGAGGAAGGCTTTGTTCCATCCCAAGAAGGAGATGTAGGCCTGAAATGGACGGCCCAAATGCGTCCTTACCTATGTGTATAAGGGTGTTTTCTTTTAAGAATAAAAGAGGTTATTGAAGAGCTTGTTTAGGTACTAAATCAAATGAAGTGATGTGAACAGAGGGGTTAAATTAAAAGAGAATAAAAGTAGAGGGGTGGAAAGGTACTAAATGATAAAAAGTCGTGTCATGGCCTTTTATCATTAGTGGCGTGAGAAGGTATATTTTAACTTTTTTGATAAAAAGAAAGAGGGATTTTTTTGTCATCTTTTTTTTTTTTTTTCTTGTCATCTAATTGCAAGGAGTAGGTATCCTTTTGACCATTTTCAAAAAAAAAAAAAAAAAAAAAAGAGAAGAAGAAGAAGAAAGTAGTGATTTTTAAAATTCTTTTCTCTAGGCTATTTGGATAATTCACTTGCTGAGTGGAATGAAGTGAATAGTCAAATCATAAGAAAATAAAAGTAGAGTGGGTCAAATAAAATTGTGTGGCATTTTGTCATTTAGTGGATTTTTTAACTATTTATCATAAAAAGCAGATATTTTCTTGTCATTTTGTCATTTAGTGAAATGAGAGAATTGACTTTTTTACTTTTCTTTAAAAAAAAAAAAAGAAGAGCTGGTTTGTGAAATTTAATACTTTTTTTATATGACCCGTCTTCTTTTTATGCTTCTTAAGTTGAGCATTCACTTCAATTCATTCTACAAGTGAATTAGCCAAACAACCCCTATCCTTCACCTCACTTTATATATATTAAAGCAATTGGGGATGTGGGCTGTGGAGTGGTGTTGCCATGTCATCACTCCAAAAACCGACACGTAAGCTTTCTTTCTTTAAACTTTTCATTTATTATCTCTTCATATGTATATTGATTTCCATCCCCTAAGATTTCTCTTTTATACTTATCATATCCACCTAATATTCACTATTACCATAAAGATAACATATAATTGAAATTCAAAATTCAAAGCCATCTACAATCAGCAATCTCAAATCCTAAAATCTCTCACACGATTTTCCTCTCTTAATATGCATTAAGTCCAGAATTAAGCATATCCAACTAAGCAATAACCAATTATCCCGAAGAATCTCTCTCATTCACTCTAAATTACCATCCATACATGTATCCGAATTGATGGTATTACCAACTTTCATATGCAATCTTCATCATTCATCAATGATTTTATATGACAACTTTCTATTCCTTTTCCACATCCTCATAGACTCAACTCTTAACCTAACAAATCCACAACTAGAACCCTTCATCTCATCTTCCTCACAATCTCTAACATCACCCCAACCAAATCACCATCGCTTCTCTTCATTTCCATCATCCAAACCCAACAACCCACTAACCAAACACCGACATATCCATCATCCAAGACTGCACTACAGCACGGCAACTCCATTGACAACCCACCGACTGAACTCATCACACCATCACACCCAAGCCAATCACGTCAACACAACACTCGTCTCTTTCGGTCAACCCCACCTAGCCACCTTTCTCTACATTCTCTCTTGCATACACCCACAATCCCTGTCACCATTTTCTTTCAATCATCCACCGTCTCTCATTCTCTCTCTTGCACACACCCCCACATATGCCTATGAGCTTTCATCGCGGGACCCACTTCATGACATTAAGGAAAAGAATAAAAAAGGCAAGGTTTTCATGGTTGTCAGATGATCCATTCACTGCATGGATGTAGATTTTGTCAAATAAATCTGAAATGATTCATCTTCCTTGAACCCATGTAAGTATATCTATTTACTTTCATGATCTCCATTGAGCTCATATGGGTGTTGATCCTTTATTTAAAAGGGTGCAATGATCCAATGTGCCCAACTTTGATGCACTATAATCATTTTGGAATTTGATTTTGACAATAAAAAAATAGCAAAAGCTTTGAAGTGAAATCTATGAAAATTAGTTTTGACATATCATCTTTAACTTGACTACAGTTTTGTATCTTGATTTAATGCAACTACATTTTTCTGTAACTACCATGGGTTCTCTCTGTGTTTTTTTGGTAAGGTTCTAACAAGCCTATTTAAATTTTTATGGATGGACCACCACCACCATCAAAGTATCATCCCTTCTTCCGGGGTCAGCTCTTTTATTTTGTGTTTAGAATGTGGTTTGATTAACTAATATTACATGACATGACTAAAATTAACATTTAGTTAATTTGCTTCATTTTTCTTCTTTATATCTTGATACATATAATTTTAAGAGTGATAAATAACACATATTCTCTCTTTTAGATTTCTTTTCTTTCTAATAATATGTCTCCAATTTTTAATATTTCGGCCCGAGTTTAGCACGGGTGTTTGTTGCTAGTCACTATACAAGTGAATTACCCAAATAGGTAGGGGTTCTTTGGCTTTTACACATGTCATGGGAAACTAATAAACATGTGCAAATGATGCACATGTGTTTCATTTACATAGAAATTGAGTCTCATGGTTCCATTCTTTGTCGTTTTCACATATGAATTTGAATGGATCCAACAATTTATCGTTTTTCTCAAAATCTATTATGCATTAAGACATGACAATGACTCCCTAGCTGTTTTTAGCCTTCCAAAGAGAATGAACGGGGGCCCACAAAATTAAAAACTATTTTACTAGTTTGGAGTATATCGCAGTTTTCTCAAAATCTCCTATGAATCATTCGAGCAAATTTAACCTCGCAGCCATTTGTAACCTTCTTAAGAGGATGAACAACCTAGATCATGAAATAGGGGGCCATACCATAATAGTAAAAAATTGAAAAGGACTATCTCAAAACCATGTTGAAAAGGAGCCATTTCCTGTAAAGATTCATCGTTTTCTCAAATTTCTCAAAATCCATGATAAATAAAAAACTAAGATTTCACCCCGTAGTAGGATTCGGCCTTCCAAAGACGATGAATGATCGAATCGTGGAATAAGGACCATAGAAGTTCACTTCTGTAGATATAACGATCTTGGGTTTTTGGCAGATTTTATCGTTCTTGGCCTTTTGAAGACATCCAACGGTTTAGATCTTCATTTTGGGGCCCATAGAACTAGAAAAATTAAATTAAAAAAAAAAAAAAAAAGATTGCCCAAAATGGTATTGTAGCATTGCTTATGAATAGTAACTTCCCAAATTGTTTTGCACCATGGGAGATGTGAAAAATTTTCGCACAAAAATACACCCATGTTCACATGTTCATTTACACATCACATTGGTGCAACCAAAGCCAAACAAGTGATGCGTAATTGTTACACATGAACCTAGGGGTGTAAAACGGGCCATGCTAGCATGAAAATCATGGCTCAGCTATGCCTGGGCCTTGCCATGCGCCTAGGCTTGTCAATGGGACGGGTTGGGTCTGGGCTTGGGCTGTCCAATCCGATCCCGAATATTGGCAGGCCTACCGGGGTCCTCCACTCCCAGCCATAAATTGAACGGGCATATGTCAAATCCCGTCCCTTGCAGGTCCGGGCTAAGCTAGGGCCGACCTAGGGCTTAGCCTGATTTTAAATACAACGAGTACACAACATGTACGAATCTATGTTGTAAGCTTTCAGTAAAAGAACCAATCCAATCATTAAGCTTGATGGGGAATTACTATTGTTGATTATATAAATGCAATTTTTATCACGATTTTAGCACGACCGAGCATCAAATTGGTCTATTTATTCAGGGAGATTAAAAAATGAAATTTGAGTTGTTGATTTGCATAGTGGACCTTATGTCTGAATTTATCACATTCAAATTCTTTGTTTAATATAGAAGAAAGAAAATAGAGAATAAACATGGGGATTATTAAAAGCTTCAAAACGAATGGCCCACCTAAATTACTTGGTGGACCCCATATTGGAAGATAAAAAGTATCAAAATCTATAAAACAAATGGCTAGGCCAAGCTTACTTGAATCATGAAACGAATTCCCTCTTTTTATGAATATCTTCTCACTTTCCATCCGTGGCCATTATATAAAGCCATCTCTTTGTACTTTCTTTCCTTTTCTCTGCATCTAAGGTAGTTCCTTCCAAAGTGCTTTAGATATTGAGAGTGGCTACCTACACACTACAAACCACTCTCTACACACTGCATTTAAAAAAAAAAAACAAAATAAAAAAATTCCTAAACTACCCTCGCCCTCTCCTTCCCTCTCTCTCCCTTCTCCTCATTGCCCACCCTCCCGCCTACCCTCTCCTCTTCCTCTCCTCTCCCACTTCCTCTCCTTCTCCCCCTCTATTTCCCTCTCTTTCCCTCTCCCTGCTCGTCGCCGCCCATTGCCCACTGCCCACCCACTCTCCTTCTTCCTCTTCCTCTCCTTCTCCCTCTCTATTTCCCTCTCCCCGCTCGTCGCCAACCGTCGCCCGGTCGCCCTCACTGGACTGAACAAACTCGATTTGTTCGGCCCTGTGTCGCCGAACGAATCTGATTCGCCAATTTCAATGGCAATTATTTTTTTTTACATCCAAAGCATTTGCTCCTTCTCCATTTGCTTATCCATTGCAAGAGGGAGAGAGGAAGGGGAGAGGGTGACCAGTGACAGTCAGCAACGAGCGGGGAGAGGAAAATAGAGAGGGAGAAGGAGAGGAAGAGGGAGAAGGAGAGTGGGAGGGCAACGGGCGGCGACGAGTAGGGAAAAGGAAAGAGAGGGAAATAGAGAGGAAGAAGGATAGGAGAGGAAGAGGAGAGGGTGGGCGGGCAACGAGGAGAAGGGAGAGAGGGAAGGAGAGGGCGAGGGTAGTTTAGGAATTTTTTTATTTTATTTTTTTTAAAATGCAGTGTGTAGAGAGTGGTTTGTAGTGTGTAGGTAGCCACTCTCTTAGATATTTTGTGGATAATCAGAGGTAGGTTCTTTAATATTTCTTGGATTTGAAGTTCAAAATTTGAAAAATTGCCCGAAATTTTGATCCAGGTTTCGTCAAAAATTACAAATAAATGTGTCTCAGTTTGTAGTAAGTTTTCAAGGATTTGAGGTTTTGTGGATTCGGATTTCGGTAGAGGTTTCTTTAGTCGCTAAAATAGGGATGTGGGTTTTGTAGAGAATTTCATTTTGGACGTGGGATTTGCATTTGCAAATTTTTCTTGGTTTTGAGATGCTTTTTCCACACCTGGATTTATAAAGAAGTTCTTGGTAGGGATCTTCCATTTGCAGAGATGGGAGGGAATTGAAATTGGGTCTAATAGAGAATAGGGATCTTGTTGTCGATTCTTAGTGTGCAGTGATTCACATTAGTCGGACTTGGTTTGGCGTAGGCAATGTTTAAACCACTTTGATTCATATTAAAATCTCCATTGGCTATAGAATCCCCTTCTTCCTCAAAATCAACATCCCCACCTATCAAAGAGTCATTCAAGCTGATTTCTTTTGTCCCATTGTTTTCTTAATCACATCCAATTTTAGGTATTTTCCACTTCTATGGCCACACTTGTCAGTTGCATTTTCAAAATCATCAAACCAAACCTAATAGCACTTATATTATAGTTTTGCTTTATGCTGAATATGCATGACCTCATAGACATGTACCCCACAGTTCCTACCCCCAGTTGATATACATGTGGCCATTTTCAATAGATCAGTGTTGTTTGATAAAAAGGATACAACCTATTTAAAGCATTCTGCCATAACACAATTGTGTCTAAGGCTTATAAAACTCATCATATTATCCTCTTATATTTCTGTTAAATCCCATGCTATATCAAAACTAGACATAATGAAAGAGAGGTGAAGATTTATAGGGTTTATTTCATTGTGTGTAAGATTCTCATACTCTAATTGATTTCCTGCATACTAGCCTTTTTCTTGAATACTTTTAAAAATTGATTTCCTATTATTTAATTGCTTTCCTATCATACTTTAAAAATTAGGTGTAATTATCATGCTAGATAAAGGAAAGTCAAAAGAAATAGATGACATAGATCGTGCGCATTAGTTGGATGGTATGAGAAAGTGTCTCATTGACTTTTATTTGGAGCAAGTGAGAGCTGGTGGCCGCCCAGGGGTGCAATTTAGCTCAAAAGCTTGGAAGATGATAATAGAAAAATTTACTCAAAAGACAGGACATAGTTTCATCAAAAGCAATTGAAGAACCAATTAGATCATCTAAAAAAATTATACAATGCATGGTAGCACTTGACATCACAAACTGGTATAGGCTTCAACCCACATACAGGCTGTGTGGAAATGGCATGGGACCGATGGACAGAATACCTGAAGGAATATAAATCACGTATTTATTTTGGTATCTACAGGAAAGGTGAATAGAGCATTTGACATTTATCATTAAACTTTATTGCAGACCCATAGGGATGCCAAAGTATTTAGGTCAAAGCCTCTTCCTTTTCTCGAAGAGATAACTGCTTTATTTGATGGTGCTTCAGCGACTAGGGATGATAAATGGGCTCCAACAATGGGTGGCGTGCCTGAGGATATTATAACTGATATGGATTCAAGTTTCTTTAGCTTGAATGGTTATGATGATACTCCATCCCCGAACCTAACAAATTCCCAGTCTACCATGTAAGAAGATGCAACTACTATGGAGGCATACATTGACTTACTGTAGCCATGCCCCAACTTCCAGAGACTAACCCACTGCACATGGTCGCCCTTAGGTCTTTTATGGTTAAGGAGAAAATAAGGGCCTGTTTGGCATCCTTCTCTTGTTGTTCCCAATTTTGTGCTCGGATTAGGTTGTGCCAAGATCAAGTTATGCCGAGTCTATACTCTGCGGAAATTGTTTGGCAACATTATATTAAATTATTCTACTAAAAATATGTCGTACGGAACTTGTTTGGTAACATTATAAAAGTTTTGCTCCAAGGAGCAAACATATGATTTATAATATGGGACCCCACCTATTATTATTTGCAGTACTATTATTATCATATATAGGACCCACCTGTAGAAGTTTCAACGTGGTACCCACTTTTAAAAATTAGAACATGGAACCCACATCCATTGAATTTATAATGTGGGCCCCACTTTTATAGGAATTATAATGTGGGCCAACTTTTTGTAAATGTAAATATGGGATCTACCTTTAGAAATTAGAATATGGCCTCATATTCATAGGATTTACCATGTTGGTCCACCTTTTGTAAACGAGACCATGTGACCCACATTTATGAATTACAAAGTAGAGATACATTTTTTGTAATTGTGGTGCCCACCTTTAAAAATTAGAACATGAGGGTAGCACATTTATAAAATCTACAATGTGGGCCCACCTTTATAGGAATTATAATGTGGGGCCATACTTTTTATTAATTGTGAACACAGGACCCACCTTTAAAAAATTATAAAGTGGTACCCACATTTAGAAATCCGAACATGGGGCTATCATTAAAATGTGGGGCCATACTTTTTGTTAATTGTGAACACAGGACCCATATTTAAAAAATTACAATGTGGTACTTACATTTAGAAATCCGAACATGGGGCCACCATTAAAATGTGATTGTGGACACGTGACCCACCTAGAGAAATTACAACATGATGCCTACCTTTATAAACGATTTATAATGTGGTTCCACCATTATAGAATTATAATAGGGGCCCACCTTTTGTAATTGTGACAATGTGACCGACCTCTATGAATTATAAAATAGGGCCACCTCCTTTGGGATTGTGAACGCAGGGCCAACATTTATGATAAATGAGATGATTTAGGATCTTCAAATGACATTCTTTAAAAGGCAAGAGATAAGAAAGAAACAATTCTGCCAGGAAGTTTTTTCTTAAAAAAAACAAAGTTTTTCTGTTCCAACTTTCTTATGTTGTTGGGTTAAGATTTTGAAATTCCTTCCCATGAGAACAAAATTCAGAGCAATCATTTACACATGCCAAACATGTTTTCTACACCCTTATCTCGTGGGAACATGGGAACATCCAAATGGCACGATGCCAAACACACCTTAATTATCTGGACTAAATTCAAGACAGATAAGGGAAAGATAACTTGGCTCAAATCTTTAATGGAAATGGAGAAGGGAAATACTTTTGGAGTTGCAAGTGATCTTTAGTTGTTTTGTTTTTCTTTTTCTTTTTCTTTTTTTTTTATTGTTTTGAAACATGAATGTTATGTCTCTCTTAAACTTTTGTTTTTATGTTTGGATTTTGAAACATGAATGTTATGTTCTTATTCGTATGATATTTATTTAAAGAATGTTTAAATTGTTTAATGTCTCCAAATATGAATGAATAATTAGTTATGTTTTGTTTGACATATACAGAGAGCATATGGATCAGATTTTACGTCAAAATATCATACTTATCATATTGTTGTACAAGAAGCGACAACAACACTTGATAAACGAACCATGTAGGAACTGGAACCTAACGGAACATGGTCATGTCCAAATCATTTTGTATGGGAACCCCATTATTTGTCATCAGCTATTACGTATGGAACAACATGTATTTCGACGTTTATGCATGTATTTTAGATAAAATAATTTACTGAAAGACAACAGATACATACTTGTGGAGGAGCAGTTGGCTATGTTCATGATGGTCATTGCGCATACCTATACGAATAGAGTGATACAAGATAGATTTCAATACTAAGGGGAAACTATTCATTGACACTTCTGTCAGGTACTGATAGCAATGATGATATTTACAAAAGATATGATAAAGTTACATCCACTAGATACAGTGCCTAAGGAAATTCTTTTGAATCCACGTTTTGAGCCATATTTTAAGGTATTGCTCTCTTTCCTGAATTCTTTATGCTTTTGAAAATTTTCTCAATGTTGATATCCTATTTTTTATAGGATTGTATTTGTGCTATAGCTGCACCCTTGTGCATGCCATTATCCAACCAGACAAACAAATTCCTTACAGAGGTAGAAAAGGGAAATGTATGCAACAAGTTATGGCAGCATGTCCGTTTGACATACTCTTTACCTATGTGGTATGTGGATGAGAAGGTACAGCTAATGATCAACGGATTCTCTTGGATACCATTTTTTATGAAAGGCTAAAGTTTCCACATGCCCTGCCTGGTAAGAAAATATTTCATAGTGCTTTAAATCTCAACAAATGAATGCTACAACATAGTTTGACATGCCCTTTAACATTTGTATATAATTGTCTTTAGGTAAATACTACTTGGTTGATGCTGGTTACAAAAATATGTGGGGGTTTCTTTCTCCATTTCGAAATGTCCGATATTGGCTTCCAAATTTTCAACGTGTTACCATTTATCGTACTAGAGATGAGCATTTTAATAGATTGCATTCATTCTTGAGGAATGTGATCGAGCGAAACTTTGGAGTATTGAAAGCTCGATTCCCTATCCTCAAGCAGATGACTCATTACCCATTTCCTGTACAACGGAGCATCGTAGTTGCTGCAATGGCGATGCATAATTTCATTAGGAATGAGGATATGGATGATCAATTATTTTTCACAATTTTTAGAGGAAGATGCTTAAGTAGAGCGTGACATTGACGTTGAGGAATCACATGGCGAAAACACTTATACATTTGATATCATAGATAGGACAGAGATGGATGCCAAAAGGAATTCAATTGCAAATGCCATTTGGCAAGATGCTTCTTCTGATGCTTGATTTTTGCACATGAGGATTGTCAACTTTTTTAGTTGTGTCTTGATTTGTTGGCTTGATGGATTTTTATTTTATAATGGTGTGAGTTTCAACCTGTTTAGAGTGAGGGTGTGTGATGATGGAATGATGGAGTTATTATATAATTGAGTTTAATGTTGTAAATTTTAAATTGTGTACATGTTATGGTGTGTAGATAATGGATGATATCTTCAATGGGTCTATGTTGAATGTGAACTTGCGGGCCCATGTTGCATGTGTTCTTGAATAATATATGAAGGTGGAAAATATGCATAAGTTCATTTTTTACATAATGACAGAAGATACCCCTCTAAAAAGAGGCAAACCCCTCTAAAAAAAGGTAAGAGGGCATACCCCGTTCATTATCAAATACGATTTTTTTGTTCTAGCCTCTTTTTTTATATCTTTTTTTAGAGTAAATTAGCGAAAGGTTCCTGATAGAGATCTTGTAAGGCCTCCTGTCTATTAACTTTTCTTCTAAGGCCTATAGTCCATACAGCTAGACATATTTCGGCGAGAGGTCCCCGGATACAATTTTCATGACTGATTTGCCATTTCAACTGTTTAGGCATAAAATTTTGAATTTTAAAATTTCAAATCCTTCATTCTCCCTCTCTCGACCTACGCTACCCAAAAGACCCACTTCTCCTTCTTCTTCTTCCCTCATCTTCCATTCCCGAGCAAATTGATCCCTGGTGGATATCAATCTTGAAGTGTGCGACGGATTTGCAGATTCGCGAATGAACCGTTAAAGAGAAGAAAGAGGCAGTTGGTGAATCCACAACTCGGATCAGATCTCAAGGGCTTGAGATCATATCTGTTTCATCATCGAAACAAAGAGGAGCATCTTGATTGAAACAAAGAGGAGAGAAGGAAAGAGAGTCGAGGTATTAGATTGATCCTCGGTGGGCCACGCAGACCGGAGTTGCAGTTGATCATAATTGAGAGATCGGATTGTTGCATATATGGTTCCGTTTTCTGAAGCAAACAAAGAGGGCCTTGTCCAGTTTTCTGTAAGTCTCAAAAGGATCCGGAGCAAAACTCGATAGGTGAAGGATGTGTGCAAAGCATACATGTGCAAATAGTAGCTCCCGTGGACTAATCATTTTCATCTTAATAAGGTCCTAAAAGGAACGAGAAGTTACTATTTCTACCATCATCTTTTTTTAAGGGAAAATTCCAAGAGTGCCATATAAATGTCACAAGAATTATACAGACATGTTCAATCATGTGTTTTACCGAAAACGACACCCTCCCTATGGCTATGATAATTAACAAAAGATGATGCACACAGATCTGGTTTCTCAGTTTCTACAAGGCTTGCCTGTTACATGTTTGTGAAAATTCCTCTGAGAAGAGTCACTCTTTATTTGCTTGGAGTTTAATGTCTCGGCCACAAGAACATGATTACATAGGCTTTTCAGAGGTTTCTTCCATGAAAGTCTCTGACAAGATGTCATCCGCTTCTGCAACTCAGGTTTCTACCCCAAATGACCATGGGGTTGGTCCTTCTGCGAAGTAAAGTTCTTGCCTTGCTTCTGGTTACAGAAACCAGAATGAAGAAGGAGATCTGGGCCATGTTCTGTCTAGGTTCTGCAGAAACCGGAACCATCGCAAAACAAAGGATTCCGGGATTTCCTTGCACTTGCCGAGGAAGATCCTCAATTGCATAGATCGACCGCCATCGTCGGAATAGGAGCTTCTCGCTGTCCTGCATAAAAGTTGCATAGAAGTTGCTACGCCATTGCCAAAAAAGGAAGGCAGTAGGGCTGTTATATCATTTTTGGCAAATCTATCTTAGTTTTTATGAAAATTATCTGAGTTTTTGTGAAATTTATCTAAGTTTTTGTCAAATTTATCTGTGTTTTTGACAAATTTATGAGTTTCTATCAAATTTATCTGAGTTTTTGATTTTTTGTCAAATTTATTTGAGTTTTGCGTAAATTTATTTGAGTTTTGAAACAAATTTATCTGATTTCTGGACAAATCTATCAGAGTTTTTGGCTATTTATCTGAGTTCTAGAATAAATTTATCTGAATCCTGAACAAATCTATCTTAGCTTTTGGCAAATTTATTTAAGTTTTTGAAAAATATAGCTGAGTTTCTAACAAATTTATCTCCATTTTGAAAATTTTAATTGAGTTTTTGAGCAAATTTTTCTGTGTTTTGCACAAATTTATTTGTATTTTTTAGATCTATTTGTGTTTTTGAATTTTATTTGTGTCTTTTGAAATTTATTTGTATTTTCTGAAATAAGTTTAACGGAGTTTTGGCAAAATTACTTGAGTTTTTGGCAAATGTTTCTAAAATTTTGAAAATTGGTTATCTTAGTTTTGGCAAATATATTTGCATTTTTTAAAAAAATTTTTGCTTTTTTTAATTTTATTTACGTCTTTTAAAATTTATTTGCTCCTTTTGAGATTTATTTATATTTTTTGAAATTTATTTGGATCTTTTGAAACTGATTTTCATCTTTTGAAATTTATTTATATTTTTTAAATTTTATTTGGATCTTTTGAAATTTATTTGCGTCTTTTTAAATTGATTTTCATCTTTGGAAATTTATTAATGTTTTTTGAAATTTATTTGGATCTTTTGAAATTTATTTGTGTCTTTTTAAATTTCTGTGCGTTCTTTTGAAATTTATTGCGTTTTTTTGAAATTATTACGTTTTTTACATTTATTTGCATTTTTTTGAATTTTTTTGTATTTTTTGAAATTTATTTGTGGTTTTTTAGAATTTATTTGAAAATCTGATTGATGGGATTTCATTAATTATGGACGACCATTATTATTGGTATATTCTACTAATCGTGGGATATGATTTTGAAGAAAGGGTAAATTACACATTTTAGGTCTTCAAATTTGAAAAAAAAGACCTATTACACTATGAAAAAGATGGTAGGTCTAAGGCACTATAGTGAAATGTTTAGGGACCCATCGCCGATGCCCCCTTTTCTGATTGTATAGTGAATTCTCTCGTTTATTTCGTAGACGTAGGCAAAAAACCGAACCACGTAAATTTCTATATTCTCTTGTCTATGTTTAATATTTTCTCGTAGGCCCTTTATTATAACAAACTGGTATTAGAGCTTGAGCGTGATCGGAGGAGTTTCGACGGAATGGATTTCAGAGGGCTGGTCGACCAGAGACGGGTTAGGACTTCGTTTTGTTTTATTTTAGGTCAATGGCGCTATTTTGAATGGCCTTTAAGAAAGAAGAGGAGAGCTGCCAAACAAGATATTTAAGTATAAGAGACTTTATCGGGAAAATAAAGTTTTTAAAGATAGCATGCGTTCTCCAAATATTTTCAATGTTGTAGCAAGAGAGGTTAGGCAACGTAACCAAGTAAAGTTGTAGAAAAATAATAAATATTAGGTTTCGTGTTTTGAGGCCCCGACACCCAAGGCAATGTAAAGAGCTGGGTAGTGCACGCCATCCAAGGCCATTCCCAATTTCCAGAGCAGCTGTCCATGACAGATATGGGTTCGAGAAGCGAGAGCGACAGTGATGCCCGTGCGGGGAGGGGAGAGGGGAAGAAGAAGAAGGGCATGGAGATTGAAGGGTATAAGGTGGAGGGGCTCTCCATTGGAGGCCAGGAGACGTGCGTAATGTTCCCCACGCTCAAGATAGCATTCGACATTGGACGATGCCCTCAGCGTGCCATCTCCCACGACTTCCTCCTAATCTCCCATGCTCAAAAAAGGTTTTTCAAGAGTCCACGCACTGCTTGGCCATGGTACACTGCTTGGTGATCAACTTGGACCAGATGCTGGTAGCGCGAAACTCAGGATACTGTGGCTTTTTTGTTTTTTTTTGAATGGCTACTTTCATTAATAAAAGCAAAAAGTACAAGAGAAATATACTGACAATCAAGAGCAAGAAAACAGGGAAACCAAAAGAAAGAGGAAAACTCACTAATCCAGACTAAGTTGGCCCTCAAAGGGAGAAAGCCAACTCTTTCCAATGCATCATTATCTGCTTGGTAGAGTAGCCCTTGAAAGATGGATTGATTGACACCCACTGCACGGCGACCAAAAACTTGGTTTTCACCACCAGAGAACTATCACTATTCCCAACACCCTCAAAGCACTTGGAATTCCTCTCCTTCCAAATTGTTCAAATAATTGCAAGGAAAGTCAACATCCATAATTCCTTACCCCTAGGGACCCCAATTGGCTATGGTGAATAGAGATATGTCAAGGTGGAACTTCCCCATTTTTTATAGATTGATTTTTTTTTTCATTTTTATATCAAAGAATAAAAAATATTAAGATTCGCATACAAGTCACGATGCAATTCGATTTAAGCCCTTCATCGATTTATGATAGGATGTTATTTTCAAAACAACGCACAATATTTTGTTATCAGTGGATGAACAGGACATTCAGTAAGGTCTTCTGGTCTTTAGTGCACATAGGCCATGTGCACTCAATTTGGGAACCAAAATGATATGGACCTTATCAATGCTTCTGTGAAATTAAGACCGAGCTACAATGTTTTTTAGTTAAAATTAGAAAAACTGATTATAAGAGAGGAGTTTTTATTATTAAATTGTGTTTATGAGTGGAGATTACAACATATTATGCAGGCTTGTTGGTTAACAACTGATGGAGAGAGCACAGGAAAATAGAGCAATTTTCTGTAACCACTTTAGGTATGTTAGTCCTAGAAGCTATGCTATAGCTATTTTGAGTATGGTAGTTTTAGAGACTATATACTCGAGTTCCACCATATCTAATAATTATAGTGCTCCATATGAGCTTACAAATACATATACTCCTCCTTTATTGATGTAAATCCATCCTATTAATGGCTAGGACTTTGGATCCACACTCTAAGTGCATTGTGCCATAGCCCATATATATATTGATGTAGGTATTGTTGGGAAGTCCCAAATCTCACATCGCCCAAGTCCTGAGTTGGATAGGGATTCATGTACTTGTTTGGGCCTTCCACCTATCAGCTTAAGCTTTTGGGTTGGTACATGGTTTCTTACATGGTATCAGAGGGGATTCCGATCGTGTCAATTCTTGCGTAGCCCACGTGGCATGCTTGTCCACAAAATCTGTTTGGCCTGCACATGAGGGGGAGTGTTGGGAAGTCCCACATCCCACATCGCTCAAGTCTTGAGTTGGACATGGCTTCATATACCTGTTTGGGCCTTCCACTTATTAGCTTAAGCTTTTGGGTTGGTACATGGTATCTTATAGGTATCCCTAAGGTCTTTTTTTACCCAACAGGACTAATCCCCCTAGTAGCACCACCCACTAAACCCATACAAAAGCACATCAAGAAAATTTAGGGCGGTTTCGAGCACAAGACGTGGGGTTGCTACCCATGCTTTATGCCACTTCAACAACTCCCATATGGGTTACACAACTCATATTTGTTTAAAAAAAAAAAAAAGAAAATCACAAAAGGAAGGCATTTTTCGCAGTAATTAAGGAAAAATCAACATAAATATCTTGCACCTTACTAGGGATTAGCAAGACCCAAGATGGAGGGAAAATTGCCCCATGATGGAGAGGACATCCAACTCTATTCATCATTATCAAAGCTTTGTTCCAACTATGTTGGGGTCGGCTACATGAATTCTGTTTCTCCATTTTAGTCTATCATGGGCTGAATCTTCAGATAGGTTGCCCTTCATCAGATCTAACCTTACTTCTTCTATCGATGTCCTCTTCAACGTACCCCTTTTCCTTAGCAGGTCATTAACTTATGTAGCAAGACTTGTATTCACTGTTATTGGACATGTCCAAATCATATCAAAGGAGTCACTCTTAATTTATCACCTATTGATGCTACCCCTAAATGCTTTCAAGTGCGCTTATTTCTAATTCTATCATCCTAGTTTTACCACGGATTTATCTCGACATTCTTATCTCTACTACAATAATTTTTTCATGTGTCAGCTTCCAGATTGGCTAGGATCTGCTCCATAGGTCATAGTAGGTCTAATCCTTGTCTTGTAAAAATTTTCTTTCAATCTTGCCAGCTATGTGTCAATAACAAACACTCAAGAAGCAAGTCTCCACTTCGACTGTCATGCTCTTATCTTATGTTCGTCATCTTCCTCAATTTCTCCATCCTTCCTAATTATCGAGACAAGGCTTTGGAATGAATCTCTGTGGTATCTCATGAGCTTCAATTCTCACAAATGTTTCAGCCCCTTGCACATCCTTATTGAAGTTACAATTCATATATTCGGTCTTTTTAAAGCCCCTGGATTCTAAATCATCCCGCCATCTCTCAAGTTTCATGCTCATGTAATTTCTTCATTCATCCACCAATAGTATCATTTGCAAACAGTATGCACCAAGGTATCTCCTCTTGAATATGAGAAGTGAACTTATCCATAATCAGTGCAAATAGATAAGGGATTGAAGCTGACCCCTAATGCAAACCTATGATCATTGGAAACTCACCCGTCTCTCCATAGGCAATTTTGACATCCAACTCCGTTTCGCAATAATAATTCCATTCAAAAGCTACTTTCTTTGTTCCCCTAGGTGGGTATTTATAATGTCAGGTTTTTAATCCAAGTCGTACAACACTACAACTATCTATCATTATCTTTAATCCTAACTATACATAAAAATTTACATTTAATTGAAGAAATGTAACTTGGAAAGAAATATCTCATAAATTAATAAGGGTACAGTCTAGGGAGAATGGAAGGTGTTCTTTTGGAAATTGGGTTCAGTGGGAATCTTAGAAAGGATATAGATTCTAGGAATTGGAGAATTTAGAAAGAAGAGATTTTAGGAAGGAAAGGATGGATTGGAGGATTTTAGAATAATGAAAAATGCAATAGAAACAATTAGGAGGGTAGGAATTCGAGTTTGGAAAGGATATGATAAGGAAAAGAACAAAACATGGAAGTGTTGAACTTAGAGATGGGTTGGAGTATCTCGTAGCCCCAATCCATAGTTGGTCATTTGCTAGTCCAGCAACTTGGGCTTGACTTCTTTAGGATCTTTGACCCTTTGGATTGGTGCGATTGGTTCATTTAGGCTAGGGTTGGCTCATCCTTGTTGTACATCAAGGATCGGATTTAGCCAAAAAAAAAAGGAAGGAAAAGAAAGAAACTTAGAATGCAAAGAATGTAGCGAGAGTTTGGATAGAAATTGATGAAACCAGGAAGAAACTTAGAATGCAAAGAATGTAGCGAGAGTCTTTAAATAGCAATTGATGAAACCAGAAAGAAACTTAGAATGCAAAGAATGTAGCGAGACTTCGGATAGCAATTCATGAAACTAATTAGTCGTATGTCTTTTGTTGAGAAAATCAGCAATTTAAGCAAATATAGGAAACTCTGGGAGTGAGATGGTGTCTTGTGGTACCAATAGTGATGGAGAACAAAGTGACAATTAACCTTAATTTGTCTGATGTGCTAATGGGAGACCTCATTTTTGACAATATTGATAGCCCTTTTGTTGTCATAAGGAAGAGGGGTTGGATGAATAATGAAGATACTGAAGTCGGTGAGCAAGCAACGAAGCCAAACTATTTCAGTAGTCATGTGAGCAATAACACAATACTCTGCTTCTACAGACGACCTAGAAACTTCTGTCGTCTTTTTGGATTTTCAAGCAATTAGAGAATCACCCAAAAGATGCAATTACCAGTGCTGGAGCAAGGATCAGTAACACCACCAGCGTAATTATGATTGTTGTGAGCTGGCAAAGAAGGGTTGGAAGGGAATGGGCAAAAGAGACCCATCTGCGAAGTACGTCTGATGTTGCGAATAAGCAGAGAACTGAATTATTGCGATTAAATGAAACCTAAAACTAAAGGTACCTTCATACATTAAGCCAAGGCTCATTCCTTCAAAAGGAGTTAAGCCCTGACCCCAAAACCCAAATCCTAGGTTCTACAAATCCCAAGTACCATGATTCATTTTTCAGATTCATCAAGTTTCAGTATATAGAATAGTAAAACATCATATAACACAAACAGTCCATGTAATTAAGTCCCAACTGTAATAAGCCACATTCTCTTCTCTTCTTATTGGATTAACATGCCTAAAGCTCCACCATTGATGTTCGGCTGAGGTCCCCATCTTCTTTATATATATATATATATATAAAACAGATGGGGACTTGGGAAATGCTCCTATGAGAGTAACTCTCACACTACTATGAGAGTATTAGGCTGTTGGCATTGGATATAGATCCAATGGGTTTAACATGTCTAAAGCTCCACCATTGATGTTCGGCTGAGGTCCCCATCTTCTTTATATATATATATATATATATATATATATATAACAAATGGGGACCTGGGAAATGCTCCTATGAGAGTAACTCTCACACTACTATGAGAGTAAGGGGGGACCCATTGCATTTAGGATATGGATCCAATTGGTCCCCCCCCCCCCCCCCCCCCTTCACTCTCACAGTAGTGTGAGAGTTACTCTCATAGGAGCATATATATATATATATATATATAGATGTACAACATGGCAATACACAATCCTTATTATATGTGAAACTAGACATTCATTCATCAATAATTATCGATCAGATTACCATGTTGTAGAAGCTATGAAGCACGGATACATAAAAATGGGGGGCGAATCCGTATCCCAGGCGTATCGGACACGGATACGCCCGGATACGGGCTGGATACGTCTGGGATACGTGTTTTTCGTATCTGAATTAATTTTAATATTTTTGAATATCGGATACGCTCGGGACTCGTCCTGGACACGCGCGGGACTCGTTAAGTGAGAAATAAAAAGAAGGGAAAGAAGAGAAAGGAAGGGAAGGGAAGGGAAAAAAAAAGGAAGAGAAGAAAACGTGGGAGAAGAGAAGGGAAGGGGAAAAAAGAGAAAGAGAAAGAGAAGGGAAAGAAGAGAAGTACCTTAACATCAAAATCGCCGTCACCATCCGCCATCACCAGCACTCCTCAGACGAGCAGTACCTCGCCATTGCCAACACCTGCACACCTGTTGTTGTCGTCGTCATCAAACCCTAACCTGAGGTGAGAGGGTTAGGGCTGCTCCACCGTCGCCGCTGCAACCTCCACCGTCGCCGCTGCCTCTGCTGCTACAACTGTGCCACTGCTGCAAGGGACGACTGCAACTGTGCCTGCTGCTACTTCGCCCAAGTTGCCTGCTGCGACTTCGCCCAGGTTCTTTTCTCTTCTTTCTTTCCTTTTTTTTTCCTTTTTTCTCTACTGCTACAAGTAGAAACTTTCCTCAGTTGAAATTTCTCTTTTTATCTCAGAACTTGCTTTTTAGGGTTTGTTTGGATGAATAAGACAACATTTTTAGGGTCTTCTCAAACTGTTTCCTTGGTCTGCATTTTTTTAACTGATTATTTTATCATTGATGAATTATATGTATGTTGTTTGGAAGGTAAATAGTTGTTGTCTTGATGTGTTTGGCCCAAACAGAAAGTTCCTGGATGGTTCGAGATGCCATCTAGGAGCAGGATAGTCACTGTTTTGGAAAATAGCAGGCAGCTGGTTGCTGGTTACTAATTGCTGATAGCTGTGGTACATCTATAGTGATCAAAACCTGTGTGGACTGCCGAATTTATTGTGATTTGCCAGCTGAAAGAGCTTAAGTCATTGTTTCTTGTAGTCTTCTTGTAGTCATTTGCATTTTTTATGCTGTCTTTACTGTAATGGCTTCTTGATGGCTATTTTGATTGAAATAATGTTAGATTTTTATTACATAGTCATATAAAAAATATTTATAAAAAAAATAAATTCAACGTATCCCCGACGTATCGTATCCTACTTTTTTGAAAAATGGCGTATCTGCGTATCCGTATCGTATCGTATCCGTGTCCCGTATCCGTATCCGTGCTTCATAGTGTAGAAGTAAACAAGGAACATCATAAAACATCAATTGAAGGGGCTGTAGAAGCTTCAGCTAAGGCCCAGCCCCCAAACAGGGATTCGACCAAGACATGGACCCCATGAATGGAGTTTGACTGATGATTCAACCCATCCTTGGGTTTGGTTGGAGGTTTGATGCCTCGTGCAACACAACTAGCATCAACTTTTTGGTGAATATCAGTCCTTAATCAAGAACTTGAATATCAATGCAACCACTGTTGCATGAAGGAAACTAATGCATCTTCTAAATTACACTAGAATTAGATCTAAGCAGCTAGGATTGAAAGCCTACTCACCTTGTATAAAAAATTGTGGCCCGATGGAGTTGGAGAAGGGAATAGGTCATTCAAGGAAGCACACCTGCTGATCTTCTTTTCCTTCTAGTTCTTCTTAGTTCTCTCTAGGTTTAGGGCTTCTAGTTGAAGGGATGCAAGAGTGGGAAAGAGTATGAGAGAAAGAGAGGGTTGAGTGAAAGAAAACAAGGCTCGCGATGGGCTTCTCCTTCTAAATAAGTTGAACTCTTCAAGTTTACTTGAAAAAGAAGTGCACTCTTGATATCCCTAGGAACAACTTGTGCATAATGTACTCCCTTTTGGGATTGTGCGCAACTCCAAATCCTTCTTTATTCCAAGACTTATAATGCTTCATAGTTATGGGTCCCCTCCGCAAAATTAGTTCTTTTTAACTTGATGATGATGGGTCCTACTAAGATCTCTTAAACTCCTATTTTAAAAGCCACCAAAAGACCACTAAATAAAATGCAAAGGTTCCCACCTAATACCAAAAGTCTTTAATAAGAAAGGGTCCCATAAAGGTTCCTACTTGGATTAGAGAAATATGTGACAAGCCCCTGGGCCCAAACCGGGGGTGGTACCCATTAAAGATCTTACTTTGTCGGTTATCCAAATGGCTCACATGGGCATACCCAAGAGAACCATAATATCCATAACATCAATATCAATATAATAATAACAATAATAATAATAATCATCTGAAATAATTAATACTTATAAGACTACAAAATATTATATATATATAAATATGGGAGTGGCTCTCCTGAGCTGCAGTTGAGAGCAATGTCAGCGGGAATGTGCGAGTCTCTCGTGTGGGCGGAACAACAGATGCATTTGCAATTGAAATTTTCGCTGGGCCCCGCGCTTTCCCATTTCCCCCTTTTCATTTCCCCTTTTCATCTTCGGCAAACCTAATCGAAACTCGCTGCTACTGCTCGCTCTCTCTACGCTGATCTCTCTCTTGTGATCTCTCTCTCGCTCCTGCTCTCTCCCATCTCGATCTCGCTTTCTCCCTCTCTGCTACGATCTCTGTCTCTCACTACTGCTCTCCCATCTCGCTCTCGATGCTCTCTCCCATCTCGATCTCGCTCTCTCCCTCTCTGCTGCGATCTCTGTCTCTCGCTACTGCTCTCTCCCATCTCGATCTCACTCTTAACCTCTGCTGCGATCTCTGTCTCTCACTGCTGCTCTCTCCCAACTCAATCTCGCTGCCGCGCGACCTCTCTATGCAGAGAAGAAGCCATTAAGACTTTATGCAGAAAAGAAGACATCAAGACTGCCATCATGACTTTTGTTATGCCCACCTTTTGTTCTTGTAGTTTTTATGAAGAATCACATTGAAGCCCACCTTTTATTCCTGTAGTTTAATATGTTTGAGATTGATCAAGACTTATGTAAGTAGGTGCACATCATTATGTGGCCGAACAGTAAGAATGAATGGATTTTGTTGTATCATTATTTGTTGTCACAGGCAATGATGAAAGTAGCAGTAGCGGCGGGCGTAGCGGCGCAGCCGGCCGCCAAACCGCTACGAAGCGGGCGCTACGTAGCTTAGCGGGACTATGTAGCGACGTAGCAGTGCAATTTGAAAAAATCGTCCAAAAATTCTGAAAAAATTTCAGAAAATTCAAAAAATTGTAAATTGAAAGAAAATATGGTTCTTTTGCAAAAGTAAGAAAAGGGGGCGTAGCGGTGCCCTCATTATGAGGTCCTGTATTGTTGTCTGAATAGGAAATAGTAGTAATGATTTTTTTTTCCACATATATTCGTGTTTGTAATCAAACAATGCCATCAGAATATTATCACCATTGTTGTTTAGAATATCACATTTCTGAGTTCTATTTTGAAATGTATATATACAGTTTAAAATTTTTTGTTAAAGAAAAATTTGATTAGGGCCTTAGGTTGAGCCACTATGTCCTATTAGAGAGTAATTTGGTTAGGGTCCTATTTCCTATTAAAAGGAGATTATTTGGTTGATCCCTATTTCCTATTAGAGTAAAATTTTGCTAAAGCCTGTCTTCAATTAGTGTGAAATTTGTTTAGACTTTATTTTCAATTAGTGTGAAAGTTGGTTGTGTCTCTATTTCCGGTTAGAGTAAATTTTGATTGAGCTCTATTTCTAATTAGAGTAAAATTTGGCTAAGCCCCTAATTTTTATTAATTTGGCTAAGCCATGATTTTTTCTATTTTAATACCTGAGGGGCCTATTTGATTTTTATCTATAAGTTTCATAAGGTGGGCCACTTTGGAGCCCGTTTAATCTTTATTTATATCTTTCATAAGGTGAGCCCAATGTGGGGCCCATAGTTACCCTACTTAGTAAATATTGGAGGGACCAAAATAGGGGCTTTTAATGCCTTAATTCTTTTCCCAAAACACCAGGCTCAAGAGTTATAGGTTAAATAAAAAACAAGAGGGGCTTTTAATGCCCTAATTCTTTTCCCAAAACAGCAGACTCAAAAGTTATTGGGAAAAGAAAAACAAGACTCGAGAAAGACAGAGAAGAGGGGAAGGAAAAGAGGAAGAAAGAAAAAAAAACATGAAAAAGAAGAAGAGGAGGAGAGGAGACATTGCTACCTGGCAGTGATGCTGTCGATGGTGCTGGTGCTGGTTCGTGCTGCTGCTGGTGCTATTGCGTGTAGGTGTTGCGTGCTGGTGCTGCTGCGTGATGATGCTGCTGCTGCATGGTGCTCTTGTTGCTGCATGATGTTGCTTCTAGGTATGTTTCAACAGTTGCCGTTCCTTTTTTTTTTTTCCTCATTCCTCTTCATCTCCCTGAGCCAACGGAGGTTTTTCTCTCTTTTTTTTTTTTTTTTTATTATTATTTTACATTTGATTGTTTGTAGTGGCAGATACATAACATATCAGTGCGTATCGGCCACTACGGGTAAATAGCGGCCTCTACGTAGCGGCTGATATTTTCATCCATGGTCACTGGCATGTATGAATGGATTTTGTTGCATCATTATTTGTTGTCACAGGCATGAATGGATGGATTTTGTTGCATCGCTTTGTCTCTCCGCTTTGTTGCAACCAGTCAATAAAAAGGGATGCAGAAAGCCTGCCTTCATGCAGTTTTTTTTTCCTCAGATAGTGGTTCTTTCTTTCTTATTCTAGTGCCTTCATGTAGAATTTTTTTTTTCTTTTTTGTTTCAGATAGTGCAGAAATTGGGTTCAGTTATTAGTGCAGAATGTTGGGTTCAGTATTATTTAAAGAAATTGGTTTCTGTTATGTATAGAAATTGGGTTCAGTTATTAGTGCAGAATGTTGGGTCAGTTATGTGCAGAAATTGGGTTCAGTTATGTGCAGAAAAGTTATGTGCAGAAAAGTTACGTGCAGAAATTGGGTTCAATTATGTGCAGAATGGTGTGTGACAGTTTATGATGCTTGAACCCTGTGTTTGTAGACTTTGAATGGTTGGATAACCATTTTGTTATGGGGTTAGCCATTTTGAGTGGATGGAATTTGTCTAGTAATGTTTTTTTGTTGTCTTATGAGTGTAAATTATTTCTTGAGTGTTTGCATATGCAAATTATGGAATGGATGGAATTTGTCTAGTAAATGCAAATTATGGAATATATGGAATGGATGGAATTTGTCTAGTAAATGCAAATTATGGAATATATGGATTGGATGGAATGGCGACAAATCAGGCAAATTTGTCTAGTAAATTCAAATTTGTTTAGAAACTGTAACAGAGCAAAAAATAAAAATAAAAATAAAAATAAAAAATAAAAAAAATTGAATCAGTCAACTGCTATATCAAGCTGGCAACAAATCAGTGGGGCCCACTTCACCTCTCCAAGCCCTCAACTTATTCTAGACTTTGAAGACTTTGAATGGATGGATAACCATTTTCGGTATGGGGCTAGCCATTGCACGCATAGAGAGACTGTACAATT